>JANVYD010000003.1:6000000-6600000 GCA_027406065.1 Colletotrichum cordylinicola | reverse complement strand
CAGGAGTATTCTTCCAGGTCCTCCAACCAGCACCTCCTCGAGATCCCTTAACGATGACAATGGGGACGCTACTTCTTCGACAAGCGGAGGCATCGGCGGTCAGGAGGGCTCCAAGAGGAAGCGCCGAGGGACTGCCAAGGCGTGCAACAACTGTCGGGAGAAGAAGATAGGGGTATGTGGCTCACATCTATCCCGTTGTTCATGCCATGTTTGCTCGTGGTGAGGCTGCGAACTACTAGTGTTCAGAATTTGGCAATCACGCCAAACCTTGGTGTCGTGTGAGCGAATTGTGTGCATGTTCAGGGGAACTGCACGCAAGCAAGCCCACTCGGATCACTTAAGGACCACTTGCATCCTGGCCAGATGTCGTCCAAAACCTCGCCAGCATACTGACTATATTCATAGTGCAATGGTTTGCATCCATGTAGCCACTGCCAGCGCCGCGGCCTGACTTGCGAGTACGTCGCCATCTCCAAGACCATTCTCAATTCCATCCCTCAGGGAATGAAACTTCTGGATGAAGCAACAGCAAAAACCCAAAGATACGCTGCGGAACTCCTCGCCATTCTTCGTTCTCTTCCCGACGACCAGGTTCGCGACGTTCTCCAGCAGTTGCGCGCTGGCGGGGATGCCTCGAACATCGTCGCCGCCCTCCGAGGGCAGTTCCATTCGGCGTATGATGTCCCTTTTCACGGTACCCTCCATGGGGTTCCACCGCCCGACCAGAACTCGCTAGAGTTCGAGCTCATGGTGCGTCACTCCATCGCCTACTCACCTTGGGCTCCAACGGAACTCCCTCAGCTAGACTTTGAGCTCTCTGCGAGGCCTGGCCAGAGCATTTCTGTGGAGTCCCCTTCAGCGGCGTAAGTTAATATTCCTTCCACTCATTGAAAGCGTCTGAACGCCACACCCTTGCCTAGATGGCTAGCTCCAGAGAGGACATTATATCTCGTGTGCGTTGAACACTGACCCGAAGATAGAGTCTCGCCCATGTCAGCAGACACCCCTTCGCCCATGCCGCCAACAGAGTCAGAATCTTCCTTCTCTAGCAGCCGGACCAGGTTCCAGCAAGAACCACGAGAAAGCAGCAGCTCGAGTCTCAGTGTCAGTGTTCCAGTCAGAATCAGCAGTCGAGATGCAGGGCCAGCGGATTTGCGAGCCCTCTGCGACGAAAGGCTACACAAAATTGACATCTCGGCATGGACGAACGTTTCTGTTGCCCCTGACTCCGCACGCCGGGCTCTCTCTTTGTACCTTGAGACCGACCACACCGTTACAGCCTTGTTTGACGTTGACCTGCTTCTCGACAGCCTAGTGTCTGGCAATACGCGCTTCTGCTCCAGGTTACTATTTAGTTCGCTTTTCAGCTGGGCTTGTGTACATTGCTACAACACCCGAACGAAATGTACGGAACGTACTGACATGCTCGCAGCAATCATACACCGCATTCGAATCCGAGGCCGCCACCTGGAGTTACGCGTTCTATGACGAGGCGGCACAGCTTTTGGAGCAGGATCGTAACCTTGGACTGCTCACTCCGGTGACTGTCGCAGCACTGCTCTACATGAGCATGTCTTCCATGTGCCATGCGAAGAATACCACAGACGCCAAAAGACACCTCGAAAGCGCAATCGAGCTAGCCGGAAGTATCGGACTGTTCGGGGTTGACGGTGAGGAAGCCAACGAGGTGTGGTCGGGTGCTGCTGCAGATGTGCTTTGGAATCAAGCAATGGCGCAAACCGCTTGGGGAAGTTTTGTTTACATTACGTATGTTGGCACCCCTTGGAAGCCGTTTTCAGTTATGCGACGGTGTTCCTGTGAATCCAGGCAGTTCGAGGATGCTAACATTTTGAAGGATACAATGCGCCCACAACCAAACTTGCAAAATTGCGTTTCCACCGCGAGTACCGATCCCAGGAGACGTGGGTGAGAGCGAAGGAATGGGCAAATCGGAGGAGCAGGGGTTTCCAGCCTACATGAGACGGACTTTTCTGTTTCTTTGCAAGCTGGTGCTGGTAGCTCACGACATGATCCGGATGAATTACGCCGGCAGCGGTCTGAATAAATCGCCGTATTCCAGGGCGGAGGAGATGGAGCTCGTCTACAAGCGCTATCTGGCGTGGGCAGACGGTCTGCCTCTGGACTTGGTACGTGCCGGCGAGAGCCAGCACCATGTTCTCCTTTTGCAGTAGGTGTTTCTTCCCAATTCCTCGAAAGAAGAGGGCGGAGTGGTGGAAATGGTACGCTGATGAAAGTGTTTGCAGCGTTTACTTCCACACATTCGTGCTGGATTTGTTTCGACCCTTGATCCGACACGGCGACGCGATGCGAGTCAAACTTGAATCGTTTACCTCGCAGCAGGCCTCGCCCGAGGCCATCTGCGCTGCTTCGGCCACTCAGCTGAGAAGGATAGCCGCGACGTACTTGCAGACATGCGCATCGGCGTCTTACAGTTTCAGCTGGAACACGGCGCTGCTATATGTTGCCAACGCGGCCTCCCGAGAGCCGAAACAGGGAATCGATGGCTCCGAGCGGCGTTCCGATGTTCGTGCATGTATTGTCGGCTACCAGAAGCTGCAGAAATGTTTCCGGCTTCCGCAAGCAATCATTCGGGGGCTACTCTCCATGGTGTTGCGAGAGGGTTTGATTACATCTGCTGAGGCGCGGGCAATCATCAGGGATTCGGAAGAGAAAGGGAAGCACCATCCAACGTCTGACCCGATACTGGCACCATTCGTCATCGACCTTGATCTCTGTTTGGTGGACCGGGAAGCGGCGGTCGCCGATCGATTGGCGGCCGAGTTCGACGAGATTGCGATATTGAACGAGTTCACCATGGTAACGGAGACGCGGGAAGGGCTGGACGTAGGGAGCGAGAACGTCGTTTTTGATGTGGATGGTTGAGTCACGGGAGCTACGGACGACGTAGGAATGCATGACCTGGTCAAAAAGCGAGTATGAGTTCAACGACGGCATTGGGAGCGCTGGCGTCACGGGCGGGATATTCAAATTCTTTTAGGAAGAAGTCTGGTTCAGGCACGGGCGCAGTTTGAGGACGGCGAAACAAAATCGGGCGGGAGGGAGGCGGGATAGACGGTGATTTATCGAAACTAGAGCCGGAAATACCCCATGATGAGGACGCCCATGATGTGCCACCGAAGGGCATGACGAATTGTGAGAAAGTGTCGACAATAGCAATCATATCTATGACTAGCGGTGGCGAGGGATTCGGATGTTGTGCGGTTGTGAATGCGATTTGCTAGTGCCATCGGTCTACTCTCCCGGCACCAGCCAACGGCCAGGTCGAACCTCGATCTCTGCGACCAAACCAATCAGCTACCAGACCAATATTCCAGATATCATGTTTCGCTCGGACGTCTCTGTTCGTATCGTTCGTTACGGCTGGTCAAGGTCGGGGGGTTGTTTTGCCTCGGCGAGGAGTCTGGCCTGTGTTTTCAAAACTGCGGCGATAAAGGCATCGCTTCACATCACGCTCAACGGGAGGACACAATTCTATTAGGGCGAGAAGCTCGGGTCACTTGGAGAACGGGCTAGGGGGGCGGGTGGTTCATACTGGGATTCGAGAATGCCAGCAATCGACAGCGATCGAGATCCCATCTGCTACGACAGGATCGGTAACGTCATGGCCCGCAACTTATGCGGTCATGTTCTGGGCAGCTTCGGAGAACTGTGTGCGGTGTAGTATTTGACAGACATAATAGGTTTTGACAGCTGAGAAGACAGCATGGAGAAGCTTGGGGGCGGGACGGAACGATATTATAGGTATCTAAGCGAAGTCGGGCGGCCTGAACCGAGGCTCGTGTGCCGCTGGAACAGCAGAAAGATCATAGGTTCTAGCCATAAAATTAGGAGAATGGCACAGTGAATGACTTGATACCTTGGGAGATGACCATCGCCATACAAAACAGTTCGACCACAAGATTGAATACCCCTTATTTGGTCATATTTTGCAGAGACGTGATCACGGCGTCCATACATCATCATGACCACCTACCGTCAAGCTTCACAGGGGGTCTGAGCTAGGCAAGGGGTCCAGAATGGTGTGTTGGTGGTGGTGGTGGTGCATGTCGCTGGTATCTGTAAGTAGCTGTCTATCAACCCTAAAGCCTAGATCCCCCGCCATGAGAGATTCTTCCGCCCATAACATCGGCTGCTCACCCAATCCCATGGCACCATAGGGACAGTAAGGCATGTCATTATTCGACACGGTGTCCGTCGGGGCCTTACAAAGTGAATGATGCCCGACGACGAACGCTGAACGCAGTCAACGCAATAACAAAGTGACAGGGTAAGCCAGGGGCGGAGTTTTTTTTCATTCAGGGCCATCTCTGATTGGCGGAGCTGCTTCCGGATGGCCTTAATTGGCTGGAGGGGCCTCCGGTTCATTTACAACGTCTCATTGGAAGCTCTGACGCTCTCGACTCTTGTGGGTTTGCTCACTTAGTCGTCCCAATGCTGCCTGACCGGAGAATGTTCCGGGGGCACAGAAACATCTGATTGGGGTCCCTCGATTAGTGCGGCAGGCTAAGAAGGATCTGTATATCGGCCGCGGTTTGACTCGAAGGTAGCCAGTGTCGGAACCGACAGACATTCTCACTGTCTGCTTGCATAGTTTCATCTCTGTGTTTCCAAAGCTTCTTCCACGTGTGATCCGGGTTGATCCTGCCATCGCCTCCGGAGTGGACTCCGATGTGCCTGATGCCAGCTCATCCCATTGGCAAATGATGTATTTAGCATTCGACGTTGATTTTCAGGGTCCTAAAGAGGGGGGACCACATGGAACTGCTCTACACCACGACGGCGTCCGCCTACGGTTTCCTTCTGGGCTCCAAAGACCCTGCAGATTCATGCTCCCCGCCCACCATCTGGTCGCTGCCATGGCTGTCTTTGGGCATCTGACGCCATGTTCATAACCTTCAAAACAGCCACACGGCCTGCCATCAGCTCCCAGCGTCTCCGACCGTACGTTGGTCGTTCGATTCCTTCATTATGCTTTACGATGCGCCGAGCGTCCAAACGCAATTCCGGGGGTTTCTTTAGGGGTCGAATCGGTCGTTGACCAACCCATCGATGGAACATCTCATCGATCAAGATCGGCCATTGGTTCGCGCGGTCTGATATACAAAAAGCGAAGCATGCTCTCTTTTCCCAGCATCGTAAGTCAGGTCGCGCCCCCTTCGCCTCTGCCGACGACTCAGTAGTCCTTGTTCAACATTTGACATCTCCGGTTCCCCTGTGAACATCTCCGGGTAGGCTAACATTAAACCTCGACGGTGGCATCACTGATTACACAGAGTGGACAGCTGATTGCGAACCCCTTATGAACTCAGCGACTAGGACGTGCTGTTCCGCTTCGATCGAAAGAATCCGCTCAGCGCCCCCATCAGCTGCGGTAGCCCCTTTTCGT
The DNA here is from genome assembly GCA_027406065.1 of Colletotrichum cordylinicola. Classification (NCBI taxonomy): domain Eukaryota; kingdom Fungi; phylum Ascomycota; class Sordariomycetes; order Glomerellales; family Glomerellaceae; genus Colletotrichum; species Colletotrichum cordylinicola. Next base: position 6,594,572 of record JANVYD010000003.1, on the reverse strand, counting down.
GGCTGTCGTTATTCATCCCCCCACGAATCCAGCCCGGAAGCTTCCCCCGAATTCTATCTGTCCCATACCTTCGGTCGACCAGAATGATGGCTGCGTAGTCGCCCTGGTGCCTGATAGCCCGCCCGATACTCTGGTTCACCGCACGCATACATGCATTCTCGTAAAAGTCTCTCGCCGCCTGCTTCGCCGTCACGACCGCTTCCTCTCTCGATACTCGTGTAGCCGCCGACGCATCGGTCAGACGCTGGACAGTCGTGGTCTCGATGTACTCCGTCTTTGCTTTCCACTCGGGAGAATTGATGTTGGGGTAAGGCAGCCCGATAATGATGACGCAGCGGCCGAGGCGGTCGGAAAAGTTGATGCCCTCGCTCATCTTGCCGCCGACCACGCTTAGTAGTATCGCACCACGAGGCTTGGGTGCTGCGCCGGCGCTGGGTTCGCCGTCGCCTAGGATGGCCTTGGTGTAAGCATCTAGAACCTCATCGCTAGAGCCGCCGCGAGTCTCCTTGAACGCCTCTTTTCTCTCTCGCATGCGGTCCCAGACTGACTTGGACTCGCCGGGGTTCTTGGTCTCCCATATTGCGACAACTTCATCGAGGTAGCCGTAGCTTGGGAAGAATACAACGACACCATCGGGAACTACGTTGCAGATGTTGAGAATCGCCAGGCCCAGCTGGCTAACTATCGCCTTATCGCTTCGGCGCTGGAAACTAAACTCGAATGTGGAGCTGATGTCCCTGTTGGGGCCGGGTTTCGCGCCTGCGAGCGTCCACACGCAGAGGTTCGACGGCGGGATTACGTGGCCGCAGCTGAGCGTTGTGAGTTTCGAGTCCGACAGGTAGGGGAAGAGATGGTCCTTGTAGTCTTCAAAGGGGGACATAGTGCCGCCGGCCAGGATGACTGCCCTGGCGCTCGTGGCGATGGACGAGAATGCATGGGTGGGCGAGAGTAGCAGATAAGAAAGTTGTATGTCTGGCGGGTTAGATGACGTCTTTTCGTAGAATATGCGGCCCTCCGAGCTGAGGTTCGTGAGAGAAATCAGGAACGATGATAAGGTGTGCAGAACCGGGGTCGAAGATCTCGGTGGTGCCTTGCCAGCATTAGCCTGGGCGATTTCCTCCTCGACGTGAGCGACATAGCTCTCGATTTTGTAGGCAAGCTTCGACTCCTGGATGTACTGGATGAGCTTAAAGAGATTGATTTGGTCCACGCCCTTGCAGCGAAGTAGCAACTTAGAGTCAACTATGCCGTGTGCTGTCTGCGAGCTGGTCAGTGATGTCCAAGTCTGAAGAATGACGATGGCATACCTTGATCGTCAAGGCCCCACTCATCCACTCGGTGAGGCCTTCGATGACTCGGCCAACCTGGCCGACCATGACACGGTTCTCTCCCTTCAATTTCTTGCCGAATCTTTTGACGTACACGCCCAGCATCTGTCGCGCCCGTCTCAGCTCTGTGAGTTTGATTTCTGATGCATAGACGTTGGCTACTGCATCCATGATGTTGTGCGCCTCATCGACAATCACCACATTACCTTCCAGCTTGATGCCCAGGGCGTCTCGGGCGTTCTTTTGCAGAAGCAGCGGATACGGCAAGGTAATGATCTCAGCCCCCACGATAGCCGCCCGCGAGGCATAATACGGACATACTTCAAGCTTTTTGCCAAGATGATAGAGGTCTTCTATGTCGGGAAGGGTGGCGTGGGCTGTGTCTCGAAACTGGTGAGTCTGCTTGATGTTGTCTTCGTTTAGCGTATAAGGACATTTATCCTTGGTCTTGGGCTTCTGCAGTTCTGAGCATCGGTCATTGATGGCAGATATCGTGCCTAGCTTCGCCACGGATGGGTTGATGCACAGTTTCTGACGGGATGAAAGGGGCAGATGCTTGACTGGCTCCTTGTCCGGCCGGGTATCTTCACTGTCGTTGGGCTTGACCGATGGTGGCATAGATGATGGAAAGGCGGGGCGTCGAAGTTCATGGATGAATTGGGTGAGTTGAGAATGCGTTCTTGACGTGTAGTATATCTGACCAACGTGTTACCGACTAGCCCACCAGCGGCAGGGGGCTTGCGCACCTTAACTCCGTCTTCGACCTTGTCCTCCTCTTGCTCCGCCTTCAGGTTGCCCAACCCGAACCTAGAGAGGATGTCCTTGGTCTCTTTGCTCAGTCCAGACATGGCATCGCCGTCGTCTGCGGCACCAGACTCATCAGCCTCATCCAGCAGCCACTCATCGTCTGCGTCGTCGTCGTTCCGAGGCTTCGACTTCGAAGGGCCTTCATCGAATCGACGTCGCTTGGCGCTGCGAATTTCGAGGACTTTCTCTTTCAGGCGAATTTGCTCCAACCTTTTTTCTCGTTCTTCCCAGTTGCGAGCCAGCTCTTCCCTCTTGCGCCGGAGCATTTGCTCCACGATCCAATCGGGCTCATCCCTAAAGTCGTCCATGTTGACCTTGAGAGAGGCCTCATGCTCCTCAATACGCTGGTTACGCAGCCATGTCAAAGATGCACAGATGAGCGAAAGCGATTTGCCCTGGATTTCGTGTCAGTGGCGATCAGGGGCTTGAATGACAAGTATCATGACTGACAGTTCCTGTTGGACTTTCCAAAATGCCGACCTGTCCGTTTCCAGCCTGCAGGACGTTATAAGCCGTCCTCATGAAGTCAGTCTGCACATCGTACGGCGTGTAGGGATGGTTGAAATCGATGCCATCGGGGACAGGTAGGCCGCTGCCTGGCGCAGCCGTCATGGCGAAGTTGAAGTACCTTGGTACGCGACACAAGACAAGCACGCATTAAGGATATCAAACTGGTAGGGGGGACAAGGGTGAAGTTAGTGACGAAGGCGCAGTCGGAATCATATATCTGGCTGATCAATAACAACAACTAGGATGTTGAAGCGAAAGGGGTCGAGTCGGGTTGGGAATTGCTTCAACGAGATTGGATAGCAGAAACAGACGGCAGTCGGACGCGCAAAACAAAGACCCACCGACCGACCGGGTGCTCGCATGTGGCTTCGGTGAAGAACGCTGGGCTTTGGTCATTTCGGTCAGTCAAGGTGAGCGACTGGGGCTGATGACATGCACGAGCCACCCGCAGTTGGCGAGCCCAGCCCAGCCCTCGCCGGCTTAGGTAACCGGAACACACCAGCAGAAAGGACGAAAAAAAGGCAGGAGCACAGACCACACCGACGACTGGACTGCTGGTCGTCCCTCCCGCCCAGAAAAAAACCTGCAAAATCCTTAGGGCTGCCCTGCCCTCCGCCCCGCTTAACATTTTTCCGGAGGTTGCCGGCGTGCAGAGACGCCCTCACAAATTTCGTGCGTCTTGCGACTTGACGAAAAAGAATCCCCATCCGCGACACCAGCAAGACGACCACCGATCAAACACCGTCGCCATGCCTACCCGATTCTCCCGCACCCGCAAGCAGTACGTTGATTCAATCCCGTCTCGGTCACAAACGAAATGAGTTTCTTCTCCCGCGAATGTCGTCGGCGCCGTCGCCATTTGGATGCTTTGGATGGAGGGGAAAGGCCGGGGAGGGCAGCAGGAGGAGGGCGTGATGTGTGCCAGCAGAAGGCCTCTGAGGACTCTGCTGCGCCCTTCTAAAGAGGAGGATGAGGACGGCCGACAAAGCATCGCGACGCGGGAGAGACGAGACTCTCGAATTGATCACGAAACTGACATGTTTTCGCAGCCGCGGTCACGTTTCCGCCGGTCACGGACGTGTCGGCAAGCACCGCAAGCACCCAGGTGGTCGTGGTCTGGCCGGTGGTCAGCACCACCACCGCACTAACCTCGACAAGTACCACCCTGGTATGTTGTTTCTCCTGTCTAAAGAGACCCGGTTTGAACAAGTTTTGCTGACATGGCGCAGGTTACTTCGGTAAGGTTGGTATGAGATACTTCCACAAGCAGCAGGCGTATGTACACCCCGAATCCGACCGACGTGAAGCTTCCGGCTGTGCTCTGCAATCCCCGACAATTTCGACATGACGACATGGTTCGACGACGTCCACAACGCGCTCCACTTCTCCTACGTGGGACTGCGAAGGAGTGTGGCATATCGACACAACCACAAGAATATCATCACGCATGGGACGCAGAGCATACCTGGACGCCAATCATCGAGGATCCCCCTCCGCCACGACAGGCACTAACCCCCATCTTTAGGCACTTCTGGAAGCCCGTCATCAACCTGGACAAGCTCTGGACCCTCGTCCCCGCTGAGAAGCGCGAGGAGTACATTGCCGGCAAGAAGGACACCGTCCCCGTCATCGACCTCCTCCCCTTCGGCTACTCCAAGGTCCTCGGCAAGGGTCGCCTTCCTGAGGTCCCCATTGTCGTGAAGGCCAGGTGGGTCAGCAAGCTGGTACGTTGGCCCTCCTCCCGCAGTCTTGTGCGAGATTCGTGCGAAACTAACCCTATTCCTCCCACAGGCGGAGAAGAAGATCACCGAGGCTGGCGGTGTCGTTGAGCTGGTGGCATAAGTTCGGAAACAACTCCACGGGGAAAAAATCCAAACACACTTGACGGATTGGGAATGACGGCCATGCAGCCTCGGAGCGGGCGGCGGACCGCTTTTTTGTCACACAACTTGCGCTTGGCGGGACATGGGAAAGGGCCTAGGGACGGCTTTTCGCATTGCATGAAGATCTGAACTTCCAAGGAGTTAAACCGAATAAAAAAAGGCTCTTGATCTCACATCGTCATGGCGGGCGCCATCATCGCCCCGCGTCAACATAGATGACGACGCCGGGCCATGTGTCTTTCTGGCAGTGTTTGGGCGGCGTCTGGGTCAAGTCGGACGGACGGGTACGATTGAATGGTATTACTTTACGTCGTCTTCCACTTGCGTGCCGTGCTCGTGCTGTTGTACATGTGACGCATTGCTCATCTCGCCGACCCGCAATGCTGTTCCATAATGTTGCCTCCGTGAAGAGCCGTCCTTGGTAATGGGGCTTCAATATGCCCTGCCTCAAAACGCCACCTGCTCTACCTTCTAGTCGTACAAACACATGATCATGTTCACGCCGCTGGTATAAGAGTTCCTTGCCCAAGAAAGAAAAAAAAACATTATCATTACGCCTCAAGCATGTCCATCTCGTCGTCCTCGATTTCTATCGTCTCCACGGATTGTTTTGGTTCAGGCTCCCGTAGGAACTCATGCTCCAACGCCTCCTGGGCGCTGATTCTCCTCGCAGGGTCCAACTCCAAGCATCGTCCCAGGAACTCGACAGCCAGCTTCTCCTCATCATCCAGTGGGATGCCCGGCTGACCGTCCTTGCCGCCGTCGGTACGGCACGTGGACCACAGGATAATCTTCTCGAGCGAGAAGCCTGCGGTGCCCACTGTGGGAATGTTTGTTTCGAACATGGCGCCGTGCAAGAGACCAGCCTGCTTCATACGCTTGGTGCCAAATATGGTGGCAATCTCAATCATGGCTTCGACGTCGTCGGCGCTGTTGAAGAAGGGGAAACGCTTGCTCATAATGGTCAGGAGGATGACGCCTGCTGACCAGATATCGATCTTGGTGGTCTGCTCCGTGCACTTGAACAGCACCTCGGGAGCACGGAAGCCTCTTGTGCCGGCACGGTTGGCTCGCCTTGACGGGCGGCTGTCTGCCTTGGGGAAGCCTTGCTGTGGACCGTTTTGTGATGCTGCGCTGTTTTGAATCCTCTGCTTGCGGACGTCTCTGCTCTCGTGGCACAAGCATGGCTTGCTGTCGGATCCCTCGCGCTCGGCGAGACCAAAGTCGACCAATACACCACGCCGCGTCTGGGGGTCATACAGAAAGTTGGTGGGCTTGATGTCGCGATGCAAGATCTTGTGCTCGTGGACAGCCTTTAGCGCGGTAAACAGGCTGCGCAGGTAGATGGCCATGTCTGAGATCTTCATCTGGCGGAAATAGTCGCGGAAGTCCTCGTGGCGGAAGTAGGGCAGAATGGCAACGACTTGGTCGGTGCTGCGGAAGGCCGTGATCAGTGGACAGACTGCAGGGCAATTCCTGAGATCGTGGAGCAGCTCGAGCTCATTGAGGATACGGGTGGGACTGGAGGTGACGTAGATTTTCTTGATGGCGACATATCGGGCGCGACGACGGGGCTCTCTCGAGGGATTGTGGCTACCGTTGCGCTGCTTCAACGGCGGGGTGCTCCATTTTTGGTCTCGTTCGTTGTTCTCGATGTCCCAATCATTGTCGTATCTATCGTACTGGATGTCTTCGGCCTTGTAGACGGTTGAAAAGGTGCCTGGGCGAATGTCGGTCAGCAGAGGCTCGAGACAGAGGGGAAGGGACGGTGAGAGGGAAAAGTACCTTCGCCAATTCTCTTAATAAGACGATACCTATGTCGAAAGCCGGGGAAGACGTCTTGCAGACGCACCATTTCGCGCTGGACGCTGGAGTCGACGACATCGTCGTCGTCGGAGCTGTCGTCGGTGGATTCGTTGTCGTTTTCGGCGTCTTCGGCGTCGTCCTCGTCCTCGTCGACCTCGGTCTGGTGCTCAGAGCCGGCGACCATCTCGGTGTCTTCTGTACGGGCGTGGGGGGGATCCTCGTGGATCTCGAAGCGCTCGCGGCTCCTTTTTCTCGTGGCAGTAGCCATGGTGCTGGAATCTGGTTCTCGTGGGGTGTCCTCGTTGGCGGTCACCGGACGATGGGCCAATTGGAGCTGTGCCGGGGGCTGGTCGGTCGCGGCGTTGTTGGCGGTGGCATGGAAGGGCGAGTAGGCCTTCAAGGCACTGTCTGGGGTAGCCCAGTGCTCGACGTTGAGAGCTTGGCCAAAACGAGTCAATTGGTCGATGGCGTCCAGATTGGGTTGATTGAAGCCAGCTGAGGAATCCCGCTGGGTCGAACACTGCGTCATCCGAGGCGGGAGTTGGGGGGGATTTGTAGAGAGTCCAGTGTTTTGTATACAAGGGATCTGGCGCAGTGCGTGCCGGTGTTGATGCGGCTGGCCGTGGCGCTTGCTTGGACTAGCTGACTGGGACTGGCTAGGACTGGCTGGCCGTCTGGCTGGCTGGCTGGGTCTGGCGCTGTGGTATGTACGTATTGTGTAGAGTAGGTCGGTAGATAGAGTCTTGGTCGATTAGGTTTGTTGGATCATCTCAGTCCGTGGGCAGTTGGAGATGGGTGTCACGGTGTCGCTGCCAGTCGTGTTGATTGGTGTCTTGGTCGTGTTTCCTTCCTTTTTCTCCTGATGCAGCTCTTCTCTGTCTCCTTCTGGCTCCGAGAATCTTTCTGATGGCGGGCATCCAGCTGCTTTCTAGTGGAGGGGCATCCGCCTGGCCCCGTCCACCCCGGCCAACCGTCTGTCACGATTTCAGGGTACCGAATCCACTAATCGCACGCGATGGCCAATGGACGACGCGAGTGTGACCCCGCACCGCCATTTTGGGACGAAAGAGGAGGGAAACTGCGACGGGCGCGTCGAAAGAAAACAAAAACAAAAATCCCCCTCGGTTGCTAGGCGCATTTGGGTCCTTTTTGGGGGGGCTCCAGAGGGGGGATTCGTTTCCTTCCGTCACTGTGCACCGTTTTATGTCTGTGTACCTTATGTACATAGCGCCTGCCTGCACCTGCACCACCAAAACAATCCCACCACAACTTTTCGACATCGTCAACACCACAAGCCGATTCCTCCGCCGGCTGGCGCATGCCTACTTAGTACCTACCTACTTACTACTAACCTTTGCAGCAGGACCACGGCGCCTACTTCCTTCGCCTTGCATCAGGTCGCACACAGACGGCCATCATCTGACCTCTCTCGGTCTTGTTCACTTCTTGTTTAATTCATCTTCTCTTCCCTCCCCCCTCCGACTCTCAATCGCATTCTCGCCGCCGGGTGCGCACCACACCCCTCGACCGCAGCCATGGACTCGGTCGCATTCGACATCAACGATGCGCTCAAGCATTACATGAGCGACCCTGCCAGCATACCAACTCCAGAGGCAGATGGCTCCCTCTTCGACTGCGAAAATGACCCCGAGGGCCTCACCAACGGCGTCGTCAACCCTGTTCTCAACCCCATTGTTGACGCCGTCGCCGAGAACCCCGAGGCCATCACCCGCAGCGCCCATCTCGATTCTCTCCAGTTCCTCCTAAAGTGCGCACCCATCTCCCCTTGTCCTTCAGACCCCTCTCCTTCCATTCCTTTATCCTCCTTCTCCTCCTCCAGCCTCTCCGCAAAACAGAGACGTGATTCTGAACGTTTGAACCCTTCCAGGTATACCGCCTTCTTGCCAACACATGCCCTGAGCAAGATCTTCGACCTCATTATGTCCGGCCTTGCCGCCGAGGCTGATGCCATAAACCACGACCTCGAGTCCCCCGACGAACAAGAGACCCTCGCACACCACAAGCAACTTCTCGAGATCTACGGCTTCCTCCTGCAGTGGACCATCGCCGCCGTCGAGACCAAGGCTGCCGAAAAGTCGTCAACAGCACCCGTTGCCCGAGGCCGCGGCAAGCCAAAGAAGAATGCGCCCAAGGGCCAAGACGGCGTCTGGGACTCGGCCAGCCAGTTGCAATCCGCCCTTGACATCATGAGCAAGGTCCTCAAGTTGAAGCTCTCCAAGATCTTCCTCACCACATCCGAGAGAGACACCTTCGTCGGACTGCTAACTCGTCCCGTCTACATGGTGCTTGAGAGCGAACAGCGCGTCAAGGCCATTTCCATCAGGATGCACGCCTTCAAAGTCCTCTGCATCGCCGTCAAGCACCACGGCCATGCCTACGGTAGGTGTTGCGACTGATTGCACCTGCGTCTGCCTTTGTACTGACTTCATGCCCAGCTGCCCAGATTTCTATAGTTCAGAATCTGACGTACTTCGAGCATCTCTCCGAACCCATGGCCGAGTTTCTTCACATCTTGGCTGAAACCTACGACTACCCCCAACTGGCCGACGAAATCCTGCGCGAGCTCAGTAACAAGGAGTTCAACAGCAACGACACCAAAGGCCCAAAGTCCGTCTCTCAATTCATTGTCAAGCTCTCCGAGCTGGCCCCTAGAATCGTCATCAAGCAGATGACAATGCTTGCCAAGCAGTTGGACAGCGAGGTAACTAGTCCGGCCCCAATGGTGTTGAACTCATTCTGACCACTGCTCAGTCATACACTCTGCGTTGCTCCTTGATCGAAGTCTGTGGAAATATGGTTGCCCACCTTGTCAAGCAAGACGAGCGTGGTGAGAACCACAAATCCCAGCTCGACGCCTTCTTCGACGTGCTGGAAGAGCGATTCCTCGACATCAACCCCTACTGCAGGTGCAGAGCCATTCAAGTCTACGTCAAATTGTGCGATCTCGAGCAAAAGTTCCCCAAGAGACGACAGCGCGCCGCAGAGCTTGCTTGCCGAAGTCTGGAGGACAAGAGTAGTCACGTAAGAAGGAATGCCATCAAGCTGCTCGGCACCCTCATCAAGACACACCCCTTCACTGCCTTGCACGGCGCTCTACTAGTCCGCAAGGACTGGCAGGCTCGCCTCGACAAGGTGGAAGAGGAGTTGAACGCCTTGAAGCCTCCCGAGGGCGCCGGCCTTGGCGACAACACTGCTGTTGACAATACTCTTCTGGACGACGCCACTCAGGTCGAACAATCCCCGCAGAAGCCCATGACCGATGAACAAAAGTTCGAGGCTGTGAAAAAGGCGCGCGAAGAAGCTGCTACGTCTGAGGCGATTGAAAAGCTCACGCTGACGAAGCGATACTACTCCGAGGCTTTGAAGTTCATTGATGTTCTTCACGACGCCACTGGTACAGTTTGCCAGTTGCTTGGCTCCAGGAACAAGAGCGAGGTCATTGAGGCTATGGACTACTTCGAGATTGGCGATGCCTACAAGATCGAGCAAAACAAGGTCGGCATCCGCCGTATGTTACGTCTCATCTGGACCAAGGGCAACAGCGACGAGGGCAAGGGCGTCCAGAGCCATCTCATCGATGTGTACAAGCGCATCTTCTTCGAGGCACCCGGTAACTTCACCGCGAACGATGCTGCCAACTACATTGCTCGCAACATGATCAGTCTTACGAGTGAGACGACGCCTGCTGAATTGACTTCGCTCGAGCAGCTCCTGGCCACTATGATGAAGGGTGGTCTCATTCCCGAGCTCGTCATCGCCAAGCTCTGGCAGGTGTACGGCGTTCGCAAGCGCGAGATTTCCAAGAAACAGCGCCGGGGTGCTATCATCGTGCTCGGTATGCTTGCAACTGCCAGCCCGGAGATTGTGGTTGGCGAGATGGAGACGATGCTCCGAACTGGTCTCGGCGCTCACGGTCGCGCCGATCTCCAACTGGCCAAGTACACCTGCATTGCTCTTCGCCGAATCAATCCCACAGGCAGGCAGGCGAAGGAGTCTACTGTCAAGTTCTCTCGCCTTCCAAACGAGCATGCCGTTCTAGCCAGGTTGGCAGCCATCACAGAAGTTCCCTCGGACAGCAAGGAGTGGTATGGCGTGGCCGAGCAGGCCATCAACGCCATCTACGCTATTTCCAAGCACCCGGATATTCTCTGCTCTGAAATCATTCGGCACAAGACGAAACGTGTCTTTGCGGCTCCCTCATCCAGACCCGTGTCTAGGGACGAGAGGCCGTCTTCTCGGGATGAGATGGCGTCTCAGTCCTCGCGTTCCGAAAGTAAGGAGCCTGACGTGGACGACGACGCCAGCGACGGAAATGAAACCGTCGTCCCTCCGCCCAAGAAGCGCGACAACGCTATCGCCTTGTCACAACTTTTGTTCATCGTCGGCCATGTTGCCATCAAACAGATTGTGCATCTAGAGCTCTGCGAGCTCGATTTCAAGCGTCGCAAGCAGGATCAGGAGAAGGAAAAGACAGCAGAGAAGGCCGCGCAGGCCGCTGGTAAGAAGGATGAGCCTGACGACCTCGATCTGATCGGTGGCACAACAGAGGACGACTTCACGGAAGCCATGGCACACATTCGTGAGCGGGAGCTGCTGTACGGTCCGGCATCTCTGCTTGCCCAGTTCGGCCCTCTCGTTTCAGAGATCTGTGCCAATAACACCACCTATGCCGACAAGGGACTGCAGGCCGCCGCGACTCTCTGTCTCGCTAAGCTCATGTGTGTCAGCTCCGAGTACTGCGAGGCGAATCTGCCTCTACTCATCACCATCATGGAGCGTTCCACCGATGCCACTGTGCGCTCCAACGCTGTCATTGCGCTCGGAGACATGGCGGTGTGCTTCAACCATCTTATTGATGAAAACACCGACTTCTTGTACCGCCGTCTGGCCGACAAGGACCAGTCAGTCAAGCGCACCTGCTTGATGACTCTGACCTTCCTCATCTTGGCTGGTCAGGTCAAGGTCAAGGGTCAGTTGGGTGAGATGGCCAAGTGCCTCGAGGACGAGGATCGTCGTATTGCCGACCTCGCGAGAATGTTCTTCACTGAGCTCAGCACCAAGGACAACGCTGTGTACAACCACTTCGTTGACATGTTTAGTTTGCTGTCTGCTGAGAAGGGCTTGGAGGAGGAGAGCTTCAGAAGGATCATCAGGTTCCTCCTGGGCTTCGTTGAGAAGGTATGTTTTGATGTTCAAATGCCGATGACCCCTTCTGACGTTTCTTGTAGGACAAGCATGCCAAGCAGTTGGCCGACAAGCTCGCTGCCAGACTTCAGCGTTGCGAGACCGAGAGGCAATGGAACGACGTCGCTTTCGCCCTCGGCCTACTGCAGCACAAAAATGAGGAGATCACCAAGACCGTCTCCGAGGGTTTCAAGGTGGTTCAACTTGCTGCGTAAGCTCAGATGGGACAGACAGGACAGGCTGGCCTTGTGGCCGTGTAAATATAGGGTCATGGGTCGGCGTTGGCGGTTCAAGTTGGTTCTGGCTGGTTGGCTCTTTGACTTGCGTCACGTTGGGATACCACACAGTATTGTACGGATGATGAGACTTAATGACGTTGATGAACTTGTTTACATTGGATACGATTGTTGAAAAGAAATTGATTTGCATTGCGTTTTGTGATTGCCGTTACCTGCAGTCTTGACAATTGTTTGGAGCCGGGAATTTTAGCAGGCCAAGGCGACCCCTGAATGAGAAGATCAGGAGTCGGCATGTCCGGGCACCGTACAAAGCACATTCAAAAAGGATTTGTAGGAAAGCAGGGAAGACTGCCATAGAAAGCGACCAAGCCACGTTGGAATCCGATGGAGAGCGCGTATTGCAGTGGCGATGCGACTTCCCGAGGTGTTCGGAGACTCGCGTTCTCCACTCAAGCCCCATCAAGAGACTAACAACGGAGGTTGATCACGATCACCAAGACGTGTAAACCATGTAAAGGAGTCCGGTAATGGGGATTTCGCGGCGTACAAATAGTGGTTGTTATCGACGGTTTTTATTTCTGTCATTCCTTTTCTTTACGCTCCCTTGTACGTCAGTCACTCATTTTCTTTCCCTTTTAATAAACTGTTTCATTTAGTAGCTCACTTAGGTACCATGTTGTTTTCAATATCATCAAAATTTGTTTTAGCAACAGCCGCGATAAGTCTGCTAGACAGCATCAGCGCTCGCTCGGTTTCGCCATACTCACGTCTTCTTGCCAATTCGACTCCTGGAACACCCCAGGATGACACCATCATCTATGCGTCCAACGGCACTACAACCCTCTCTTCCAACGGGACAGCTGCTTCTGTCGTGGTTCTCGACTTTGGTCGCAATGTCGAGGGTATACCTACCTTCGAGGTTGTGTCTGCCTCTGGTGATACTTCCGTCTTTGAGATATCGTACGGAGAAACCGAGGCAGCTTTCGGCGTGTACATGGTGCGTTGTTCCACCCCCACCCCCCCTTTCTGATGACAACCTTGAGAGGTTCTCGCGGCTGACAAGACCCAGAGCGATGGACCACTTCCCCTGGCGGCAGCGATGGACACTTACAGAGTCAACCGATACAATGTCACCGGTCCCTCGACCATCTCCAACCGTCTGATACAAGGAACCTTCCGTTACCAAAAGCTCAACCTCTCGACCTCGGGAGCCCTCACATTGCGCAACATCGGTGTCAAGCCCACGACTTCTACCACAGCACTGACCCAACTCCCTGGTTCCTTCGAATGCTCGGATGAAGACCTCACGAGAATCTGGAGCGTGGGAGCAAGGACGGTGCAACTGACCGAGATCCCCAAGAACTCTATCCCTGACTTTCTGGATGTCACGGAGGAAGGAGCCTATGCCGAAAGTGCGGCACCCCAGGCCCTGGGAAGTGCTGTTGCCGCCCAGCTTCTCAACTATCGCCTTGACTTTCGAGTAAAGCCTGTCAAGGGTGGTTTTGGATTTTCCGTTCTTTCAGACACACTGAATAGCGCTATCTACATCTCCTTCGATCTTGACAAGCACTCCATCACGGCCCATACTGGGTCGACTGCCTTGGATACCCAGATCGCTGCGGCCGAGATACCGGCCAACCTCACCCTGGACCTCGGATCATGGCACTCCGTCCATGCCACAGTCGACATCACCGATGTCAGCGTCTCCGTCAACAACATCGACGTCCTCAAGCTCTCCCAGTCCGCCCGCTTCTTTGGCTCTTTCGGCTTCGGCGCCTCCCTAGGTCACGCCGCATACTTCCAGAACATTACCGCAACGACGCCGACAGGCGAAGTCATCTACACTCACCCCCTAACCGACCGCTCCTTCCTTGCCGACTTCTTCATGGGAGCCAACCCCGCCGATACCATCGTCGACGGCTCCCGCCGGGACCGCATCGCCTACTCCGGCGACCTCGACATCGCCGTCGGCGCCGCCTTCGCCAGCACCTTTGGCACCTCCTTCATTGACGGGTCTCTCGACCTCATCGGCTCGTACCAAGTCACCCCGGGCTTCTTCACCCCCACAGCCAAGATCCAGCAGGCGCCCCTGTCGGCTCCTCTGGATGTGAACGTCACCGGCCTGATTGGGTATTCTTTCAACTTCCTGACTGCCATTGCGCAGAACTACGAGATGAGGGGTAACCTGACGTTCGCCCAGACCTGGGCGCCCAAGGTTGTCAAGATGCTCGACTGGGCGGACTCGCAGACTCTTCCGAGCGGCCTGTTCAATCTCGCGGAAGAGTCTTTTGGAGGTGATTGGAACTACTACGACCCCCCTCAGTCCGGCGTTGTGACGAAGTTCAACGTCGTCTATGCATACTCTCTGCAGCAGTGTCTGCGACTACTTGGAGATGCCGGCGTTGACGTTTCTGTGTATCAAACCCGACTTGACCGTCTGAGAGCTGCGATCAACGACAACCTCTGGAACGAGGAGTTGGGGGTCTACATTATGTCCGAGAAGTTTACAACCGGGTTTTCGCAAGATGCCAACGCTCTCGCCATTCTCGCCGGCGTCCCTGGGGCACCCACCAACGGATCATCGGCCCCACTTCGCTCCGCGTCTTCGATCCTCTCCGCCATGGCCTCCGGGCTCGCGGCTCCGGCCGGAGCGCTCGCCTTTTCCAATTCCACCGTCGCTGCCGGCTGGGCGGAAAAGGTCAGCCCATACGCTGCGGCCTACCACCTGCGTGCCGCGCTCGAGTCAGGCGATGCGTCGTCTGCCATGATGCTGCTCAAGAAGACCTGGGCACCGATGGCAGACCCAGCCAACACAAATTACACTGGCTCCTTCTGGGAGACGTTGAACGCCGATGGTACGCCTGGTTTGGGTCTGGTGACGTCTCTTTGCCATGGATGGGCGGCGGGTCCCACGGCGGAGCTGAGCAAGCACGTCCTGGGTGTCCAGCCGACTGCGCCTGGGTTCGCCGAGTGGAAGATCGAGCCGCAGACATTGGGATTGGAGTGGGCCAAGGGACGGATGCCGACTGTGCTGGGGGACATGACGGTCGACTGGCGGTTTGAGGGGGGCCTACTGCGGATGAAGGTCGAGAGCCCTGCTGGAGGGAATAAGGGTACCGTGTACCTGCCCCAGCCGCTCCTCACCCCCCTTGAGAAGACTGCAATCCGTGTAAACGGCGTTGTCCAAAACGGAACTCATTTTGAGGTCCAGGGAGGGGATAAATTCGAGTTGACTCAGGATCTTCTGGGTTGAGCGATTTGCTGAATTTACAAGAAATCTATATACCTATCTAGTTGCCCACGTCGAATGTCAATTAAAACAAGGCTTTGCGGGATCATTTCATCCAGCGAAATTTTGGTTATAAATATCGTGAAGACCGTCACCTGGAACTCACTTGAACAACACCCTCATGATTCTTGCTGCTGACGGTCTTGCAACGATGATCCTCAAACCCAGAATGCTGCGCCAATGCTCTCCTCACTGTATGATTAAGTAAAGTCGAAGAATGGCACCTTACTGTGTAAATAAAAATAAGCTTCCCGAACAAAGAGTCCACCAAAACATAGAGTCTGGGCGACTGCGCGGTTCCATGTCCTCATCGCCACAAAGCAGGTGCGAGTCCTGGAGCAAATGACGATTCCTGGCGAGTTTCCGCACGGAGAAATTGATCTACGCCGAGGCCTTTGAAAGCTCATTTTTGGTTTCGTGGACATGCAGCCTTGATATCTTGCCACCTATGCCACAGCGTCTGCACCATTACGCCTCACTGCAATCATTCTATCCAGAGGGATTGAGAATGTAGTGAAGAGTTTGCCGGCACAGTCCCAACCCGATGCAGGCCGTTAGTGAAAATCTATCACAGTCACCTCTAGCGGCAAAATGCAATCCACATGATACAACAATTCATCTCGATTCTCTCCATCCCGAAAAGGAATCATATGTACACGCCAGCTCACGCCAGCCCATCCCCTCAACACAGCTCTTCCACGCCTCCCTCGCCGTTTTAAGACTTGTTCTGCGGCACAACAGCAAAGGTAGGACGGACAAATCTGCAGCATACTCTCATTAGCATCTCCTTTTATTCCCGTAGACCCCTGATGGGCATTGCCGAGGAATGGACAAACCTGTCGTTGTGGTAGACCTTGGTGTTCTCGCCGAGCAGCTCCTTCTCTCTCGCCTGGTCGGCGTAATACCTGCGGACCTGGTCGCGGTCCTCCTCAGCCTGGAGGAGCGGGATGAGGTGGATGCGCGCCCACATCTTCTCTCTTGCGAGCTCGCTATTGCGCACACGACGTCAGCGTTCCGTCTTTTTTGGCAATGTTTGGGTGTGATATTTGCCCTTATCGACAGATGTCCAACAATCCGTGAAATACAGTGTCGATATCTGTCAAAAGCTCGGGCTAGGCCGTCCTTGGGGCTTCAAAGGGGGAGAAGTTGTCGCAACGTACTTGGCTTCCCGGATACCCTTGATCAGGTGGTACCATCCGTATCCCATCACGAGTCCCATACCGAGCAACATGGTGCCGGGGCGGAAGCCACGGGAAGGCAGGTTGCGCTATTCGGAGACAAGCAGTCAGCGTACAGTCCTCTGCGTCTCCGCGATTCTCCCTCGATGCTGTTCCGAATGCCTCCGTTCCTGACTCCGAGCCCGCAACTTCGTATGACGCTCTCCAATCCTGACAATCTCGCACCAGCAGCGAATAGCCCCTTAAGTTTCTCCTCTTGCCAGTCCGATACCGTCCCACCGCATCCGCCATCCCCATCGCGACCCCCCTCTTCCGGCTCTCCCACCCTAGCATAGCACCACCATCTTCCTCCTCGCAGCAATTCCACTCACCTTGTACTGCACGGCCTGGTAGCCGCCAACGGGGGGCATGTCCTGAGGCATCCTTCAATCAATCCTACCGACCCTACGCGGTCGGCTGCGCTCAATCGATAAATGTGTGGTTGTGGTGGGTTGTAGTTTTCGCGTGGGAGTCGTCGTCCCTCGTTCAATTGCCCCTTCGCGCGCGTGGGAGTCAATTAGCCGGCTTCGTTCCGGCTCGTTCGAGAGGCTTGCGATTTACACCGGTGTCGGTCCGTCTGGGGGTGGGTGGGTTGCGTTGGTTGACGTCGGTCGAGCTCGAGATTCCGGGTCAAGCTTTGGCCTGGCTGAGGGTGCCTGAGGTGATTGTTTTCGGGTCGATTGTGATTCGCTCGATTGGCCGGGATTATGTAAGGTTGCCGGTGATGCCCCACCAGATGGTGTACACCGAAGCTCACCACGCGCTGACCGAGGTGACTTCCCCTCAACAATGTGGAAGTGCATTTCACTTCCACTCATCTACAGAACACAGGATAATGCATTTTTAGTTTTGCTGAATTTTGAACTACCTAAGGCCGTGATGCAGATACTGCCCGCTGCCGACGGTGCATCTGTTCGTCTATTTGAAATCCCAAATCCACACTGTAACCATAAATCCCCCTACAGATATTTGCACGTCTCAACTCCTTGCCATGCATCGCCAATGGAAAAAAGGCTGGGTATAAACCGAATGAACCATAGCCAACCGACTTTTCCACCTCTGCGAGGATCCTCCAGTTGCCGTGTTGTCTTATATGCATCTCATCGATAAAATTTTGAACAGAACTCGCTAATCTTCCCCAGCCGCCAACAACTCGGCTTCCAAGTCCGCCTCGAGATCGTCCTCGTCAAAATCGGCCCCATTGTCCAGGTTCACACCTGCGCTTGGTACGAGGGAAACGTCCTCCTCGTCGCCTGTAACCTGCGGTGTCGGCAGACTGCTTGATTCGTTGTCGTCCGCATTTGGCGTCCTCACTGAGCTCAGCTTCGAAGCGCCCCGACTCTTGGCCACCCGCTGCTTCTTGGAGAGTGCACTGCCGCCTTCATCTGACGCGTTGTCATCGTCTACGGCCTTCCTCTTCGTGCCGCCGGCTGAATTATTCGACTGCTGAGACGAGGGTAGTTCATCGCCAGACTCCGTGTCTCCGCTACGGCTCTCCGTGTCGGCATCCGAGCTGTCGTCGTCGCTGCCCAAGAACTCCTTCATCTCATCATCGACACCTTCCCAGTCGAAAGTCTTGAGACCGTCTATTGGGCTGAGCTGGCCATCTTCGAATTCAGGCAGCAGGTTCTCCTCGCCTCCATCCTGCCCAGCATCGCCCTCATCTTCGTCTGATGCATCGTCGTCTTCTTCGAGGATGCGCTGTTCCCCGGTCTCGTCAATGATGGTGAGGTGCGGTTTTGATTGATCGTCACCATCCACGTCAGATACCATATCGGCGTCGGTCGTTCCGGGCCCGACAATGTGCCTTCGGTCTGCGGGATGGACTTCGACAAGGTATGGTGTCTCGTCGAGGCGATGCCATTGGCTCAAGCAATCAGACAGCCAGTTTTGGCTCACGATTTTGATGCTGGAAATCCTCGCTGCCTGGCGTACCTTTTGTGTGCGTGGCCGCGATGTTGAGATGACTAGATGCGTTACCTTGGGCGACACCTTGGTCTGAATCTGAGCGCCAAAGCTCATGGCTTGTATTCCGATCTCGGACTGTAGGACATCAACACCAAGAGGAACTAGGCCGGACAAGACAATCGTGGTGCCTTCCAGCGTTGACGCCTTCATCGTATCCAGGACATATCCGACATCAGGAACAGCGGCAAGGTCGACGGTTTCCTCGCCCTTCTTCTTAGGAGGGGCTGACTGCTGGGGTGCGGCTGCACGCTTCTCGTCGTACTCCTTGTAGAACCTCTCATGGAGACGAGTGAGATGTTGTTGTAGGTAAATCAGCTCCGCATCGTCGTCGCGGAGAACCTGCGATCGGTGTTGCACGATCATAATGTGCTCGCCATCTTCAGTGTCCTGTGTCGCCTTCTCCTTCTCTTCGCTTTCCTTATCCAGCTGCTCTTGCATGTGGAGTAGGGGGCGGTCCTTGATCTGCTGCTCCAAAGACTTTTCCTGCTGCTCCGTTTGCGCGGCTTGCAAAGCCTTGTCCTCCCCGCTGCTCATGCTGACCAACTCGTCAATGGCCGAAACCTTGCCGTTCGTCTTTACTTCGGGTGCGGGCGCAATTGGGGTGGGCTTGACTTCGGGTTCGGCAGGCGCGGGGAGAATGTCTTGACGCTTGGGCAAAAAGCTCGAGTTGATATCGCCGATGCCCCTGAAAAAGTCGTACGGAACGACCTTGATCAGGTTTGGTCTATTCCGGGGCCACACATCGGCTCTGTCGTCGATGATGACCACCATGTTGGTGTTAACTGGGAATAGGCGCTGGAGACTTTTTGAGATCATGCTTCCGTTCTCGTCACGGCTGATTACTCGGTTGCCGAACAGTTTCCTATCAGGGTCGACGATCTGGGCGATGTTCATCGCATATGCACGAGTTCCCATGGTGTAGACATGGAGTTCGTACAGTTCTGATATCTTCTCGAGGAATTCCTTCAACCCAGGTCGCATCTTGATATAGTACCAGCAGCCTGATGTGACCACACCTCGGGGCCCCTCGTCGTTCAGTTGAAACTTCTTGACGTCCTTGACGGCGTTGTAGTTGGGATTTGTCGGGTCTTCCATCCATTCGCCGACGGTAGGTTCGATGCAGGCGTGGATGATGGTCTGGTCGAGATCCACGACGAGGCTGAGCTTGCGCTGGCGGAGCAGGCGCTTCTGAGTGTCGTGCTCGGCGCGGGCAGCGAGGTCGCCGCTAACCATAAGGCCAGTCTGGTCGTGTGTCATATTGATGGTGGCGCGCTGGGTATCGCGCTGGTCGCTGGCCCAGTTGACCTCGGTCATGTCCTTGCCGCAAATGGCGCAAAGACCCTGGAACTGAATCTCGTGAGAGCAGGCCTCCTCGACAACCATGCATGGCGCGTCGCGTGTGAAGGTCATGCCCTCCTTGAGGCGCCATTCCTTAATTGTGCCCTCGGCAGGACTGTCCCAGCCGACGACTGTTGTCTCCTCCTCCTGCCATGTGTTGCCGGCGATGGGGTCGCCGACCTCGCGCATCCACTTGAACGAATACTCAAGGACGCTCTCTTGTTTTGCGACAGCGTCGCCGGGTTTCTTGAGGATTTTTGTAATTGTAATCGGGTAGCGCAATCGCGCGCCGAGAGATAGTAGCTTACCCATGGCGATGGGTTACTAACTGGGAGGACTAGTTAAAAGTCTGTTGCCAAGGAAAGGTAAAAGTCAGCTCTGTTGGTGGTATAAGACGCGTGCACAGGGTGAGAGCGTGGGTCTAGGGGAGGTGGATGCCAGTCTGAAGAGAGCGACGATGGGATAGTTCGCAATTCAATGACGACGGCAAAGACGGGATTGAAAAGCAAGTGCAACGACTAACCTAAAGGGACTCCCCCAGTCGCGGTCAAAGAAGGTGCCGGTGATGTCTCCAATCCCATGGCCCCTAAGCTATGCGCGTCGAGTGGATGAAACGCAACAGGCGGGACAGCTCTGGAGCGTTGCGCGATAATGCGCGGTTGAAGGAAATAGTGATGTTCGAGTTGACTTATTCTGAATATGGGAGAAAGAGATGGTAGATGAATAGGCGCGGGAGTTCGGGACGAGTTGGAGAACCCAGCCCGGTCGAGGTCTGAACTCTTGGTGTCTTGTAGCCGGCGCAATTGACTTTGGCGACGGATGACGCAATTGGACGAAAATGTGCGTTTGCACAACGACAGTTGCTGCTGCCGCGAATAATTGGGCGGATGGTTGATTGCTTTGGCTCGTGTCTTTCCGAGTCGGGCGTTTGCTTCTTGTCGAAGGTGTTGTGTCGTTGGATGGTGGAAGAGTTGGAGCTTCGGATTTCTGGTGGTGGAGGCGTCTGGACCTGGGCGGATTGTGGATGCAGGTAAGGTACCTCACGCTACAGTACCTAAGGTAAGGTAGATGGCGGAGGATAGGTGGGTCTGCCTTGCTGGAGCGTGCTGCTGCGTGACGCAGGCTGCAAACGGAAAGGGTAGGTAAGGCAAGGTGAGGTCCGGTAAGGAAGGGCCAACCGGCGAGTCCAGGCGTTGCGGAGTGGGGTCGGGTGTCGCGGTTAGAGCACAGACCATTAGAGCCGGAGATCCGGAGGCTGATTGTTCCGTGTGACGCTCAGACCGGTATGCGCCCCGTCGGAGATGTGGGGCACAGCTTCAGCGAGTGCCGAGGGGCTCCCTAGGTGCACCTTGGGAAGCTTAGGTAGGCAAGGCACGACGGTACTGTGACTGAGCAGTTGACCTGAATGAGAGTTCTCGTTTCCTTTTTACCTCGGCGTCTTCGGTGGTCGGGCTCCGATGGGTTGCCAAGGCGAGAACACGAAAGAGGTATGTATCGTAAGAGCTGCAAGTGGTTGGCGATACGTATTGCAAAGTGACTCAATGGTTGACGAGTCGAGCTGGTGTCGAAGAAGTAGATGCTCTGGCTTTTGTACGATGTCCAGCTTGACTGGTCGTCGTGGTGGTGAGCTGTGGTGTGATGGACAAGACACACACAATGGAAGAGAGAGGTACCGGTACAAACGAGGCAGGGTACACGTCGCGTGGCGGCAAAGTAGCGTCACTCAGGCCAAGGGAAGAACCAGGAAAGCACCTAGAGGGAAAAGGGCAACCACTATCAGCCGTGCCACCCCCTTCTGAAAGAGTGGGATGCTCTGGCCTATTTGTACCTGCCGTAGCACCCAGCCGCCTGTCTCGCTGATGGCACCAGCCGCCGCCAACTGGTCAGCTGGTGATCCCTGCCAATTCCTCCTCCACACCCTTAGGTTGGCTTGACTACTCCTCCCACTGCCTGCTGCACAGCTGCAGGAGCTCTTGCTGTTGCTGTGAGATCCCCCAGCATCCATCCATGCTCATTGCATTGCTGCCCCTCTCCACCACCACTCACTCAGTCACACAACCATTGCCGCCGTCATCATGTAACAGCACCAATCATGGATCACGTGCACTTCCTCACACCCATCAAAGACCCAGCTCTTGGAAGCTGTGAAGACCTGCCTGTCTGCGTCCGCACTTTACCATCATGACAATGAACACTTGCTTTGAGATCAAGAGGACTCCTCCTCATCTGCCCATCCACCACATCCGGGCTCAAGCTCAGTCAGCTGTGGTACCTGGCTGAGTCCAACACCACCTGCATCCATGACTCTTCTTCCATGGATGGTGGCGTGAACTCGCCCTCTCACATGAGCAGCCTTCCCTCCCCACCATCTCCTGATCTCGTCAACAGTCAAAAAAGCATCCCACTGCCCCAGATCTTCCCAAACCTTCCCACACTTTGACGGCTTATGGGTTGGCCTATCGAGATCTCGGCTGCGTTCCCCACAGCCCCGGATTGCTGTATCCATGTGGCGTGAGAGAAGAGCAACGTCAAATGTCCCACTGACATACCTTGACTTTTCCCGGGCAATTAGCAAACAACAATTATTCTTCAACTCGTGCCTACCAAAGGTCAAATCATGTCCAGTTAGCCTAGAAGATGTTGACGGGTTAATACTTCCACCAAACGAGTGTCCCATAGCCCGCAAGTCTAAGTGGTCAATAACTGCCAAATAGAAGCGAGCAATCGCATTTAGGGCCTCGCATCAAGTAGGGAATGGTCATGTATGGCCTCGCAATCTTCGAAACGGAGAACAACCGGGATTGAAATAGTAAGTCATGATCGAGTATTAATGTACTCTCTATCCATGAGTATAAAAGTGCCATGCCGTGTCCCCAGTCCCTCTTCGTCACGCCATCACCAAAGAAACTACCAGTCGTCAGTCCTCATCCCCCAGACGCCAAATCAGAAAAAAAGCATCCAATCCCCCGAATTGTCTAGGCCTAAACGCCAAACTTGTCCTGACCTTGGTCGTCGTCATCAACCCTTGGATACTCATGAGAAATACTCCCACTCCCACTCGCCCTCGCCGAATTTGTTGGGGGACGCTGGCGGGGTAGCGTCCGCCAAGGCCTCCCTCAAAGCATCGTGGTCGACTCCCTAAGCAACCGGCTGCGACGAGGGGGACTTGATGACCCGAGTGCCCAGCGGCTTCGAGTCTGACGCCCCGGGAAGCGCTCCCATGTCGGACAGCTTCTTTGTGGTCATATCCGGGTCCGGCTCATCTTTTCCTATGAACGTCCAACTCTCCTCAGCTGACTCCTCGTCATCGTCCGGCTCGACGTGGGCGTTTTTGCCAGCCTTGCGCTTGATCAGGCTCTTCGCATACTCCATATCTCGGTAGATGCACTGTATGGCAGTTTCGACACCGTTTTCCTGCTTGTTTGTCAGTGTCAATATGGTCACGTCTCATTGCAAGCTCACTTACACTGCGAATCTGCTCGCCAAGCACACGAGCCTTCACAATCATACGGTCGTTGTGTGTCGCCTCCCACAGCGCACGAGCAAAAGAAATGACACCCCATTTCTTCAAGCAAATGCCGACACCAATGTCCTCCACTCTACTACCGAAGAAGAACTGGTCGCCAAAGAAGGGTCGGATGATGGTGGGAATGCCGGCCCGCAAGCTGGCGCCGGTGGTGCCAGAACCACCGTGGTGGGCGGCCGCATCAATCTGGGAGAAGAGCCAGTCATGGGGCGCACTCTTGATGACATGAATTTCCGGCGGCATAACCGGCTCTTCCTTCTTCGAGCCAGTATCGTCGTCTTGCTTGATGCGGTCCGACCAACCCTTGGACAAGATGCAGCGGACATCGGCCTTGAGCACAGCATCAATTACCTCCTGCGTCATCTTTGCCGTGTCGTTCACAATTATGGAGCCGAAACCGACGTAGACAAGCTTCTTCTCGTCCGCCCGTGCCTTCGCGATGAAGTCGGTGAGCTCCTGAGACGGCTTCCAATCTGAACCCTCGTCCAAAAACCAATAGCCAGTGACGCGGATCCAGTCTGAAAAGTCCAGAGGCGGCGCTACGACATACTCGGAGAAGTTGTAGAGGAAAGGCACCTTGTTAGGCTGCATCTTCTCCAGGTTGGTGTTGGGCAACTTCAACGTGTTGTT
Source organism: Colletotrichum cordylinicola (assembly GCA_027406065.1). NCBI lineage: Eukaryota > Fungi > Ascomycota > Sordariomycetes > Glomerellales > Glomerellaceae > Colletotrichum > Colletotrichum cordylinicola. The sequence continues at coordinate 6,570,826 of JANVYD010000003.1, read as the reverse complement.
GCGCCATCGGTTGACTTGATGAGCCGTCGCCTTCCAGAAAATGTTGTCAAACATGACGTAAGTCATGTAGTTGTACGCACCACCCATCTTGTATTCGGGCATAACGAATGCATGAGGGTAGGCTCTGGTTCGGGTCCACGGCATGGTGAAGGCGCGGAAGTAGGGAATTGACAGCTTCTCAGCGATGTGAATGCCGGCCATGGCGCTGGGGCTCTCAATGAGGAGATCGGATCCTTGGCAAGCCTCCCACGCTGACACCAGCAACTCATCCAGCCACCCTCTGAACATTGAGTTCGCCTCTCTCAAAAAGGCCCAGGTGAACGTGCCGTTCTCAATGCAAAGCCTCATCAGCTCACCAGGGTCGCCATCGACCTTGGCAAACTCAATGCCGTGACTCTCGATCCAGCCTTGGAACTCAGCGTGTGTTGCAATGCGAGGCTTGTGGCCCTCCGCCAGAAGGCCTTTGCACAACGCGATGTAAGGCTGTACATCGCCTCTGGAACCGATCGTCAAGCAAGTGATCTTGAGCGCGTGGGGAGGCTTGAAGTTGAGGAAAGACGCCTTAGGATCGTCGAAGAGAATCGTTGGGGCGTCGCTGATGTTGGAGCTCTGCTTCGGCATCCGCAGTTCGTGGTCATGATATTCCTCGACTTGACGGGCCTCCTTCAGGGCATCGCGCTCGGCCATAGCGTTCTCTTCGTCTTCTTTCTCATCCAAGTCCAAGTCTCCCGTTTCTCTCAGATAACGAGTTGTCTCCAGGCTCTGCAACAGTGTGACGGCGCAATCGTCTCTGATCTCGGCTTGGCCAAACTCGAAGAAGACTTCTTCATGACCGCGAATGACAACGACCAAGCCCGAGTAGCCAAATCTGAAGCCCTTCTCCTTGTCGACATTCTCAATGTCCTTCAGCGGAAGGATAAGCTTCGTCCGGGTTCCAGGCAGCAAGCTCCTAAAGCAAAAGGACTTGTCGCTGATGTAGATCTTGCCATAGAGTGGCAGGACCCGCAAGATGTAGCCAAAGTAAGTAGCTTGCAGCTTCTCCGTCTCAGGCAGGGCAAAGTGGGCGCGGAAGCGATCCATGGACGTCTGGATCTTGCCCTCCGCGTCCTCGTACAGATCCTCGTCATCTGTCTTGATTTCAGGGGGAGCATCGTAATGCTTCCGACCACCTCGCCACATTCCAGACACCTTCTCCACGTAACCCATAGACTCCGTGGCGAGCATCGAGCCTAGCTTGCCGCTGGTATTATTCAGATACTGGGCGAAGGCCCCAACTCGCTGCAGGGGAAAGGCGCCCATCTTCGTAATGCTTTGCAAAGTCGGGGTTACTGGCGGCTTGTCGCCATCTTGGATAGATCCGGTTGTCGCAGCATGCTGGCCGCTGTAGGCAGCCAAGGCAGGGGGACTCTTATGCTCGCGACGCTGCTGCTTATCGAGCTCGGTGCGAGACGCTGAGGCTGAACGGCGCATTGTGGGGTTCTGGAAAACATCGCTACCGCGCAGAATCTGGCTTGCGGAAGGGTCCTCGTTGGATGATGCGACCATGCCGGAAAAGCTGGGGTCCTCCATCGATGACTGCACATAGGAGTCCGTGGACCCTTGCTTGTGCGGTACTCGGCGGTTCTCGTCCAAACGGTTTCGACTCATGGACCGGCGGTTGCCACTGAAGCTCCTGCGAGGAGAGGAATCCCGAATGATGGTCGACAAGTCCAAGCTCCTGCGCCGGAAGCCCCTGAATGCGTCGAAGCTGGCGCGCGAAGCATCCATACTGGCCCGCGGGCTGAGAGCAGAAGGGCTGTGAGTCGACAAGGGCGAGAGAGTTGCCTTGACAGCTTCGGGCAGCTTGGTCGTCTTGAGCTTGGGCGGGGCAATGGCTCTTCTGCTACCACTCATAGAGCTGCGGGCAGACGGCGCCGGTAACTGTCTTTCCTCCTCCTGCTGAACCTTGAGTCGCGCGGCATCCTTTGCGTTGGAGGACGCGTCTTCGATGAGGATCTTGAGGACGCTGATAGCATCCTTGCCGAAGCTGAAGAAGGAGAAGAAGTACTCGTCGATGGCGTACGTCTCGTCATTGTCAATGACGCGGATCTTGCACGTGTCGGCGAACTCGAGCATCTGCGTATCTTCAATATCAATGACGTTCTCAATGGGCAGCGAGATCTTGACGCTGTCGCCCTCGTTGTGGGAACGGAAAATGACCCTCTGCAGACTCTTAACCCATTCCTTTGCGCTCGGCGCGCTGTCGGCTCTGAAGTAGTAGGTCCGGTGGTGGGTAACCACAGTGAAGTTCAAGCCATCCTTCTTGTCCGTCACGCTAGCGGAAATACCATACCGAAGATCGATCTGGCCGTGGGGAAAGTAGAGGTTGGAAGGATCCTTGTAGTATGCGAGAACGTCGCCCTTGAGACGGAACCAGTATCGGTTGTACTTGGGGTTGCGCTTGCCGCTCTTGGATAAATAGCCCGATTTCACGACCTCGTGCTGGTCGCATTGTTAGCGTCAAGCACTAGAAGCAGGGGGTTCAGGGTCAACAAACCGCTTTCTTGGGCAGGTAGGCGTAGAAGCAAATATGCTTCGCGGTGATGTACATGTAGCCCTGAAGCAGTACACTCTGGAGCAACCAGCAAGGATACTCTGTCAAGAATCAGCAAGGCGCGCAACCGGCAAGACGACGCGGAAAACCCACCTTCAATGACAGCTTCGGGATGGTCAAACTCGAAAATGTCCTGGAGGCGACGGGCAAGAGCGGTGCCGCTGCTATCGGCAGAATCGCTGTATGTCAGTTGGTCGCTTGAGCGGCGCTCGACATCGAAGCTGGGTCTCATGGACATCTCGGCCTTGGCCTCGAGCATGCGGCTCATGACCGGGGCAAGCCGCGGACCATCCTCGTCGTCTCTTGTATCGTCGGCCGGCTCCTGGGATGGAGAGGCTTCGGAAGCATCGCTAGCTTCTTCGGAAGGTGGCTCCAGCTTGGGCGACTCCTTCTTGGACTTGTGTCGCGGCAGGCGGGGAAGGGCCGGCAAGGATCGGAGCAGCTTGTGGCCGGAGATCTTGCGCTTGTGTTTCTCACTCTTGCTAGAAGAGTCCTTTTTCAAGACGGTGGTCTTTGCGATGTCGGGCTCGTCGTTGCGCCGGCGCTGTTTGCGGTGGAGGAAGAGGCCGTGGTGAGGCCGGCCGTCGCTGAGGCCGTCGGTTTGTGGGTGATGGCGGTCGTCGTCGTCGCCACTCTCTTCGTCGCTGGACTCGAAGCGATCGTGGAAATCGACGCGGGAACCGGCGGCGGCAATGAGGCCAAAGATGGACTGGTTCATGTTCATGAACATGGGCGGGCCTTGGGCAGGAATCAGGTCCTCCTCGCCAGCATCGTCGCCCTCCTTCAACCTTTCTGGCAGTTCCATGGTGGGTGTTTGCGGCTCGTGGCGCTTCTTCTGGAGCTTCTTGACGACCCGTTTCTTGACATCCTCTTCGGCCCCGAAGCTGATGCTCTGGGCACCAGCTGGAACGGGCGGCGGCATGGCGGCGGCTGAGTTTGCGCTTGGATGGGGAGAAGGGCGCGTCGGCAGCACAAGGTAGGCCAGAAGATCGTCTGACGCCTCCTCCGGGTTGTCGATGGCGGAGGGCGGGAAGAACGGTCGGTCGAGGTCGGCGGCCAAGAGGTATTGCTGCGAAGGCGTCGCACAGCGGGGGGAGAGGGAAGTTTGTTGGTTACAGCGGGGACATTCGGGCGGCGACGATAAGGTTCGAGCTCGGGGAAGGTTGCAGATGAGACGGCGAGGCTAAGCAGTCGGGACAAGCTGCCTCGGGTGGGAGGCGGCTGGGTACGGTGTTGGTAGGGCGAAGTGAGTCGACAATCAAGGTGTCGGTATGGATGGACAGAAGCGGAACAGAGCAGAACAGAGACAGTATTGATACAAACAGACGGACAAGTCAGAAGGGCTAAAGGTAGGGCGAGGCAAGGCCAAGGAAGGTAGAGAGGCAGAAAGATAATTCAATTAAGACGGAGAAAAGGTTAAAGGCAGGGTCCAGTAGGTAGGTAAGGTAGATGGAAAAGTGGTAAAAGGGTGTGTGAAGGAGGGAGGTACCGTGGCAGATGGCTGATGATGGATGGATCCGTGTCTGCCGGACTCTGGAACTATGGACTTTTGGGGTTGTAACTTGTCGTCTAGGCTACCAGCAGCAAGTAGCGAGGATCATGGATGCTGGGCTGGGGATGTGGATGCAGATGCAAATGTGAATCAGAGTGGATGAGGACTTGCACCTGTGAAGGCAGAAGGGTGAAAATACCCCAGGACTGAACAAGAGCAAGAACACCTCAGCATGCAATGTAACCAGACAAGCTGGAGATGAGGCGAATGGGAATGGCAGGAACTGGTGAGCACAGCACCTGAGGTACGGATATGTAGGTAAGGTGGACGGTAGTGTAGGTGGGAAGAGGACAGGCCTGGGCAGGGAACAGTGGAAGGGGTGGCGCGTCAGACCCGTCTGTTCACCTGCATCTGCTGCTGTATCTGCATCTGCATCTGGTTCGTTCGTTCGTTCGCAAGTGCGCCAAAGGGGAGGAGGGAAAGACAAGGGCAAGAAAGGGAAAAGCAAGTGGCTAACCTCACTTGTCTGAGGTACCTTGGGCCGGGAGCAGTTCAGATGCAGGTGCTTCAAGCAAAAGTCGGCTAGTGCTGGGCTAACTACACCCGTGAACATTTAACACTGGGCCAAAAGACTCACTGTCACTGACAGTCAAAAGCACCAGGCCCCAAGCACAGTCAGGATGGAAGGAACAAATGGAAGAAACAGATAAAGAGGCCCCTGTCAGGGGTCCAGTCATTTTTTCCCTGGGGTGGATTCGTCTTCATCTTTCTCAGCTCTGATTGCATGAAGCTTGTGATGCCGCTACGCAGTACACTACCCCCCTGCTTACCTGAAGTCTTGTATGATTGGGTGTTGGGGATCCACTTGATCTGGAAGTGGTGGTCGCGTTCGGATTCCTCCTTCTGGATGGCCACTGCGAGGCAGCAACAGGCAGGCAGGCAGGCAGGCAGGCACCTAGTCCTGTCCTCTGGTAACCTGGAAGGTACTTCCTGCCTGCTTGGCTTATTTTCTCTCTGTCTCATCTCTGAGGAAGGAAGGCAAGAATGGACCGGTGGCACTGGGCGGCAGGTGGCAGGCGCATGAGCGTGCCGCTGCTGTGGGGGTTCGTGGTCCCTGCACCTGCCCACTCTCCGAGTTTCCTGGTCTTCCCATTGGCCCGATAACAGAGCTCTTATCGATAAGCCACGCTCATGACGCCAAATGCGCCATCCGGGTCCCATCACAAGATGTCGCCCAGAAACACTTTGGGACATGCATGTGCCATGTGAGTGAGCTGACGCCTTGCCGTGGCGTCCCGAGGTGCTTGCTTCCAAAGGTAGAAGACATCCAATTCCATGTCTTCCTCGACGGGCTGCTCTTCTCGATATCTCACCAACTGCCCCGGTGTTGTCCGTGGGCAATAAACACTTCCAACTCCAACCAAATAACCCAACAACACCCTCGGACATCGGCCACGGACGTCCATCTTGGCGGGAGGGGACCACAAACCCAGAAAAAAAACATGACATCAGCCCAGCGTCGCCGCAAACAACCACCGTGCTGAACCAACTGTGCTTCGCCTGGGCCTCCTCCCAGGTGCATCGCGGGGGAATCCCAGATCCGCCCCCATCCCCCGTCCCCTCTTTTGTTGAGGTGCAGCGGAAAAAAACAAAGTGACGAAGAGAGGAAAACAAACCCAACTGCCCGGGGTAACGAAATATCCTCCCGTCGAACATGAGGGGAGACCTTGTGACACTGCATCGCAACATGTCACTTACATGATGCCACTTGCTGCACCGAGCTGATTGGACGACTTGCGCAACGGATAAGCCTTCAATTACATGTGACATGGTCGGTCGCACTCGCCATCAGATGAGCCTCTGGCCAGAAGGTGACCCGTTCAAGAGTCGGTGAGCACGCCGCTTAATTACTGCAGTCGTCATGCTAAAGTAACCAACGCGACTTGCCCGTGCATTGCGGACTCGATGTGTAGCTTTGCGCTTGCGAGCGCGCTGCAGTCCTTCGGGGGCAAGGAGCGGCGAGACATCATTCGTCAGCCATGAGGAGATGTTGATGTGCACTCTCAACGCGCAAACCGGTTAAAAGAGACCTGGCATCCGCCGAATCTCATCAGATCCCCTCTCCGAGATCCGGGCCCGAACTGCCGGCGCCTTCGCCGATTCCAACTGCGGGGGCGGGGCTCATAAAACCGCACCCTCAAGAGGGGAATTATCCATGGATCCCCAAGCTTCACCTCCACGACTCCAGTGACGATATCGCGCAAATCCAATGTCTTTGAAATCACTTCTGCTTCTTTCTTTCACATTGGCTCTGCTTCTCCTATCCAAATCCCAGAGGCTAGCACCTATCCCCAAGGTTCGGCGCCCGAACCCGGCTTCAATGCTTGTTGTTTCTCCACTAAACTCACACCATCCAAGGATCTTCCTCACAGCCTTCCCGCGCAGACATACCAACATCGTACTGCGAGATCTGAACTCACAATGAGGTATCTCAGATCTCCTCATTCCACCCACGTGGCTTAGCACACACACACGCAACGCGGCTGACCAGAAGCATCTCAGCAAGGACCTACCGTTCCGTGAGGATAACCTCCCCGCCAACCTGACCAGCGCAGCCTTCCCCCTGCCCGTGCCCAAGCTCAACCTCGACTTCCGCATCGTCGTCGACCTGAACCCGCTCATCCCCGTGGGCGTCGGCCCGTTCGGCAAGCGCAACTGGATCTCCTTCTCCGGCGGCGTCTTCACGGCCAAGTGGGGCACCGGCACCGTCGTCCCCGGCGGCCAGGACAGCCAGATCGTCGTGGCCGAGGACCTGAGCACCGCCGTCGAGACGTCGTACCTGCTCAAGACGGACGACGCAGAGCCTGCGTACATCACCGTCCGGACGACGGGCTGGCGCTACGGGCCGCGGGACGTCATGGAGAGGCTGTTTGACCCCGCCCGCGCCAACGACGTTAAGCCTGATGAGTACAGCTTCCGGTTGAATGTGAAGATGGAGACGGGTGATGAGAGATACAAGAGCGTTGTGAATACGGCTATGTGGGTTGGCAGCGGTGCTAGGTTGGGAGCTACTGTCATTTATGATGCCTACAGGGTTGCGTGAGCATGGGGTACATGGCAAAGTTTGCAAATAAGCTATAACTTTTTGTTCATATGATGGAAAACCACCGCAAATAAGGACAAGGGGTACTTGAAAAGCACCGAAGAAATAAATCGAGGTTGTTGGGCCAAAGTTGTTGACGCAGAGAATTTTGAGATGCTAAAATCTTGATTCCAAATTGCCCAACTACTTTATTTCCAGGAACTGCCAAAATATCAGAGGGCCAAATACTTTTGGTCAGAGGGTATGCCCGCGATCTCTGTTTCACCAGCTCAGCCTGCCATGATGGAATGTCGTTTCCTCGATTGAGAATACGACTCGTTACCTCTCCGGCCATGCAGAGAGGTAACCTGGGGCCTGGCTTAAGCACATGTACCGCAGCTGGGCGTGACTGCAATAGCGTTTTGCGTGTGCAATCTAACTCTTGAAATATCCAACTTGATCTCGTTTGCTCGGAAAGAGAATGACTGATGTCGATTCGTTGACTCCTCAAACTTCTAGCAGGTTTAAGCATTCTTCTACGATGTGTCAGGGGAGATGGAAGGATGACATAAAAAGCTCACGGTAATGCAATGAAAGGCAATTTCAGACACCATAATCGTCACAAGGATCACCGGAGATGGTCATTCAGGTACTTGAAACAATGTCCCGTTCTTCAGTGGACAGGAAACCGCCTATAATGCAGATGAACTAGGCCACAACATCCGTCGACCATCTTCAGTGTCTTCGATTATCGATTCTGACGTAGCAACCACATGAGCTTAGGGTTAGAATTCCCTCTATGTACCACTCGGATTCCATGATCCGCAGTCCAACAAGCAAGTGCAATGGGGTATCCCCCGTAAAGCCAATACCGTCAGTCTTTTCTGACCGTTTCCTGCAAACCTAAATATCGGAATGCCTCCGTCACTCCAACGCCGTGCCAACAGCCAAGTTCCCTCACACATAAATGTCGAACCATCGAGCTTCCTTCAGCAAACAAGCCGAGATCTAACCACACAGATGAAGAAGATAACCTCGCATCCTTGCCCTGATGAGGTCGGTGCTTTGCATCCCAGCATCGACCCTCAGAAAGAAGTCCTAGCTCGGAACATCAAGCCAAAAGCTTCTCAACCCTGAGTCTCGATGATATCTCACATCCAGAGGCAGAGCTTGCCACTTGCAGTACCGCCAGCCACCCAATCCATCGTCGGATGGAACTGCGCAACGGCAGGAACAGCGGAAATGCCATCGCCCCCGAGCTGGGCCAGCTGCTCCCCGTTCGCGGCAAAGACATCCACAAATCGGTTCATGTTGCCAATCGTAAACTTCTGAATGCCGTCTTTCGGCCGCTTCTGCCACTGGGGCTTGAGAATGGTCACCCAACGGCCTGTCTGGTTGTTGTGCTTGACGATGTGGGCGGGCTCCATGCCGTTTTTGTCCCACTTCTTGTGGTCGGCATAGTTGTAAATTTTGATAGTGTCGTCGTACGACGAAGTCGCGATCTGCCCCCCGGGACTCCAAGCTGCGTGCGAGACCGACAACCTACTGTCATGCTCGTAAAGCATTTGGGGATACCTCATGTCGCCCTTGCCCTTGATCTTGCGCATGTCCCAAATTTTCATGGTCCGGTCCAAAGAGGCTGTAGCCAGCAGGTGCGGCTCGCGTGGATTCAGAGAGAAACCGCCGATCTTGTTGTCCGAGAGGGAAAATATCTCAGCGTCCTTTGGCGTGCGAATGTCCACCCTTCCAACGCCACCTTGAAGCGTTGAGAAGTAGATGATGTTCTCTTCCGTCAAGGGGACATCAATTCCTGAAAGAGGTACATCATCTTCCTTGCCCTTAGGCTCCCACACCGGGACACATATGTCCTTTTCTAGGTCGAGGACCCGAATGGTCGAATCGTAGGAAGAGGTATAAACTTTCTGCTGGTCGAATGGCGAAACGATTATGGACGTGATGGTTCTGGTATGGAGCTTAAAAGCCCCAATGACGGGTTCGAACCAGCTGTCGTCGTCCTCATCATCGTCATTTGTCTCGGGACCTGCCTGCGAAGCGTCAAATACTCCCAGTGCTCCTTCCTTGTCGCCAGCAAATATGAGGGGTTTGTCCTCGGTCGGGTGGAACGTTGAACTGTAGATTCTGAGAGGGCAGATCTTGATATCTACAATCCGATTAGCTCAACAACTTAAACTTATTGAGGCGGTGACATACCATTGGGAGCCCAGTTTTCGTACAGTTCCAGGCCGCTGATCTTCTCCCGCAATTCCTTCAAGTCCTTATCGGAGGTGTTTTTGACATCCTCATCTGTAAAGGTAGGGACGCCAGGCTGTGCGCCGCGAGGAAGGAGAGCTCCGAGTCCATCGAAGCCATTATTGAACTTCTTCCCCTCGACCGCAATGTCGCCCAGCTTAAGGTCTCCACTGACGCGGGTTCTCTTAGCCTTCTCCTTGGCTGCCTGGTCCTCTAATTCGACCTCGTACTTGCGCTTGAGAGTCTCATTGTCTGCGTCAAGACCGGCAACTCGGGCGCTTCGTCGTATGGGGCCGGCGGGTGCTGCGGGAGCAGCTTCTCTCTTGACGGCGGGTCTCGACTTGGGTGTTGGCTTCGGCTTCTCTGGCATCAACTTGCTTGAAGTTTTGGCCAAGTCCTTCAAAATGGTCTGGTTGTTGGCAATATTTTCCAACCTCCTGCGCTCGAAGGCGCTCATGGGCTTCTCCTCCGGCTCTTGCTTGAGCTTCTTGATCGGCATCGTGGTGGTTGCTTGGCGACGGAGTCTCGGAAAGGTGTGATTATGTGCAAAGATAACCGTGCTTTGGTGGCGCGGTGGTAATAATGAAGGGACGAGCAATCGTGAGCTCGAGTTGGACGATGAAGGTCGAGTGCATACAAGATAAGGATAGTGAACGACTGTGGCGCGTAACTTGGGGCTTCAGTAACAAGCGGGAAGAGCAACTTCAGAAAATGAGAATAATAAACCAGCTCGAATGCACATGCGACTGGGGTTGTTGGGAGAGGAGGATTCGGCTGAGTGCGGCTTGGTGAGAAGAAAAAGACGGTTGCCACTGGCGCCTCCAAAGACGAGGGGATTCACGCCGGAAAGAGCGGCGCGTCGGGGCACTTTCTTTAATTGACTGAACCGCGTCGCAGCGCGTCCGGTGCTGCAGGGACTTTAAGTCTATTACGTCAGCCATTTAGACTGCTGCAGGGGCCCCGGGATGGTTGGATTGTCCCTGGCATGGCCCGAGCTCCCGTCCCGCGCCAGTGGACTCGACGTGGAAAATTTCCAGAGGCCGTCGCAGAAAGCTCGATGCTGCAGTTGGACGCAGTAACATCACAGACATTACGCCCGTCAGCAAACCACCCAAGATGGCTACGACATTGACGCCGTTCCTCTACCAGACGAGGACGATACTTCGGGCTTCCGTCGCTCTTCGCTCCTTCTCAACCACCGCCAATCGTCTGAACAGACCCCCCCGCGAGCAGCCGATCCCGTTCGAGTGGGAGGGCTCAATTCAAGAAGAACGCCCCGACATCCCCAGCGGCCGCGATGGCGAAATCAGATCGACAATCACTCCGAGCGAAAGACATGTCTTCCGAAAGATCTTTGACGACATGGCGAAGCGCAGCGCGGCCCCCGGCGCTCCCTCCAAGAAACTCAATGCTGATGCCGACTCCGACGCTACATCCCGCGACGATGTCCTGAGCAAATACCCCGCCTCCTTGCGCCGAGCCGCCGAAGCAGCCCTAGGAATGCGCGAAATGTCCGGCGACTTTTTCGAAGAAGACCGCCCAAAGAGAGTCTCTCGCATCGCCTTGAAGAGTGAGGAAGACGAAGCCAATGTTTCCACAAAGGAGCGAGACGCACGAGACGACCTGCACATGATGGAGGGCATCAGGTTGCAACAGATTCTGGACACCTGCAACACGGACGTCGAAGTCTGGAATGTGCTGGAAGAGGAGGTCTTCTCCATGGTTGAGAAGCTTGGGATTGCCGAGAACAGCCCGCAGGAGGAACAGCCGGGGACTGAGACACAGCAGCAGAAGCCTGTCCTAGACATGGACACCCACGGCCCCATCTACTCCATGCACCTCCTCAAAGGCCTCAAGACCCTCGATCAGGTCTTCACCAAGCCTTCATCACTGGCCCTGAACATTCTTCCCCGCGTCAAGGCCCTTGGGATAGCCTCCTACGTCCTGGGCGTCTCGACGCCATTCTACAACGAGCTGGCCTCCATCCTATGGTTTCGCCATGGCGACACCCGAGCTGTGCTCGCGGTGCTCGATGAGATGCAGGATGCAGGCCTGTTCTACGACAAGGACACACTGCGTTTGGTCGACAGCATCGAGCTGGCCCTAGACTCTTTCCGGAACCGCGAGCTGGGTGTGTTCTCCAAAATCGTTGGCACCATTCCAGGCTACAACTTGGACGACAAGGCCATGGTAGCACGCGCCGCACGTCGTGTCCGCCATGCTGTGAAAAATCAGCGAATGGCACTGGGCAACTAGACTCGGGGTACGACCGCCGTCTTCAAATCACGTATATACCATCTTGTAACATACATGTAATACCAACACTGCTCATATAGAGAGTCCCTCCACACAGGACTCAGAGAATGTCTGTTCAGGCATCGCCAGCTCACCGCTGCCAGACTGATTCCAAACAACCACATAATAAATCTGTCCATGGATCTCGATGTTCTTCCGATTGAGTGTACGTGGCTATGCCCACACGGCACATTATAAACTCAATAGTCCGTCCATTCCCGGGTCTGCGTAGCCGGACTTGGCCGTCAAAGCAGCAACGACAAGTAAGTCGCGGCTGCGGGAGCTAGATTAGGCGCCCAAATCTGGGGGGCCAGAACCGCCCTCGCGCCATCACAGCATCCGCCCTTTGTTCCCAGTCATGATTACTCTCCAACAACCTTATCCGCGATTAAGGATAAAAAATAACGGAGATATCGGCTGAAGGCTTTTCAGCTTGAAATGGTGCCCCTGTCGATCTTCCGATCCCCCATAGCCACATTCCACACCCGCGGGAAAGGCGTCTCGCAGCCTCACAGACTGCAGCCACGGCGCGCTTCGCGGCGGCCGACGACAGCGCCTGATGGCGGCCGCCAGGCTCATGGCCCTGGAAGGTGTGTTGTTAGCATAGTGTGCGCCAGTATCGTGGCTCTGCGCCTGGGTAGAACTTTTGAAGCCCCGAGCTTAATCTGAAGTTGCTAAGGGAGGCTGTAAAGACACGCCATGCCATCTCGTACTCTTGGAGATCCTCCGCATTCTTCAAATCACAGCCCACAATGTTGACTTTCGCTGCTCAAAAGTGCTGAGCGAAATCTGTTATTTATACGATACAACAGAAGAGAACAAGCAAAGCTGCAGCCTTTGGTGACGAAAAGAAGCATGGACGATATTGATGGAGGACGGCAAGGAGTTGGACGGGGGAAGGTTTCAATAAATTTACTATTGTTCGCTCCCACCAGCCCCATTAGGTTCCTCTTTTGCCTGCCAGGGTGGCTGAGGCTTCAAGTCCAGTCTTGCCTCGTACTATCTATCAACCGCCAGCTGCATATGGAGTGGTAGTTACGGAGTCTCTGTCACTAATCAGCCCAAAGGCGCAGCCAGTCAACATGCACTGAAGAAGGTATCTGTGGTTTGTTGTGATTGAATGAAATGCATTCGCCCAAATTGCGACTGAGAACGCAAAATAATACGATTTTAATTTACTATTAACTTGACAACGTACTGCAACTCTTCACAGCTACTTATTTATGAGCTGCAAAACAGTCTTTCTGTCTAGTTGAAAGATGAATAATCATCCCGTCTCCCTACTTGGCATGTATGCTTTCTCAGTGACGACTTACACACAATGCAAGCAATCATATCTGCAATTATCAAGCTATTATTTATCAAGTGAACTAACTAACTAACGTACTAGCCAAGCAGAATCTGCTCGGTGCTTGAAAATCAACAAAAGGCAAAAAAGAGCCCGTCTAACTGACAATGAACAATACGTCTGAGTGATCGGCAAAAGGTGAAGTTGCGGCCAGTGTGGATTGAACACACGACCTTCAGATTGATTGAATGAAGTTTTCAGGGTTACAAACCCACTTCAGTCTGACGCTCTCCCAACTGAGCTATGTCCGCCGCCATCTTCGAGATCCACCAGCAAGATGGTCCCGCTATCAACCACCTGCGGGCGAGGGCTGAGCGAAAGCGAGCCGCTAGCGCCATGTCAAAACCGCTCCGTTCAGCTGAAAAAGACACAACGATGCGAAGAGCTGAACAACTCAGCTGTACGTAAAGGTTGCCAAGAGTCATGAGAAACGTGCCGGCGGGCGTAGCACGCGTGGGTTCGTGCTCTCAACTCATCCTTCAACATGGATGTCAAGTTCGGCCGAGAGCGAAGCCATACTCCCCGCGAGTCACTTCTGAGACACATCATCAGATCAGACTTGAGTGAGGTCAAGTGAATTTTATTATGCCAATTTTTCCCAATGCTCCGTTGAAGATGGCTACCTCGGCTTCGCTAGCTGTAAAGCGGCCACAATGCCCATGTTGAACACTCCAAAAAAGAAATTCTGCATTTCATGTCGCAGAGTCATGACCCATGTGAACACCAAATCACTACCACACGCTACCTTGCACCCAGTCCGAGCTCTACAACTTCACACCCTCTTCCATGCCTCCCATTACCATCCACGGCCGGCCATCTTCTCCTCGGGCTTCATGCTGTCGCAGTTGATGCCGACCATGGCCTCGCCCAGACCCTCGCTGCACTCGGCGAGAACCTTGGGGTCCTTGTAGTGCGTCGTCGCCCTGACGATGGCCTTTGCGCGCTTGACCGGGTCGCCGGACTTGAAGATGCCGCTGCCGACAAAGACACCGTCGCAGCCGAGCTGCATCATGAGCGCGGCATCAGCAGGGGTGGCAACACCGCCGGCGGCGAAGTTGACAACGGGCAGACGGCCCAGCTCGGCGGTCTGCTGGAGAAGCGCGGGGTCAACCTCGAGCTTCCTCGCGAAGGCGCGGAGACCAAGAACACCCTCGGTCTGGAGAATGGCCTTGGCCTGGGCGATATCCTTGGTGACCTGCTTGACGTGAGTGACGGCCTCGACGACATCACCGGTGCCGGCCTCGCCCTTGGTGCGGATCATGGCGGCACCCTCAGCAATACGGCGGAGGGCCTCGCCCAGGTTGCGGCAGCCGCAGACAAAGGGGGCCTTGAAGTCGTGCTTCTCGACGTGGTACTCCTTGTCGGCGGGCGTGAGAACCTCGCTCTCGTCAATGTAATCGATGCCGAGGGCCTCGAGGATCTGGCACTCGACAAAGTGGCCGATACGGGCCTTGGCCATGACGGGGATGGTGACGGCGTTCTGGATCTCCCTGATCATGGCCGGATCCGACATGCGGGCGACACCGCCGTCCTTACGGATGTCAGCGGGGACACGCTCCAGGGCCATGACGGCGCAGGCGCCGGCCTCCTCGGCGATGCGGGCCTGCTCCGCGTTCACAACGTCCATGATGACGCCGCCCTTCAGCATCTGGGCGAGGCCGGCCTTGACGGCGAAGGAGTTCTTGGCATCGCCATTGGTCTTGGTAGCGTCGTTGTTGGTCATTTTGACTGAGTTTGACTGGTGAACCGTAGTGACTTTGGTATGGTGAGAGAGAGGTAAGATAGTGATCGTGTTCCAGAAGCTCAAGGACAAGGTCCGGGAATAATGCGGCTCAGGGTGTGAGGGGTATTGTTTTTTTTTTTCAGGCAAATCAGAAGGAAAAGAAGGATTCCTCAGCAAGCAAGTCAGAAGAAAGTGCTCCGCTCCGCAATGGATCTTTGGTACGTTCGGTGATCGGTAACGGAATCCGGGGAAAGGGGTCCTTCGAGAAGAACGGGGGAACGAATAATTAAGTATATGGTGGCGGCGACAACTGGTGATGCACGGGATGCCCAGCAACGACGAGTCACCATTGGACGAGAAAATTTTTCTAACTGTACCGAGTCATCCCGTCTTTTCCGCGGTATCCTCGCGAGCGCGACCACTCCGGCAAGATGGGCGTACGTATGTACTCTGTACTGTATGTACACTCAAACCTTTGCCTAGGCGAGCCGAGCAACGACTGAGTCGGCGGCCATCTGGCCGTAGGGAACCCCAGAGCCCGCCGAGGAATCACAGAAGGGCGTGTTGGGCGCCAGCTTCGTCCCCGATCTCGGAAAGGCAACATGCGGTTACTCCGGGGTCCTGGTGCAGGGGAAACCTTCTCATGAGAATCGCAGTGTCATAGAAAGCTGCTCACAGCGGGCGGTGGGCGGCGCCGGTGTTTGAACGGGTGGCGGAGTCTGTGAGCACTGAGGAGAACTGGAGTAAGAAAGGGTCCTTGCTGTGGACATGTATGGATGGTCCGCAGTGACTCTCCATGCTGTTCGTCTCTCGGAGGTCTATCCGAAGGTACCTTTCCTCAATGGAATTACGATGGAGTAACAACCACTGCGGCCGTCGACTCACTCTGAGGCCAGCCAGTGCTCCGACCGGCGGCGAATAATTCTGGGGGCCCAAGGGCGGAGGGCGGCTGCCGTCGGATGTACAGCTGCAAGGCGGCAACGCATCCGCATCCGCCTCCGCCTTACCAGCTCCCGTGCGGAATCTCTGCATCTTTCAGCTCCTATCTGACAAGTTGACGTCGTTCACGGCGTGATGGAGTAACATGGGAACAATTCCTGAGTTGTGCAGGCTCGATATGCGGGCAATGTTCTCTTACGTCGCCGCCTCTCCATGCATTTCCATGTCTCCTCCGTCTACAGCGGCCCCCACGGATCCTGCTACTCCGCCGTTTGACTCTGTCAATTACTTGCATTGCACTAGCAAATGACTGTGTCATTACGCCCTTCACGCCGTTAGTGTGACCTTCCATATCGATACAGCGGCGTCCATATTAACACCGCGGCGCCGCCATCACCCGTGTCCAACGGACCCGATCGCCGCCGACAACGACCCCAGATCCTCACTAAACCGCTCATCTGGCTAGCAACGGGCTGCGAGGGTTCAGTGGCACGAACGTTATCGCCAAGGCTGCTTCAATCCACGCACAACCCATCCTCCTAGTGTCGTGTTATCGTCGTTCGGTCCATAACCTGGTCTGGGTTTGTTGCGTGAATGACTCAATCACCAACACGGCAATTCTCAACCACTCTGCCCTTCATTTCTAAAGACAGCACTCTTCTTCACCACCAACCCACACATCATCACTACTTGACGATGCCTGTTGTTACTGTCGGCGTATTGGCCCTGCAGGGCGGCTTCCACGAGCACCTTGAGCTCGTTCGGAAGGCTGCCGCATCACTCGCATCGGCCCCGGCGCCAAGCCCGATTCCCGAGATCGAGACCACCGAAGTTCGCACCGAGGAGCAGCTCCGCCGCTGTGATGCCCTCATCATCCCCGGCGGCGAAAGCACGACAATCTCCCTGGTCGCCACGCAGTCCGGCCTGATGGAACCTTTGAGAGAATTCGTTAAGTGAGTCCACGGTCGCAGCAACGTGATGTCATTGGTGAATTCCTTGCAAAGTTTTCTCATCTCACCCCTGACTGAGTCTCATCCATGAGACAGCGGCTGATTTTCATTTTTATCAGAATTAACCGCAAGCCGGTCTGGGGCACCTGCGCCGGCGCCATCCTGCTTGCCGATGAGGCAAACTCCACCAAGAAGGGTGGCCAGGAGCTCATCGGTGGCCTCGCTGTGCGTGTCCACCGTAACCACTTTGGCCGTCAGATTGAGAGCTTCGTTGCGGACCTCGACCTGCCCTTCCTGTCGAGGGGTGACGGTGGTTCGAAAACGGCATCGGCACCTTTCCCGGGCGTCTTCATTCGCGCGCCAATTGTGGAGGAGATCCTTTCCAAAGATGCCGAGCCGAAGTCGTCAGTCGAAGTCCTAGCAGTACTACCCGGGCGTAAGACCAAGGTTGAGGGCGTCAGCCAGAGCACGGCAGATGACTCTGTCGGTGACATCGTCGCTGTTCAGCAGAGGAATATTTTTGCCACGAGCTTCCATCCTGAGCTGACTGACGACATTCGCATTCACGTCTGGTGGCTGGAGCAAGTCCTCCAGAACCTGCCTCCCACATCATCTGCATGAATGCCGGCCCACGAAAGCAACGGGTATCATGTGATGTCATGGTAGGCGGGTGGATAGAAGTGGTGGCATCTGGCGAGCACATATCACACACACTACGCCATCTACGAAAACACGAACTCGCACCCCAGGGATCGACGTTGGGGGTGGACGTTTAGCAACACCGGTGGGATGCTTGCCCCAAGAGAGGGGTCCTGGTTTGCATCAGAGGTATAGACGCAACGGGCGAGAAACAGCGCAGATCTTAGTGCAGCGGTTGCTCGGGTGCGCAGAGTTGCGTAGCCGGCTTTGTCGCTGGAATGGGGAGAGATGGGCTAGTGACATCCGTGGCTTGCGAAGCGAACTTCAGTCACGGAATCACACCGCATGAACCGAACTTTTGGCACCCGACCGGCCCGGGAAATGATGCACTCGTCGACTTCGGAAATTATTGCGGGAATTCGGGATATTATTACGCATGAGAAATGTTGGTGGAGTTTCATAGAATAGACACGGAAACACGGCATTTAGAAAGCAGGCACGCAGGATAGACACACATACGAAGAATACCCAGAGACGATTTTCGAACGCTGCTCCGACGGTCAACATCGACACCACGGTGAAGTGAGCTTGGCAATGCATGTCTGACACATCTGCGTCGAGATGATATCAGCCTGAGCGTTTGCCCTCACACTCATGGGGCCCCATTGGGATCTATGATGCATAACTTGCAGATCTTCAGGAACATAATGCATGTTCCTACCGACCCTGCGGGTAGGTCCCAAGACTGTGGTCTCAGTGAAGATCACCCATAAGGGGTCTTCAGTGAACATCCCTCGTGCCGGGGTTACATTGAATGTGAGTAGCGTGCGATGCCTATTCTTAGATTTAAACAAAAGTCCACGATGCCGCCTTCTCGAAGATGGCATGTAATTCTGGCTGCTGCCTGGATAACACGCGAATATCTATGGATTTCATGAGGATGAGATAGGTGCCGTAGGTGAGACGTGGTCTAGAACAGCTCAGGACCATCAGGTCTATTCTTCCGAATTGGCACGCAATCAACTTCACGAGGGCGATTTGAGAGAATGGTGAATGTTGCAGGTAGTAAATTTGAGCCAAAGACCGTCAAGCGTCTCAAGCAGTTCTATGATACTGGTTGAAGTGATGGCTAAGGTAAATTACGTTTGAAGAGAAAGAAGAATGTACAGGAATTAGAAGAAATAACCTTAGAAGGTTTGTACTAGGTATTAAAACAGAATGGTAT
Organism: Colletotrichum cordylinicola; assembly: GCA_027406065.1. Lineage (NCBI taxonomy): Eukaryota > Fungi > Ascomycota > Sordariomycetes > Glomerellales > Glomerellaceae > Colletotrichum > Colletotrichum cordylinicola. The sequence continues at coordinate 6,552,290 of JANVYD010000003.1, read as the reverse complement.
CAAATATTCTTCGTGAATAGGCTCAGTAGCCCTTGGTCGCTTTTGCAAACCTCATCAATCAGACGCTATGACATGATGCCTCCCTCGCCCCTGCCTCCGCTAACTATGCTGACAAAAGAAACAAGAGAGCGAATGCACTCATGGCAAAAACCATGGACTTGTTGGAGGGGATCATGTGTCCCGCTCCGCTGTTAAAGCCGTTCGGGTTGAACTCGTTGGAGTCGCTGGTAGTGGTGACCGTGGCGGTCTCTTTCTCAGTTGCTGTCGTCTTGTCGGTCTCAGTCTTGGTGACTGTGACAGGCAGCACAATAGTGCCTCCGTTGATGGTTAACCTGTCGGCCCCAGGAATGGCGGCGGCGGTCATGTCTGGCAGACAGGGGCCGTTGGCGCAGGTCTTGGTGACCAGGCGAGTAGTAGTCAGACCGGGCTCAGTGATGACCTCCTCGACAGTGACGGTGACCACGGCATCAGTCTCCTGAGGGACAGTGAGGACCGCAGTGACTGGTGTAGGGCCGTCGGTGCAAACTGCCTGAGTGGTGGTGAAGCCTGGGGGCAGGTCATCACCGTATCCGTGGCATTGGGTGATGGAACCAGAGCAAGTTTGTGTGATAGTGTATGTCTCTGCCCTCAGACCCTGAGAACATTCCGGAGCGAAGGTTGGGTAGACGGTTGTGTAGACTGCCGTGAAACCCTCATCGTCTGCTCCCGTACCTGTGGGCTGCTGTTGCTGTTGTTCAGGCAGGATATATATCGAGATTGGCTCTACTCTGGTGACGGTAAGGGCGTCTAGTGTTGTTGTCGTAGAGCAGTCCACTTGTCTGTACTGGACCCGGCCGGCAGCAGCACCGGCAGCAAGGGTAAGGAGGAATGTGAAGGTGTTTTGAGGAGACATGTTGAATATGTTGTGTCGCAGCCCAGTGTCGCAGAGTGTGAGTGAGATCGAAATCGAAGCCTCATGAAGGAATGCAGACAAACTCTATATCAGGACATCTCATATGGAGCCGGGGAGATATCGTATGCCTCTTCTAGCGTTTTGGCCAAGCCTTCGTCAACTGTGACGTCCATCTCCGGACGTCATGTCACAAGGGCGTCAACTCAAAAGTCCACAAATCAACGTCGGGGAGACGCCCAAGCTACCTCCGGAGCGGAAGGCGCCATCACGACAAAGCCAAGGGGGGTTCAGTATGAGCACAATTTGGGAATACAGAGTCCGAATGCAACCCCGGCCAAGACCAAGAGTCCGCGATCGTGATCACTTCTGTCTGGGGGTGTACTATACCCGGCCTGGGCCAGCGCCTCTCTCCGGGTGCGGTCAGCTCTGTTGGTCATCGGATAGGGTTGCCCAACTGTCCCGGGCCGTCCTGTCCATTCGCGTTAACCGGATCCGACCAAGTCAGATCTAGCAATTGTCAAGAAGCTGTCAGTGCGCCGTGGGAACGGTGAGATTGAGTTCAAGGGTCTGGACTCATAGGGGGGTGTCTTGGAATTTCGACCAACCACGGCGGCTTCGCCGGGCACCACCAGCCCAACTGTCGCCGAGATCTTCATTCCCGTCTTTAGTTGACGAGCTAATTGTCTAGCTCACTAGGCGTGACCCACGCCCAGGACCCCAAGTTCGCAGCCTCATTTTGAACCTCATCCTGCTGTGTTGCTTTCGGTCTGTGGCGGCGGTAGCTTGGATAGGCACTGGTGCTGCGGAGGGTGCGGAGGAGAAGAGGACAGCAGACGAAGGGAGTACGGTGCACCATATCTGGAGAGGGCGGATGACAGGAAACGCCACATTCTCCAACCATCAACGGCCTCTTTACACGAACGCCTCCCGAGCCAAAAGCTGGACGCATTTGGAGCGATTATCTTCAGCTCCTCGAACCGACCTTTCCTGCGTTTACGTGTCCCAAGCTCCTTGCATCAACGCTTCCGGCCGAAAGCTCAACTGTTCGTCCTAACATGAAAGAGGTGAAGGGCACCCTGATCTAAGAGCGGGAGCATAATCCATAGCATAGGCTATCTCCGTGATTGGATGTCGAAATCCACCCTCAAGGCAGCCTCCGTGATTGGACGCTAATGTTGTCACCCCAACGGACTCAACCGTCATCCGCGGGCGCGCGATCTGGGTCCGGAACTGTCAACTCAACATCACTCAGCATGCCATGGATGCGAAGCGTTCGTTCCCTGCTGACCCTACAAGGAACAACAATGAGATTGTTCACTTTGCAGATCGCAAATTACTCATCGACCCAGTCGAGGATTCCGCAGTTTGGGCACCCGATGCGGTTCTGGCCATCTCTCGGTTGACGGACTTGTCTTAGATTGCAAGACCCCCGCGGCAAGGTCCAGCAAACAATCACGCACCCATGGCCGGAAAGGGCAGAAAATGGCCAGAACCAGTCGTAGTGGAGGCGAGATGAAGTCAGGAAGCATCAATTCAACCTGTTTTCGAGATGAATCCTGAATCTTTCCCGTGCCTTGCTCGAGGAAAATTCGGCCCGGGGGATGATTTCGCCACGGTTCACCCTCTCGTTGCCTCTCTCCCGTCGCCTTTTGCCTCCCTCGATTTCTTCTTTTACCCTTCTTCATCGTGTTCCGGGAGGTGCTCTTCTTGTAGTCCAGGGCAAAATCTTGCTGTCACAGAGAGACATTGTGACAACTTGGCACGCAACCCGGGCTGAACACAGGTCTTCCAGCTTCCGCAAAGGAGCGTCATTCCTCACCCACCAAGCCCATTCCGCTCGCCAGGCACGCCGCAGTCTCACGGCAACGGACACAAGGCACCTTTTATCTCTTCGTTAAAACAATCGAAGCGTCGTCAATACTGACCCTAACCTTAATACCCATTTGTTTCACGGGCGTTCATACTCTTGTCGTTCGCCAATCCCCCCCTCTCCCCCGTTGGAACAAACGGCGCCTCCCGTCTTCTCTTCACGAGATGCCAGTGCCTGTTCAGTAACGACCAGGCCCTTCATCATACGACCTGAAGTCTCAACCCCTCTTCCGAATAGTATCATCGACTTAATCAATAATAACCAAGGCGCGAGTCCAAGCAAGAGAAGAAGCCTGCCCCCGCACGGCTTCCAGACCTGGTGTCTTGGACGGTCTCGAGACTCTGTCGTCGTGCTGGATATCACGCATTATTAATAGTAATCTTTCAGCATGAAGCTCTTCACAACCCTGGGCCTGTTGGCCTCCGCTGGGCAGTACTGGCTTGCATCAGGACTGCCTCAGTTCCCCGACAACCCCATGTGCACAGCTGGCATCACATCCGTCGAAGTCCAGCCCGTACAGTTCATCGTGCGCCGCCCGATCTACATCAGCGCGTTCCTGCCCGCCAACACAGTCTTGATCCTCGACGACGGACTTACACTCACAGTAACCAACGCGCCGTTGACGCTCATCACCGAAATCGACAAGCTGGGCACTCTGACCTCCGAAGTGACCAGGTAAGTTCATCTTCTTTAACCTGGACACTTACACGACGCTGACTTGCTGCGCCAGAATCATTGAGGGAATCTCATCTCTCCCCAACGCATACGTCACGATCACAAGAGGTGGCCAGTCGGGAACAGAGGCGAGCACCATCACCGTGCTGCCCTCCGGCCCAGATGGCGTCGGCACCTACCTCGTCTTCACACCCTTTGCGCTCACTGACGCGACGACCGGAGCTGGCATTCTGCCAACGCCCACGGTCGGAAGCCCCGCGGCAACAATCGTCGGCTCTCCCGAAGATGCTAGCCGTCTTCTGACCGAAGCTCTGAGCAGCCTGAGCAATGCTGTCCCGCCGGTAACAAACGACCCTGGCGCGACCCCGGCCAGCCCGGCTTCAGTCCCGGTGACACTCCTGCCCACCGGAGGTGCTTTGCCTGCTGCCTTATACACCACCGTCAACGTTGGTGGTGCCGACGGGGTGCCTCGCAACCTGACTGTTACCTCTGGAACCGAGGGCACAGTCTTCGCGCAGACCTTTGACAGATTCTCGGTCACCGTGACTGGTCCCGACAACGTCATTACCGTTCTCGGAAACGCTGGAGTCTCGCCCTCAGCCATTACCCTGGCCGGAAGCCGAGCTGCGGCGGCCTCTGGAGTCAGCGGTGATGTCGTGCAGATCATCCAGACCCCTGGAGGCGAGGCAAACTTCCTGGAGCGACTTCTCACGACCACAGTAGGTGCTCAAGGAATCGCGGGAACCAACACGTTCACAATTGTTCCGACTGGAACCGGAAGCGTTGGTGCCGTAGTTGTCCAGACTCCTCTCGCAGGTTCCGCAGGCATTTTTGCCGGACCGCTCAGGACCATCACAGCTGGTGGAAACACCGGTTCTGATGCAGTGACATTTACGGTTCCTCCTCAAGGAACAGACCAAACCGGCACTGTTGTTGTTCAGCCAGCGCAGATTGCTTTCACTGGCCCATTCACGACCATCACTTCAGGAGGCGTCTCTGGATCTGTGCCCCTTTCTCTGACCATTCTGCCTTCGACGAGCCCCTCATTGGGTACTGTCATTGTGCAAACTCCTCTGGCTGCGAGCCCTGTCAACTTCATCACAAGAAACGCACTCGCCATTGCCGGTCTCGGAGCCACTATCACTCTGCCATTGGGTGGTCCTTCTGCCACTGGTCCTGCGACAGTCATCATCGCAGCAGGTTTGGGAGGTGATGATCCGGCCACGACCGCGCCGGCTGCTCTGGCAGCGTCCATTGTCACGATCCGCGGTGCCTTCAACGGCACTACCCCCCAAACATTGACTTTGGCCCCGGCTGGCGATAACTCGCTTGCGACTGTTGTTGAGCAGTTGCCCGTTGGCTTTTCTGCAAACAACCAAGCAAACCCTACAGCCCCGGCTGCTCCGCCTGTTACCGGTATCAACACCGCGGGTCAACCGAACGCCCCCGTGCCAACAGCAGGACCTTCGGTCAACCCAATCCCTAACCAGATTCTCCCTGCTGCCATCACCAGCGGATACAGCGGTTCTGTGCCTACTACAGTCACTTTGCCGCCTTCCGGAGCTCAGACGGCCAGCCAAGTCGTGGTTCTCACCCCCTTTTCCAACGACTTTGTTGCCACCAACATTCTCCAGCAGCCGATAACCATCACCCAAGGAGCATCGGTCACTGTCGCGACGACCGTCACTCTGCAGCCGGGCACCATTCAGCCAGGAGCAGCAGTTCCTACTGCTCCTACTGTTCTTGTGCTGACGCCGCTCCCGTCCGGGGCCGCGGCAGCAACTCCCGAAGTCAATCCGGCTCAGTTGACCACAGTCTCCGGAGTCATCAACGGTAATAGCCCTCTCACAGTTACCATTCCTCCGGCGAACTCTGTTGATCCTGGCACTGTCGTCGTTCTCCAACCTGCTCAAACGGCCGGCGTCGCTCCCGGAGTCACTCCTGGTGTCGTTCCCGGCGTCACTCCTGGCGTCGTTCCTGGTGTTACTCCTGGTGTCGTTCCCAGCGTCACTCCTGGCGTCGTTCCTGGTGTTACTCCTGGTGTCGCTCCTGATGTTACTCCTGGTGGTGCTGTCACTCCTGGAGGTGTAGCAACACCTGGAGCAGGCCAAGACACTGTTCTTGCTGAGCCTTTTCTACCGGGGGCGTTCACGACCATCCAGTCCGGCTTCAGTGGCGCATCTCCCACCACCTTCACCGTTCCCCCTGTTGCTCCAAACAGCATTGGTACAGTTGTCGTCTTGACCCCTACTAACGCAGCAGGTGCCGGTCCCTCACTGCCTGCTGGTGTACCTTTCGTGACAGTCACGAGTCCCTTCGCAGGAGAGACACCTCAGACTAATGTATTGCTCCCATCTGGCACTAACCCCACAGGAACTGTTCTCGTTGAAGTACCAGCTGCTCAGTTTACGCCACCCGCTTCAGGTATTAGCCTGCCCGCCGGTGTGCCATTCGTGACGGTCACGAGTCCCTTTGCAGGAGAGACTCCCGAGACCAACATCTTGCTTCCCTCTGGCACCGGCAGTGTTGGAACTGTTCTGGTTCAGGTGCCATCTGCTCAGTTTACGCCACCCGCTTCAGGTATTAGCCTGCCTGCCGGTGTGCCATTCGTGACTGTGACAACTCCCTTCGCCGGGGAGACTCCCGAGACCAACGTCTTGCTTCCCTCTGGCACTGGCAGCGTTGGAACTGTTCTGGTTCAGGTGCCATCTGCCCAGTTTACGCCAGCTGCGCAAGTCACGGCTCCCACTGCAGGTGTTGTCCCGACGCCGGGTGGCGCTCTGCTCCCAGGCATCACCATCGGAGGACAGACCATCGTCATCCCCGGAATCACCATTGGCGGCCCCATTGCCCTGCCTACTGGTCTTAACTTGGGATCTTTCCTCACCCTGACTCAGGCCGGGTCAGACCCAAACACCGTAGTGTTCCTTCCCACGGGAACCAACCCGGGTCTTGTTGTCATTCAGACACCGACTGTCGCGCCGACTGCTGTTCCAGGCGCTGGTGTATTCACGACCCTCTTCCAGGGGTACACCGGCTCAACGCCCACCACCACAACTCTCCCGCCGACGGGAACCAACACCCTCGGCGTCGTCTTGGTTCAGACTCCTCTGGTGAATGTCCTCGATACCACGACGGTTGGTTTCACTGGTACGGCACCCAACACCATCACCGTGCAGCCCTCTTCGGGCGGCTCTGGTGTCGTGGTTGTTGAAACCCCTTCCGTCAACCCTTTGCAATCCACCCCGGCTGTCCCGGCTCAGATCTTCACGAGCATCACCCAGGGCTTTACCGGATCAGTTCCGACTACAATTACGCTCCAGCCTACTGGAACCAACACAGTTGGTACCGTGGTTGTTCAGACCCCTATTTTCCCTGGAGGTGGAGTTCAGGTCACCGCGCCGGCAGACCCGGCCGCATCGGACCCAGGCGATCCTCTCATTGACATCATCGTTACTTCGACTGTCGGTATTCCCGGCTTGCTGTCCCCGACGACGACTACGATTTTGCCAAGCGGAACCAATCCCATCTCTGTCATTGTCCAGACTCCGGTATCACTTACCGGCTCTCCGGGACCCAACCAGCCTCAGTCCTTCGTCACCCTCGCGACGGGTTATACTGGAACTGTCCCTCTGACGACTACGATTCTGCCTGCAGGCACCAACTCGGTTGGAACTGTTCTTATCCAAACGCCTACTCAAGATGGAGGTGGAGGCGGCGGCGGCGGCGGTGCAGGTGGTGTCCCTACTGTTGGCGTTACACCTGACCCTGCCCTTACTCAAGCCCTCACGACCATCACGGCTGGATTCTCTGGTTCCGTGCCGACCACCATCACATTCTCGGCCACTGGTGCTCAGACTGCCGGTATTGTTGTCGTCCAGACCCCTACCGCTGGTCCTTTTGCATCGCCCTCAGTCCAACCGGCCGAGTTTGTCACATTCTTCACGGGATATACTGGATCAGTGACTGCCATCTCTACGATCTTGCCTACTGGCACTGATTCTGTTGGCACCGTTCTGATCCAGACTCCTACAGCTGGTGCTGTCGTGACCCCGCCTCCGGTTGTTCCCACTGGTTTTGTTCTCACTACCGCTGGCTACACCGGCTTGGTTCCCACGACTATCACGATCCAGCCGTCGGGCACCAACCCCGGCACCGTCTTGGTCCAAACACCTACAGTCGACCCCGCGACTTTGGTTCCGACTGGATTTGTTCTCACCACTGCTGGCTACACCGGTTCAGTCCCGACTACTGTCACGATCCAGCCCTCTGGTACAAACCCAGGAACCGTCTTGGTCCAGACACCTACCGTCGAACCCGCAACGCTGGTTCCGAGTGGATTTGTCCTGACTACTACGGGGTACACCGGCTTAGTCCCGACCACCATCACTATTCAGCCCTCTGGCACGAACCCAGGCACTGTCGTGGTCCAGACTCCAACTGTTCTGCCAGCCTCGGTTCCCTCAGGATTCGTCCTCACAACGACCGGTTACACTGGTCTTGTGCCGACGACGGTGACCGTCGAGCCCTCAGGAACCAACCCAGGCTCTGTTATTGTCCAGACCCCGACGGCCATCGTCGACCCTGCTCAAGTCCCAACTGGCTTCGTGGTCGCAACGACCGGCTACACTGGAGCTGTCCCAACCACCGTCACTATCCAGCCATCGGGAACCAACCCCGGCACCGTCCTCATCCAGACACCTACAGCCGAGCCTCAAATTATCCCAAGTGGATTCGTTGTAGCCACTACTGGATACACGGGCTCTGTACCGACAACAGTCACCATTCTCCCGACTGGCACTCAGTCTATTGGAACCGTCCTGATCCAGACTCCAACTGCTGCTGCCAGTCAGACTGGAGGCAGTGGTGCCGGTGGCGGTCCCATCGAGCCCGTCTTTTTGAGCAGCGGCTACGCTGGATCTGTCACGTCAACTCTGACCTTGACTCCTGCAAACGTTGGAGACCCGACAACCTTGGTCGTGCTCACACCTAGCGACGCGGCTGGCGTCACGCCATCTCCTACAGTCACCGCGGAGCCAATTCTCTTCATTACCTTGACCATCGGGTACCCTGGTCCTACGATTGCCACCCTGACCTTGTTCCCCAGCAGCGGCAACCCGATCGGAACTGTTCTCATTCAGACCCCCTTACCGTCTGGACAGAGCAACACCATCACAGCAACTGGTTTCACCACGCAGACTCTTCCCTTCACGGGATCAGTGCCGACCACCATCACTATCCCCCCGGCTGCCACGGACCCCAATGGCATCGCGACGGTCATTGTGCAGGACCCGATTGCTTCGTACGTCACTATTTCAAGCGGGTACTTCGGTTCCGGCATTGCGACGACGACTCTTGCTCCCGCAAACCCTGGAGACCCAGGCACCGTCATCATTCAGACACCTCTTCCGGCTTCATTCTTCACCACCACTGTCGGATACACTGGCTTGGTTCCTACCACGACCACGCTGCTGCCGTCTGGAACCGACACCGTCGGCGCTGTCATCATTCAGGTCCCTACATCTACTCCTGCGCCGACTGCCGACCCCGCCATCTCCTTCATCACGGTGTCTACCGGATACTCGGGAGTAGGAACTCAAACCACCACAATCCTCCCCACGGGAACCGAGACTGTTGGCCTGGTGCTTATCCAGACTCCCACGGCTGCCGGCGGCGATACCGCTACCGCACCTGGAGTCACCCCCACGGCCCCTGATGTTACTGCTACCCCTGGAATCAGCTTCATCACGACGACTACGCTGTGGGATTCGACGGGCACATCCACGCAAACAACATTCCCTACCGGCACGCAGGCTGTGGGCAACGTCATCGTCTTTGCTCCTCGATTTGCCAGATTCATCACAACAACTATTGGCTGGACTGCAAGTGGCCTGTCTACGACCACCAGCCCTATGACAAGTGCAAGCGAGGTTATCGGCATGGTCATCATTTATACTCCTCAACCGACTGCCGCTCCCACGTCCGCTCCCGACCCATCTGTTGGCGCATCCGTCACTCCCGCCGCATCTCCGAGCGTGGAATTTGCTACTCTTACAAGCACCTACTCGGGATCGGTGCCCACCACATTCACGCTCGCTCCTAGTGGCACGGAAACCGTGGGCACCCTCGTCGTCTTGGTGCCAAGCTCCACGGCAAGCCCTGATGCATCCGCAGGAGATCCAGTCTTTGCGACTCTTACAAGCACATACGCAGGCTCCATTCTTTCAACTTCTACGATTGTGCCGACGGGGACCGACTCTCAGGGCACTCTTGTCGTCCTGGTTCCGAGTAGCACTGCCGATCCTGGCGCAACTGGCTCACCTGGGGCATTGTTCGAGACCATTACATCCACCTATGGAGGTTCTATCACCTCCATCGAAACTCAGCTGCCTTCTGGCTCTGATCCCACCGGAACCGTCATCGTCTACGTTCCTAGCGATGTCTTGGCTTCGCCAACAATCACACCTGGCCCTGCCTTGACCACCGTCACCTCTGCTTACCCTGGATCTGTCATTTCGACTGCCATTGCTTCACCCGCCAACCCGGGCGACCCAGGCACCGTCATTGTCTACATCCCAACGAGCGTGGTTTCAGACACAGGCGCCTTTACAACTGTGCTTTCGACTTACACCGGCTTGGTCCCTGCGACAACGACTGTTCTCCCAGCCAACATCAACGACCCGGCTACCGTTATTGTGCTTATTCCGAGTGCGACTCCCACAGTCAGCGTCCCAGATGCCACCAGCGGTGGTTCTGGTGGAGGTGGTGGAGTTCCCGCACCCTCCACAAGTCTTTATGATGGATCGGTGACTTTGACTACAACTATTCCGGGAGTATCAGGTCTACCAGACCAGACTCTGGTCCTTGTTCCCAGCATTACTCCCACAGCAACCTTGCCGGGCGGTGGTGCTGGTGGTCTGCCGGGACTTATCACCAGCCTTTACGATGGTTCTATCACCCTCACGACTACCATTCCCGGGATTTCTGGAGCTCCCGATGAGACCCTGGTTCTCATTCCCAGCATCACGCCTACGGCGACTCTGCCGGATGATGGTGCCAGTGGCTTGCCTAACCTGATCACCAGTCTTTACGATGGCTCCATTACTCTCACAACTACGCTACCTGGGGTTTCAGGTCTCCCAGACCAAACCGTGGTTCTTGTCCCAAGTATCACCCCCACGGTGAGCCTTCCGGGTGGTGGAGCTGGCGGAGTCCCAGGCTTGGTGACCAGTTTCTACGATGGCTCGGTTACTCTCACCACTATCATCCCTGGAGTGACGGGTCTTCCCGATGAGACTCTTGTCCTCATTCCGAGTGTCACGCCGACTGCCAGCCTCCCTGACGACGGAACCAGTGAATTGCCTGCTCTTATCACTAGTTTCTATGATGGCTCAGTCACACTGACTACCACGATACCTGGAGTCTCCGGTCTTCCGGAGACAGTCGTCCTTATTCCGAGTGTTGCACCAACGGCAAGCATCCCGGGACTGTCTACCAGCTTGTACGACGGTTCGGTTACTCTCACGACCACAATCCCTGGCGCGTCTGGTCTTCCTGATCAGACTCTTGTCTTGGTGCCAAGCATTACGGCTGACCCAGCTGCCACTGGCGGCGCCGGAGGCTTGCCTGCGCTCGTCACCAGCTTCTATGATGGCTCGATTACCCTTACCACCACGATCCCCGGCGCGTCGGGATTGCCTGACCAGACTCTCGTTCTTGTTCCCGGCGTCACGCCTGAGCCATCTCTACCCGGCACGACTCTGGCCCCTGGAGTGTACACAAGCACTTACGATGGATCAATCACGTTCGCGTTGACGATTCCTCCCTACACTATTGGATTACCTGGAGCGACAATCATCTTCGTTCCTAGCCTTCCAGGTGTTCCCACAGGGACACCTACGGCTTTGGGCCAAGGGCTCGTGACCAGCTTATACGATGGTTCTATTACTTTCACCTCAACTCTTCCCGGCGTTTCTGGCTTGCCCGACGAAACAATCGTCTACATCCCAAGCGTACCGGGGCTTCCCACTGCGGCGCCCACCGCCTCAGCTCCGGGAATCATCACAAGCTTGTACGATGGGTCCATCACTTTCACGTCAACACTCCCTGGTGTGTCGGGCTTGCCCGACGAAACCGTCGTTTTCATTCCAAGTGTACCAGGTCTGCCTACATCGCTTCCGACAGCTTTGAGTCAGGGCTTGGTGACGAGTTTCTACGATGGTTCTGTCACTCTGACATCAACGATCCCTGGGGTCTCCGGTTTGCCAGATGAGACTATTGTCTTCGTCCCTACCATTACAGGTCTGCCAACAGCAGCCCCCACAGGTCCGATCACCAGTTTCTATGATGGCTCTGTCACCTTAACGTCTACGATCCCGGGCGCACCCGGTCTGCCTGATGAGACCATTGTTTACATACCAAGTGTTGGAGTTCTTCCCAGCTCTGACTTGGGTGGTCTTCCCACGTCTGCGCCTACCGCCCTCGAGGCGGGCTTGTACACAAGCACATACGGCGGCTCCGTTACTTTCACGTCAACTCTGCCCGAAGTTTCTGGACTGCCTGGAGCGACCATTATCTTTGTGCCTAGCATTACAGCTCCAGCAGCACCCTCGGTTACGCCTGGCGGCTTGTTGACGAGCCTCTACGACGGCTCTATTACCTTCACATCTACTATCCCTGGTGTGTCTGGTTTGCCCGATGAGACAGTCGTGTTTCTTCCGAGCGTCACTAGCCCCGTGGACCCTACCAGCGCGGCTGGAGGTGTTGGCGGTTTGGTGACAAGTCTCTACGATGGCTCGATTACCTTCACATCTACTATTCCGGGAGTTTCGGGTCTACCAGATGACACGATAGTCTTCCTGCCTAGTATTACTAGCCCCGTGGATCCCACGAGTGTTGGTACTGGCGCGGGAGGCTTGGTCACGAGCTTCTATGATGGTTCAATCACTCTCACTACCACCACACCGGGCGCTTCCGGTTTCCCGGATGAAACCCTTGTGCTTGTGCCTTCGATTACGCAACCTGGTGTTCCTACCAGTGCCCTCGGAGCAGTGATTACCAGCTTTTACGATGGGTCGGTCACACTCACCACTACCATCCCTGGCGGCTCTGGCTTGCCTGACGAAACAGTTGTTCTCGTGCCATCCATCACGGATCCTGCTGCTCCCTCCAGTGTCCTGGGCGGACTGGTTACAAGCTTGTATGATGGGTCGATTACGCTTACGACCACTCTTCCTGGCGTGTCTGGCCTACCAGACCAAACCGTCGTCTTAGTGCCTTCGATTACAGCCCCGGCTGTCCCGACAAGTGCCATCGGCGGACTTGTCACCAGCCTTTATGATGGGTCGATTACCCTTACGTCTACTATTCCAGGAGTCTCTGGCCTACCTGACCAGACTGTTGTGCTGGTGCCTTCAATCACTGACCCTGCCCTCCCCACGAGCGCAGTCGGCGGATTGGCGACGAGCCTGTACGACGGATCGGTCACGCTTACAACGACGATCCCAGGGGTTTCTGGCTTGCCAGATCAAACTCTTGTCCTCATCCCTAGTAACACCGGCGCTCCTGCTTTGCCCAATCTCTTCACAAGCACATATGACGGCTCCATCACATTCACGTCCACAATTCCGGGTGTTTCGGGCCTGCCAGACGATACAATTGTGTTCGTCCCTGGTATTACTGCTGCTCCATCATTGCCCAACCTTCTCACCAGTACTTATGGCGGTTCTGTTACCCTCACGTCCATCATTCCTGGTGCTTCGGGCTCGCCAGATGAGACGGTCGTGCTGGTTCCTGGTCTGACCGACTCGCTGGCACTGCCAAACATTCTCACAAGCACTTATGATGGATCTATCACTGTCACATCCGTCATCCCTGGTGTCACTGGGTTGCCTGATGAGACTGTCGTCCTCGTACCTAGTGCTGTGCCAAGTCTGCCAGCCGGTGGCCTTCTTACCAGCACTTACGATGGCTCTATCACGCTAACTTCTGTCATCCCTGGAGTCACCGGGTTGCCCGACGAAACGATCATCCTGGTGCCCAGCGCGACCCCTACGCTGGGCGGTCTTATCACCAGCACCTACGACGGCTCTGTCACCCTTACCTCCGTCATTCCAGGTGCTTCAGGCCTTCCAGATCAGACGGTCATTCTTGTGCCCAGTGTCGATCCAAGTTTGCCGGCTGGCGGCTTGCTCACAAGCACTTATGGAGGCTCAGTCACCTCGACAACCACCCTACCGGTTGGGACAGATGGTCTACCTGGTGCCACCGTTATCCTGGTCCCCAGCATCACGGGTGCTCCGGCACTTCCGAACATTTTCACCAGTCTTTACGATGGACAGAGTACTTTCACCTCCATCCTACCTGCCGGAACTGCTGGCGACCCTGGAGCGACAATCATCTTCATTCCTCGCCCAACAACTGTTGTGTCAGCTGGCGGTCTCTTCACAAGCACCTACGATGGATCAGTGATTTCAACCACGACTCTACCGGTTGGAACTGACGGCCTTCCTGGTGCCACGATTGTTCTTGTTCCCGGCGTTACGGCTACACCGGCGCTCCCTAATATCCTTACGAGCACTTACGATGGCTCAGTTGAGATCACCTCGACGATTCTCAACAGCGCGGGTGATCCGATCGAGACTTTGGTTCTCGTCCCAAGCTCAATCGGATTGCCCACTGGTGTTTCTGCTTTGCCCACCAGCACTTACGACGGCTCTGTCACCGTAACCTCGACAATCCTGGACCCATCTGGCAACCCTGTTCTTACTGCAATCTTCGTCCCAGGATCAACTGCCTTGTCCGCGTTGCCCACAAGCTTCTATGACGGATCTGTGACCTTGACGTCGACGATTCTGGATCCTTCCGGAAACCCGATCGAAACAGCTGTGTTCGTACCAAGCATCACGGGTGTCCCTCAACTGCCGACCAGCCTCTACGATGGTTCGATCACATTAACATCAACCATCTTGGACGCCTCCGGAAACCCAGTTCAGACGGCTGTCTTTGTTCCCAGCGTTACTGGTATTCCTCAATTACCAACAAGTTTATACGACGGGTCCGTCACCGTCACATCGACCATTCTCGATGCTTCAGGCAACCCCATCGAAACCGCAGTCTTCGTTCCCAGCATCACCGGTCTGCCTCAATTGCCGACAAGTCTCTATGATGGGTCTGTTACTGTTACTTCGACGATCCTTGACGCTTCCGGCAACCCTGTCCAAACTGCAGTCTTCGTGCCAAGCATTACCGGCCTACCAGCTGCTTTGCCCACGAGCTTTTACGACGGGTCAATTACGGTCACATCAACTATCCTCGATGCCTCGGGTAACCCTGTTCAAACGGCGATCTTCGTGCCGAGCGTTGTGCCGAGCGTTACTGGCCTTCCCGGTGTGCTGCCAACCAGTCTTTATGACGGGTCGATCACAGTCACGTCAACCATCCTCGATGCTTCGGGCAACCCAGTTGAAACGGCCGTGTTTGTACCAAGCATTACTGGTCTACCCGATGTTTTGCCAACAAGTCTATATGACGGGTCCGTTACGCTTACATCAACCATTCTTGATGCTTCCGGAAACCCCGTTCAAACGGCCGTGTTCGTGCCAAGCGTCACTGGCATCGCTGGTGTCCTGCCTACGAGTCTTTACGATGGATCTATCACGCTTACATCGACCATTCTCGACGCTTCGGGTAATCCGATTCAAACAGCTGTCTTCGTTCCGAGCATCACCGGATTGCCTAGTGCACCTGGCGCATTGCCGACTAGCCTTTACGATGGATCGGTGACGTTGACGTCTACTATTTTGGACCCGTCCGGAAACCCGATCCAAACTGCTGTGTTTGTGCCCAGCAACACTGGCCTTCCAAGCGCGCTGCCAACCAGCTTGTACGACGGCTCGGTAACTCTGACTTCCACAATTCTCGACGCTTCTGGAAACCCAGTTGAAACTGCGGTCTTCGTGCCATCTATCACTGGCTTGCCTAACGTTCTTCCGACCAGCTTCTACGACGGATCTGTGACCTTGACGTCGACGATCTTAGACCCTTCAGGCAACCCAATCCAGACTGCCGTATTTGTTCCGACGATCACGGGCCTGCCCAACGTGCTCCCAACAAGCTTCTATGATGGATCTGTTACTCTCACTTCCACCATCTTAGATGCATCTGGTAACCCGATTCAGACCGCAGTTTTCATCCCGACAGTCACTGACTTGCTTCCCACTGTCACCTACGATGGATCCGTTACTTTGACCTCCACTGTCCTAGATCCTTCTGGCAACCCCATCTTGACGGCAATTTTCGTTCCCGGATCGACTGCACTGCCCACCCTGGATCTTCCTACCAGCACCTATGATGGCTCTGTCACTCTGACTTCAACTATTCTGGATGCGTCTGGGAATCCTATCCAGACGGCTATCTTTGTGCCCGGCGGGTCCAGCTTGCTGGCCACAGGTCTACCAACGAGTACTTATGATGGCTCTGTCACATTGACCTCGACCATTCTGGATGCGTCAGGAAACCCTGTTGAGACCGCAGTATTTGTACCAGGCCTTACGAGCTTGGCAAACAACGGCCTTCCTACCAGCACGTACGACGGCTCCGTCACATTGACATCGACGATCTTGGATGCCTCTGGAAACCCCATACAGACTGCTATCTTCGTTCCAGGGGCTTCCAGCTTGCCGAATATTGGTCTTCCCACGAGCACTTACGATGGATCCATTACGTTGACCTCAACAATTTTGGATCCATCTGGAAACCCCATTCAAACGGCAATTTTCGTACCGGGCTCTTCGGTTCTTCCGGATCCTGGAGTGCTGACAAGCGGCTACGATGGCTCTGTAACGTTGACATCGACCATCTTGGATGCCTCGGGCAATCCTGTGCAAACCCTTGTTCTCGTGCCGACTGCCACTGGCCTTCCAAGTGGTGGACTTCTTACCAGCACTTACGACGGATCGATCATCTCAACAACGACGCTTCCCGTTGGTACCAATGGCGAGCCTGGCGCGACTGTCATTCTTGTCCCCAGCGCAACTGTTCCTGCACTTGATGTCTTGACAAGCACATACCCTGGCTCTGTGACCTTGACAACGACCGTTCCGTTTGGGCCACCTGGCTCTTCTGCAGTCATCGTTCTGGTTCCAAGCGCTACTGCGGCCCTCGGAGATATTCTCACCACCACTTACGGCGGATCAATTACTCTCACCAGCACATTCCCTGCCGGTCCCAATGGCGAGGCCCCGTCTACTGTCGTCTATGTCCCAGGCATCACCGACGCTCTGCCAAACCTGCTCACAAGCACGTACGATGGCTCGATTACCTTCACCTCCACGCTCCCAGCGGGTCCCTCTGGCGAGCCCGGTGCCACTGTCATCTTCGTTCCCGGCATCACTGGTGCCCCCTCTGCTCCCACCAGAAGCATCTCGTTCGCGACCATCACAAGCGCATACACTGGTGCTCTTCCCTCGGCTACCACGATTTTCCCGACTGGTGACAACGATGAAGGTACCATTATCATTCTCGAGCCAGCCTCATCAGGAGCTGGTGGTGACCCGGCTCTGTTCGTCACGCTCACAAGCGGCTACTCCGGTCTTGTGCCATCTGCGACTACCATCCTGCCTACCGGCACTGAGACACTCGGTCAAGTCATCATTTTGGTGCCCACCGCCACAGATGGAAGCACTCCCACCTTCAACTTTGCCACCATCACCAGCGGATACACCGGTTTGGTCCCGTCTGCCACCACCATCTTCCCTACCGGAACTGAAACCGATGGGACGGTTATCATTCTTGAGCCGACGGTCACCCAACCGCTGGCATTCACAACCATCACTAGCCCCGGTGTCGGATCCGTTACGTCGACTACAACAATCTTGCCGACTGTCACTGGCGATCCCGGAATTGTTGTCATCTTCGACCCGGATCTCCTTGGTACAACCTCGGATCTTCCATCGTACACCACGGTCATCAGCACGTATGATGGATCGTCTCTCACAACTTCTACCTTGCCACCTGCAGGAACTGACACTATTGGAACTGTTGTGGTTCTTGTACCTAGCGCAAGCGTTTCCATTCCGGGAGTCTCGTCATATGTCACTGTCACCAGCACTTACAGTGGCTTGGAGCCTCTTATTTCGACTTTGGCACCTTCTGGCACCGACACGGTTGGCACCATCATCTTCTACGAGCCCATCGCCACTCCAACGGCCGATTTCACAACGATCATCAGCACTTACGATGGGTCCGCTGTGGCCACGTCGACGATTGCTCCGGCCAATCCTGGCGATATCGGCACTGTCATCATCCTTCAGCCTGCTTCCCTCATCAGCACCCCTGTCCTGTCCGTCACAGCCATCTTCACTACCATCACCACCACATACGACGGCAGCATTATTCAGACCACGACGGCCCTGCCTACAGGAACTGGTCTCGGTGAAATTGGCACTGTCATTGTCCAAGTTCCCAGCGCGCTGGCCAACGCCTTTACTACTGTCACCAGCGGCTACGACGGCTCGGTCACCTTGACCACGACTCTGCTGCCCGATGCGACTGACCCTGCCGGTCTTGGCACGGTTATTGTGCAGGTGCCTACTCAGCTTCCATTGAGCACTGGCAGTTTGGGTGAGTTGTTCACGACAGTAACATCGACATATGCGGGTTCGGTCACCCTTACGTCTACGGCTCTGCCCAACCCTGCCGATCCTACCCCGATTATCTCCATCATTGTTCAGATTCCTGGAGATCCTGCAGCAAGCACAGATCTGTTGGGTGACCTGTTTACGACTGTCACTTCAACTTATGATGGTTCCGTCACTCTTACATCCACTGCACTCCCTGATCCAGCAGACCCCACTGGCATTAGAACAGTCATCGTGCAGGTTCCTGGTCAAGCGGCAACAAGCACTGATGCTTTGGGCAACATTTTCACGACGATTACATCCACGTACGCTGGATCCGTTACCCTTACATCAACTGCTCTTCCAGACATTGCAGACCCGACCGGCATCAGGACCGTCATTGTGCAAGTTCCTGGCGATCAAGCCACATCGACAAACATTTTGGGCGATCTTTTCACCACTGTAACGTCGACGTATGCTGGCTCCGTGACTCTCACTTCTACGGCTCTACCTGATATTGCGGACCCAAGTGGCATCCGAACAGTCATTGTCCAGGTTCCGGGCGACTTGGCGTCTTCCGCGACTGATCCTCTTGCCGCTTCGTTCACAACCATCTTCAGCACCTACCCTGGCTCAGTTACTTTGACAACTACTTTGCCGCCTGCCGCAACAGACCCGTCTGGTCTCGGCACTGTCATTGTCCAGCTTCCGGATATCCTCGCCACATCTACTGGGGATGTGTTGCCAACATCAACAGACGGTGTTCTGCCTGCGTCTTTCACCACGATCTTCAGCACGTACGACGGCTCCATTCCGCTCACCACGACCCTGGCGCCGGACGTTACCGACCCATCTGGTCTCGGAACCGTCATCGTTCAAATCCCTGCGAGCGCTACGTCCGATCCTTTGGCCGCTTCCTATACTACCATCACCAGCGGCTACACTGGTTTGGTCCCTCAGACCACTACCTTGGCGCCCGCGAACCCTGGAGACCTCGGAACAGTCGTTGTACAAGTCCCCAGCGCCACCGTCGACCCCGGAGTCTTCCTTACTACCGTCACAAGTGGCTACGATGGCTCAATTACTCAACTCACTACTCTGCCTGTTGCCACCATTGATGGCTCGACGATCCAAACCGTGATCGCGCAGGTTCCTACTATTGTGCCGACCGACTCCATCGATCTTGACGATCTTCTCATTACTCTGACAAACGGTTACGACGGTTCGGTGACCTTGACAACAACATTGCCTGCGGTTACCATTGATGGATCGACAATTCGGTCTGTAATTGTTCAAGTGCCGACACAGACAGCCCTGCCTGGCGTTTTCCTCACCACTCTTACAAGTGGTTACGATGGCTCAGTTACGCAGACAACTACCTTACCTGTTGCTACTGTGGGAGGACTTCCCATCCAAACCGTGGTTGTGCAGGTCCCTACTGCCACAGTCTCCGACGGAATCCAGTTCACCACTATTACCAGTGGTTACGACGGACTCCTCACCCAGACGACGAGCCTCCCTATTGGTACAGTCGGCGGCATTCCCATCCAGACAGTCGTTGTCCAGGTTCCTACCTCTACGGATCCCCTTGCCGCCCTGTACACGACTCTCACGAGCGTTTACCCCGGCTCGGTCACCTTGACTACCACTCTGGCTCCGGCTGGCACAGGTATTTCTGAACTGGGTACCGTTGTTGTTCAGGTACCGTCCGATGTTATCTCTGGCGCGACCCAGTACACAACTCTTACCAGCGGATATGACGGTTCTCTCCTGCTTACGCAGACCGGCATCACCACCGGCGCAGATGGTCTTGCTACTGTCATCGTTTTGCAGCCAACTGGAACACTTACAGTTCTTCCGTCCAACAGCGCTAGCGCCACTGAGTCTGGCGACCCGGCTTTGTTCATTACGATCACAACTGGATACCCAGGCTCGGTTATCGCTACCCAGACCGACTCGGTTACTGGCCCTGATGGTCTCGTCACTGTCGTCGTCCTGACTCCCACTATCACTGCTGTGCCTAGTCTTGACTACACTACCATCACCAGCGGATATGATGGGTCGGTCCTGCAAACCCTTATCGGATCAGCCACGGGTGCAGATGGACTTGCTACCGTCATTGTGCAGGTTCCAACTGGATCTATCACAGTCGCACCGGAAACTTCAGGAACCAGCGTGCCCGGCATCTCGTACACTACTGTCACCGAGACTTACGATGGCTCGTTCCTCCAGACGCTCATCGGCTCAGTGCTTGGACTTGACGGTCTCGCAACGATTCTTGTGCAAGTTCCTAGAATCAGCATCGATATTTCGATCTCTCTTGGCTTGCCTTCCCTCGGGCCGGGTGCCACTCCCTCGATTACCATCGATCCTTCGGCTACTACCAGTGTTCCTGGCCTATCGTACACCACGGTCACGAGTGGTTACGATGGCTCAATCATCCAGACCCAGCTTGGATCCGTCACCGGCATCGATGGACTCGCCACTGCCGTCGTTCTGGTACCCAGCACCGCGGCCACTCTGCCGACTTCGGTTACTGAGAATATCATCTCGTACATCACGGTTACAACTGGCTACGATGGTTCTATCACTTTGTTGCAGACTATTGCACCCGCAGCTTCTGGCCTGCCTGGCACCGTCCTCGCCCAGATCCCGACTGCGGCAGGGCCCATCACGGCGCCGACAATCACCACGCCTTCAATTACCGGCTCAGGCGGAACTGTCACGGTCACATCTTTTGACCCGAGCATGACTGGTTCTGCTTTCAGCACAACGACTCTGTCGCCCTCTCGTCTCAGTGACCCAGTCACGGTGCTCGTCGCGGTTCCTCGGCGACTCTTCTTGGTCACGACCTCGATCCCAGGTCTGTCATCTGTGCGTACGTCAACGATGCCCATCGGCCTCGACGGCATCCAGACCGTCATGGTACAGGTCCCGGCTCTGTCAACTCCCACAGCACTGTCAACTCCTACGATTGGCGCGATCACCACCGTCACGACTCCTTATGCAGGCTCAGTCACTTTGATCCAGACCCAGACTCCAATCAATATTGGAGACCCAACTACCGTGCTTGTTCAAGTTCCAGAAGCGCTTTTCGAGATAACCTCAACGCGCTTTGGAGCAACTTCTGCAGGAACTACCACGGTATCGCCAATCGGCACTGGTGTTCCTACAGTCATCATCGATGTTCCGGGAGCCTTCTCTACCATCACAAGTGGATACACCGGTCTCATTCCATCTACCACCACCATCCTGCCTACTGGTCTTGATGACATTGGTCTTGTTATCATCCAGACGCCGACTGCGGAAGTCAGCTCAATTGGAGGCACCATCTTCACCACTGCTCCTGGTACTGGTCTTATTCCGACTACCACCACGGTTACCGGTACTGATGGTATCGTGTCCGTGATTGTTGAGACTCCCACTTCGGTGGTTTCTCCAGGAGGCACGATCTTTACGACTGTTCCGGGCACTGGCCTTCTTCCCACAGCCACAACAGTCACTGGCACTGATGGAATTGTTTCGGTAATCTTTGAGACTCCCACTTCGGTGGTTTCTCCAGGAGGCACGATCTTCACAACAGTTCCGGGCACTGGACTTCTTCCGACCGCGACCACAGTCACCGGTGCCGACGGTATTGTCTCTGTTATCTTTGAGACTCCCACGATTGGCGTGACTTCTGGAGGCACTGTCTTCACCACCGTTCCCGGAACTGGCTTTCTTCCGACGGCCACCACCGTTACCGGTGCAGACGGAATCGTGTCTGTCATTTTCGAGACCCCCACTGTCTCGGCGACCGCCATTCCCAGTACCGTCTTTACCACAGTACCCGGAACTGGATTGCTTCCTACAGCAACTACGGTCACTGGAGCCGATGGCGTTGTGTCTGTCATCTTCCAGACTCCCACAACCTCGGGCGAGCTCCCTACGGTCTTTACCACGATCCCTGGAACTGGTGCTCTCCCAGCAACACTCACAGTCACCGGAACCGATGGAGTGGTCTCAGTCATTTTCGAGGCACCCACAGTTACTTCAGGAGGTCTTCCCACGACCATCTTCACCACCGTTCCCGGTACCGGTTTGCTTCCCGAGGCCACGACCGTTACGGGCGCAGATGGCATCGTTTCAGTTATCTTCCAGACACCGACAACGGCTGCACCAGGCGCACCGACTACCGTCTTTACCACGGCACCTGGCACTGGTCTCTTGCCCGCGACCACCACGGTCACCGGCACTGATGGCATCGTCTCCGTCATCTTCCTCGACCCTGTCACCTCGGGCGAGCCTACAATCACGCCAACCGCAGCCACCACCGTCTTCACCACCATCCCAGGCACCGGAGTCCTCCCCGCCACCAACATCGTCACCGGTCCCGATGGAGTGGTTTCGGTCATTGTCTCCGAGGCTACGGCCACAAGCATTCCCGGGGTTTCATACACCACTATTACCACGGGAGGCCCGGCTTTGGCTACGAGAACCATCCTGCCATCCGTTCTTGGTGATCTGGCCACCGTTATCGTCGAGACTCCCACCCTGGGTGCCAGTCCTGGTGCCTTTATCACGGTCACCTCAGCTGGGCCTGTACCGATGACTTTCACCCTCCTCCCCGCTTCTCTGGGTGAAACAGGTACTGTCGTGATTGTCCCGACGACATCCTCAGACCTGGCTGTCGACCCGGCTCTGTCATTCACCACTGTCTTCTCGGCTGGCCCCATCCCTACGACTCTAACTATTTTGCCAGCTATCTCGGGAGACCTTGGCACTATCATCGTGGTCCCGACGGCGTCTTCGGACCTTCCCATTGATCCGGCACTTTCACTCACAACTGTATTCTCTGCTGGTCCTATCCCGACAACCTTCACCCTCCCCCCCGCAGTCAGCGGACTGCCAGGCACGGTTGTGATTGTTCCTTCGGCGACCTCTTCGGACTTGCTTGTCGATCCTGCTCTCGAATACACCACAGTGTTTTCTGCTGGCCCCATCCCGACGACCTTCACTCTTCCCCCAGCATCCAGCGGGCAGCCAGGCACAGTCGTGGTCGTCCCCTCAACGACTTCTTCAGACCTGCTCGTCGACCCGGCTCTTGAGTTTACCACCGTATTCTCCGCTGGTCCCGTCCCTACCACCTATACCCTTCCTCCGGCAGTCAGCGGCCTTCCTGGTACGGTCGTTGTTGTTCCATCAGCAACCTCGTCAGACTTGCTCGTTGACCCCGCCATTCAATTCACCACCGTCTTCTCTGCGGGCCCGATTCCGACGACATTCACAATCACTCCAGCTGCCAGCGGTTATCTCGGTACAGTTGTTATTGTGCCGTCAGCAACTTCTTCAGACTTGCTCATCGACCCCGCCCTCCAATATACGACCGTCATCTCCGCGGGTCCTATTCCTACGACGTACACGATTCCTCCCGTAGCCAGTGGTCTCCTTGGCACCATTGTCGTCGTTCCTCCAGCTTCATCTGATTTGTCAATCGACCCTGCCCTTTCACTCACAACGGTTTTCTCTGCCGGTCCAATCCCGACGACTTATACTCTTCCCCCGGCAGCAAGTGGGCTTCCAGGAACGGTCGTCGTGGTCCCTACCGCTTCATCCGATTTGCCTATCGACCCGGCATTATCGTACACAACCGTCTTTTCTGCCGGTCCCATTCCCACGACCTTCACTCTGCCACCACTGTCAAGTGGTCTTCCTGGTACTGTGGTGGTGGTTCCGTCCGCAACTTCGGGTTTGTCAATCGACCCAGCGCTATCATATACGACGATCTTCTCCGCTGGTCCTATCCCAACCACCCTTACGATCCCGCCTGCGGCGAGTGGCCTTCCAGGCACCGTCATCATCCAGTCTCCTGGCGTCTTCTTCGACACTATTACATCGACATACGATGGCACCGCTCCCGCCTTGTCGACTGTCTTCCCTACTGCGGCTGGTGAAACCGGCACCGTCATCGTCCTTGTGCCTTCCGGCCTTGTACCTTCTGCCACGGTGCCGTTGACGACACCGACTCTCACCCGCAGCCAGGTCACGGTCACCTCTCTTTACACTGGCAGGATTCGCTTCAGCACCACCATTGGCGTCAGCATCCAAGGAGACCCAACTCTACCCGACACGGTCGTCGTGTACGTCCCCTTCACTGAGGGTGTATCTGCGACGCCGACGGCAACCCCTGGTGCAGTTACGACGATTTTCACCGGAATCCCCGGAACGTTCGCGGGACCTCAGACTACCACTCTTCCAGTTGGCACAGATGGCGTGGAAACAGTCCTTATCCAGACTGCTCTTCCTGGACTCACTCCCACTGCTACTGGACTCACCACAATCTTCACCGGTATCCCAGGAACTTTCGTGGGCTCTGTTACCACAACATTGCCTGCTGGGCCCGACGGCATCGAAACGGTCCTTATTCAGACTGCTCTTCCTGGTGTCACTCCTACCGCCACCGGTCTCACTACGATTTTCACTGGTATTCCGGGAACTTTTGTGGGTCCTATTACCACGACACTGCCCGCTGGACCGGATGGTATCGAAACAGTACTCATTCAGACAGCCCTTTCCGGCGTCGTTCCGACTGCCACTGGGCTTACCACGATCTTCACCGGCATTCCGGGAACTTTCGTGGGAAGCTTGACAACGACGCTTCCGGCCGGCCTTGATGGCATTGAAACAGTGTTGATCCAAACTGCTCTTCCTGGCATTACGCCGACCGCTACCGCCATCACGACCATTTTCACTGGTATTCCAGGAACATTCTTAGGTTCCCTGACGACGACACTTCCCGCCGGTCCTGATGGTATCGAAACTGTTCTCATCCAGACCGCGTTGACTGCTATCCCAAGCGCAACTGGCCTGACGACGATCTTCACTGGTATTCCTGGCACTTTCGTCGGCCCTGTTACAACCACGCTGCCGGTTGGTCCTGATGGAATCGAGACAGTCCTTATTCAGACTGCACTTAGCGCTATCCCGACAGCCACTGGTTTGACAACGATCTTCACAGGCATTCCTGGCACGTTCTTGGGTCCTCTCACAACCACGCTCCCCGCTGGTCCTGATGGCATTGAAACTGTTCTCATCCAGACTGCTTTGAGTGCTATTCCAACAGCTACTGGTCTTACCACCGTGTTTACTGGAATTCCCGGCACCTTTATTGGATCTGTCACAACAACACTTCCGGTTGGTTCCAATGGTATTGAGACGGTGCTTATCCAGACTGCTCTGCCTACGGCAAGCCCAGGGGCAGTTACTACCATCTTCACTGGCATTCCGGGAACTTTCTTGGGCTCTCTGACAACAACTCTTCCCGCCGGTCTTGACGGCATTGAGACTGTGCTGATTCAGACGGCCCTGCCTACGGCTACCGTGGGCGCGATTACCACGATCTTCACTGCCGTTCCTGGAACCTTCTCTGGGGTCCGCACTACGACGCTGCCAGTCGGTCTCGATGGTATCGAGACTGTCCTTGTTGAGAGTGCCTTGCCAACCGCGCCCCCGAGCGTCACTGTCACGTACACGACCATCTTCTCGGGTATCGTTGGCACATTTGTTGGACCTCAAACTTCTACACTTCCCGCCGGACCTGACGGTGTAGCAACTGTCATCATTGCTTCTGCAATCCCGTCTGAGAGCATTCGCTTCACCACGATTCTCACAGGACTCCCGGGAACGTTTACCGGCACTCAGGTCACCACTTTGCCTGTCGGCACCGACGGCATCGCGACTGTGTTGTTGCAAACCGCTCTGCCTACTGCTTCGCCAGTCTCGTACACGACACTGCTCACAGGTATTCCGGGTACCTTCATTGGCACTCAAGCAACTACCCTGCCTGCTGGCACTGATGGCATTGCTACCGTGTTGCTTCAAACTGCGTTGCCCTCTATCGCACCTGTTTCCTATACGACTCTGTTCTCGGGTGTGCCTGGTACCTTCACGGGCACCGTGGCCACGACGCTCCCTGCTGGCACGGACGGCATCGCAACTGTCATCTTTGAGACTGCCATCCCCACGCCCGCAGTCTCATCGCCAGGAGTTTCATACATTACGATCTTCTCCGGCTTGCCAGGCACATTCATCGGCACTTTGGCAACTACCCTGCCCGTGGGAAGTGACGGCATCGCCACAGTCATCTTCCAAACCGCCCTCCCTACACCTACAAGTGCCCCTGGTGCTTCGTACACGACTATCCTGACTGGTGTACCGGGAACGTTCATTGGTACTCTGGCAACCACCTTGCCTGCAGGCCCTGATGGTCTTGGTACTGTTCTCTTGCAGACTGCTTTGCCGATTGCAACCTCAACTCCTCCTGGACTGCAGTATACTACGATTCTCACTGGTGTTCCGGGAACGTTTGCTGGAACTCAAACCAACACTTTGCCCTTGATTTCAGGTGCCACGATCGGAACGGTTCTCTTGGAGACCGCCATTCCCACCGCTGGCCCGATCGAATACACGACCCTGCTTACTGGCGTCCCGGGTACTTTCATCGGAACACAGACGACCACGCTCCCAATCATCAGCGGCACTGTCGGCACAGTCCTGATCCAGACTGCTCTGCCTACCGCTCAAAGTATCGACATTACGTACGTCACCGTCATTACTGGTGTCGTGGGCACATTCCCTGGAACCCGCGCTTCGACGGCCCAGCCTACTGGAACCCAGCGGACCGGTACCGTCTTCTTGGAGACCGCGATTCCTGCAATCTCCTCGAATGTGGCTTCATACGTCACAATCGTCACTGGAATCCCGGCGACCTTTACTGGTACCCAGACCCGAACCTTGTCTGGTATCGGAGCTGATGGCCTCGGCACAGTTCTCTTGGAGACTGCGCTGCCAATCACAAGCCCGATCTCTTACACGACCATCTTCTCTGGAATCCCTGGAACGTTTATTGGCACACAAGCTCTCACCCTGGCCCCTGGAACTGATGGATTGGGTACCGTTGTCTTACAGACTGCCATTCCCTCGGTCCCTGTTCAATCGTTCACAACAATTTTCTCCGGTGTTCCGGGTACGTTCCTTGGAACTCAAACTCGTACTCTGTCTGGCACTGGCGCAGATGGCCTCGGAACGGTTGTATTGGAGACGGCATTGCCAACGGCACTCGCTCAGTCATACACGACCATCTTCTCTGGTGTTCCGGGCACGTTTGTCGGCACGTCAACGCTTACCCTTCCGGGCACTGGCACAAACGGTCTCGGTACTGTCGTTCTCCAGACAGCCCTGCCTACCGCTCTCGCTGCTTCGTACACTACGGTCTTCTCAGGCATCCCAGGAACATTCCTTGGAACCCAGACTCGCACCCTTTCCGGAACTGGTGCAGACGGTCTTGGTACAGTCGTTTTGGAGACTGCCTTGCCTACGGCATTGGCTCAGTCTTACACCACGGTTTTCTCCGGTGTCCCTGGCACATTCGTGGGAACTTCGACGCTCACTCTTCCTGGTACTGGCATTGACGGACTTGGCACGGTCGTCCTTCAGACGGCTATCCCTACCGCAAGCCCAACTGTCAGCCTTCAGTATACCACGCTGGTTACGGGTATTCCTGGATCCTTCATCGGAACCCAGACGACTACTCTACCTGTGGTTGGCACTGGAAACTTGGCCACGGTCCTGCTCCAGACTGCCGTTCCTGTGGTATCTTACGTGACCCAGATCACGGGCATTCCGGGCACTTTCGCTGGAACAAGCACACGAACCCTGCCTATCGCCGGGACTGGCAACGTGGGAACAATCCTCTTGGAGACAGCCGTTCCTTTGGCTTCGTTCACGACCATCTTCAGTGGCGTCCCTGGCACATTTGCCGGAACGCAGACTCGCACTCTGCCAGCTCTTGGCACTGACGGTTTGATTACGGTTGTCCTTGAGACTGCTGTACCCGAGGCTACTTCATCGGCTCTGCCGTCTGTCACGGTCATCAACACATCCTACGTTACGATCATTACGGGTGTCTTTGGCACTTTCGATGGAACTCAGACAACGACCCTTCCTGCCGCAGCCACCAACCCTGGCTTGGTCACTGTCGTTCTTCAGACTGCCATCCCCAGCGCTGGCACAACTGCGTTCACCACGATTCTCACAGGCATCCCTGGCGCCACTTTCCCCGGCACCAGGACGAGCACTTTGCCCATCATTGGAACTCTTGGAACTGTACTCCTTGAGACAGCCATTCCCAACGCGCCCGCGACTTTGTTCACGACGATCTTCACTGGAGTCCCAGGGGCCACGTTTGTCGGCACCCAGTTCAGTACTCTGCCTGTCACTGGTTCCATCGGCACCGTTCTCGCAGAGACAGCTCTCCCTGCCATCCCGACAACGTCGCTCACCACCATCTTCACTGGCATTCCCGGAGCTACTTTCATCGGTACGCAGTTCTCGACTTTGCCTGCTACTGGAACGATCGGCACGGTGTTGGCTCAAACCGCGCTCCCTGCCCTTCCGACGACCTCGTTCACCACGATCTTCAGCGGAATCCCAGGAGCTACCTTCGTTGGTCCTCTTACCACGACGCTTCCCGTCACTGGCACTATTGGCACTGTCATCATTGAGAGTGCACTGCCCGCAGTGATTTCATACATCACCGTCCCCACTGGTGTGCCCGGCGCAAGCTTCGTTGGCACGCAGTTCTCTACCCTGCCTGTCACTGGTGCCATTGGTACTGTCCTGGCTCAAACCGCGCTCCCGGCTGACATTTCGTATGTCACGATTCCCACCGGAGTGCCTGGTGCTACCTTCATCGGAACCCAGCTCACCACCCTCCCGGTTACTGGTACTATTGGTACGGTTTTGGCCGAAACTGCCATCCCTAACGCAGTCACGTCTTATACCACGGTCCTCACCGGCGTCATCGGCACCTTTGCCGGCACACGAGCAACAACTCTTCCCGTTACTGGCACCCTTGGAACTGTGCTCTTGGAGACAGCTCTTCCAGTGCCGACGTCGTACACGACGCTTATTACCGGAATCCCGGGCACATTTATCGGTGCCCAGACAACTACCTTGGCAGGCTCAGGAACGGTCGGCACCGTACTCATCCAGACGGCGCTGCCTCTGCCCCCAGTCACTTCGTACACCACGATCCCGACTGGTACCATCGGCACGTTCGTCGGCACTCAGACCATCACCTTGCCGCTTACTGGCACCTTGGGCACCGTTTTACTCCAGACCGCCATCCCGCCTATTGTTACTGGCTACACCACGATCACTCGCGGTGTCACTGACACGTTCGTGGGCACTCGTACTTCAACGGGTCCGGTCAGCGGAACGCTGGGTACGGTATTCGAGGAAACGGCTATTCCGCCTTTGTCTACATCATACGTCACTCTCGTCACTGGTGTTATCGGGACATTTGCGGGCACGCAGACGACGACTTTGCCCGTTACTGGAAACATCGGCACCGTCTTGCTTGAGACTGCTTTGCCTGTTCCAACTTCCTACACGACAATCTTGACTGGCGCTCCTGGCACTTTCATTGGTACCAGGGCAACGACTTTGCCAGTCTCAGGCACGCTGGGCACAGTTCTCCTCGAGACCGCACTTCCTATTCCCACTTCGTACACGACGATTCTCACCGGAACTCCTGGCACTTTCCTTGGCACTCGCACTACTTCGCTCCCTGTCAGCGGCACTCTTGGTACGGTTCTATTGCAAACGGCATTGCCTATCCCAACGTCATACGTCACCGTTACCACCGGCATTCCGGGCACCTTCACCGGTACTCAGGTATCAACGATCCCAGGGTCTGATACCATTGCCACCGTGGTGCTTCAAACGGCCCTCCCCTTCCCTACCTCGTACACCACACTCCTCACTGGTGCCCCTGGCACGTTTGTGGGAACCAGGACTACAACTTTGCCGGTTTCTGGCACTCTCGGAACGGTCTTGCTCGAAACTGCCCTCCCTCTGCCGACATCATACGTCACGCAGACAACGGGCATCCTGGGGGCTACTTTCCTCGGCACCCAGACAACGACAATCGGATCCGGAACCCTGGCCACGGTACTCCTCGAGACGGCCCTTCCCTTCCCCACATCGTACACCACGATCTTCACAGGTGTCCCTGGAGCCACGTTCCCGGGAACGCAGACGGTCACTCTCTCCGCCACCGGCACCCTGGCAACAGTCTTGGTTCAGTCCTCGGTTCCTATTCCGACGTCGTACACAACCGTCTTCACAGGCATTCCGGGAGCCACCTTTGCTGGACCTCAGACTTCTACACTCGTAGGGTCTGGATCCATCGCAACTGTGCTCATCCAGACCGCTCTGCCAATCCCGACATCGTACACCACGATCGTCACTGGCCTTGCCGGAACTGTGTTCCCCGGAACCCAGACGGTTACTCTTTCGGCCACGGGAACTCTCGGAACCGTTCTGCTTCAGACTGCCATCCCGTACACCACGGTTCTCACTGGAATCCCTGGAACCTTCATCGGAACCCAGGCAATCACCATTCCTCCGGTCGGAAGCCTGCTTGGTACAGTCCTTCTCCAAACCGCCTTGCCGCTCTCATACACCACAGTTACTAGTGGAATCACGAGCGACTTCACCGGCACAAGGACTCTTACTCTCGATGGCACGGGTACCAATGTCCGAACTGTCGTCTTGGAGACCGCCATTCCTGCCCAAGTCATTGTCTCCTACACGACAATCATCACAGGTATTCTCGGCACTTTCGCCGGCACTCAGACGTCCACGGTTCCCACAACTGGACCTGGCCAGAGCCTCGTCACCGTCTTCTTGGAGACCGCTATTCGCCCAATTTCGTTCACGACAGTCTTTAGCGGAGTCATCGGCAACTTCGCAGGCACTTCAACCGTTACTCTTCCCACGACCGCCGGCCAGGCCCTTGGTACCGTGGTTCTGCAAACCGCGCTGCAAACCACATCCTACATCACGATTCCTTCGGGCGTTGTTGGCAACTTCCAGGGCACCTCACTCATCACCTTGGACGGCACTGGTCTCATCAGAACCGTCATCGCAGAGACGGCCTTGCCCACGACCTCGTACACGACGATTGTTTCAGGAGTTGCTGGTAACTTCCAGGGCACTTCTCTGATCACTCTGTCAGGCACTGGTCTCATCCGAACTGTTATTGCCGAAACCGCGATCCCAACGACTGGTTACGTGACGATCCCCACAGGCGTGCCCGGCAACTTTGCTGGAACTTCGCTCATCACCCAGTCTGCCGCTCCTGGCGCCACGCTCATCACCGTCTTGGCCCAAACAGCCATTCCGACCACCGGATATGTGACCGTTCCTACCGGCATCCCTGGTAACTTCCAGGGTACGTCCTTGATCACGCAGTCGGCTGCCGCAGGTGCCACGTTGATTACTGTCTTGGCTCAAACCGCCATTCCCACGACAGGATACGTGACTATTCCCACGGGTGTGCCTGGCAACTTCCAGGGCACGTCTTTGATCACGCAGTCCGCCGCCGCAGGAGCAACGCTCATCACCGTGTTGGCCCAAACAGCCATTCCTACTACAGGTTATGTGACAATCCCGACTGGTGTCACTGGCAACTTCGCGGGCACCTCCTTGGTCACTCAGTCCGCTGCCGCAGGTGCCACGTTGATTACGGTGTTGGCTCAGACTGCTATTCCTACTACAGGCTATGTCACCATTCCCACTGGTGTTACTGGCAACTTTGCCGGCACATCCTTGGTTACTCAATCTGCTGCCGCGGGAGCCACTCTCATCACGGTGCTTGCACAGACTGCTGTTCCAACGACGGGATACACCACTATCCCGACCGGTGTGACAGGCACGTTCCAAGGCACGTCTCTAGTCACGCAGTCTGCAGCTGCTGGCGCTACCCTCATCACTGTTCTCGCGCAGACAGCTCTGCCAACAACCCGCTTCACTACCATCCCGACTGGTGTTGCAGGCAACTTTGCCGGCACGTCGTACATTACGCAATCTGCTGCTGCGGGAGCTACCGTGATTACCGTTCTCGCGGAGACGGCTATCCCGACCACGAGCTACGTGACTATCCAAACTGGGGTTCCTGGAAACTTCCAAGGAACCTCGCTGGTGACTCAGTCAGCCGCTGCGGGAGCTACTCTGATCACGGTGCAGGCACAGACAGCTCTGCCTACCACGGCCACCACCACCGTCCTCACCGGTGTCCAAGGTGTCTTTGCTGGAACTTCATACCTCACCCTTACTGGCAGCGGAACTATCGTCACTGTTCTCGCTCAGACTGCCTTGGCTCAGACTTCCTACGTGACCATCCCCTCTGGAGTGCCTGGCGCTACTTTCACCGGCACCTCGTTGGTCACCCAGTCTGGAACAGGTCTTGTCAGAACAGTCATCGCAGAGACTGCCCTTCCTACAACGAGTTACGTTACTATCACGTCTGGCGTTCCTGGCGCGACTTTTACTGGCACTTCCTTCGTTACTCAGGACGGTACTGGTCTCATCAGGACCGTCATCGCTGAGACGGCGATCGCACCAACAACAACGTACGTCACTGTTCCATCTGGAGTCACTGGAGCCGCCTTCACTGGCACTTCCCTCATTACCCAATCGGGCACGGGACTTACTAGAACCGTCATTGCGGCTACGGCGGTCCCCATCTCGACCGTCTACACGACCATCCCGACTGGAGTTGGCGGTTCTTTCTCAGGAACTCGCTACTCCACCGTGAGCGGCACCGGCAGTCTCATCACCGTGTTCGCGCAGACTCGCATTCCCACGGCCACGCGTGTCGTTACGCAGACGTCCTCGCCATCCGGCTGCATTCCTACGCCCGCCGCAAGCCCCACTGGGCGCTGCATCACCCAAACACAAGTCAATGCAGTCCAGATTCCGTCTGAGTGTTCTAACTTGGATGGCCTTCTCCTCTCCCTTGTTACCACGTCGCGGCTCAACGCCTGTCTAGCCGCGTTGGGCAACTATGCTGCCATTCCTCAGGTTGCGGCTTGTACCGCAGCCGGAATCAGGCTTCTCGGCACATACAGCGAGTGTATCAGGACCGGTCTTGCCAATGCAATTGGCTGTGTCACAAGTCTGCCGCTGTCGTGTACCCAGATCGAGGCTGCCACAGGTGTCGCCGCCATTACGACGCAAGCCAACCTCTGTATCGCCAACCTGGGCATCTTCGGATACTCTGGACTTTTTGGCAGCACCGTCAATTTGGCAACTTGTATCACGCAGAATGCGGCCACATCTGGTCTGGCGGTCCTCAACTGTATCGAGCAGGGCACCGGTCTGCCCATCAACAGCTCCAGAGCAAACACGGCGGTGCTATGCCCGTCAGGAACAGCTTGCCCGCAGGTCCCCACGGCTTGCGGAGCTCTTCTGGATGCGTCGTTCAACTTGACGAACGGTCTCAATGCACAGGTCAACCTCTGTCAGGCGGCTCTGGTGGTCAACTCCATTCCAGGTGTTCTCAGCACGACTCTCGCAGACCCCTTGGGCACAGTTGGCTGTCTGGTCGGCAATCTGGGCCTGCTCGTCGGCAGCCTGCTCAGTCCACAGCAGCAATACGGCCAGTGTTTCTTGCAAAAGATCCAAGGCAGCTGTATCACCAGCTTGCCCCAGACCTGTATCAACATCAGCGTGGGCGCCCAAGCGAGCGGCCTTGCCAGCAACGTGAACGCGGCGGTATCAGTCACGGATCTCCTCAGCTGTGTCACGAGTCTCGGCTTGCTGGCGAACAGAGTCGACCCGAACTGCTTCAACGTCAGCTTGGGCGGACAGGGCATCGTTTCTTGCCTGAACCTCAGCTTGTTCGGCGTCGCCACCGTCAACGTCGTCACCAAATAAGGTGGCTTGACTACCTCTCTCTATATGCATTTTTTCTTATGTTCAAGGTGTTGGAGGAAATGAAATTGTTCGCAGGGGAGAAAAAGCACCTACTACTTCCCCTGTTTTTATGTTCAGAATTACGCTGGCTTCTCTTGCGCCGATTAAGCAAGACGTTTTTACAGACACAAGACTGTTAATCATGTAATCATAATATCAATACCACCTTCATTTGTTCAACAACTCGAATCTCATTTTGTGATCACCCACATGAAGTTTATATGAACAGACGTGATGTGATTGATACCTGATTGGCAAATCGGCGACAAACAGTTCTTCACTAACACCGGGCTGTCGTGGAGAGGTTTTAAGCCGCCTGTAGGACCTAGATGTTTAGTGTACTGCAGGGAGCATTTACGCTACAGTCGGCGGCCTTGACTCGGAACACCAAGGCGACGGGCAAGCCTAATTAATGTAAGGTATGCAAATGGCACATGAGATTACAGATACTAGAATAAGTAGGTAGGTACATAGAGCAGAAAGGACTCACAGTGACAGATCCTAATGAACCGACCGTACCAGGGTAGCAATCTTCGTGTAAGCGATGAGCATAGACTCCACTGCTAAACCGTCCAATGTTTACAGCGATACATCAGTGTCTTGTCATGACGAAACCACCTGAAGGACTGACACAAAAGCCGCCTGAAGCTGGCCGAGGACCACGCCATGGCCTAAAGATTAGGGCACCCGACGCCATACTCTTTCACACTCAGAGACAGTGCCACACGTCACATCACCACCCTCATCTCACATAATTGGCGGCAAGAATATTTCAATGAAGTGAGATTGCTCAAACAAATATTGGTATTAGTCATGGCTCATCAACCCACTGTGTTCATCTCCCCTAGACGTCTACACAGAGTCCGCATACTCCCAAATGTGCTTCTCGATAACGTCGAGCGACTTCATCTCCTCGTTTTCCTTCTTGATCTCCATCACCCTCTTCTTGTACTTGTCGTTCGCCAGAACATCTTCAACACCCTCGGCAACCTGCTGGGGCGTCGGCTTGCCAGTCTTGAGGTTGTGCGCCACACCCGTCCACTCGCCACGCATCGAAATCTCGGGCTTGTCCTCGGTGTCGCCGCCAAGCACCATCGGCACGCCGTTGACGATGCCGTGCAAGAATCCGCCGTACCCGGCGTTCAAGACCCATACGTCGGCATACTGCAGCAGGGCATCGTAGGAAAGGAAGTCGGCGACCCTTGTGTTGGCGGGGATCTGCAGTTCCTCCGGGAGGGTGGCGCCCTTGACGCCGAGAATGGCGACGACGATGATATCGTCACGGTGTGCCAGCCCCTGAATCGTGGGGATGATGAGGTCGGTGTAGTCCGTTGCGATGGTACCTTGGGCCACGCCAACGATCTTCTTGTTGCCGGCTGTGACGTCGCGCCACCACTCCGGGTACTTGTAGTTGGGATCGATGGGCTTGGGAGGCAGGCAGCCGGCGAACTTGATCACCTCGGGGTGATCTGAACGGGGGTATTCGAGACTCGGTGAGCACATCTGCAGCGTGACGTCGAAGCTTGTCTGCCATGTCTCGAACAGCGAGGGAGACAGTTCCTTGGTTGCTCCCAGGGACTTGAGCACTTTGTTGTACTCCTGGGCTGGCTGGCCAAAGGGACCAAAGGGGCTGAAGAACATCTCGTTGAGAAGCTTGTTCCGAGCGCGGCCAGAGTAGGTCGAGTCGGGAGGGAGGCCAGGGCCGAACGGGGCAGTATCCTGGCTTGTCACGACGACTGGCACGATGTTGATGTCGACTACCGGTGGCCTCGTCGTGAAGCCCTTCGGGAGGGGTGCGCCGAACATCATCGGGGCCAGGCCCATGAAGAAGGTCTCATGGACGATGATGACTTGTTGAGACGGACGTCTCTCGCGGATCGTCTCAAGCGTGTTCATGATGGTTCTGAACAGGTCTGGAATAGGCTTGATGAAGACCTCGTTGAGATCGAAGATGAGACGAGGGATACCGACGGGGACCTTGTTCCGGACTTCAGTGAACTCCTCGGTAATCATGGGCGGAATGGGAATGTGCTCGGCACCCATCCGCTTGAGCTGAGGCTTGAATTCTTCGCCGGCGATGAAAGTGGCCTCGAAGCCCCTCTGGATCATCTCTGCGGCGATCTGAAGAAGGGGATAGGTGTGGCCGGTGGCAGGAGCCGCGGCGAAGAGGAGGTAGGGGCGCTTCTTGTTGCCATCACCGACGCCGTCAATGGCTACGGCCTGGACTGCGTCGACCAGTGAGTCTCCGGATATCGTCATGGTGCTCGGCCTGTTTCTTCGATGTTGTAGATTGAAATTGCTCAGTTGTAGAGATTGGAAGTGATATCTCGATGCTGATGAGGGGTGAAAACCGGGGCTTCAAGATATCGTTCGAGGAGGGTTGGGACGGTGTATATAAGTGGTTGGACACACGAGTGAGTGACCTGTAGATGTGGAGCCTCAAAGCGACAACGCGAAGAACAAACGTCCCGCTACTCGACCAGATGCCATCCACTAAACCAGGGAGCCACTCGCGTCACAGACGGCATGGTTGTGTATGGTTGCGTTGTCGCTGAAGTCTGACGACAGATTTTAGTCTGGCGGATAGCTACAAGCTTGGTGAATGGAAATTCCCAAAAAGGCACAAAGCAGACCAAAAGGTCCAATGGCTTAGATCCTTTCTTGAGCTTGACAGCCCTCCAAAGCCCTATGAGGTCGTCAGACAACTCACATTCTCGACCTCCCGTGATGCCATTCGTGGAAGCTCGGTCTCGGAGATCAAATCATGTACGGGCGAGAGACGCAGTGGTAGGTATGGATAGTCAAGGCCTTCTGCCAAGTGTCGATGCCTCTACGTTTGATGATGGCATTGGATTGGGCGAACGGCCCGCAGGATCAGGGTCCTTGCAGGTTTAGCCTCAGCCATAAGCGCGATTCTGAGATGGGCGAATTGCTTTACCTAGTGCGGTTGCGAACTGGGCTAACAGCCTCAACCGCGTCAATGATGTAAGGCAGCAAGATTTCCCTAGCCTCACGGCATTCGCGTTCCGTCCAACGGATGATCTGCTCGGTTGCAACGTAGGCAGCGAAAATCAGGCAAAAGATCGGCATTACCGATAAGTCGGATAGATACCGACGGGACATTGAGGCAGCCTTGACCTCTTCCTTCTGATGTCGAGGACCACCACAAGCGCCTTGATATGCTGATATGCGGGCTGCGTCTGGACAAGCTTCGCATCGGAGACATCCCGCGCGCTTCCTCCATGGTCGCACATTTGTCCACGTTCGGCTACTCGTACAAAGTGCAAAAACTCGCGAGAGCGCTTCGTGGCAGACCACGTCGTGTGTACAGATCGATTGGCTCGCAGGCTGGAATTATCACGGCCGAAGACGTCCTTGCATGCATGTATTCGTAAGCTGACACGGCCTAGTGGACACGCCTTGGCGAGTAGCAATGCAAGATGATCCATATCGAATGTAGACGATAATCTAGATTTCGGGGACTTTCTCTCTGGAACACGGCGAAGTGTTGCGCCGATTGTCCGAGGCAGAAAAAGAGCCGCAGCTGACTGAGGTGGGTTTGCCAGGTACTGCTCAGATCGCTGAGCGCAAGCACATGCTGCTGTGGGATTGCCTGCCGAAGAAGAAAAGTGTCTTTAACCTGAAGCAGTCCGGATCATCGCCAGAGACCCATGTTGAAGCACCGAGCGGCAGCGGGGTCACGATGCGGGAGAACAGGGCTCTAAGTGTCAGCAATTGCGCCGGGCCGCGCGCGGGCTTGATGACATTGAGTGTCACCAACTCCCGCGCGGCACGGGATGATGCACTGTGAGACACAACGGACGAGGCGATTTAGATGCTTATCAATCTGTAGTGCAGATGTCGTAGAACGTGCTTGGCAATGTCTTGTGCTGCAAGGAACCTTCATTCGCGTCTTGGCCGAGCCGCGAAGGCGCGCCGACCGTTTTTTTTTCCTTTCTTTGCCGCTGATCAATACAATCCCCCCAAAACGCCTGATCGTTGAACAACACCAAGCCGTCCCAAATGTCCGTTATGCCGATGCTGCAGTCACCGGTCCGCCGATCAATGAATGCGCGATGTTGATTACTCCATATGTATCATTGCGCTGCGACCCCTTTTCCTTTTCGGTCCCCTGAGCGTCCAAAGATCTCCCGCAAACTCCACGACTTCTTATCGGAGCCATCAGATGACCCGGAGGAGTAGAATGTTGAAAGCTTCGATAGTGATGAGTTGGATTTCGTCGAGCCGTAGACTTCGGTCGGTCGTCCTGCAACGAGACACTCCATGTCAGCATCCAGTGTTTACGTGTCGCACAGAGTCAGAGTTGAACCCACTGATGTTTCCAGCGCCACCGATTCCGTAGCCCCTGAATTGACGATCCCTCACCGCAGTCTCCTTCACATCGTGTTCCTCCTCGGTATCGCTGCTCGCGTCATCCAAGCTTCTCCTCCTCCTCACATTGACAGGCGGCACAGTGCTCCCTGCCACGCCTGACTCGAATCTTGGGGTTGTGGGTGTCGTCCCGCCCGCGGCGACCGGGGATGGCAGCACCGACGCCGTGGGCCGCAGATTCACGGTGGAAACACTGCGGACGACGGCCAATCGGCCCTGGACGCGGACTCGATGTTGCTGTCGCTTCCGCGCGGGTAGGAGCTGGTTTGTCTCGGGATCCATCTCGGCCATGTCGTCCTGCGAGCGGCGGAACTGGTTCTGGAGGGAGATCATGGCGTAGACTGACTTGGACGGGCGGCTTTCGGGTAGGTGCAGCTTGATCGTATTTCGAATCACGCACAAATCGGCGGTCAGTTCGTGGGGTTACGGTCGCAATGGGGTTTCTCGCGGCCAAGAGGATGCAACGAAGGCCGAGAGTCGCATGAGAGAGCTGCAGACCGAGCTGAAGCCTGGGAAACAGAAAATGAGCGGACGCGACAGATGACAAATGTCGTCGCAAGAAACGAAGGTCGTCAGGAGCTATTCCATCGATTCGCGAGGCCGAAACAGCGAAGAAGGAGAAGAAAACGACTGAACGTCATTTTGTGAAGAACTGCATTGTGCAGATTTGTATGACTAGGGATACATGACAGGGTCCCCCTTACTCCAACCACCCCCTATATGTCTAGTAAACACCCTCCATCAACTACTTCCACTTCATAGCGATTATATATGTGTTGTTAAGTTCCTTAAACTAGGTTTTCAGCCTATATAATACGAGATACTGCAATGGGGCAAGGGAGAAAACTCATCGATCGTACTGGGCGCTCCACTTCAGGGGGAAACACCCCTAAAGACACCTAAACACTTATATATTAATTTTCTAGCTAACCATAAAAGATATGAAGATAAATATATAAATATAAGCCTGACTAAATTATGCTTTATCTATAACTTCTATTCTTTTTATCCTATAGGTTATATAACTTTTTCAGAGAAAATAAGCTACTAAGAAGAAGTTTAGTAGTGTTATCCCTATAGTATTCCACTCTATCTTAGCTTTAAATAACCTAAGAAGTATAATAAAGATTGAGAAAAAGGATAAAAAGTAAGACTAACTAAGGCTAAAAGAGCCTAAAAACGCCTATTTTCACTTAGTTTTTTGAAAAGTAAGTTTTAGTAGATTTTTGCTATAAGTTAGGTAGAAGGGTTTCAGTAGCTTTCTTAGAGAACTAATTACTAAAATTATTAAGAAAAATAAGAATTTTTATAAAAATAAGTATATTTCTTGCTTAATTATTTAGTTTTTTTTATTAAAAGCTAACTAGACCTCTATCTACTTATATAAGCTATTTCTCTTTAAGATAACACCTAATACTTAAGAAACTATCTATATAATTTATTATTTTAAAGTTAAAATACTAGAAATTTTAAAACTTTACCTCTTTCTATATATCTCCTAAGTCTTTCTTTAGGTAAAAAGAGGAAAACTTAATTAACTTTACTTTAGGTACTTAATATTATACCTAACTTTAAGCCTATATCTTTTGCCTTTTTAGTTAGCTAGTCTAGCTACTAACTCTCTTTTAACTTAGGCATTATTATAATCTTTTTCTTAGATTTCCTTAGTATAGTATATACTAGGTGCTAGCTATCCTTTTAGTATAGTTAGAGTTAAAAAGGGGTTTTAGGGCTTTATAGCTTATATTATATCTTTAATTAGGTTATCTTAAGTAATAAGAAACTACTTTAAGGTTAACTCGCTTAGTCTGCTAACTTTTAGTAAGTTAAATCTTTTAACTCTTCTCTTTACTTTGGCGTAGCAGAGTACTCTGCAGTTGTTTTCTATCCTAATCTATAGGTTTTTAGTCTCTCTTAAGCCTTACCTAGAGCATTAGTTTCTAGTCACCTTATTAATAAAGGTAGAAAGGTCTAGGTTATTATTATAGAATATATCTTCAGGGTTATAAATTACTTATTAAAGTTTTTACTCTCTTTCTTTAACTCTAATTAATTCTTAGGTAACTAGAGTCTAATCAGACTAAACAGGCTTTATATCTTATTAATTTCCTATATTATTTTATAGTTTAGTAGTTATTCTAAACTTTAGCTAATATCTTAAGCTCTTCTTTAGTTTCAGCCTTAAGCCCTTAATTAAACAGCTAAGAAGCTTAAATTCCTTAACTAGAAGCCTAGCTTAATAGTTAAAAAGGTTCTTATAAAAGTTTAAATTAGCTTACTAGTTATTAGTAGTAGCTTTTAAATAAGATATCTTAATATTAAAAACTCTTTCTTAAAGGATATATCTAATAAAGTCTGCAGTATATAGGCTACACTTCTATATATCCTCCTTTAATTAGATTTAGAGTTAAGAGATAATAAAGAAAGTGTAATTAATAAGATCTTAAGTCTCTAGTAGAGCTTTATAAATTTTATACTAGTTGCAGACTATCTTAACTATAACTTTAAAGGAGGTTTTAAACTTATCACTCTGTTCTTTATTAGTAATATTCTATATACTATTTGAGTAGAGGTATAAGCTGTTTTATTAGTTAATAATTAAGCTTATATAGTACCCTTTCTTATTCTTTCTTATAAAGATAATAAAATAATATAATATAAGTTTATTTACTAGAACTTTAGAGTGTTATATAATTAGATTCTTATAGAAAGGCACTGGGATAATAAGTATTACTGCTTAGTATTCCTTAAGAATATCTCTAGTAATTAGGTTATAAGCTGCTTTAATATACTTTTCTAAAAGAGTATTACCTCTCTATAGGAACTCTAATATATTATAAAGGTTTAGAAGGTATTTTAACTATATATCTTGCTCCTAAAATCCTCAGTTTAGCTTTCTATCTTTATTACGCGAGAAACTAGATTCCTAGCGCTTAGTTAGGGTTATATTAGTGAGATCTTCACAGCTATATATCTATTTAGGTGCTAGGAGATTTCTATCTTACTCTAGCTTAAGTATATTATTAGGCTTATAGAGCTTAATAGGGTATTAAAATAGCTTAATTATCTTAAAGATAATTCCTAGAAGTTAATTACTAAACTAAATAAGTAAAATAAATCTAGTTTTATTTAGCTTTTAATTAGAAGAACTAGAGCGGTTAAGGTGAGTATTAGGCAGCAGGTGATATTATTCTATAGGAGGAACTAGAACTGATATATTAATTATCTAGGTAGTTATGCTGTAGCAGACTAAACAGTCCTTATAAAGGTGTGGAATATAAATTAAAAGCTTCTTTTTAATTTTATTAAGTTAGTTAATATCTTAAATAGTTTAGTAAGCTTTCTAAAACTTTAGGTTATACTCTCTAGAAGAAGGAGACTAAAAGGATATAAGTATAGCTTAGCCTAATATTATATAGGAGTTTTTCTTTTTAATAAGGTGAGGAAAGAATTATTAGAAGAGAAGAAGAGTTAATTAGACAGGCTTATAGTTTATTTATTATATAGTAATTAATAGTTATAAAGGAGAAAGCAGTTTAAAGAGGGAAGTTTATAGTAAAAAGAAGTATTAGCAGTTAAAAAACTAATAATTTTTATTATAGCTTAGTAGAGAGAAGTTAAAAGAGAAAGAATATAATTTATAGGTTACTTAAGCAGTAGTTAGGCTTAGTTAAAGTGTTAAAGTGAAATATAAAAGTAGTTATTATAGAAGAAAAGTTATTATAGGTGAAGTAGTTAGTTATAAGTTATTTAGGTTAAGATACCTCTTTTTATAGATAAAGGTAAAAAGGGCTTTTAGCGCTAGCAGTTAATATACTTTCTAATTTTATGCCTTTTAGATATAAAAAGAGCTAGCTAAGCTTATAATAATACGTTTAGGGGAAAGAAGCTAATATTTATAGCAGTAGATTGCTTAAAGTGAGGTAAACTTTTGAGGACTAATTATAAAATACTTAGAGTAGTAAGCCTCCTTTTTATAAGCAGCAGCACTTTTTAGATAGCACCTTTCTTATTGCTCTTACTATTTAAACTTAAATAAATATGTTCTTTTTAGCTTAGTTAACCTTAGATTAGCAGTAAATAGTTCTTTAAGTTATTAGTTTTTATCCTATTAATAGATTATTATAGTAAATATGCCTTTTAATTGTTATAGCTACTATTTATTATTATTAACTACTCCTCCTTTTAGATATAAAAGGGTATGCCTCCTCTGCTTAGCTATATCTTTTCTTTCTTCTATATAATATATCTATCTTTATAAACCCTAGCTTAACTAACCCTTTGTAATAATAGTTAAACCTCTTTAAGCAATATAATATAGATATTAAGATTAACTCTAGTTATCTTTATAACACTACTTTAAACCCTGTATATAAGCTTTTCTCCTTCTCTTCTATTCTAAGTTTAGCTAATTATAAAGATAAAAAAGGAACTTATTATTTATATAAGCTTATCACCTTGCTGTCTCTTATAATAAGTCTTCTTTTTAAGCCTGTTTAACTAATTATTAATTTATATATAAACTTCTTTTTTCCTCTCTTAAACTCCTATTAAAGGTTTTATTAGTTAAATTTAGTATAAGATAAGCTTTATTTATAAGCTTTTAGTTAATAAGAGAGCTAAAGAAGTTATATTAAAGTTCTAGTATTTGCTTATAAAGTTCTTAACTACGTATATAGGGCTGATTAACTAAGGAAAAATACTAAAAAGATAGCTATTTTTTGTAAAAGAGATCTATATTATAGAGGGTTATATTAAACCTTAAAGCTAGTTATATTAGAAGTTAGATAGGTTTAAAGCTGTTAAAGCTTTATTAATCTATATATATAATATTTATAACCTCTAGCCTTATAACAGCTGCTTTAAGCACTAAGTAAAAATATCTTTTAAAACAGCTTAGAGTAGTAAGTAAGTTATAGTATTAATTCCTTTTTAGAAGTATATTTCCTATTAAACAGAGTAAAAAAAAGCTTATTCTAACTATATCTACTATAAGAAAAGCTTTTTCTGCTTATATAAGCTTAACTATAACTAGAAAGAAACTAAGTAGGTAGGCTATATTAAGAAGAGCAATAAGAAAAAAGGTATCTCTAATAACACTTCTTATAAAGAGGGTGGAAGCGTTATAATAATACTTAGCACTAAGTATAAGTTCCCTAGAGGTAAGACTTTCTCTAAGTAGTGTAGACTGTTAATTAACTAACTTACTGCCTTAGCTTTAAAGTATAGCTACTAATTATAGAAGTATTCTCTTAGAGTTTCCTATAAGATTCTTAATAAGAAGGTAGATAAATAGGTTAGCTTTATAGCAGTAGAGTTAAAAGAGAAAGCTAATGCGAGAGGTAGCAGATAGGGTGTTTAGAAAGGTGTTTAGTTAGATTTAGATTTAAATTTTTTAGGGATTAGTATTAGTTTCTTTTAGTTTTTCAGTTATTTTTAGTTACTTTATATATAATTAGTTTTTATTATTTTTATATCCCCTCTTTTTTTGTAATAAGTATATCTTAAGCAAAAGAAGTAATATAAGTAGTATATTATTATAAAAATAAAGTAAGAATAACTAGTAATAAATATGTTATATATAGAGTTACTTACTTAAAATAAATAAAAACTTATAAATATATAGACTTAGCTATCTTTTAGCTCCTCTATATCTTTATATTAGTTATTAAATTCTTTATTCTTCGTAAGGATACCTACTACTAATTTATTCTTTTTTTACTACTTATTAATCTCAGTTTATAAGGTTTTATTTTATTCTTAAAGTTGCTTAATTTATGCTTTTATAGCTTTAATATTATCTATTTCTGCTTCTTTTAGCGTAGAAAGTTCGTTAGGGTTAGGAATTTCTGCTAAGCTTAGTATGTTAGGGTTTGGTTGATTTATAGTGGGAAAGACCTTAGCTATATCTTTATTAAGGTTTGGTTAGACTTCTATTTTAAAAATATTATCTAGATAGCTATCCTTGTTTACTATAAATTTCTTTAAGTAGTTGCTAGTAATAGTTCTCTTAATAGGTAGTTTAGTAAGTATTTCTAAGAGATAAGAGGAACTATAAGAAGAAATCTTCTAAATATAAAAGAGGCTAAGCTAATAAGCGCTAAGCTTACTAGAGAAGCTTTTATTAATAAATAGCTTTATATTATATATAAGAATAATATCTCCTATTTGTAGCCTTTAGTGTTGCATTTTATATTTATTTCTTTAATTATAGTCTTTAGCCACTTAATAGCGCCACTTTGTAATATATTTAAGTATAACGCAGCAATTAGAATTAAGTTGTTTGAACGTTTATATATATAAAAGAAGCTTAGTCTCTATATCTATAGCTTTTAACTAGTCTAATACTTGCTAAGTAATACTTTTCGTTTTAATTAGAATAACTAGATTATATCTATAGATAAAGTAAAAAGGAGAGTAGCTAGTAGAGAACCTAACTAATATTTAATTAGCAAAAAAAGCTATATAAAAGACTAAGGTTTAGTTCTTAGTACTAAAGTTTAATTAGGTT
The DNA here is from genome assembly GCA_027406065.1 of Colletotrichum cordylinicola. Classification (NCBI taxonomy): domain Eukaryota; kingdom Fungi; phylum Ascomycota; class Sordariomycetes; order Glomerellales; family Glomerellaceae; genus Colletotrichum; species Colletotrichum cordylinicola. The sequence continues at coordinate 6,507,531 of JANVYD010000003.1, read as the reverse complement.
ATTAAGGTATAAATAAGAGGTTAATAACTCTTTTTAATAAGTCTATTTACTTTTAAGTTATATACTAAAATAATAAGGCGTTATTTCCTATAGATTTAATTAAGCTTTTTAATAAACCTTTTATTTTTAGGGCCTCTGTTAATAGTGAGAAGCTTATAAATCCTATACTAGTAAATAATATCTTCTTAGATAAACTTAGCTATTATTCTAGAGTTAATATTCTTTAGTAGCTAATAAGCTTTAATATAGTTAGTTAACGCGTTGCAGGCTTCAGCTAAGAAGTAGTTACTAATTTTCTGAACATCTATATAAATATATTAAAAGGGAACAGCTAGAGGTATAATAAAAGTGTAGAGGTCTTTAAATTAATGTAGTTAAGCTTAAGCATATAGGAAGTAGCCTTTTATTTAGTTGCTTATTATTTAGTATATGTTTTCCTAGGTATACTGCTCTCTAAGCTTTATATATGTAGCATCTCTTCTGTAATAGCCTCCTTCAGTATATGTATACTAAATAAGTTTCTTTTGCTTATCTTTATTATTTACTACTCTTCTTAGTATAGGATTTATCTTTATGCCCTTTTGAAAAAGGAAGCTGTTTTAAAGGATATATCTTATTACGCGCTACTTGAACTTACTGAAGTTATGCTAGGCTACTATCCTTAGTTAGCTTAAAGAGGCTAGATATTTAGCAATCTGCTAAGATCTTTAAAACTAAGCTTATTTAAAGCTTAATAAGTCTTTTCTCCTTAAGTGTAAATCCTTATTTAGCTCTATAGTATAGATAGAGTTATTAATTATTTTATTTAAATCTTCTTCTTATTTTATTTTGTAGATATTAGATTCTCTAGCTAGTTTTCATAAAAGACTATCTGTAGTATTATTCTTTATATTAGGTATATGTTAAATATTAAAGTTGAATATTTTAATTTAAGTGATCTATTGTATAAGGATAGCGCTTAGTAAATCTAAAGTAGTGCTATTAATTTGGTCTATAAGAACTTTTATATCTATCTCTAAAGTAAACTATACTCTGTAGAGATAATTTTAAAGTTTTTTAAGAGTAAGTAAGACTAATTAAAGCTTTAGCTTACTTATGTTATAGTTAAGAGCTGCACTTGTTTAAATTCCACTCTTATACTTAGTAATATATCTTTTACTCTAATAGTATTACCTAAGAATAGCGCTCTATCCCTTAGAACTTATATTAGTAGAAAGGTAGATTTTGCTTGCTTTTTTGTTATAATTAATAAGCTGCAGTAATAGAGAGCTGACTAGGTAAAGTTTAAGGGTTTCTATAGCTAATTACTGCTTAAAGCTTTATTTAAAAAGTATATCTTTTTAGAGAAGTCTTATTAGTAGGCTTAAGATAGTGCTATAGTTTTTAATCTATGTATAGTAAAACCTAATAATTTTAAGTAAGCTTTTAATAATTATAATATTATTATATCTTTCCTATTTAAAGATCTTAATAACTTTATTTTAGTTAGGCTTATATCTTCTACTGCTTACTATATATCTAAGAAGGTTAATAGTAAGCTAGTAAATCTGAGATTTTTTAGGAGAGATAGTAGTGCTAGTAAGTTTAAGATTTTAGAGTACTATATTAAGATTTATAAAATGCTTAAAAATGTATAAATATATCCTTAAGAGCTTAATAAAGTGGTTATTGTTATATGCTGTTTTTAGCCCTCTAATAGGGATATTATTAAGAAAGAGCTAATAAATATTTAGGATAAGGTTATAAAGAATTCTTGTGATAACTCTTATAAACTAAGTAATTAAATTTATTATACCTTGCAGTAAGGTATATATTCTAAATAACCTAAGGGGAGTAGTAAATGTAATTAGGTCTTAGCTTTTTTTATTAAGAGAAATTTAGTTATATCTAGAAAATAAGTCTAAAAGACTTATAATCTTACAGTTAGTAAAGTCTTCAGAGAATTTATTAGCTTTAGGGGGAATAAAGGTATCCTTAATGCTAATTTTATTAAGCTTTATATATAAGTTAATTAGCTTTATATTGCTGTCTTTCTTAGTAATAAGAAACTAAGCGTTTCTATATAATCTATAAAATTCTTTAAGTACTCTCTGTGTAACTTGCGATCTGAGTATATTAATAACCTTACCTTATAAAGCTTTTAGGATAGGAATCCCTTTTTTTTACTAGGTAATATGTTAGATAGTTTTAATCTTCTGTAGTAGAGCTACTTATAGATTAATGTAGCTGTATTTAGTGAAATCTTATGTAAGCGCTCTCTCTCTGTTTATAAGGATATATTCTAGCATTTTAATCTCCTTTAGTAAAAGATATAGCTAAGTAATTTTAAGCTTTAAAAACCTCTCTAGCGTAAGCTAAGTGCCTTAGTTAAACTTTATAAATTGTAGGTATATATAGCTAGTAAAGGGGGAGTTAGATAGCTGAAAATAATTTTTAACTTCTTAGGTTAAGATCTTCTTTTAGTCTTTCTAACTATTTAAGACTAAGCTATCTGAAGGTAAATTATTAATTAGATATACTTTTTTATCCTTCTGTTTATATAATGTGTAAACTTTTATAAAGCTTTAGTTAGTTTTAAAATCTTTATAGTAGAAGTTAAAAAGCTTTCAGTCTTTTAGAATATTATTAAGATGTTATTAGCTTTTAGTCTTCTTAAGAAGGTAAGCCTTAATAGTTTTTATTACTAGGGTAACTGCTGCTTTTATAATTATGCTAAGAACGTTAAGTGCTGCTAAGAGTGAGATTAGAGTGTAGTATTAGCTACTCTGAGGAGTTTCTATTTTTTGTTTAAGAAGGTTTTCCTTCCTTTTTTAGGTAAGGAGGCGCTCTTTTTTATAATCTATTATAACGTTAGTATAGTAAGTTTAGACTTTATTATATATGTTATTTGTATTTTAGTTAGTTTTATTGTGGTTATAAATAGACTTAGAAGTGTTATGAATATCTTATATATAGTCTTTTTATTCTGGAAAATAGCGTTAAATTTAGTATAAAGAATCTAACTATATAAGACTAACTGGAATACTGATTTTTTTAAGCCTCTTACTCTTATATTCTTTAGCTTTTATTATAGTAGTAATAAAGTATTTAGAATATTTAAAGGTAAGCTTAGTAGAGATAGCAAAAAGAAGCTTAAGGAGCAGGTTATAATTAACTATTTTAGGGTTAATAACTATTATAGTTATTATAATCTTATAGTTATTAATCTAAATAGGCATATAATAAGCTTTGATAAAGTGCAGCTTTAGGTTATTTTTAGCTATTATTCTTATAGTTAGAGTAGTTATGGAAATAGGGATATTATAGTTTAAAATGTATTTATAACTAATAAGACTGGACTTAGCGCTGATATTAATAACACTTTATATTAGAGAGTGGTTATTAGGGCGCTTCCTGCTAATAGCAATCTTTAAGATAAGCTATAGCGTGATGATTATAGGCGCTATTTAGTTCATAGTTGTAGGGATAACAGCTTTAACTGTAAAGATCTTTAGACAGTTTTGCGTTTAAATTGTATTATTATACTTAGTTACTTAGTCTGTTTATTAGGCCTTTTCCTTAGAGGTTTTAGTAAAGTTAGTAAAGTTAGTGGGGATGGGTATATAAATAACACTTTTAAGATTATCTATAAAAGTATATATTCTTCTAATAAACTTTTCTTTATACTTAGGTTAGATCTTATATACTTTTTTAACTAGAAGACTAACTAAGCTATAAAGCTTATGTAAGATAAGTTTATTAATTAGTTCTTTATTTTTAATGATTTTTCTGTTTTAGCTGTTAAGGAATGTAGCTAGCTAGAAGTTATCTTTTGGATAAGATATTTTCAGAATAGGTTTTAAGAGAGAAACTTTAATTATATTATTAGTTATTACTTCTCCTTTTAGATTATCTATTTTTTTTAATTCTAGAGTATTAGAAGGAGCAGGAGCTTAATTAGGAAGTAACTCTTCCCCTATCTTAATATCTAAGTCTCTTTTTTATCTTTCTAAGCTGTGAGAAACTCTTTTATTTTCTCTAGCTTTTTTCAGTAAGATTAGAGGCTTCTTAGGGTGAGTTTTTGCAGCTTAGGGCTTTTTTAAAATAGCAGGAGTATTCTTAATATCCTGAATAGTGAAGTAGACCTTCTTAGAAAGGGATTTTAGAGCTTTCTTTTTAATCTTTCCTGAATCTAAAGGCTTTAGCTTCTTCTAAGAGAAAGGATTAACTCTGTATATCTTTGATTAAGTGATTGTAAGCTTAGAAGCTATGAAATTAAGTGCATCTTCTTTTATTATATTGTTAGGTTATGCTGGGTTATATAGGCGTTTTTCCTGTTTATCTTTATTAACTGCTGAAACCTAAAATATAAAAGCTTGACTACTTACTTCCTCGTTAGATATTATGCTTCTTTCTTCTATAAACCTATAAGATACCTTAATTAAGTTAAAGTTGTTTTAATCTTAGGGAACTCCTATAAGTGTAAATTAAAGTCTGCTAATATTTTATTTAAGGATTTTAGTAGCTTAAGCTTTTATAGCTTTGCAGCTGTCTTAATTCTTTAGGTGTGTGATAATAGCTTTTTAGTTAAGCTTACTTTCTTATCTTAATAAAGTAATAATTATCTAAGGGATAAAGAATTTATTATTCTGAGAGCTGTAAGAGTACTACTTTTAGAAATATTAGATTAAGCTACTTCACTTATTAGCTATCTTTTATGGATAATAGCCTTCTTTAAAGTTATAATTTATGCAGCTTGTATATTAATACTAATTATGCAGTCTATAAGGGAATAGCTTAGGGTTTTCTTTGTTAACTTTTATAGAATAAACTAAAAATAGTTAGTTATCTTCTGCAGCTAGTGAAGCTTAGGTAACTCTTCTAGAAGATATTTTCTAGTTATTTATTATTTTTACTAAGTTAGAAAGTTATTAGTTTGAAAGTTAACTCTAAATACTCTTTACGCCTTAATTAGGCTTAGGTTTACTTCTTTTTGCTTATAGAGGGGGGGGAGTATCTCCTTGTGGGATTTTTAGGGGTAGAGGAAATAAGGTATAAGTAGAAGCTGTAATATAAAGAGTTTGCCTCTAAGTAGCCTTAGAGCTAAGCTAATTTATTAAGTTTACTTTAAACTTATTAAAGTCTCCTTTTTTAAATAACTTATAGATGCTTAACTTTATTAATAAAGCAATTCTGTCTAAGGCTGACTAATTAAATCTTAACGTAGTTATTTAGATTATTTAGGGGCTGCTTATAATATTAAGGTTGCGTTTTGCAGCTTTAGTTTGAATATTATTAATCTGTTAAAGGAATTTTATAGCAGCTTTATAGTTAAGATTATTAATTATTAATGTTAAGGAAATAATCTAGCTGATCTAGTTATCTAGAAGGTTTTAATAATCTTTATTTATAGCTCTATAGCGTTAGATTAAGTAGTTTTTTATCTGTTATTAGGTTTTGCTAAAAAGTTAGGCTTAGTTATTAGCTTGGAAAGAGATATCTATATAAAATATAATATTTAGTACTTTAGAAATATTAGTAATACTTACTGCCTTTATAGCAGCTTTATAGCTTTTAATAAAGTTTAAAATATTATTTCTAGAAAAGAATAGTGCTTTAGTTATATTAAGTTTTAGTATCTTAAATCCTTAGAGCCTATATCTGTGAGGTCTTAACGTCCTCTGATATGATTTAGCAGGCTTTAGATAGCCTTATGTTACCCTTACTTTAGAGGAATCCTCTCTAAGCGTCTTATTTATGCTTGCAGTACTGCTCTTAGAAGCTATAGCTTTAAAGATTTTAGCTTTAGTAATTACTTTTAAGCTTTAGTTAGAATTAGGAATTAGGAGAGGCTTTTCTTATTAGGGTTAATAGAATAAAGGACCTGTAAAAGGACTTACTGATATATTACTAGGGCTTAGGTTAAGCTTACTATCTATTAATTTATATTTAAAACCCTTATTTTAAGCTTAAGTTAAAGTTTTTAGAACTTTAGATTTTAGTAATGCTATTCTGAAAGAGATATTACTAAATTAACAGAAGAAGTAATAGAAGAAAGCTTTTCTGAAGAAGTGCTTTATAAAAAGATAGAATAAAACTTAAGTAAAGCAGATAATTTATTAATAGAAAGAATAAAAGAAAAATTTTTATAATATAAGCTTAGAAGGGTAATAGAAGGTGAGAATAGAGATAAAAAAGGAAAGAGAAAACTCTATTGTTATTTCTGCTTTTATCTATCTCTTTCGTCTAGTAGGTATATTTATATTTATTATCCTTTCTCTTTTCTACTATTCTAATAGTGTAGTTGCTTTATACTTTAGACTTTTTTTTCCTCTCTTCTTGTAGGGAGACTAGCTATTATTAGCAGCATCCTCTATAACTTTACCCTATAGTACTCCTCTTTTATAAGTTAGGCTTAGGATTTAATAGAAAACTTAATTAAACTCTAGTATTAACTATAGATCTTAAGAGATATACTTTATATTAGCTGCTTATTTACTATATAAGTAGGTGAGGAGGGGAAGTAATAGAGGAGATATATATATCTTCTTTTTTGTAGAGTTAGTGTGGAATTATTCTTAGAAGAGAGAAATATTCTCAGTTAAGCTTATAAAACGTTCCTCTTATTCCTCCTTTGAAGGGCTAGTGTAGTTATAATGTTTTTCCTTTTTAGCTCTTTATACTTTCGCGCTTGTAGCAGCTTCTGATTTAAAAAACCTAGTTCTTAATATTTCTATATATAGGTATAACTTAAATCCTAAGTTTTTAGGCTTTTTCAGCTTCCCCCTCATTAGTTAACATATTATTAGAAACCTTCTAATAAGTTTAGCTAAGAGGAAGTTTCTTAAGATAGATTAATTAGTTTCACTCTTTTTAAAGTTTATAAAGCAGGTAAGATAAATTTAGTTACCCTTATATCTTTAGCTTTTAGAAGAGTAAGAGAAATAGTTAACTTATTTTAGTTAACCTTAGATTATTATTATAGAAGCTAGTAAAGATGTAATATATAATAATTTTTAAATAGGTAGATAGCAGGTTAATAAGGGGGATTATTTAGACTTATTAGAACCCTACCTACTCTCTTCTACTAAACTAAGTACTCTTTTTCTTAGGGTCTTTTGGACTCCTATAAGCTTAGTTAATTTTAGATTCTAAGTCTCTAGGCAGTCCTTCTTTACTTTAGGAAAATAGAGGTTAAAAATATATTAGCTAAATTTTTTCTAATATAGTATTACTTAAATTGCCTCTTTTTCTAAGCTTTTTCCTACTTTAATTTAGCAGGGTAGTATAAAATAACTATAGAGGGGATTCTTCTTTAGTAGTTTTATTTACCCCCTTATACTAGTTATTAATTTTATAACAGAGTAAGGGAGAAAACTTATTAATTATATTAGGCGCTTCACTTTAGGGGGAAACACCTCTGAAGATATCTAAACATTTATATATTAATTTTCTAGTTAACCACAAAAGATATAAAGATAAATATATAAATATAAGCCTAACTAAATTATGCTTTATTTATAACTTCTATCCTTTTTATTCTATAGGTTATGTGACTTTTTCAGAGAAAATAGGCTGCTGAGAAGAAGTTTAGTAGTATTATCTCTATAGTATTCCGCTCTATCTTAGCTTTAAATAACTTAAGAGGTATAATAAAGATTGAGAAAAAGGATGAAAAGTAAGACTAACTAAGGCTAGAAAAGCCTAAAAACGCCTATTTTTACTTAGTTTTTTAAAAGGTAAGTTTTAGTGGATTTTTGCTATAGGTTAGGCGGAAGGGTTTTAGTAGCTCCCTTAGAGAACTAATTACTGAAGTTATTAAGAAAAATAAGAATTTTTATAAAAATAAGCATGTTTCTTACTTAATTGCTTGGTCCTTTTTGTTAAAGGCTGACTAGACCTCTATCTACTTATATAAGCTATTTCCCTTTGAGATAACACCTAACGCCTAAGAAACTATCTATATGATCTATTACTTTGAAGTTAAAATGCTAGAAATTTTAAAACCCTGCCCCCTTCTAATACTTTATATATTTATTATTAAATTGCTTATTCGTTATAAATTATTTCTTAATTAATTTAAAATACTTCTATACTTTAGTTTAATAATATTTCTTTATATTAAGGAATATTAATAGAAAACAGTAATATATAAGATATACTGTTACGTTTTTTACTTAGAGTTCTTACTATATATTTAAAAAACTATATACTTTAAGTTAGTTCTCTTTAGTAATTTAAAAAAAACTATTACTACTCTTAAAGTAGTTAAAAATAGTATTAATATAGTTTAATATTAGTATCTTAATATTAAATAAGTATTAGGTTATAATAGTATAAAAAGAGAGAAGCCTACCCCCTAGCGATTTACGTTCTCTTTATATACTCCTATAGGTAGCTATAGAGGTATCTCTATAAGCTATCCTAACCCTTAAATATTTCCCTGTGAGAGTTATACAGCAGTTAATAAGGTGCGCCTCTAGGCGGCAAACTGCGAAGAAGAAAAGTTAGAAGGGAAGAAAGACGACTGAACGTCACACTATCGATGCTAATTAGGGGCACCACATCAAGCTAAGATGCTAAGCCAGCGTCGCTGAGCTCAGCCATGGTCTACGGAGCAAACAGACAGGCAGCCTAATTCTCAGTGTGCTCTCTTTCTGCCTGGAAATGGCACTCTAAGATAAGGAAGCGGCGCAATCAACCCTAAGCAGCCGGCTCTCAACGCGATTTCCTTCTGTTAAGCATTCCAGCAATCAAATCAGGCGCCCCGAGCCGTTGCTTGTGGCGGCCAAGTTCCCCTCATTTAACCTTGCATTCAGGATGCCGGGGTGCCCTGAACGTGGGTGGTTTTGGGGGTAACATCGCCATGGAACCAGCCCGGATTTGCGCCAGGGCCTGTCTTAGTTCAGTGGCTTTACCGGCTTTCTCGGATGAAGTCTTGATGTTTGATGGACACTGATTTCTTCTTCATTTTCGAGAGTTTGATGTTCGGGCTGGGGGGGACTCAAGAAGAAGGCTTTCGATGTGAGCTCCAAATACCCCTGAATCCTTCATCTGAAGTTCCAACAACGCGAATAAGCGGCGCAGCAAAGGGGCCTTCCACAGCAAACCACCCACTCGCCCACCGTTGGAACCCAAAATCCGCGCGTGGGATCGGATGGCAGGGTGACAGGGGGCGCACCATGTTGCTCGATTGGGCAGCCAGGTAAGCAGCCACTGTGAGCCATTGGCTCCTGGCGTGGAGTTGGCCAGCTAGTGCCTCGCGCAACCAGGATGGCGGTGTTAATGTCGGGGCAATTGACTTTGCTGCCACGAACCATCTGCTGAAGAATCAACACACCGTCAGAGACTCTCTTTTACTGCCAAGTCATCAAGTTCATTTTATAGAGAGGATGAATGGAGTGAGAAGCACCGACATCAATTAACTGTAGATCTTCATTCCTCGTGCCAGAGCGCTCCGTCCACCATTTGAAAGAAACAAGGGGCTCTAACGGCCAGGCCAGAGGCTGACGACCGCCACCGGAATGAAGCAAGAGCCATCTCAAGTTGCATAGAATTCAACTCCCGCATGACGTCCCGCGCAAGGCCACTAAGAAGGGATATGTTTTCACTTGAATGGCGCACAATGAGGCGTGTTTTGCCCAGGGCATCTAAAAAATCGAATGCGACGAAGTTGCTTCCACTCCTGTATCAAATCCGACCGTGCTCGACAACTAGAACTCGCCAAGCATTGGCAGCCACAATGATCTTCCAGCAAGTCCATGCAATGCATCTAATCCCATGGTGCAGAGCTCATCACCGGCTGATCGTTCTCCTCATCAAATATGTCAAACCCCAAATGGCGACCAGGGTCTAGGAATCGCAGCGGACCCCGTTCAGAGGACAACTCGTCAACAACATTGAAGAGATCCTTCGGAAGTTGTTGCAGTTCCAGATTCTGCGTCATGTGTAATTCACTGACAGATTTCGGTACTATAGCGGTCCCTCTTTGGACAGCCCAAGAGAGACAGATCTGATGACTGGTCAGATTTCATACTTCTGTAGCAATATCCACGTACCTGAGCTGGAGACATCCCGCATCGCTTGGAGATTTCTACAATCTGCAAAATGTCAGTCCCCTAATATTCCCAAAACAGTTCTGAGGCTAGCCGTATGCGTACCTTTGGGTTCTCAGTCGGAAATGGCTCATCTGGATGGCCTCGGACCTGCGCCACTGGTCGACCGCCGAGAGGTTGATGGGCCATGAGTAGAATACCATGCTTTGATGAGAAATCAAGAAGTTCATGTTGTGGCAAGTAACTGTCCGTCGTAAGAAAGTGGAAACTTCTGAAAGACCTAAGAAATCTCGCGAACATACGGGTGAAGCTCAACCTGGTTAACCGCTGGAACGATTCTGGCGACTTCAAGTATTCGCTTCGTCTTGAGGACGTTGAAGTTGGAAAGCCCTTGTTGGTGTGAGCTTTCGGTCCTCCACGAATTTCACGAGCATGTGTATGACTCACCGATAGATCGAGCCTTGCCCGAGTCCACGAGCTTTTCCATCGCTTGCCACGTTTCCGGATATCGTCGAGAAAGTTCGTAGTCAATAACAGGCTATCGTAGGGGTCAGAAACGAGCTGCCGTAGCCATATGCCGATTAAAACACCAACCTTTCCATTGCCACTCGGGTGCCTGATAGTACTATTGTTTTCACCAGCTTTGTAGGCATGAGGAACTATGAAGTGTTAGCCATGCACCAGAACGGCAAGGAGGCGTTTTGATACATACAATGCATTAGATATAGGTCAACTACGTTTTGAAGTATTAGTTCGGTTGCCAGATTCTATAGAAAGGAATCATACCGTAATCTAGTTGAAGGTCACGTAGAGATGTTTCAAGAGCTCTGTCAACGTCGACAGGCTCATGCCATGTTTGTGAGCTAACGAGATATTCTGTTATAATCTTATCGCAGGGCCGCGAAAACAGCATACTCAGCATCTTTTGCTTACAGCTTAGACGTCACAAATATCTCTTCCCTCGGAATTCCACTTTCTTTGATGGCTTCGCCAATGTCTTTTTCGTTACCGTATGCGTTGGCCCCGTCAATGTGCCTGTAACCAAGGCTCAGCGCAAGTTTCACAGCATCCTTGACCTTGGAGTTGCCCTCGGTTCCCTGGAAAGTTCCGAAGCCGACTGCGGGAACCTTTCGGCCATTATTCAAAGTGAAGATCTGAGGGAAAGACATGGCGATAACCGTTTCTTTGTGAGCTCCAGGACCTTGAGCCTGGGGGTGGCACAAAAGTGATCGAGCCTCCAACTGATAATCATGCGGGGTAATTAAGGCATTCGGCCTGGTTGATTACTAAATGTTCGTTCTGAAGGAGGGGTAGAGCAATAGAGGGACAACCTGGAAACTGTGGGAATACTGGCCAACCTCTGTGCAGAATTAGCCGCCCGCCCCCAGGAAAGCGCCAACATGTTGGCAGCAGCACGAAACTGCGCGGGAAAGGATCACCTCATGTGCATGAGCTATTCCCGGACCGACATATCAGGCTGGCTGCGATTAGTAGGCACAGCAAAAGGGGGTTGGCATGATGGGCCTTTTGCGCAATTCTTTCTCCAGGCCACACCTATGATATTTCCTCCTTCGTCAAAACTTCAGACGCACTACCAAACATAAGTATTCTCAAGCGTTCTAGTAACATCTTGCCAAAACGATGGCGCCAACTGCCAGCGAAATTACAGAGGAGGGAATTGATAGCATCGACCCAAAAGTCTTGGCTGGTCAGTCATATCACAGTCTCTAGCTTTGGAACACCCAGCACATACTGACACGCTCGCTAGCCTTGCCTGATGTTGAGGAACTTGTGAACGTGCGGTACCACGGCGAATCTGCCTGGGCCAAAACATTCTGCATCACGGTTCGTCATACAGACGGGAGCGATGAGCGATACTTTATGAAGGTAATTAGAAGCATTTCGACTCGAATTCCGGAAGACGCTCATCGAAGACAGGTATCTGTGGGAGATCATGGAAGAAATGCCTTGAAGGGCGAGTTTGCCTCGACATCGGCCATCTTTTCCTTCACTCCCGACTTTTGCCCGAAACCGATCGCCTGGGGAACGTTCGAGACCGATACGAACTCACACTTCTATATCTGCAAGTTCTACGACTTCACCGAGGGTCTGCCTAGCCCTGATTCCTTCTGCAAGAACGTAGCTCGATTGCATTCCAGCCCATCCCCCCATGGCAAGTTCGGGTTTGACTGCGTGACTTATAACGGAGACATGCCTCAAGATAATACTTGGCACGAGAGTTGGGAAGAGTTTTTCGCCAATGGATTACGCCATGTCTTGAATGTGAGGGAAGAGAGGGCGGGGCCCAGCCCCGAGCTTGAAGCACTACTGCCACCGCTGTTTGAGAAGGTCATTCCGAGGCTCCTGAGACCTTTGGAGAGCGATGGGCGCAAGGTGAAGCCATCTCTGGTTCATGGCGATCTGTGGTGTGGCAACACCAGCATCCACGACGAGAGCACGGAAGAGGGCCTCATCTACGACCCGGCAAGCTTTTGGGCGCACAACGAATGTAAGCATTCTTTCCCATTCCACTTTGATGTTGAAATGGGGAACTGATTAAAGTCTTTTCATATAAAGACGAACTAGGGAACTGGCGCCCGGCGAGAAACAAGTTCACGCGCCGCTATTTCCAAGCCTACCACTCTCACATACCAAGGTCCGAGCCTGTGGGAGACTACGACGACCGAAATGCACTTTATGCACTGTAGGTAACTCTCAATAATATCCATGGATCACACTTTCTCCAGTATTAACGCTTGTCTAGGAGATTCAACTTGCATACTACTGCTCTGTTTCCTGACAAGCCAGAGTTTCTGGAAGGGTAAGCAAAAGGTTGAATCTGCATTGAAGGACGATGAGTAACACATCACTAGGGCCATACAAGGCATCAAGGAGTTGAATGAAAAATTTCCCAACGGTCTGGAAGCTTGAGAAGGAAAGCTCTTCATTTCTCGATGTCTTTGTCTTGGAGAAGCGAGAGATAGCAGGGGCAAGGACACTGAGCGGGATTCGATTGCGAGCACGCGGCTGCCTCGGGCCTGAAACAAGGCAGCGAGTACGATCTACAGCAGCATCAAGGTGGGAAGCCCCGGGATTCAACCCACATGAGGGTGTAGTGACATGAAGAGTGATAGGTGGGTAAGTTTATCAGCTTCGAATGTCTGTTGGTACTTTGGTGGGGCGCGTAAGACGCCCCCGAAGGCAAGGCTAGGTGTTTTTGGCAAAGCTGGACGTTCAGGACAACGGTCCTTTTTCTTCATATTTCTCATCTTCGACCATGGAAACTACCGCATTTTGTGTGTACCGTCATTATCTATTTGAACTTGAATGGACGAAATTACGAATCGTTTTCTTTTCTCGGGTTTGCAAGAACGGCATGTAGAAGCTGGGGTGACCACCCCATGACTCCATGCATGGGTGCACATGCATGTGTGGCTCAGCTTGCATGCAGTGTTGCAACCAAAAGGCTGGGAAGAAGCTCGAATAGTTGCGACTGTGCGAAGGATTGGTGCGAGACACCCGAAGCAGGCTGGCTTGGCCAAACCATTTCCCGAGGCAAGGGTGATGTTGGAGGGCACTCGACAGTTCCCCTCCCAAAACTCCACGCAGGCCTTCTCATTCTGTTCAATCAAGCCGCGACCCACGCATACCAAGAGCCGTCTTCTGCAGCAACGAAACCGGGCAAAGATATAAGGGAGAAATCAAATGGGAGCCGAACCATGGATCCGGTGAGCGATGTCGAATCGTGCTTCTTTTTGGGGGAAATTGTGTTGCTGACCAGATGATTTGATATCTCAGTTGCGTAAAAAGTCCTTGACTGGGCTTCTTTCACGGGCGGGATCGAGTTATGCCAGGCCGATCCAGTCGAGAGCTGGTACATACGGGACGGATGTCGCGAACCTATCGATATCAGAGGATGAAGTAGGTGGACTAGGCCTGACAACTCTCTACGAGCCTGAGCCCCCTGTGAATGCCGTCGCAGACATCGTCTTCATACATGGTCTAGGAGGCGGCAGTCGAAAGACTTGGTCCTACTCGCCTGATATCGATCATTATTGGCCCCAAACATGGCTGCCCGCCGACCCAGATTTCGAGGATGTGCGCATTCACGTTTTCGGTTACAAAGCAGATTGGACTGAGAGACAGCAAAGCGCTTTGAATATCCACGACTTTGCTCAATCGCTAGTTGGGGAGCTGAAAAACAACCCAATCATCCGCAGAGATACGACATTGCTCATGCTTGTTGGGCATAGCATGGGCGGATGTGTGGCTAAGAAGGCCTATATTCTCGCACGCCAGGATCCCATGTGCAAGGACTTGGTCGAACGAGTCCATTCGATGTTCTTTCTCGGCACTCCACACCGAGGTTCGGATCTTGCATCAATATTAGAAAACATCATTACTGTTGCGTGGGGTAAGAAACCCTTCGTTAGGGATCTAACACCTAACTCAGCAACACTTACTGAGATCAACGACTCGTTCCGCCATTACGCCCCAGAGCTCCGTCTTTGGTCGTTCTATGAAACGCTTCCAGTCAAGGCTAAGATCTTGAACAAAGTAGTTGTTGACAAGCTTTCATCAACACTGGGTTACCCGAACGAGGAGATAGCCGCCATGAACGCGGACCACCGCCATGTTTGCAAGTTCGAGAATGAAGCGGATCCGAATTATAAGACGCTTCGCAACGCACTCCATACGGCTGTAGATATGGTCAGAGAGAGCTTAGGCAAGTTTCGTAAGCTCTCCATGGTATCCGACAATACTCTGGTCAGCGTCGATATGCCTACCAGCACCCCAGCCGAAGTCGTGTCGAATTTACGATCATATCTTGGGGTCCAGAGCACGCTGGAAGATGACTTGGTAACACTACAAATACTCAAGGAGCCTGGGTCATGTGAATGGCTAGCAACGAGAAACTGTTTTGCGTCATGGGAGGAAAGAAAAGGACCCCAGCTCTTGTGGCTTACCGGAAGGCCGGCAGCTGGGAAGTCCGTTCTCTCAAGCCACGTCATTGACCGATTGAGGTCTCGAAACACCCATTGCAGTTACTTCTTCTTCAAGCATGCGAAGAGCGGGAAGTCAACGTTGAGCGATTGCTTCCTATCCTTGGCCTTTCAGATGGCCACCCAAGATATTGCCGTCAGAGAAAAGCTGCTCGAGCTGCAGGAGGATGAAGCCGTGTGGGACAGAGCAGACGAGGCAAGCGTATGGCGTAAACTCTTCGTCGGCGGCATATTCAAGGTTCAGTCTGCATCTAAGCATTATTGGATCATTGATGGCGTCGATGAGTGCGCTAACTTCAATACTCTTTTCACGAAGAAGTTGCTTGCCACAATACCAAGTCAACTAAGAATTTTCGCAACAAGTCGGGACCTGGAAGAGGTCGGACGCGGCTTGATATCCTTGGGATCTCGAGCCAATTTGCATACGATGGTAGACAGTGATACAATCGGCGACATGCGACTTTTCTTGACAACCAAGTTGATGGAGCTGGACCGTCTGGACAACGACAAAGAACGTGACGCAATGTGTGAGAGAATCCTCGAAAAGTCTTCCGGATCCTTTCTTTGGGTTCGGCTCGTGCTGCAGGAGTTCGAAAACGCTTGGACTGAAGAAGCTATGAGAGCGGTGTTGGAAGAGGTTCCGGCTGATCTTCACGCAGTGTATCATCGGATACTGCAGTCAATTGAAGCGGATCCTCGAAAGCAAAAGCTGTCCAAGTCGATTCTGGCATGGGTGTGTCTGGCGCCACGTCCGCTGACAACCGACGAGCTCCGGTGTGCAGTTAAAATCGATATCAGCCAGACACTGCAAAGCATGGGGAAAGCAATTCCAAATCTTTGTGGCCAGTTGGTCTTTGTTGATAAGGCCGACAGAGTCCAGATCATCCACGAAACCGCTCGGGAATTTCTCTTGGGTCCAGGCTTGGACTCTGCTTTGGCTATTCCAAAAGCCAAGACGCACACTCGACTGTCATCTCTTCTGCTGAGCTATCTGTCTGGAGATGTTTTAAAGCCTCAGCAAGTGAAATCACAAGGAAAGCCTAGAGGATTTCTCAAGGCTGCAAGTAAAGCTCCTCCTGATACCGCACTACTTTCCTACGCTCTTGCGTTCTTCTCCGACCACATTTATCGTTGCAACTCAGAAGATGACGATCTAATGGAGGATTTGTGCACATTTTTCAAAAGCCACAATGTCTTGTCATGGATCGAGAATATCGCACAAACCGGCGACTTGGGTGACATTACTCGGACTGCAATTAATCTCCGTGGGTACCTTGGTCGACGAGCGAAGTACGTTGCCCCGACAGATCGACAAATTCAGCTCGTGGATGATTGGGTTATGGACTTGATCCGCGTAGCCGCCAAATTTAGTCGACAACTTCTTGCTTGCCCATCATCAATACACTGTCTCATTCCTCCGCTTTGCCCTCCCGGCTCCATAATCGCCAAAACATTCGCCAAAGAGATTCGCTCTTCCCCCTTGGTCGTCAAGAACCTTCCAGATGGCACATGGGATGATTGTCTCATTCGTATCGACTATCAAAAGGGGCAGACCACGGCCGTCAGCCATGGAGACAGATATTTTGCTATTGGGCTGTCAACTGGACAGCTATGCATCTACGATCGAACCTCCATTCAGCGAATCCACAACCTGAAGCACCCTGAGAGAATTCGCGTTCTTGAGTTCAGCCGCGATGACGAGTATCTTGTTTCCGCAGGAAATAAGCAGCTTGTTGTATGGGATCCCAAATCAGGAGCTATGTTGTTCTCATGTCAAATTTCCTCTCCGATCTTGGCCGTAACCTTCATCGGTGGAAGTGAGATGCTTTCGGTATCTCAGTCTAGTGAGCTCACGAAATGGTACTGGGCCGACGATTCGATGACTCCTGAAGTGCGAATGCTAACAATATTTACATAGGAATATCGAGACAGGAGAGAAAGAGACTCTTTCCATAAAAGCTGATGGCGACTATGATTATTCCATCTATGAAGTGCCTAGTCAACCGCCTAACCACGCTACCTTTTCAACCTCGCTGGAGGGTCAAGATGTTTTGCTTGCTGTCGGGTATCGGGCGAAGCCAGTCTATATCTGGAGCGCACTCGAGCTTCGTCTTCTTGGGCTTTGCGGCACCACCAGCAATAATGGTATCGACGACATGAGCTTCAATCCCAACCCGGAAATTCAAGCGCTGGTCGTTTCATATACCGACGGAAGCCTTTGTATCTTCAACTACATCATGATGAGTCTGGACTTCATGAAGCCCGGTATCTACGCCGATAGCCTGGCGTGTTCTCCGGACGGTCGCAGCTTGATTACTGGTAGCAGCCAGGGAGTAATACAGGTTTTTGAATTCGACCAAGGCAATGCTGGGTATACTACTTTAACGCCAATCTACAACATCAACGCATACGATGACTCCATTCGTGGAGTTGCCTTTAGTTTCGACGGCCTTCGATTTGTCGATATAGGACGACGGCAATGCCGTGTATGGGAGCCTACGGCATTAGTGAGGAAGGACTCTGAGCTCGAGAGCACAAGCGATGTCGTGGCACTTCCAGCCAAGACGGTCGGCATGTTCGAAGAGTTAGAGGGAATAAACATCACCAGCCCTTTGGCAACCTCGATACATGGTGGTTGCGTTGTTGCTGGGAAAAGCAACGGAGACGTCGTGGTTTTCTCCACGACCACCGGGGCGGAGATCGGTGTTCCTTACTGCCATGATCGAGGCGTGTCCGTTGTGTTTGTAGCATTGAGCCATTCGATGCATACCATTGTGTCGGCCGATGATTCTGGCCGTGTTCTTGTTGCTGAGCTAGCAACGGCCCTGACCAGACCCGACACGACGAGCCAACCAACGAACCTTTCCCCGGCTAGGATCATAATTGACCGACGCTTTGGAGGGGCTGTCACACAGTTATTACTGAGCAAATCCAACGACCGAATACTAGTCATAGGTCATGAGAAGGCAGAACTTTGGGACCTGCCGTCTGGAAGTATTTTGAGCTCAAGAATCGCCGAGTTCATTGTGTCGCCGCCAGTACAACTAGTGCCGGTTCAAGACGATTCATCTGACTACTTCCCCGACATGAGAAGCAACGAACACGCCCCTGTATCAATATTCCAACATCCAACAAACTCGGGGTCGTTCGTAATTGTGTCAGGAAACATTGCACGTGTGTTTGATTGGGCCAACTTCTCCGAGCTCACTGACGAGAACGGGATAATTCTTCAAGGTACAAATGCGGAAGCTAAGACTTTTTCGACATTATCGTACTTCGTTGGCTCCAATTTGGTTGTCGAGTTTCGCCGCTACTCTCAATCTGAGCCTCCCAAGTTGCGTGTGTGGCCAGCGGCAGCTTTCGATCCATCATCAGACCGAGCAGGAACTGCTGCGGTCGAACCGAACCTTCAAGCCATCAGTCCCGTAATCCAAAAGGTCTTGGGCGTTGTGGGAGGTTCAAAACTAGTATTCTTGGATGTAAACCTCTGGATTTGCAGCACCGATTTGCGCTTAGCCACGACACCCACTACTGGAAACACATCCCGATTAGCTGGTCCCTCCAGGAGTTCAAGTTTGTGGTCGACAGCACCGCCTAGTATAAACACGGAGCGTAGTAGCAACGCTCAAGCTCGGCGTCATTTCTTTGCGTTGAGCGAATGGCGTGATGGTGGCGAAGACCTGAACTGTGTAATGGTATCTGGTCCTGCAACTCATCTAAGAGGACATGGGCTGGACTTTGCGTTTGTCGCTAGTCATCGTGTTCTGGTCGTCAAGGGCGGCCTTGAGTTCTCAGAAACAGTGGCCATTGATACTTTGTCAGGGGCGAAGGCAGGCAGTAAAAGGCAAGATGACACTAGTGGATCACCAACAGCCATGACAAGCGGGCCACAGACTTGGAAGCTTGTGTCGGGAAGTATGCATCGCCGCGCGTCGAATTGGTGAGAAGGGACAGGTTTATGCCATCCTCTCCGATTTTCCGGTGGATTCCCGGCGTTGGAGACAGCGGGGCCGGACTCGGACGACTGTCGCCCGATGTCTCGTTGTACTAAAGCCGTGATGTCAGATGCGGAGAAAGCCTCTCGCTGCATAGTTGAACTAAGACTTAGCAACCTTGATTGTCTGTTGATATCATTTCTTCTCTCAAATACACCCAAAGCATCCTCGAAACTCTCGTTCATCAATTGTTCATCCCAAACTTGCCATGTCGAGCACATCAGGGATGCAGAACCCATCCTGGTTTCTCTACGGCCCAGGCTCAGCCAAACTCGAAGATCGCCCGGTACCAGAGATCAAAAGCGACCACGATGTAATTGTGCAAATAAAATATGTGGGGGTCTGCGGCAGCGATGTAGTTCCCCCCTTTACTTCCTACTCGTCCTCGACACTCACATGTTTAGGTCCACTTCTGGCAAGAAGGCGGCTTCATGCGCAAAGTCAGCACCTCCAACCCTCTCGTGATGGGTCATGAAGCATCCGGAATAATCTCCTCTGCCGGGCCTGGCGTCACCTCCGTCAAAGTGGGCGACAAGGTCGCCATCGAACCAGGCTTCCCCTGCCGCCGCTGCAAGAACTGCAAGGACGGCGTGTACAACCACTGCCCGCGAATGGCCTTCGCCGCAGACCCGCCGGACAACCACGGCGCGCTGACAAAGTTCTTTGTCGTGCCGGAGGACTTTGTCTACAAGGTCCCCGAGGAGGTGAGTCTGCAGGGGGCGGTGCTGGTTGAGCCGACTGCTGTGGCTGTTCACTCTGCTCGCCTGGCAGAGATCAGGTACGGGCAGGACGTGGTTGTGACCGGGTCCGGAACGATTGGGCTGCTTTCCGCTGCGGTGGCGAAGGCATTTGGGGCGAAGAGGGTGGTGCTTGTGGATATTCTCGAGAGGAAGCTCGAGTTTGCGAGGTCGTTCGTGGAATGCGAGACGTTCCTTGCGGATGTCAACACGGATAGCGAGGAGACTGCCTCGCAGCTCTTGAAGAAGTTCGACATAAATGAGGGAGTGGATGCTGTAATCGAGGCTTCTGGAGCGCAGTCTTCGATTCAGACAGGCATCTACTTGCTGAAGCGCGGAGGCAGTTATGTTCAGGCGGGACTGGGGAAGGCCAGGCCTGAGGTTCCCATGCTCGCGTTGTCTGAGAAGGAGCTCAAAGTTAGAGGATGCTTCCGCTATGGTTCTGGAGACTACGAAACGGCCCTTTCTCTCATTGCACAAGGGCTGATCAACACCAAGGCGTTGATATCGAGCGTGACGCCCTTCGAGAACGCCACTGCGGCCTGGGACAAGACGGCAAATGGCGAGGGCATCAAGAATCTCATCGAGGGAGTGAAGGATTAGACCAGGGGTCAGGACCAATAAAATGTGAATCGCCATTCTGTCACTGGAATTGTCTGTTTTGAACTCCTCGGGTGGATGCTGATTCCACTCGGGTCAACGCCGCCGAAGCCAACCCCTCACGACCCATCATTGCCCGCCAACCTGCATGAAGCCAGTCGGGGCCCTCCACACCGAGGGACCAATCCCGCTTTACACGATTGTGAGAGATCCAGAATGTTGAGGAGGGGTAGTTTGGCTCGCCATAAACTAGAGCATGGCCATGTATGATTGGTCACACCAATTCAGACATGCACATCTGATCGTCACAACCATCCCCATGTGTGACCACATCGGCCAACCAGCATCGCCGCAGCCGTTCTGTTGTCAAGCCTCACGTCCAGGAAAAGCAACAATAGCTACTGTGGACTTCCAGCTGAGAGACAGCCCCTCAGTTGACTCGGCCCTCACTGCGTACACCAGCAACTCCGATGTCGTACGAAGATGGTTTAAAGTCTGGACACAGGCGCCGGCCGCGGCTCCCCGCTCCTGACCCCAACTTCTCCAAACTTCATTAACATCACATACACCTGGCGATCTACATCAAGTCGTGTGCCGAAATGACCAAGATTCAGCATTCGATCAAACTTCCCACGTTCCGGGAGCCCTTCTCCAAGACGCCCGAGTACGCGCGAGAGGTGATTGCAGGGTGGGTGGACAAGTTCAATCAGCTGCTGACCAATGGCGACCTCACCGGGTTCCCCTCGCTTTTCCGCAGCGATGCCTGGATCCGTGACTTTCTCAGCCTCTCCTGGGACTTCCGCACCATCCAGGGCCTTCACAGGATAAGCGAGTACTTTCAGGACAACCTCCGACAGACAGGTCTACGGAACATCGAGGTTCGTGAGACAGGTGCCTTTGCACCGGCCTTCAGAACCGTCGCCCCGGGGGTCCACTGGGTGGACAGCATGTTCGATTTTGAGAACGATGTCGGACGTGGGAAGGGAGTCGTGCGATTGGTCGAGGAGGAGGATAATGTCTGGAAGGCGTACATGATCAACTTCACCCTTCAAGAGCTGAAGAACGTCGAGGAGAAAGCCGGGATCAACAGGCCGACGGGAAAGGTTGACCCCAAAGGCGGGAATTGGAAGGAGAGGCGGGACAGGGAAAGAGAGTTTCTTGATGAAGACCCTGCTGTGCTAGTCATCGGCGCCGGTGAGTGGACGTTGAAGCCAACCGTGGGTTTGAGCCGTCACTGATGCCGACTTACATAGGCCATGCTGGGATCAACATCGGCGTCCGGCTTCGACATCTTGGAGTCTCGACCCTCATGATTGATCGCAATGAACGCGTGGGCGACAGTTGGCGCAAGCGATACAGGGTATGCCGGATAATCTCAAAGATCAACTCGGCCTGGCATCTAACATCTTGCAGACACTCATGACCCACGATCCGATCCAATACTGTCATCTTCCCTTCATCCCCTTCCCGTCTAACTGGCCCATGTTCATGCCCAAAGACAAGCTAGCCGACTGGCTTGAGTCTTACGCAACAATGATGGAACTCAACGTCTGGACATCTACCGAAATCGCCGAGTCGTCCTACGACGACCAGTCTAGGACCTGGACGGTCACCCTCCGTCGCGGCGACGGGAGCACGCGCACCTTGCACCCGCGCCACGTCGTCCTCGCAACAGGCCAGGCCGGCGACCCCATCACGCCGACGTTCCCGAACCAATCCCAGTTCAAGGGCATGGTATATCACGGAAGCCAGCATCAGGACGCCTCCACTGTCTCCGACCTCGCTTCTAAGAAGGTCCTCGTCGTGGGGTCCGGCAACTCGAGCCACGACATCTGTCAAAACTTCTACGAGAACGGTGCCGGAATTGTGACAATGGTGCAGCGCGGCGGGTCGTACGTCATCACCGCCAACAAGGGCATCTTCGTCATGCACAAGGGCATGTACGACGAAGGCGGACCCCCGACGGAAGACGCGGACATCGTCGCCCAGAGCATACCGACGCCGGTGGGCTTCGCGCTGAGTGTTCACGGGACCAAGGCGATTGCGGAAGTGGACCGCGAGATCTTGGATGGGCTGACCAAGGCTGGCTTCAGGCTCGACTTCGGTCCTGATGGCAGCGGGATCTATCGCAAGTACATTGAACGGGGCGGAGGGTACTACATCAACGTGGGATGCAGCGAGCTCATCGTTGATGGTAAAGTCAAAGTCCATCATAGCCCCAAGGGTATCGAGAAGTTTACGCCAAATGGACTGGCTCTGGCGGATGGGACGACTCTGGATGCCGACATTGTTGTTCTTGCGACTGGATACGACGGGATGAGGTCTACTGCGCGGAAGGTCTTCGGGGATAAGGTAGCCGATCGCCTCAAGGAGTGCTGGGACCTGGACGAGCAGGGAGAGATCAACTCGGTGAGTCTTGACCATGTCTCGAGATTGAAATGATACTAACGTAGACAGATCTGGCGAAGCAGTGGCCATCCTGGGTTTTGGTATATGGGTGGCAATCTTGCGTTGTGCCGTTCGTACTCCCGCTTGTTGGCGCTGCAGATCAAGGCTTTAGAGGAAGGGTTGTATTCTCAGGCATGAGAGATAAGACAGACGGCTTCAAGAACGATGACTGGAGGTCTTTTTGTAGTTGTAATGAGGGTGTTGATCGGTCAGACTGAAGAGCCATCAACATTATGACATGATACTTGCTACGAGTGACTAGGCTTCGCCCAATTCTAAGGGATCCATGGAGCCTGATCTTCTGGCTCGTCAGGTACTTCATATAGCTGCCGCACGATATTATATGGGCGCATCGCCTTCCTGCGAGCCGAACAGTACTGACCCTCGCTCCGTGCCAAAACTGAAAGTCCTTCGATAATCAAAGGTTTCCGGCAAACCCTCCGTGAGCAGCAAATCGCTGCTGGTAGTCGCGGAGGTGGGCCCAATTCCGCATTTCCTCTTCTTCATCCTGCGGCGTCATGTTCTCCCCAGCCATATTACTGCCACTGGGGCCTGTCCCTTCCAGCTTTAGAAGGACATCGATCAATCGCATGAGCGCCTCCTCAGAATTCATGGCAACTGGCCCCTTCCTCTCAGGTGCATCATTCAGCAGTGTTGAGGCGACCTGTCGGATTTTGTTGATGAGAGAGCCGCCATTGGGCTCGAGGTTGCGCTGTGAAATTGAACCAAGGACGTGAAGAAGGTTCTGCACAATTAACTCACGCTCAGCTGTCATGAGCTCAAAGACCGCGGAGTCCTCGGCTTCTTTTGCAGCCTGCTCTTCAGCGGATTCGCCGTTTTGGCCTTCTCTATTTGGGTCAGCCAGGTATACGTCGCGTAGGTTGAAGTACAGCTCGACATAGAATGACCGCGTTGCCAGTTGAGAAATGTAGATGTTAGCCTTCTGAATCTCGTACTGGAGCTGACGACGACGCTGCGGCTGGTTCTTGATCACATTCCGGACGTCATTTGGTGGTTGGCTGTTTGGATATGCAGGAGGCACGTATTGAAGGTCGGCATCGTCGAGAGCACCAAAGCCACTAGATTGGTCGTGCGATGCGCTGAGCTGGAGCTCCGTGGGCAGCCGGTCGATGACTTCCTTGGCCGCCACCAGGGCATCTCGCAGGATCGGCCTCTGATCAGCCCATGGAAGCGTGTTCATACCGTAAACAAGCTCCACGCTCACGATGGCGTTCATGGTCGTGTAGATCTCGATGGCGAAGCGATAACCCGTGAGAAGAGTGACGGTGTCTTCTGAGGGGAAAACAATCTCATTCGCCATGATGTACAGGTCGTCAACATTCTCGGGCAGAGCTGGGTACGGCAAGCCAGACGTCGATGGAGCTATGACTAGGTCGGCATGAGATGCTCCAAGCTGCGAGAAAGATCTGGCACAGTCAGTACTGGAATCATGGGTCGCAAGAGACGGTTTCTATCTCACCTCACACCCAGCAAAAGACACCAGAAGATGCGCTTTCCAATCTGATCCTTGATATGGTGGAATGGCAGCGGATCGGGAGAGCAGTTGTCGTTGCCAAACGTAGGAAGCTCGCCGGGGTGCTTCGGGCGGTGGAAGCCAAGCTCTCGAATCAGGGCCAGGCACTCGGAAGTGAAGTAGCGGAAGCGGTTGACCTCGAAGGTGTACCCCGCAGCCAAGCCCAGGAAGTAGCTGGTGGCCGCATCATCCAACGTCTTTGGCTGCTTCACGGCCCATCGCGCGCCCCTGGTGTCTAGAGCAATGTCGCGACACTTTTCAATCATGACAATTGCTCGGGGGAACAAGTGCGTGCTGTGTTGCGTCTTGAGGTGCTGTCTAGCGCTTCGAGGGAACGAGGCCACGAGAGCTCCAATCATGGAAGCCAGCAGACCAAGGAACTCTGAGTTTGTCCGGTCTTCTCGATTCGCGAAGGAGTGTCGGAATGTCGGTTCATGTGGAAACGGCGCCAGGGGGTGGATGTAGGTGAAGAAATCGTCGACCAACAGCTCGAGGATAGGCATCGGGGCAATGGCTTCGGCGTCGAGACGGGCGGGTCCCTCTGCTATCGAGACCAGAGCCTGCGCAGCATTATGCGGAGACGGCGTCGGGTTCGCGGGGCCGTACGCGGGAATGGTGTTGCCGGGCTCGATGCGCTGCCTTCGAGCAGCTCGAGCGGCCTCGGCATGCTTGTTTGGGGGCCCGCGTCTCTTCAGCTCGCGGTTGAATGTGCAGTCGACGTTCAGCTCTCGGCAAGGCCTACATGGTGGGCCCGCCTCGTCGCACTTGACCTTGCGCTGGGAGCACATGTCACAGGCTCGTCGTAGGCGTGTCAACTTGGGGTTGACTGTGGGATCGCGGGGTAGAGTAGGCATCGAGCCGGGCAAGGGTGGCATCGGGGCGAAGCCAGGGAAGGGCGGAACAGCACCTTGGGGGACGGTCCCGAGGGAGGCATCGGCTGCGATGGGTGAGGGAGAGGGCCCTGGAGCGGTGGTCGTGACGGTCTGGGGTGTCTGTTGAAGCTGGGGAGGGTTTGGTTGAGACGGCGTCTGAGGTTGCTGCTGTTGCTGCACCTGTTGGTGGTGATCTGGTCCCGAGGTCATGGACAGCTGTTGGTCGACGGCTTGCTGGTCCTGCTGCTCGCCGTCGGCAACAGCGACAGCAGAGCTCAGGTGTTGCTGGACATTTTGAAGAGCAGCGGCGGCAGCAGCGTCGGATGCTGCTTGGAGGACCTGGAGGCCATTGCTGGCGTAGGCATGAGCCGTGGCCTGAGCCTGGGCTTGGGCTTGTGCCTGTTGAGCTGCAGTCGGGGATGCGGGGGGTTCGATTTGCGACGGCGAGGGCGGTGACTGTGGCTGGTCGTTTGTCGAGGACATGACGACGAAGACAGGAGACCCGCGATGGCCCCCTTGGATCTTATCGGACTGGTCTGCGTGCCGTGGGTGATGGATGGGTGATTGTCGGAGAAGCTCCGGCTCGGGAGGGCGGGTTTGCTGTCTGCAGCACGTCTGCGGTCCATTCACTGTGGGCGGGCAAGGCGAGGCGAGGCGGGTGGGTTTCGATGTGACGAGTCCACGCCGACGGCAGAGGCGGTGAGGGGCCTTGTCATGACTAATCACGGGTGGGATTCTGCCGCCCTCTTTCGGTCTAGTGTGGTTTATGTGGTGGGGCTCCTTTCTATCAGCTCCACTCTCAGGTGGTTCTGGCGGGGCAGCACAGCAATCGAAGGAAGGAGGCGAGGCACGCATGGTCGGTCTTTCCTCGAAGCATTAGTAGGTGTAAGTCTACCTAAGATACCTATGCTTTACAAATACGCCTCTCCCCAATTACCTCTACCTTACAACTACTGCATCACTCAAACAAATGCTCGATCATCTTGGCCATGTCCAGCAGCGACTGGTCGTACGGGACGAAGCCCTGGCCGACCGCCTTCAGCGCCTTGGACCCGTCAAAATCCAGCGGCCCCGGTGCCTTGAACCCCGGCAGATATCCCTCGCCCGGCTTGCCCTCCTTGATGGGGAGCTTGGGGTACGCTGGACGAAGAATGTCTGCTGCTGCCTGCGGGGGTCCCCAGCATGTCGACGAGATGTATCTCTCTCCGTCCGCTTCATCGGCCCTATCCACGGCAAATAGAATCAACTTGGCGACGTCGCGAACATCCACGTACCAACCGTACCCGTACGGCGGATCAATGATCTCTGCCCCCGACATGATGCGCCAGACGTACCGCGCGGAATCCACAATCTTTTCAGGCGTCTCCGGGGGTGTGAGAGGGGGCCCGGTCACGTAGCTACGTTGTTGATGTCAGCAGGCGTATCCGTATCCGTACTTGGATCGGCGAGGCATGCACTCACACAGGGTTCAGAGCCGTCATCGTGAATGAAGGCTTCCTCTCCTCCCGGAACTTCCAGAATTCTCTCTCGCCCATCACCTTGCCTGCCAGGTAGATGAACGCGCCTGGAGTCTTGGCTCCGAGCTGCTCAAATGCCTCGACCGCAGCGTCGTTCCAATCCCTCTCCGTGAAGGTGTATGGGCCTTCTCTGTTGGAGCCAACGGCGCCAGCAGATGACAACAAGATCACGCTCTTGACGGATGGCGACTTGGACGCCGACTCGAGAATACCTATCGTCGATCCCTTGACGAGCGCCATGACGGGTGCAGGATCAGGGATGTCGAATGTCGCTGGCTGCGCGAGATGCACGATGCCATGGACGCCCTTGACTGCCTCGTCAAAGGCACCTGCCGCCGCGATGTCGGGTACCTCAATCACTTCCAGCTTGTCGGCGCCATACTGGGACAGCGCGTCAACAATGGCCTTGGCTGAGGCTTTGGCTCGTACGGTCCCGCGAATGGAGTACCCTGCCTGCAAGAAGGCTTCCGCCGCACGCGCGGCGATGAACCCGTTGAGGCCAGTCAAAAGAATGATACCCTTGGACATGGTGAGGCGAGGCAAACGTCTGCTATAGAAGATGATGTGCCAGCAAGCTGTACACGATGCTTGTTGATGATCTTATACGATGTGACGCTGTGACCTTTCACGAGATCTCGCGTGAGATACCCGTGCGGATCAAAGACTAGCACCGAGGCGTGCAGTAGTTCGCGATGGAGATGACGAGACTAAACCCCCCGAAAACCCGCCGAAATGGACATCGTTCGTAAGATGTAAGACTTGACGCCCGGTGTATGAGGCGTCGGTCGCCTGCAGATGAATAATCGCTGCAGTCTTCCGAGGGCGCCAATCAGATCTCGGCGGCGCGCCTCGAGCTGAACACTGTGAACCGGGGTCTCGGCCGACATCGCGGCCCCACGTCCTTTCCTCTTTGCGCCGTTAGAGACCGCACGGGTATGAGAGCTGGAGCAAGTCTACTCGTAGTGCTGACATCCGACGCCGAACTGTTGGACTCCGCAACGGCCGTGTTGGGGTGAGTCCGATGCCAGACCCGGGTTGCCGGGCTACCGCCGGCCTGCCCATCACAAACAGCGCCAGCAGGGTCAGCCAGGGTTGTCTCAGAACCTCCCGCCTCATGGCTTTGATGGACGAGATATGATGTACGGCTAGGCACCAGCTTTTCTGATTGGGGCGATTTTGACCTGGTCAATTCCGACGTTTCCCAAAGCAAGTCTCATGACCTTTGGTGACCCTCGCTTAGCAGCAACAATGCTCGGCTATTATATTGTCGGCCCTCCTCGCCGTGCTTCCTCCCCTTTTGATCTGGCTGAATGCTGGTCTACCTTAGTTTGCAACTTGCCATGATCTCTTCCACCGAACAAACCCCAGGCTTTGCTGCTCCGTTAAATAGACTAGCCACTACTGCACTCGAGTTGATTGTCCAAAGGGCGCCAAGATGCCGTCATTTGAGGCTCAATGACGGCTAAGCCACAGCCGTGGTCGATATAGCTAATTGAAACCTCCACATTCAAAAACATTGATTCTCGAATGTTCCTCTTCTACCATCTTGCCTCCTCAATGTTCTCGTCAAACAAGCGGCACCTGTCGCTCCGATTTCTCGTTCCCGAACAGTCTCGACGTAGCAATCGGGCTCCCACAGAAGGCCTTCCACGGTCTCACCAAACCAGTCCGACATTGGCAAGTCGCAACCGGTTGTCCTCTCCTCTCAGCTCACGGTTGGGCCATTTGGTTCGACTCAATATCGGTTTTACCAATGGGCACGACCAAGGTTGGATCGACTTCATATATCCTCCAGCCGCCCCCTGTTACCCCACCTTTGCGCCGTCGACATGAGTGGTTCGCCTCAGCTTACCTTCTGTCAGAAGAAGGAGTGTGCCGTCCATGTGTGGTGGAATCATTCGTGGTCAGCCGGGACTAAATCAATTTGCCGGCTTCCTAGGGGAATTACCCCAGATCAGGGTAGTATCCGTAACCACACCTAATTAAGGCTGAAGCCACATGACAACCACGCCCCCTTCGGTGTCCAGACAAGGCAAACCTAGAATTCTCGAGGTTGTTAGATAGGCAAAGAAAACGATTCGTGAGTTGTAAAAGCGAACACTGAATAGATACCATCATGCAGGAACAACTCTCTTCGATCACGCCTTACATATCTTCGATCCAAATAGCAGGTTGGTTTTGTGAAAGTTGAAACTAGGACTCCATGGATAAGATCTAGTTCCGCCTCAAGAACCTATACGCAGGGAAAAAACGGATATTGATCTCTTTTGGTGGAATCTCAAAGCCAAAAGTGTTGGTCAGGGGGCACACAACGTACCTATCCGAAACCGCTCTCTGTCGATACCCTCCGCGGTTCCGGAACCATACCCCTGCCGCTTGAGCAATCCATAAGCCTAGCTGATAAGGGCTTCCGGCGACAGAACGCTGAGTTTATTTGACCGAAGTCGCGAAAACATTATCCACATGCCCAGACACTTGGCAACAGCACCGTGAGAGGCTTGTTCGTTATTGGCATTGAAAGCCCCGGTACCAGCAAAGCTTGGCCTCTGAGGCTCTCCGTCTCCACGCCGATCAAAAGAACCCAGCAAGATCAAGTCGTCGTGTCGTCGGTGAAAACTTCTCCATGTTCCATGAGAATTATGGTGCCCAGCGACGATTTGGGAGATCAAGTTGAGCCCGAACGCATACCTAGTTTCATGATGTCTAGATGAACAAAGTTAGTCAGACCTCTTAGTATAATCAGATATACACACCACCAGACCTCAGACGGCTGTCGGTTCCGTCCACCCAATCCCCTATCGTCAGTCGATACCACCTCGTACCTTTTGCTCTGTAGCCACTATTTGCCTCCCCCGCACCTCTCAGTTGCCCGGATCAAATGATGCTTAAATTGCCATCCCAGATTGGTGAATGTCATACCATCCTCGTGATAAACGTCCCGGGTTTCGGTCCCTTGGTGCCTGGCGCCTTTCCTTTTGAGATCAAGGCCAACTCCGCGTGGCACTATCTTGTCGGATCTGAACTCTTTGTATCCGACGGATGGACCCCTCCGTGGAAGTACTGCGGATTTCCGTGTCATGATACCCTCACTTCCACGAAGGAGAGCCGTCGGTGACTGGAGAAGATCATCTCCCTTCGGAGTCTGGACCTCCTTGGCTCACAATGTGCCAAGATCTACCACGTACCAGAGGTGAATATAAGAGGCCATCAAGAGTCCCCGACGTCAAGAACATCTCCCGCTGACCTCGTCCTCAACCATTCACTCTCTATTGTTCCGCAACATTACAAGATGCGTTCTCTCTCTGTTCTCCTCGCGGCTATCACCGCTGTCTCCGCGCAGCAAGCCGGCACCCAGCAGACCGAAACCCACCCTAAGCTGACCTGGCAGAAGTGCACCAGCTCCAGCTGCACCAGCCAGAGTGGTGAGGTCGTCATCGACTCCAACTGGCGCTGGCTTCACGACAGCTCGGGCGCCAACTGCTACGACGGCAACAAGTGGACCGACAAGTGCAGTACCGCCACCGACTGCGCGTCCAAGTGCGCCCTCGAGGGTGCCGACTACTCCGGAACATATGGCGCCACCACCTCAGGCAACGCTCTCAGCCTAAAGTTCGTCACTCAGCACGCATACGGCAAGAACATCGGATCGCGTTTGTACCTCATGAACAGCGCTACCAAGTACGAGATGTTCACCCTCACCGGCAACGAGCTGGCGTTCGACGTCGACCTTTCCCAGCTTGAGTGTGGCCTGAACGGTATGTCAAGAGGACTATGACACCCGGAATGGAGGCATAGGTACTGACACGATGCCTAGGTGCCCTCTACTTCGTCCAGATGGACGAGGACGGTGGCATGGCCAAGTACCCCACCAACAAGGCCGGCGCCAAGTACGGTACTGGATACTGCGACGCCCAGTGCGCTCGCGACCTCAAGTTCGTCGGCGGCAAGGCCAACATCGAGGGCTGGGTTCCCTCTTCCAACGATGCCAACGCCGGTGTCGGTCCGTACGGCGGCTGCTGCGCCGAGATGGACGTCTGGGGTATGCTTCCTCGACCTGAACAATGCACAGGGTACTAACCAGGCGCAGAGTCCAACGCCCACTCCTTCGCCGTCACCCCCCACGCGTGCAAGAACAACGCGTACCACGTCTGCGAGAAGAGTGGTTGCGGTGGTACCTACTCTGAGGACCGCTTCGCCGGCGACTGCGATGCCAACGGCTGCGACTTCAACCCGTACCGCATGGGCGTCACCAACTTCTACGGCAAGGGCAAGACCGTCAACACTTCCCAGAAGTTCACGTAAGTATTAATCATGTCAAACAAAAGAGAGACATACTAAACATTCCCAAGCGTCGTCACCCAGTTCTCCAGCAACAAGGTTGCCCAGTACTTCGTCCAGAACGGCAAGAAGATCGAGATGCCTCAATCCGCCATCAGCGGTGTCACCGGCAACGCCGTGACCCCCGAGTTCTGCACTGCCCAAATGAAGGCATTTGGCGACCGCGATCGCTTCTCCGAGGTTGGAGGCTTCTCCCAGATGAACTCCGCCTTCAGCGGCAAGTGGGTGCTGGTCATGTCCATCTGGGACGACCACTACGCCAACATGCTCTGGCTCGACTCCGTCTACCCTCCCGAGAAGGCCGGCCAGCCCGGTGCGGCCAGAGGCGACTGCCCCACGACCTCCGGCGTTCCCGCCGAAGTCGAAAACAGCCTTGCCAGCGTAAGTCCCGTCCCCCTCGCTTTCAAATGCATTCCGGTCGTGTCCGTGCTAACGATTCGTGCTCGCAGGCTACCGTCACCTACTCCAACATCCGCTTCGGTCCCATCGGCTCTACTGTCAAATAAGTGCGGGCTGATCCGTCTTCTTGGCGAGATTACCACTGAGATTGTCCCTGGGATTCTTGTCTGCTGCGCTGTTCGGGTGTGTTTGCGGGGGTTGATGCCCAGGAAAAAGCCTGGCACGACATGGATCGGACGCGGTTTTCTTTTCGAAAGTTGCACATATTTTTATCGAATCGGTGTACATAAGTCATTAACGCTCGTTTCCTGAATGTGCTTCGCCCGAACGTGAGAAGAACCTGTTCCCTGACATGAGTGGCATTTGCGTCCGAGACAGACTATTGTTAGTGTCCGCTGTATTAGCGACATTACCTTAAAGAAACCTCCCTTACTTCGGTGAGAGACTCCCCACTGAGAAGTGACCATTTGAATGGGTACTCGGCACATCCCTGGCCCCGGCGGCTGGCTGAGAAAAGAGTCAAGAAATGATAACGAACGCACGTGTCTTGGGTAATACAAACATATAAAGTTGAAGCCATCCCGTCAGCTGTCTTACCTTGCCATAGAAAGTCTAGGTCGCGAGCTCATTCATCTTTGTTCACCAAATATGACAGGCTCGGCCGAGTCAACTGAGACGCGATGCGCCAAATGAGTGGTGGCCAGTCGCGGTGAGACTTCCGACGACCAGTCATTCCCTGACAATTCTGAACTCTGGGCCTCTGACGCACCAATGAGCTCCAGCGCACATAAATAGGACCCTCACCGGTGAGGGTGACGCACTCAAGTTGTCATGGCCCATTGAAAAGGCCCAGCCCCCTGAATGCGACAGACTCTTCCCTAGGTGACATTTCGCAATTTGCGTCCTTCCGGCTTACTCCTCAAGCACACAGTCACTGCACAGGATCACCTTAGCGCTGATTTTCTGTCTAGAAACAGCGATGATACGCGTAAAAAACGGTGGAAGAGATCCCGATTCGCGCGTTGGAAGGCGAACGG
The DNA here is from genome assembly GCA_027406065.1 of Colletotrichum cordylinicola. Taxonomy (NCBI): domain Eukaryota; kingdom Fungi; phylum Ascomycota; class Sordariomycetes; order Glomerellales; family Glomerellaceae; genus Colletotrichum; species Colletotrichum cordylinicola. The sequence continues at coordinate 6,475,017 of JANVYD010000003.1, read as the reverse complement.
ACACAGTGAACCGGAAGGAACCTCGCCCTGAACGTCCCGGGGCCTGAGCAGAGGACTGCCTGTTTCTCCAGGGCCGGATCACACAACGCAGATACATAGGTATTCATATTGCCCAACAGTAGGTGGCATGGCACAGTGTCTGGTAATCAAGACAACAATAACAACAACAACAACAACAACACTGAGACAGTACGCACATACTCCTGTCAAGGCCCAGGTCAAGTTTTAGAACTTCGGAGCCGACGGGATGAGAATGATATGTTTCGCGGAACGGAACGTCTTTTGAAGGAATGCCAAGGGTGAATATGAGTCGTCCTTACCAAATGCGATGCCTTCAGATGAGCCGAGAGAATTACTTTGAGTCTAGTCGTGTTTCTGTTTCGGGGGTGGGCAGACAAACCCGCTCAACCTCGGCCTGGTCCACATCCCTCAAATACCGACCTGTTGGGGATTCACTCGGACAAATATCAGACAATGCAGGACGTTTTTTCCAATGAAAAGATTGAAAAGACGTTCGTGTGCTTCCAGTCAGATCTTATCTCTCCATCTGGTTGCAGCCCCAGCTTGGTTCTGCGTCTCTAGTGCCCAACTTTCAAATCAGGAGACGCCAGTGATGAGGACGTACGTAGCAGTATCCCGGCATCCCCTTACCAAACAAAGCCATGCCGGAATCCCGCACTGAGAAGAAGGAGCACGCCGAGGCTCTGGATGACCAGATTCGCTCTGCACGTCGCCAAAAACATGAGAAATTCTGATCTGTGTCACAAATCGCTTGCCACCTTTCGAGCTCCTAGCTGTTGCATCATTGCTGCCCCTGTATGGAAGCCTGCCAGGGCTTGCCACTTGCGAATACACGGCCGTGGGCAGAGGGCTTGGCCCAATAGGTCTTCAGGCATGTGTAGACCAACGTGTTTCCATCGTCAGGAACCAACAGCGCTTAACCACCAACCTTCTCCCCTGCATCCAAAGTCGACGACCAAAACAGACAAAGACCTGGACCTCCTTCGGGGGCTCTTGGCATTCCATCATCTCAGATGAGCTCGCAAGAAGGTCCCGTGCGCTCCGATTCTGAGGACCAAACGAGGGGCCAGTCGACGCCAGGCTTGAGACGATTGCTACCAGCAGCAGCCAGCACCGCTGGGCCCAGCAGGGGGCTAAGCAGCGCATCTCCGGACTACTCAATCAGACCGCTCCGGCACCAGGTCCCGGCAGCTTGTCTGCAATGCCGGAAGCGAAAGGTCAAGGTCTGTAGGATCGTCTTCTAGTTCATTTCGATGTCAGATCCCGCTTCCCCAGAGAAGCATGATTTGGATAGCCCCCTGGACTACTAGTCGCTTGTCAGGTCTTGGTTGGCTCGTTTGACTCAGGAGGGTGGCAGATCTTGCTGGGCTAGCAGCCAAGTCAGCTCCAACTGTGGAAATACTCCCAACGAGTGGGGAACCTGGCGCATCTTCGTTCATCCTCCTTCAATTCCATTCCAGGAGTTTCCGTGCCTGTCATCGATGATATGGCACTCACAGAAATACTGATATGTGACCTAGTGTTCCGGAGCGAGACCATCATGCCATCGATGTTTGCAAAACGACGTTGATTGCAAATGGGACACCGAGCCCGACACGTCTCGCCTCGTTTCGATACGCAAGCGCAAGGAAGAACTCGAACGCGAAAATGAGGACCTGCACGAATTCCTGCGCTTCCTCATTTCACGGCCAGAAGAAGAGGCTTTCGAGATCTTCAAACGTCTCCGAGCATCCGGCGACGCGCTGGAGGTGCTCAACTTTGTGCGTTCCGCGGATCTACTCTTGCAGAGACGACAGGTAGGAGACGATGCCAACCAGGAAAGCCCCAAGGAAACAACAGCAGGAAGAGAAGACGACCTTCCCGTGAGCCACTTCAAAGTGCTCGCAAAACCATGGACTAATCTAGCAAACGACACCATCGTCTCAGATCTGATCACCAGCTTCTTCCGTTGGGAAGCGCCCTTCTTCCTCCCCTTCGTGGACCAACAGACCTTTCTCGACGACATGCGCGGATGTTCCCCAGAGACGGCTACATACTGTTCCCCTCTTCTTGTGAACGCGATATGCGCCCTTCGAAGCGTATGTCACGAGTCTTCCGGGGGTTCTACAGCGGCAGTTTTGCGGTGGAGGCTGTTTCGTAGCTAATCGTTGGGATCTCAAGCATACCTCAGAACGTGCAGAAACCTTCGGACGAGCAAACGGTTGCGATTTGAGGATGCTCTTTCTCAACGAAGCCAAGCAACAGTTGGAACTCGAACGTGGGGAAGCGTTGTTGACCACCGCCCAGGGTTTGTTCATCATGTACTTGACGACACTGGCATTAGGGATGGAAACTTCGGCCGCGGAGTATCACCTCGCTGCCTGTGATGTGGCGCGCGCCATACAATCGGAAGTCAAGGGCATTTCGGGAGCCAAGGGACAAGACGAACGAGCCACGTCGAAGGCTTTGTGGGGGATGTATTGTTTTGAGAGGTTGGCGAGAACGGTGCTGCTGAGGCAATTCACTCAACTGACAATCTTTGCCCTAGCATTTGCGCTCTCTCCTATCTTCGACCATCGGCCCTGTCCAAGCCTCCCATCATTCGGCATTTCTTTGACGAATATACCCGTCACGGTGCAGAACTCCGGGAGGAAGAATGCCGAGTCACGATAATCCGAAACGCGATGGTCCTAGAAGCGACGTGCGACTTATCTGCGACGTTCAACGACATAATGGAATACAACTGTGGCATGACCGAGTACCAAATGAATGTTGATGACGACTTTAGAATAAGGCGCCAGTTTGCCACGTTGCTCTCGCAACTACGTCCGCAAAATCACGAGCTGCGGTCTGAAAAAGATACGGATTTACACGGCTTCTATTTCAGGTGGGGTTTCTCCTGTCCGGTACAGTCAGCTTGTTGCACTCTCAGCTAACAAATAGAGAAGAGCCTACGAATGCCAAATAGCCTTGGCCGTCCTGCGCCCTTTAGAGCCAGAAACACCGTTCCCTGCCGATGACACTGTCGCCGATCTCCTGTTTGCGCAATGCGAGCGCAGTATCGAGGGCATCGAAGACCACGATCGAGCTTTCGCTGTTAGAAACAGCTCCCCGATGATACTGCATTTTCTTTTCAACATCGCCGTCACTCTTACTGGGATTCTAGGGCATCTAGGGTCGCGCAATCTGTTTGCTAGGACTTGTCGGTTGATACGGGACCGCACACATTACTTCCCGCTCGCGTGGCAACTATTACGAGGTCTTTGGGCAATTGCGATGGATGGCGGAGACCAAATACCAGAGGCAGCAAAATCATCATTCGAGGGGTTATTGCAGCTGGGCGAGAGTATGTCGGAAGATGTGCCAATCAGCTTTCGCGTACCTTCGCGTAGGGTCTCAGAAGGGGTGAGGGGCCATGGAAAACATGGGGTTCGGCTAAGCGACTTGACTTCGAGAATGCAGAGTCGGAAGCCTGCTCATGGAGATGGTGGGGGCCCAGCATGAGGTGGCGTTGGTGAGTACAACATCACAACGATGCAGAAGCAACGGCTGTGATATCGGCTCTGCTGGAGCATTTTTGTCTGCACTCTTGGTTGGCCTTTCCAACTCTGATGTCCCACAATCACACCGAGGCAGCTTAAGCTAGAACAAATCATCTGCAATCAGCACTGCACGTGGCACATTGATATTGATGTTTCTGGGGCACCTTCCAAGCCCATGTTATGACCATGGCCAAGTCGGTCTCTCGATCTGGTGTAGCGCCAACAGGCACGAGACCTGCATGCTATATTTATCTACTGACCCACGCACGATTATCTATGACATTGGCTCATCAAGCGCGGGTCTTGATGCCCTTGTCCATTGAGCGGCAGGCCGTAAATCTGGACCCAGTAGAAGACAATATATTGTCCATAAGGGGTAACCGTTTCGCGAACAGCCGCATGAGCGGGGACAAAATGACATCATGTAGCCGGTTGGATGAAGACCTCGGACTCTTACCCCTCGAAATCACTACACCTTCAAGAATCCGATGTGCCCGGCAGAGGGATCTGTCGCCAAAGCAAGGGCGGACTGGTGTGGGGCCGGCGAACACCCGCGTTATGTGGATACGGCACCCGAGTCAGTCCGAGGCGCTCGGGAACGTGCCCGGATGCATCTCCACTACGACAGCCTGCTCGTAGAGACCCATCACAAGGAGATAATGAACAACCTGAGGAGGAATGCCAATTGATAGGCGGATGCGGTGGGACTAATTTCAAAGGTCGACGTACTCAGCGCAGCTTGATTCCATCTCGGACTTGATAAGGAGTGGCACAGGAGGCTTGCTGGTGACTTGAGGCCACAGTACAAGTTCAGTCGTAACAACGGAGTGTTAAGCGGAGAGGTCGCTCCGGTTGGTGCCGTAACATTTCATTCACCAGTACCTGCACAGTTTGAGCTGCAGCACCAACTGAAAACTGCCCCATTTGTTCCATGTACCTAAGGAACATCAGGACAGGATACAAGTAGACCATATCAACCCTACAGAGCAGACAACAGATTTAGCTACAAGAAAACGGAGTGCGGGTTGAAGTATGGCCTAGAGGCTACCACCGAGTAATACAAGTTGCAACGCAGCAACATGAACCTGCTTGTTCTCAATATTTCTCCCTTGCCGTCTCAAAGATCATTTCGAAGTGACTGCGGTGATCCGGAGAATTCTTTCACGTGAATTGGGGGGGTAAACGTTGGTCCACACGGGATAGGTACCCGCAGCAGGGACTTTGCCACCTCCCTGGATAACGAGTACATGATTTTGTTGATGCACGCTGGAGTAGACATATGAGTAAAAGCTACATGAAACAAACATCCGTCAAACCCGGCAGCATGAGAACTAAGGTTCAGAATCGACATGGCAATTGAAAAGATTACGGTCGTCATCAGTCTTTGACTGGAATAGCCTCAGCCATAAGTTCCAGGAACCCACGACTCGGTTGAGTCCTCAAGCTTCTAGATGGGTCGCTGAAGCAAAATGGACAGGAAGCTTGTTTGCAACAATCGACACGGGCTTATTCTCGCTGTTGGTTGCTTTTCAACAAAAACTTGAGTCTTGGAATCCGCTTGGCAGTACGATGGCATTCGTATTCACTCAGCAATAAAACCTGTTGTCTCACCTACCATTCCTGTCAATGACAGCAGACTCCTGCGGTACCCCGGCGTGAACATGGCAGGTGGCCACAGCCCGAATGACCCGACAGGATCGTATAGACCAGCGGTAACCTACAAGCCTTTACTGCCCGCCCCAACCCAGAATGTCCCCCAAATCATTTCGAGGCCTGAACGTCCCCTCAGACCGCTCAGGCAGCCAGTTCAAGCTGCCTGCTTACGATGTCGAAAGAGAAAATTGAGAGTATGTCGCCCCTAGAACAACACCGTGGGAATTAGGAGTCATCTTTGAGTTACTCAAAGAAAGAAACGTCACCCGGAGACACTTGCAAGAGCCAGAAACCTCGCTATGAAGGTCGAGTTCCAAACAGGATCATGGTGTTCAGCTGAGTATCCTAGCGAAATCAACAGCACGGCTGGGCGGTTAGGGCGCTAGTCCGCCAACGTCTCCATCTGCGACTGACTTACCCCATCGATACAACAGTCTGCCTCAGAGCAGCATCGGTTATTGATTTTGCTGACATCCTGCTCTCTGAATCATAGTGTACTGGCACTCGGCCAACTTGCTTCCGGTGCTCCATTCAGGGAGACGACTGCGAATGGGACACCGAACCAGCCATGTCGCGTCTGGACACGCTCCGAAAACGATACGAGCGGCTCGAAGAGGAGAACGAGGACTTGCGCGAACTTATTCGTTACTTATGCGTCCGACCACTAGAAGAGGCTGTCCAAATCTTTAACCAACTACGGTCGACGGGCGATGCGATTCACGTACTTGAGCTGGTTCGAACGAGCGATTTGTTGTTGGGCAAGAGACCTCTGCCCGGCAATATGAGCTAAAATTCCCACATCTCGAAGCCCCCTGATGTATGGTCGTCGAAACAGCCACCCGTATTCTGCTGTTGGATAGGCGTAGAAGAAAGACTACTCTACTTGTGTTCTCGCCCTTCGAAAAGCTAGGAGCCGACTATAGGAGATGACTTTGAATATTCTGTTGTCTGAATTGCGGCGATATCTTTGGTTAAGAGGAGGAACTTATGGGCTATTGCTTGCTTTTACGCTAGAGGCTTGCGTACAAGCTTGAAATCATGAGCGAGGCATCAGCAGGTCCAAGGTCAGAGAAATTCTTGTTATGTTGCGAGGATTCTAAGGGCATTTCACGCGAAATGATAGACGGCATGTTATCCTAAGCGCTTTGTCAAAACCATTTCCATTTGGACGGGAGCAAATTCAATTCGCGCCCCTGCGTTTGATGAGAAACACATCATGGTGTGAAGAACACATGAAATCTATCACAACCACAGTTGCGAAGGGTCACCAGTTAACACGTCTTGCTACCAGAAGATCTCTGAAACTTATTGAGATCCACCACGTGCGCGTTTGATTTGTGTCATATGACATTATACCGATTGTTTTTCTTCAGGGAAACCCGCGCTGACACAGTTCTGATCGTCATCATACCCCCGGACAAGACATCAAGGAAACGGCACACGACAGAGCGCCTCAATTTCTTTGTCTGCCTAGTAGGTAGATACTGAGTACCATGAGTCCTTGGTTGCTACCTAGTAGTCTTTTGCATGTCAATCCCACATTTCTGACATTCACCTAGGCTGCGATAGGTGGCAGGTTCATCAAACACTCTAGGCAGTGTCGTCACCCATCAAATCCAGAAGAAGGAGGTAAGAAGACTGACCACACCCTCAAACGTTGGGTTCATCGTGGCTGCTAAGATTATCTCTGTAGCCTATAGTCGTGTCCACGCATGTATCATCATCTCAGTCCATTCTCATCGGGGACCCTGGCGACAGCAGCATGATGTGCTCATCCAAAAGCTCAGCTCAAGTCGTCAATGACGATTCAATCTTCTCCCATTGGAAGTTTGATTCACTGGCTCATTGATGACACAGCAAACTTGGGTTTCCAGTGAAAAGCAGCGGAAAAAGGTACACCGAGGCGTTGGCTGTGCGGTGTTCGCCTAATAGTTTAGCCGCGGTATTCTATCCCCCCTCGCGATATTCTCGGTGCGTCTTGTCATGCAACCCCGCGACGTAATGCCCATTTGACAATACCTTCTCGTCGGTATATGTTCAGCGGCCTTCACAGCCTGAGCTCATGTTGTCATTACAATGAGAGCGTTCAACTCAAAAATCAATCGATCGATAATGTCTCAAACGAAACCCCGCATTCTGTTCTTCAACCCTGTTCGCCATGCAGTGGCAGAATACGAGGCCCTAAAGACCGTTGCTACCCCCGAGGTAGTCACGAGCAAGTCACGGGCAGAATTCTTCAGTGATCTGAAAAGCAAGTATCAGGATATCCAAGCTATATGGAGAACATCTGCCAGTGGGGCTGTAAGTTCTCTTAATCTGATCTGAGTGTCCCTTCACCTAACCCTGGGCAGGTTGCCGGAAAGTTTGACGAAGAATTCGTCAATGAACTCCCACCTTCACTCAAGTACATCTGCCACACCGGCGCTGGCTATGACCAGATCGATGTAGACGCTTGCTCCAATCGCAAGATCACTGTCACTTACGCACCTGACCCGGTCACCAATGCGACCGCTGATTTGACCATCTTCCTTCTTCTCGGCGCCCTCCGCCAACTGAACCCTGGCTTAAGCAACTTGCGAAGGGGAGACTTCAAGAAGGGTCTCGACTTTGGCCATGATCCTCAGGGCAAGACCCTGGGCATTCTCGGCATGGGCCGAATCGGGCGTGCAGTCAAGCGTCGGGCGGAGCCATTTGGCCTCAACGCCATCTACCACAACCGCAAGCCACTCTCAGACGAGCTCGCTGCAGGAACCCCTTACGTCTCATTCGATGAGCTTCTTCGCACGAGCGACATCATTTCTGTCCATGTTCCTCTCTCAGCAGCGACTACACATCTAATTGGACCGGAGGAGATTGCCAAGATGAAGCCCGGTGTGGTGATTATCAACACTGCTCGAGGTGCAGTCATTGACGAAGCTGCCATGGCCGCCGCGCTTGACGAGGGCCATGTTGCTGCTGTCGGACTGGATGTTTACGAGAAGGAGCCCATTGTTGATGAGCGATTGGTCAAAAATGAGCGCGCATTGCTCGTGCCTCACATGGGAACACACACTCATGAGACCCTGAAGCAGATGGAGTTGCTGGGTATGGAGAACGCGAGGCGGGGCGTGTGCGGGGAAGAGTTGTTGACCGTTGTTCCCGAGCAGCTCGGCGCTTGAATGCATCAGACACATCAACTCAATTGAACCATTTCCTCAAACCTAAGATGACATTTGGTCCCTGAAGTGACGTAGTTGTCCCATGTTCCATTTTTGGTGCCGTCGGGTCGTGGTGTGTGGGCCCTCAGCTGCACCAGAAGCCTGTGTGTGACTTGGCCGCGGGCTTCCCTTTGTCCGCGGGTGAAATATTAAGCGATCACAAGCCCTCCATCTCCATGTTTATCCCGCGTGTGCTCCCCAACCCCAAATCTCGGTCGTCTTACGCCAGATACGCCAATAACCCAATAACCGATCTCGGCTGCCATTATCCGACAGCTGCGATGCCGGACCCAAGACTCAAGAATCACCAAACGTCCAAGACGTCCCGAAGTAGTGGGGCATGCCTTGCTTGCAGGGCCAAGAAACACAAGGTACACATATGATTGTCTGTTAATTACGGCTGAGTGATGCTGACATTCCTCCAAGTGCAGCGGGGAGAGGTTAGTGACACGGCTTTTCCTGCATCTTGAAAGTTGCACCACGGCTAAGCTTCACTTATAATCTAGACCAAGATGTGCACAATGTGGCATTAACAACCTTGTCTGCCAGTGGCCTGAACCACGCAAACGGTAGGTTATCTCATATTTCCAAAGCCGAAGTACTAACAGAACTGAAACTCAGGGGCCCCCCAAAACACTACATAAACACCATGGAGAATCGATTGCTTGAGACGGAAAACGTTCTTTGTGCCTTGCTGTCACAGTGCTCAGAGGCGCAATTGAATACTGCTGTATCTGAACTCCGGATGCCCAGCGCGGGTAATGGGAAAGACACCCGCGCTGCTGAAGCAGCAAGACGTGAAAGATTCGGTCCCGTCTATTGGGCAAAATTTCCTCTCAAATCAGCACAAGAAATTCAGCGCTGGGCAGAGGACAAGTCATCCATTTCCGTTGCATCACCCCGGTCAGAGTCGATTCAAGTCGCTGCCAACCATACCCAGGGCCTCGACAGCGATGACGAATACCAGGATGAAACCACGCAGGCGATGGAAAATCCCCTCAGCCCATTTAATGTAACATCTGCTGCCGTTGAGTCTTCAAGTCCGACCTCAGACATCTCTGCTGCGACTCCAGATCGTGAGCGGGTGGGCTTTGAGGCCGTTGAGCCGATGGATGGAGTGTCGGGGGAACACATGCAAGGCATAGGAGGAATGATGTTCGAGAATCACACATTGGCGGAACCTCAAAGAAGTACTCAAGAATCCTCACAAACGCAACCTTCAGAAAGCTACGAAAGTGCCTTTCTGTGGTAGAAATAAACATCATGCTCAAGTTTGCGATTGATGGCTCCGATGGAAGATCGTGAGTTGTATTAGTATGTAGGCGTTGCGAGCTTGGTGACCACTCAACAATGTGTTCTCAACTCAAATTGAATTTCTCTACGAGCTTTAGCCCAACCTTCTCTCATACGAACCTTTCAGATTGTAAATGCACCTCGTCCTCGGCTTACATGTTACATGACTAGGCATTAACGCCGACATCACGGGGCACGGATGCCCGGGTTTGAGCGTCTTGCGTGCGGACAAATCTAACCCCGCAACACCCCACCGACAACCGGCTAGGTCGTGGGCTGGTCATTTTCACATCTCCTTCTCTCGCTGTATGAGCCACCTTCGGGAACATGGTCGCCACAACGCCGAGCAGCCCATTGCGGAAGTCGTCGCCTTGAACATAACTCGAAATCATGCCGGAGATTGGGAGTCTCAGAGCACTTGCCAACGGCGAGAGCCAGTTCGTTGGCAGCTCCTCTGGTGTCTACTTTATCAACACCGTGAGACGAGCGTTTTCCGCACACACCAGCGCAACAGCAGACGCCAGCCAGCGGACCAATGACGTGGGCGCAGAACTTCGCGATGATCCATCGCCAGAGGATTGTATTGTCGGAGCCGGAGGAGATGACGAGACCGAGCAAGATGAGAATGCGGACAACGCCGGCCACCATGAATCTCATCCGCAGTCACACGATCACCTGTCTCCGTTTTCTACCGGTTCCGACTTCATCAATGATATGAGCAAACTTCCGGACTATTCCACCGCCAGGAAACTCGTGATGACATACTTCAGAATTTGGCATCCCTTGGTTCCCTTTTTGCAAGGTCCCGAATGCCTTGCCGAGTTAGACGCTCTGTACGCCTCTACCGAGCACGACCGACGGAATGTTGCGTCTCTCAGTCGTCTAGTCATCTTCAGGTGTATCTTCAGCATTGCGAGACTAGATAGTGATGTCGCAGTGGACATAGGACCTGCAGGGATCCGATCAAGCTCCGATCTGCTACCCACCCTGAGCCTCTTGGCTCTACGGAGCGATGCCTGTTCCATCCAGGCACTTCTTAGTGCCCAGGTGTACTTTATATCCGTCATGTCTCTTCGACATGCGTCATCCGTCGGTGGTCTTATCTCAAAGTCGATTTTCCAGTCCGGCATGCATCGCTGCCCCGTTCGATATGGCCACCTATCTCCAGATGAACGATCTATGCGCAAACGAATTTTCTGGAGTTTTTATGTTCTGGACCGGTTCGTGAGCCAGTCTCTAGGCCACCCTAGCGGCATTCAAGACTCAGATATCGATGTATGCCCTCCAGGGCATAGGGATCTCCACGAACCTGTCGCGCAATCCGCACTTTCTCCCGCAAGTGCTGCAGCAGACAACACGATACTACATCTTCCAGCCAATCACCCCGAAAGATGTGCGAAATCCCGAGATAAAGGAGATTACGATTCAGATTCATCCACAGAAGTGGAAGAAGGGGACCAAAACCCAGCTGGAAATAGCGAAGCAAACGCCAGTTCCTCCAAAGCTGCCGCCATTCTTCGACACCGTCAAGAGACTCAGAACGTCCTTCAAAACCACGTGAGACATTCGCAGCTGGTTGGAAGAATCTTGGATGTATTTCACAGGTCCATACATGCTCGGGACATGAACAATCAAACCATTCTCTTCCTCAAAGCCGACGTTACCGCCTGGGGCAACGACCTCACAGAACCACGGCCTGGTTCAACTCTCACGAACATTCCGGAGCTCAATCCGGACCCAACCGTTTTCCCATTCATCACCTATCATTACACTGTTCTTTTACTCAACAGACCATCACTGTCACTGGACTCAAGATGCGCCGAGTTTCGTGCGGCACTACAAACGTGCATCAGTGCTGCAAAGGCCATCGTACCAACTGTCGAGCAGTATCACCAGACAGGTGGACCCTTGTTTTGGCCTGGCTACATGTCTGCCGTCTGGATGAGCGGTCTCGTGCTGGCGCTCGCAGCTCGTGTGAAGTCATACAGCCTCTCTAGAGCCAAGTCGTAAGTCTCGTTCTCAACTACTTGTCTTGGTCAACTTAACTTACCAGTTCTCAGCGGTATTCGTACCGTTCTCAAGTTACTTACGGTCATGGAAAGTCGATGGCGCATGGCTAAAGACTGCAAAGGAGTATTATCTGTGCTGCTGAAAAATATTGAGCATAGAGCCAAGGGGCACAAGAGAACTCGCACCGAAGGGGATGAGACTCCGAGCCCAGCTCCGACAAATAGTGATGGAAGTCCACGGACAACGAAACGGCAAATGACACAAGTCCCGTCTGCGGGATTTCGTGGACGTCTAGATCGGGCTCATGGGCGATCTTCTCGATCTTCACATGCGCTCGCACAGAACAGATCAAGGACCCCATTGCCCCAATCCGCCCAGCGAAGCGTAAGGTTTCACGATAACCGAAACGACAACGTTTATTACAACATGGAAACCCCTCAACATATTACAAACTCACATCAACAAATCAGCACATTTTCCCCAGGTTTCAGTGCGGGAGAGCCGACCCTCTTTGGAACTTCCCAGGACATGAGCTTCCAGAACAACGTCTCTAACTCATATTTCTCACAAATTCCCACAACATTTCCAGATCGACAGAGAACCGCTCAGGGCCAAATGGATCAGTATGGAAACACGGATAGCTTTTTCGACATGTTTGACGGAGCAACATGGGGATCTCTTATAGATATTGTAAATGATGCTGGGACTGGGATGTAAATTCAAGCTGCATGCAGTCCGCCAGAGATACCCGGAGTTAGGAGTTGACTTTTTGAACCGAATCATCGCAGATGGCAGATATTCGTATGGAGCTGTGTTCTTTCTACAATACAATCTAAGCTCGCGCAAAGTCCTCTCCCTTCTTGACGTTGCCCTTCAACTCATCCACGGCAATCTTGAGAAGCTTCGTCTCGTAATCAGAAAGAGAGCCAATCGGGTGAGCAGTCTCAGCACCACTGGCACCAAAGCTCACAGGAACGGCAAAGTACTCAACGCCGAGCTCCTTGGATACGACATCACCGCCCGGCACACCAGGCAGATACACGTACGCGGGCTCTACGATGCCAGTCTGACCTTGAGCTGCCTTGATAATAGCCTGAGCAAATCTACACCCTGTGTCAGTCACATACGTTTTCCAGCTTGATCCAGGAAGACACCCACCGGAATCCAGCGTAAGCCATGCATGTGGTTGCAGAGCCAGCACCGGCCTTCGCCTTGACAATTTCATCTCCGCCAAACTGCACCCCTACGTAGGCATGTCAGTCACAGCTTCCGTTGTAAGCGGCAATTGCCTTACTGTGTGTGATGGCTTCAATCTGCTCTTGGCTCAGTTGAACCTTGGGCTCAGACTGGCTGATCAATGGCAGAATCGTCGCGCCAGAGTGGCCACCAACAACTGGGACCTTGAGTTCCCGAGGATCGTTTCCGAGGACATCGGCCACGAACTTAGATCCTCGGACGACATCCAAAGTTGTCACACCGAACAAACGCTGAGGGTTGAAAACGCCATTCTTCTTGAGGACTTCAGCGGCAATGGGGACGGTGCTGTTAACAGGGTTGGTGATGATGCCGACAAGAGCTGTTGGGCAGAACTTGGCGACACCGGTAGCAAGGTCCGCAATGATGCTGGCATTGGTCTTGAAAAGGTCTTGGAAATGTCAGGCAATTATCAGCACGTCCTTTTGGCAAGAAATGCTTACCATCACGAGTCATTCCAGGCTTTCTAGCAATGCCTAAATGCCCCCTGTCAGTCTCTTGCAACTCCAAGTTCGCTCGACTGGAGCTTACCGGCAGAGATCAAAACAACCTCTGCTCCTGACAAGGCTTTTTGCAGGCCGTCATTTTCAGGCAGGTAGCCCTTTACTGGAGCCGGGGTATCAATGTGGTTAAGATCAGTTGCCACGCCGACAGCGTGCACGACATCATAAAGCCTGAGGTCTGAAACCAGAGGGCTCTAAAACACCATGTCGTCAGTTACAAGCTACATTGAGCATAAATATATCTTTACGTACCGACTTGAGCAAAAGACTCAATGGCTGGCCAATCTGCCCAGAGGCTCCGAGTACAGCAACTTTGACCATTTTGAATCGAAATGTTATGAAGTGTTGAAAGTGTTACAATGCCAAATAGAGGGTAGATCACGAAGCTTGTATGCGAGTTGCACATAACTCTTGGGCATCAGTGCTGTGCTAGTTTGCCTACTATGTCAGACGAGTCGTTGAGAGCTGCCGCCAGTGACGTCGCTGGCGCGGGACTAAGAGCCTGCGGCCAAATATTTAAGCGACCACATCCGCTCATCCCCGAAATGCAGCGGGCGTAATACGGCAACGACATTTCCCCACGGAAACAACATCCTCCGATATCGTCAAACGGCTCCAACCGTCGTGGCAATTATAAACCGTCATACCGATTTCTTTACGAATAATCCAAAGCCAGATCTGACAGACCCCAGCCACATCCAGCACCAACCAACAACAATGGCCCCCCAAACACTCAAAATCGCCGTTATTCCCGGAGATGGCATTGGCAAGGAAGTCATGCCATGGGGTGTCCGCGCTCTCGAAGCCGCCGCCAAAGTCTTTGGTCTCTCCCTGCAGTTCGAGACCTTCGACTTTGCGAGCTGTGATTACTACGACAAGCATGGCGAGATGATGCCATCTGACTGGAAAGAGACCCTCCTCAAGTTTGACGCCATCTACTTTGGTGCTGTGGGCATGCCGAGCCAAGTCGCCGACGACGTCTCACTGTGGGGAAGCTTGCTCAAGTTCCGCCGCGAATTCGACCAGTACATCAACCTCCGCCCGTGCCGCTTGATGCCCGGCGTTAAGTCGCCCCTCGCCAACCGAAAGCCCGGCGATATCGACTTCTGGATCGTGCGTGAGAACACCGAGGGCGAGTACAGTAGCGTTGGCGGCAAAATGTTTGAGGGAACCGACAGAGAGACTGTCATCCAAGAGACTATCATGACCAGAGTGGGCGTCGACAGGGTTCTCCGCTATGCATTCGACCTTGCTCAGAGCAGACCCCGCAAGCGCCTTACCAGTGCTACAAAGAGCAACGGCATCAGCATCACGATGCCCTACTGGGACTCCCGCGTCGCGGAGATGTCCAAGAACTACCCCGATGTCAACCTCGACAAGTACCATATCGACATTCTGACCGCCCACTTTGTCCAGCGCCCAAACATTTTCGACGTGGTGGTTGGCAGCAATCTCTTTGGAGATATCCTGTCTGATCTGGGCCCCGCCTGCACGGGTACTATCGGTATTGCTCCTTCAGCCAACATCAACCCCGACGGAAAGTTCCCCAGTCTTTTCGAGCCGGTGCACGGCAGTGCCCCGGATATCTATGGCAAGGGCATCGCCAACCCTGTCGGCATGGTGTGGGCTGGTCAAATGCTTCTTCAGCACTACGGATACACAGATGCCGCCGCTTTGGTGCTGAAGGCAATTGAAAATGTGTTGGCGCGGTCTGAGGCATCAATCATGACACCCGACCTGGGAGGAAAGGGCACAACGGATGGGTTTGGACAGGCCATCGAGGCGGAGATCATTGCTTTGGGTGAGAAGAGGTAGAAGCTGGGGTCCTAGACTAGTGATGATGCTGTTGAAGATACGGATAGATATTGCGGACTCACACTTTATCCAATGATACATGTTTCTTGTCGTACATATGATGCATCATTGGAACATACACAATCACCTGTGTTGAAGGTATATTTAGCCGATCAGTTGTGTGTGTGTGGCAACCTGCAAGACGACGGGATGATATGGACCCGGACCGATCGAGAAGCGGAGCTTTTATGAGTTTGCTTTCGCAGGAGTGAACAGAAGGTGAGAACCAAGGACTTTCATGGTTAGGCTCACGTACCTTGTGTGTGAAATTGCTTGCTTCTTTAGTTGCTAAGGTTGAGGTGCCATTTTAGTTTGCGAAATCACTGGCAATTGCGGTTGGATCGCTCCACGGAATCATGACCAGTGAGGGGCACGCCCAGCAAGTGCCCGTAGAAGCAAGGATCAGGGGAAATTACCGTCCATATTGCGTGGCTACAAGGGTCTGGCGGGTGTCACGCTAGATCCGGACGCATTCCCCGGAGCCCCTGCTTCCGCTCATCACCAGGGGCAAGGAGTTCATCCATAGAACACTGTCTTTTGGGTCTTGACAGAGAAGTATTCAAAGTTTGACGGTAAAAAGAAGAGTTCGACGTTGAGTAAAATGAAGCAAAACGCCGAGTTGGCTCCAGTTTATCTCCCTAGGTGGTTGTCACTTCGACTGGACCTGGAAGGCGTCTTGAGAGCGATGAAGCCTGATGGAGAATCCACTGGAAGAACGCGTCTGCCTCAAAAGAGACGGAAATCGAATCCCTGTTAGCCAAGAGCACGGCTTCTTGCCCTCAAGGAAGCGCTGCCGCTTTTGCCATCGCATGCAGATTCGAGATCATACCACTGCAGCATAGTGTGGCTCGCTAATGTGCCCATCTGGCACAGCAAGCCATAATCTTTGGTGCAGAAGCGAAATCTTTTGGCGCAGACAGCCCGTTGCTTTTTTTGTCAGAGTTTGTCTGGGTGTGACACTCACATTCTACCATAGGCTCGCTCAAAACCATGAGTATGCCCATCGTGCGCGACTGAAATGTCCTACAGCATTCACTTCCACCGAATGGCACTCGAACTCCACGCCTGTGATGGCATCCACGGATGCATTCGACTCGATTCCAGATGATCCAGCCAGGCTCCCCGCGGCGGGGCTTTCGGCCTTTATGGGACAACCGCCCGCGACACGGCACGATTACTACATCATCAAAGGTCTTTTCCGTATGATTGGGATGAATGATGCCAACCCAATGAAGGGTTACTTTCTTGCTGCCAAACCTCCGTCGGATTACACACACGAAACGAGACTACCCAGCATCCTGGCGGGCCTCATCTTTGTTATTCTGGTCATCACGATTCCCACAGCCGGCAGGGTCGGACTGAGGTTGAAGAGGGGTTCCACGATACAATTCGGATGGGACGACTGGACAATAATAATCGCAGCGGTAAGTGGCAAGCGACTCAAGATGGCTGCTCGGCATTGCTTACACAAATTGTCATCTGCCGTAGCTAGTTGCACTCGTCTATCCGATAGCCCAGATCACGTCGCTCGCAGCAGGCGCGGCCGCCGTCCACGCGTGGGAAGTCACGTACGAACAGTATAACTTTGGCATGGTCGTTGCCATGACTAGCAAGACTACATTCTACGTGGCTGTGGGCATAATCAAGCTATCAATTGCGATCTTCATACGTCGAATGGCAGGCCACATCAACCGCTGGTGGCAGATCTCGTGGGACATTTTCATGGGCTCATTGGTTGCCTATGTGATGCTGGCGATTTTCTATAACGTCTTCGCATGCAATCCGCCAGCAGTTCAATGGGACCTGGCTTTGCGTGGTCGCCTTGAGCCTGTGCCCGTATGCATGGACTTGGGAGTACAGTCTAAGATCTTAAGTGGCATCCATGTCGCTCAGGGACTCACGCTGCTGATCACACCAATCATAATCTTATGGAAAGTCCGTATGGATGGGGCGAAGAAGGTTCGCCTTTTCATTGTCTGGGCAGTTGGCGGATTGGCAGTCCTCGGCGGCCTTCTACGCCAGATCCGACCGACGATGACGAACGACTTTACTTGGGACTATGTTGAGGTCTTGGTTTGGACATGTCTGGACCTATCACTTGGAATGTTGACTGCTTCGCTGCCGGTTCTGGACGGCCTGCTTGAGAAATATTGGCATAAAGCCCAAGCCAGCGTCGTCAACGCATACGGAAGGAGTCAATCTGATGGAAAGACGGACGATGGAACATGGCATTACACCAAAACTTCCGATACCGACGGGGCACATGGAGGGAAAAAGCACACCGCGAAGTCGTCCATAACCATTATCGCGGAGATGAGAGATCGCTCAGAATCAAGCGAGAGCATCGTGAAGAAGGATCAGCTGCGAGAGAACCGTGGTACGGTAGTGGAGATGAATATTCTGCGCACTCAGGAGGTTGAGGTTCATGTTACTCATGCTGATGAACACCCGGAGTATATACCTCATGATCCACGAGCACCGTCGCCTCAATGGCATAACAGGCCGGAGTGGCACGAAGAGCCTCAGGGACTCAAGCAGAGATAAGAAGACAGAGTGTTATTCTCAATTCCATGCTGCGTGCAAATAAATGATAGGGGTTCATCTTTGTGTGCCTCTTTAGGCGTCCAGAAACGCTTCATGCCGATATGAACATCTTTATCAGATCAAAGCATCTTTATCCCCAATCCAGTCCAGCACCAGCCTGGCGATTTCACCGTTATTCTTCTCGATATGCATGAAGTGCCCGTTTCCATGAATACCCCTCTCCGCGAGCTTGATCCATTCAGGTTTCGCGCCGATCTGCCTCATGTATTCCACGATGCAATGATCGTAAGTGATGTGAACGCTTGCCTCTGCGGTGATCATGAGGTATGGAACGCTTGCGATGTTGCGTAATTTGCGTGCCGGCTCAACTTGACGAAAGCAGCTGCGCTTGGCAGTGGTAGAGTTGCCAACCTCAACCCTTTTGAGCTCAGAAGGATCGGAAATAGGCGGAGTGTAGTTAAGAGGGGTGTTGGCCAGACCCCAGGCATTGTTGAAGAATCCAGCAGTCCCGTACGTGTACCAGAAGAATGGAATGGTTGACGATTCCAGATTGATGTTGGCAGCCACGAGTTCCGGACAATCGTTTGAGAGCAGAATACCTGCAGAACCGCCGGCAGAGTGACCGATCACGTACGACTTGCCGATAAGGTTGAGGAGCTTGCATCCGCTGGATCGCATTGCGTTCTCGAAGGTGATGTTGTTAGTCGTGTATGGAACCATGGAGTTCTTGAAGTTTTCGAAAGCGGGATCACCGGCTCTCCCGGTGCCGGGAAATTGTGTATGCAGTTGAGACTGGGGATAGCCGTTGTAGAACTCAGGAGCGGAGAATCCCATTTCAACCAAAGTCGAAGATGATCCCGCAGTCAATGGGAATTCATCCAAGTCCATGTTAGCGCTCCGACCATTGCCGACGGCATCGACGATGTAAACCACGTAGCCTTCCTCGATGAAGTAGCTAGCAAAGCCTTTGCGGTTGTCAGGCGTGTTGAGCCAAGACGTGCCACTGCATCCGCCGCCATGGAAGAAAACGATGGGGGTTTCTCGTAAAGGAAGGACTGGGCTGATCTTTTCGACATAGAGTTTGTCGGCGGTGAGCTCACCGGAAGCAGTTTCCAGAGCGCGACCCCCGACGTAGAAAAAGTCCCTCAGGTACGGGACCGTATCGGCATTCTGGCATCGAGGATGAATGGCGTTAACACCGGTGCAGTCGCGGGCTTCAATTCCATGAGCCAAAGGAGCCACAGCTAGCAAGCCGGCGTAAATGAACTTGAAGGTCGCCATCACAATTTGGGGCGGAGTGCTGGTCATGTGGAGGACTGGGCCGAAGTCTAGTCATCTTTGATTAAGCACCGACAGATCACGTTCATTAAATACAGAACTTCCGGTGTAATAAAATGAACATCTTTGAAAAGACGCGAGGGAGTGGATACTATGAATATTGCTGCATTGCTAGCCAGGGGCTCATGGTTTACTACCACCTTGGCGAAGTGGCACAGCACAAGCGGGATCAACTGGAGTAAGTTTTCGGTAACAAGTCCGATGCTCTATGCATATCGCCCCGCGTGAACACATTGTCCCGCATGTTGCGCCCAACGAGATCCAGAAAGCACGACTTGACATTGTACGTAATCCGTCAGCAACGCATATGGCAACTACAAGGATAAGTATCATACATGACCGTCCTTCGGCATGGGTGATGAA
The DNA here is from genome assembly GCA_027406065.1 of Colletotrichum cordylinicola. Taxonomy (NCBI): domain Eukaryota; kingdom Fungi; phylum Ascomycota; class Sordariomycetes; order Glomerellales; family Glomerellaceae; genus Colletotrichum; species Colletotrichum cordylinicola. The sequence goes on along the minus strand of JANVYD010000003.1, from coordinate 6,455,466 downwards.
TTAAATGTTGGAGTTTCTACATACAAACTAATCTCCATACCCATTATGAGGAGCAAAGAAAGTACGAAAGTAGTGCGATAAGAAATGCGAATAAGATTGCGGAACAGCGTTATGACATAGAGGGTTGCAGTGATTCAGTTCAAACATCATCCTATTTGACCCCAAAAAACACCCGACTTGAAATGGTTGAGCTGCGAACGATTGATACAACCTGTAGATGTAGTGATCCAGTTGATGTGCTACGGAAGGTTTCTTCAAGAAGCGGACATAAACGTACCTAAGCGCCGCATATCCTGATGGTTTTCGCACCCATCTCACACAGGCTTCCAACATCTCAAAGTTGCCTCCAGGCTAGATTCATAGAAGAACTACAAAGCATTCAGCATTTCGTAATTATCGAAAGAATGTCAGCTTCTCCACATTCCCTCAAAACTCAGATACACCGATGCAACTGTCTGACGTGCGCTTGCATCATGCCAGTCGACGCACCGCGAGATACTTGCGACTGGTGCAGAGTCATGGAACACACCCCTCTTATTATGTGGACTATTATTCGACTCAGAAGCTTCAAAAACACAGACTCGGTCCTGAAAAGATAGCAGGAATTCAAGTTCAGGAGGACATCGGGCACCGAGAAATAAGTCAGTCATTGAGGTGGAGCTGAAGGGGTACGGACAGGGTAGAAGATCTACGAGACAGAATTACATCGTTCGAAAGACGAACTCAAAAAAGCAAAGTTGTACTTTCGTTAGAAGATCAAATTCAAAAATGACGCCCTGCACTCTGGCTTTGGCTTGGAGATGAATTGCTTGCAGTACCTATGAGTTACTTGCCACCACGTTCTAGTGCGTTGGCCAACATTCAAAGATCACGAGGTAATGCGTCGGACTCATCTTTCACGAATGGAGACAGAGTGAGCGCAATAACAAGTCACACCGTGGCAATTTCGATACATAGTACAACTTGGGATATGATTCAATATGTGCCCATGTAGTCATAGGCTACTTACAACTGGTTATCCGCGTCAAAACACCACCACCCGCCATGTTACCACCTGCCTGTTTTTGAACACCACAACACCGCCGGAGTACGTCATACATCACATCGTTAGAAGCCACCGTTAGGGTGGATGAGGACCTTGGTGTACCCATCGATTCTCTTGTCAAACTTCTCGTAGGCAGTCTCCGCGTCTTCAATGTTGATCTCATGAGAGACGACGAAGCTGGGCTTGGCCTTGCCTGCAATGATCAAGTCACGCAGATACCTGTTGTAAGCCTTGACGTTGCACTGGCCAGTGCCGAGAGATAGTCCCTAGGATTTATTAGCAAAGCACCAGTTGGCTGAAGCTTTGGGATACCCATACCTTCTCGAATAGCTTGCCAAAGCTAAGGCTGATCATGCCCTTTGCCGAAGCATCATCCGACGCACCAGGATCACTAGGTAACGACTTAGCTTGCTTTTTCACGCATCAAAGTGGTCATCATTCTCACCTCGGAACGTAAAGTCCTGGAATTCCAAGGCCACCGCAAGCTCGGGTAACCTTGATCATGTTTTCCAGAACAATGTTGGGCTGCTCCGTGTTGCCGCCTGCACTGACGGCCTGGTATCCGACGGCATCAACAGATCGGTCAACCTCGCCACCATTTGATTTCTTGATTTGCTCCACGGCATCGCCCTTTGTGAAATCGATGGGTGTGCATCCGATCTTCTCTGCGGATTGGAGACGCTCAGGAACCCGGTCCACGACAAAGACTCTTGATGCTCCACGGAGCACAGCAGAGTACGCTGCCATCAGGCCAACGGGGCCTGCACCAAAAACAGCAACACTCTCACCTGGCTTGAAGCCAGAGAGCTCAACACCGTGCCAGCCTGCAAATACCAAGTAAGTTCTTGCACCAAGGCGACATTCAAGTAACAGTCTCACCGGTTGGGAAGATATCTGCAAGAAGGATAAAGTCGGCCTCGAACTCCTTTCCAGGAGGCAGCTTCAAGGCATTGAAGTCGGCGTAAGGTACTCTGAGGTATTGAGCCTGTCCACCAGGGTAAGGTCCCATGGCGACATATCCTAGGAGTCTGTATTAGTCCACATCCTTCAGATAATAATCAGAACCAGGGTACCAACCGTAAGCACCGCCAGCAAAACCAGGGTTGACACCAGTGCAGAATGCCGTGCGTCCCTCTTCGCAGTTTTGGCAACGTCCATCTGCAACATTGAAGGGCATGACTACGCGGTCTCCCTTCTTGAGAAGAGTAACGCCGGCACCGAGCTCCTCCACAATTCCCATGTTCTCATGGCCTGTGTCCTCGTCAATACTTGGCACATGGGGACTCGAAGTCTGTTGTAGGATGACCCACCGAATGTGATGCCAGCTTCCGCTGCAGTTCGTCCCTCATACATGCTACGAGAAACTTAGCTACTTTTTCGTTACATTCAAATTACTAGTAATAGGCGTGGCATACTGCAAGTCCGATCCGCAGATGGCAGCCTATGTCGATAATCAGCTTGGCGACTCTCTTCGCGGAAGAACAGATGAAAGCGGGGTTCATCTTACCGTTGTGACTTTGACGATGACATCGTCAGGGTGTAGAATCTTTGGCAAGGACACCTCCGAAACCTTGACCTTGTATGGTCCCTGATAGTTCACTGCTTTCATAGTAGAGGCCATGGTGATGCGTATGGGTTGGTAAATTTCAGATGACGAGAAATGGGAATCTGAGAAGGGACGAGGAGGAGTACAGCAGCGCCCATCCTTATTTATCCCACTCACGAACCCCTCACGAAGGAGCCATCATCTCCAAAGAAATCACCAAGAATAGGTGCCATTGTATGACATCGACCCCGGATGACCGGCTGCCAAACGAGGCAGCTCATCTCCCGCGGATTATCTTGCTAAACTGAGATGGGGGCTGCGCCGCTGCGGGGTAGCGGGCGGGAAACTTTTGCCAAGACGCGGGGATGCCGCCGCGGGCCAGTTTGTGTCCGGCAGGTTCGAGTGTGATGGGAGGATGGCCGGAGTGGGGGATGAGAAGTCCGAGTGAGAGGGGGATCAATCCCGAACCCCCGAGCCTGGACCTGTGGCCCGAATCGGCGAATCATTACCGTTCCTAGATGGCGCGGGGAAGAAGAAGTAGCCAGTTCAAGCTCATCCGAGACCCTCCCCCACTCTTAGAAGACGATGAGACGACAGTTCCACACATGCATCGAATCATTCCTCTTACCCCAAGTTCGCTCCTGCATGACGTATTTGGAGAAGTGGAGGGTGACGCCTTTGGAGCCAGGGACAATGGCACTGATCTCAGTCAACAGAATAAGCGGCTGCTAGCATCCTGGACGTTGCTGCAGTTCTCCGCAAATGTCGCCGAACGTTGCTCTTCTTGGCCTGTTTCTGCTATTTCTGCAAGTAAGGGCATGCTCGCAAAATGTTTCAGGGAAGCCGAGGCACAATGCAGCCCCCAGCAGCTCAAGATGCGTCTATAGCCACACTTCGAGTGTCCGATCCAGTAAGAGTAAAAGCCTCACAGCTCCCAGGTTCTTCGGGAGCGTGTGGGAGTGTCTTTGATCTTGGCTGCATTCATGCTAAACGACTTCGGCAGCTGTGTAAGGCAAGTGAAGATGTAAGAACCCCACGGTACGTTATCGTTCTCAACAGGACCCAGCTTCTTTCAGATTCACTAATATTCCATTAAGCTGTAACGACCCCATTATGTGCTAGCAAGTTGGCACTTCCCTCACGCGCGTCCCCGACGACTCCCTTGAGCCCGAGCTCAGTCAACTTTTCCCGTACGGTAGCTGCGTCGGGCAGTTCGTATACGCTCCGCAAATATGCGACGAGACCAGAAACATGAGGCGAGGCCATCGATGTACCAGAAATCGTTGCCGTAGACCCCGATGTCTTCCACAAAGACAAGATGTCAAGACCAGGTGCGAATATGTCAACATCAGGGCCGAAATTGCTCCAATCAGCGCGTGTCCAGTTCCATGCGACTGCGCCGACGGTAATTGCCTTCGCAGCTGAGGCTGGTGACTTGGCTCCGGCATCTTTCCCGTCGTTTGCGGCAGCAACGATTGTAGTGACCCCGAGATCAAACGCAGCATCAACTGCGGCGTTGATGGCTTCGTTCTTGGGGACAGCTGACACAATATTTAACTCAGTTGGACCAAGTCGGCGGAAGCTACATACCTATACTGATGTTGATCACCGCCTTCGCAATGCGTCCTGGGGTGTTTGTGATGTTGTTCACGGCCCAGCTGTAGCCATCTAGCATATGAGCAGTGGTAGTATCCCATCGAGTGCGAGTTGACGCCAAAAAGAGAGTGCCCACTTTTCGACCCACAACTACCCCTCACAGCTATGGTACTTGACTCTACGTCACTCACCCCTATGATTATCCCTCCCTTTTTACTACTACAACTATCATTTTAAGCAATGTTTTGATGTCTTCTCACGATTCTAACACTTCCGTGGCCTCGGCAACCTCCGTACGGAGTTATATCATCGTCGCCGTGCTTCCAGAGGACCTCGCCGTCGCCTGTACTACCAATTATACGCCGGAGCGGTGTGACGATGCCACGATCCAGCCCCACGAGCCTCCGGCAGTCGAGGAGGGCGAGCCCAGCTCTTTTCAGCCGTTCGAGGTGCCGTTTCAGCCCTCCGAAGTCCGGGACCTTCCGGCGAAGCCGATCGATCTCTTCCTCCGATACCTGCCCGACGAGATCGTGAGCCGTTGGGCCGAGTAGACGAACGCAGCGCCGATATCGCCAGCCGGCCCGCGCCGGAGGCAATCGAGAGCATACGCTTGGAGAGAGACCTCGGCAGCTGAGATATATCTTTTAATTAGTATTTTACTTTATATGGGAATCCACAGCGAAGCTCAAATATCAAGCTATTAGTCAACTGAGCAAGCAAAAGAGGACCCCATACACCCATTTACTCAGCATATAACCCGGGATCGGTTCCAACTACTGATCCGGCGGCTCCAAATCTTCGATACGTCAAAGTTTGAGGCGCCGGAGACGGCGTCAACGTCCCGGGGCCGGCGTAGAGCCCCGGATTCGATACCGGCCGTCTACCGAAAAGTTAACGAGTGGTCCGCTCACATCCAAGAAACCGGGGACTCCTTCTACGCCGCCAGCTCCGATCTCACGGTCGACGAGGCTATAGTCCGGTTTACAGGCCGGTCAATGGAGACGACAACGGTCCCAAATAAGCCAACTCCAACCGGGTTTAAAGTATAGGTTCTAGCCCAAAAAGGATACTGCCTCCGGTAGCTATGGCATATACACGGCAAGGGGCCGTACGGACTTGTTCCGCAAGCCCAGCCGGCCCGGAACGACGCGGCCGCGAAAGCGGCGGCGTTGACGCCGACGCAGCGGGTTGTGACGACTCTCCTCGGCCTACTTCCGGCCGCCGTCTACCATATATTTCTAGATAATCTCTTCGCCTCCGTGCGGCTCCTCCGGGCCCTCCAGAAGCAGAAAATCAGGGCTACAGGCACTTACCGGAAGGACGGCAGGATACACAAAGACCTCGTTACCAAAAAAGAGGACGAGGGCAAGGGTATTCCCTAGGGTAAAGTTCACTATATCCCTACTTCAGATAGTCAAGTATATTAACAGAACTTCTGCCCATACGTCTTCTCATACTAACCAGTTTGTTTATCATTGAATAGGTTAATCAGTTCACTTGGAAAGATAACGCCCTCGTTTTATTCCTAACTACGGTCTTCCGAGAGACCCGGGAAGTCATCCGGAGTCGGCGCCAGCCTACCGGAGACTCCGCGGCAAAACGCGCCGCTCGACAGGTCTTCGGCCCCAACGTCCAGAAGGATCTTCCAGTACCTACGGCGATCAACGAATATAACCATAATATAAACGGCGTCGATACGAGCGATCAGATGAGGTCATATTATCAATACGGGCGTCCTATTCGTCGAGGGGGCTGGCAAGCAATTGCTTAGAACTTCCTTCTCGAAGTGATCGTAGTGAATAGCTTCCTTCTACAGCTCTGGGGCGAGCCCAAGTAGCGATCTATCACAAGCCAATACCAATGGCGCCGACTACTAGCAACCCAGCTAATTCAGCAGTTTAGGCCATTGGCAGAAGCTCGTAGACGATCGCGGCCTCAGAGGGCTACAGATCGTAGGAATACTATACTTCTGTGGCAGCACCACTTAAAGGGGTCGAGAAGGGTTAACTCGCCGTGCTCCTTTTGTAGTAATACGCGCGCGTTGAAGTCGCGTGCGGCGCTGGGCGAGATATCTGGGAATAGCCTCAGTCGGCCTCCTCGGAAGAGATACACTCGCAAGGGCTGCCTGACTTGTGACGTAGCTCTATATATCGACCGAGATTGCTGGTACCTCTATCACACCCAAAATCTCTAATAAACGAAGTACTATATATCCATAGAAATGATTAGGCAGAAAAACTGAGTCAACACGCCCTGATTGGCCTTCTCCGCACCTTGGCAGGACTGGCGTCAACTCGCACTCGATGGGATAGCCCTACACGCCACCTTTGTCAGCCACTGAAACTCGCCGACTATTCTCGGAGAGTACTCACAATTCCTCTAGCAACCTTGACGTCGAAGATGGTTGATTTCTTGGCTACGCCGAAAGTTGCAGCGCCAATTGTACCTGCTACGTGAGAACCATGGCCAAACTCATCGTCAAACGTTTCGCCAGTAGCAGCCCAGGCGTTATAGCCCTTGAAAGCTCGACCCTCGAACTCGGGGTGTGCCACAGTAACACCGGTATCCATCACATACGCAAAGCTCCCTTCTCCAGCTGCACTATCAAAATGGTACGGATACCCGGCGTTATTGCCGTCGACCAGTGGTGCAAGGGACGATAGAGTTGCAAGACCCCATGGCGCGTCAATCTGGGAGGTTACAGCCGTAACTTCAGCTACACGGTCTTCTTCAACCGTAACAACCTGTGATATCGATGTTTCCGTCAGTCCACCAGGCTCTGTTTCGTTGCTTGATCTCGCAAAACTTACGTTCTGGTCTTGCTTGAGCTGCTCGAGAGTTTCATGATCGAACTCCCCAGCGTATGCGCGAAAGCTTCCGATTGTGAATGTCTTCTCCACACCAGCTGTGTTGCGTCGCATCAAGCTGCGCGCATGCACTGTTCCAACCCACTGCAAGTGATTTTCGAAATCGGCGTCGACTGTGTTTGGTGCGATACGCACGATGTACTTATCTGGGATGATGTCGTTTGGTGACGCGTCACTGGCAAGCGGGATCGAAAATGCAGGCAAACCTAGCCCTAGAAGGAGAGCTATCCGTCTGAGATGGGCCATGGTGACGGAGACCTGCATGAGAAGAACAGAAAGCTGGCTACGAACGCACGTATCATGCAAGTCTTTATCTACGAGATGGAAAGCTGCTCAAACCAATTACAACGCTCTCTGTTCGTATCTACTATTGCTAGTCAATTTGGTATGGTGCTAATCTTCTGTATGGCCTTTAGATTCTCTCTACTAAGCTGTAAGAGCTTTTGCAGTAGCCAAGACGGAAGAGTTCTTTACAGGGAAGGTGGACAAGCTGAACCCTTGCTAATCGGCCTGGAAGCGGATCCAATGCAACTCCTCCAAGATGGCTGTACCCGCTATCAGAGCTCTTGGCGTCCAGATATGTCCCAAGAACCGCAAAAGAACACCACCACCTTGAATGGCGTGCTACGCGGTCAGATAGCGGTTCAATGCTACTAAATTTTGTTATTTTCCAGGCATGCGCAAAACCTCTGATGCTACTTTACTTCTAGACAGGATTCAAAGAAGTAAACAATGGCTTCTCAATCTCCTCTGGGTTCAAATACCAGGACACGTCTTTGTTGTCGACCTCAATGTCAGTAAACCCGTTACCCATGAATTCAAATCGGTTTCGACCTCGATATTTGATGTTGTAGTCTTCCCATCTGGGCTGGTTCGTCATCAAGCGCCAATGAACCAAAGAGCCAGGGTAGTGAGCGATGACCTTCCCGTCTGGCTTCCCTTGGTTGTACCAAGAGCGACAGCCACCAGCCCAAACACTGTAGAAAATTGGTTTGTCAGTGGCCCTTGGTAAAATGCGTTGCGTGGAAAATGCCGTGGATCGTAGGGCTTACCTTCTCTTCAGCCATTCATGCACGTGCTCGTTGTATTCTTCCAGAACCTCGGCCTTGACATCAATTGATCGAATATTGTCGACTTGGATCTTTCGAATCACCCTACAGACGTAGGTGAGGGCCGCCTCGAGAACGTGTGTCAGAGCTCCATGAGCTAATGGGGCGTTCGGGCCGAGTGATCCAACTGTATGACAAATGGTCAGTCGCGTACCAACAGCGTATCTCTGTTTTCGTATGGGGGAACGTACGCATGAAATTCGGGAACCCGTCTACTGCGAGGGCGAGATAAGCCGCTGGGTCATCTTTCCAGACATCAGCGAGATTTCGGCCTTGGCGTCCGACAATGGGGAAGAAAGGACGGAAGCTCGTGTCGAAGCCGGTAGCGCAGATGACGACATCCGCATCGTATTCCTTGCCATCACCAGTTCTAACGCCTTTCTCTGTGAAGGTTGCGATGTCTCCTTCAGCCAGCTCCACATTATCCTCATGGAATGATTCCAGGAAGCCTTCCGCCGGACCAATTCGTCGGCAACCCGCAGGGAACGACGGTATGAGACGCTTCATCAACCGCTGATCACCTTTCAGAGCAGTGGTCATGCCCTTTTCAAGTAGCTATACAAGCCTAATTAGCTGAAGATCTGAACCGAGGCATGAACTGCGTGGTACCTCGCGGCCAAAAGCTTGGATGGGGTGGTTGAGAATGTTGAAGGGAAACCCTTTGATGATACTGTCTTCCATCTTCTTGCGATGTTCCAGGTGAAGCTTTGGGTTGTTCCGAAATGCTTCAATCTGCTCTTTTGTATCTATCAAGAATTAGACTGGACTTCGGTCGTGCATGAATGTGGATGTATCCGTACACGAGAAGTTCTGGCCGCTTTCCGTGTAGCCCTCAAGGGGTACACCGCCACTGACCCATTGCGGCGTGCGATAGAACGATATTACTTTCTTCGCATCTGGTTGAATGGCAGGAACAATTTGTACGGCGGACGCTCCGGAGCCAACTACGATGACCGACTTGCCCTTCAGGTCCACAGACGTATCGTACGCTGCTGAATGCAGCATCTTGCCTTTGAAGGCTTCCCGGTTGGGGATGTCTGGCCATTTCCAGGTGTTCATGATGCCGATACTGGCGACTAGAAAGTCAACCTTGTCTTGGAAACGTCTTTTTTTGCCATTGTCAAGCAGCTCATCAATGTCCAGTACCCACTGGCTGGTCTCTTCGTCCCAGGTCGTCTGTACCACCTCATGGCGCAGTTTGATGTACTTTTCAATGAAGCCGCGCTCTTCGGCAAAGGATTGAAAGTACTTCTGAATCTCCTCTGCAGGAGCGCAGTAGTGGGACCAATCTGGCTTAGGATAAAACGAGAGCTGGTAAGATGGTGAAGGAATATCGCATCGACAGCCCGGGTACTTATTTACATACCACACACCTCCACAGGCTGGGTGTCCTGAAGGGAAAAGAAGTCAGTAGTTCCCCTGGAGAAAGAATGGAATTTGAATGCACTCACGGTCGTATACGACAAGATTAATGCCTTCACCAAACTCCTTCTCTTTCTTATAACACAGGGTCAGTCCCGAAGCTCCAGCCCCAATGCAAGCAACTCTGAGCTTGCGTGGTGCCCAAAGAATGTGCTCGGAAACCTTGTAGGGCCCATCATATTGATGATTCAAGGGAGTTCCGCCGACTTTGTTATCGAATGTTAATGGTACGGTGTTCGGATCAGGCTGCGCCTGCTCCACGTCCGAGTGAGGCGCCATCCGACTTAATAGTGGTCAGAATGATCCGGACCGAAGCTTCGAAGCGATTGCAACTTGACAGAGAGTCTTAGATTGGAGGCTCGGAGCTGCGAAATCAAAGCTCAATCCAAGTGATATCTGTGGGTGATGATCAGGGTTGTTAAGCAAGTGTTCGCGCCCTCCCTCGGGCGAGCAAGGATCCCCGCTCGTATCGCGGCATTGGCCATCGGTGCCAGATCTCGGAATGCAGACCGCTTGCTACTTCCCCGCGAAGAATGGGGCTTTTCTATTCAGAGAATCAATATATCTATCTTATTGCATAGAGCCGGGGTCTTGGGCGGCTTCCAATTGAAGCGGCACTAATGAAGTGATCCACCCCGCATCCTAGCCTTGCCTCGTTCAGAGAAGTAGCGTATCGGAGACAACTGAGTGGCCATGACTTCCATCTTGGCTGCGTCAATGTGAGGCATTTAAACGAGTGTTTGTGCTGGGTCTCTGCTTTGACCAAGCCTCCATGTTCAATAATATGTCTTATAGACCTGAAAATGACCTAGCGTTCATGTCAGCTCAAGTCTTCAAGGTCGCATCAAGCATCCGCGGGCAGCCGCCGGCGCTAATCAATCACTAGTTCAGGTCTAAATACTATCAGAGGAAGATGAAAAAGAGATGGGATCGGATGTAAGGCCAATTGGTGCTTCATTACGTGACATGTCGTCTTGAGGGGAATGAGTGAGTCAATTAACTAGGGTAAGGCTGCGGCAGGAAGTCGAGTATCACAAGCGGGACTCCGTCTTTCTCGTCTCCCGCCTCCTTTTTTCAATCTCTCTCAGGTTGCGCCGAAGGATCTTTCCCGCGGCACTCTTAGGGATTTGGTCAATGAACTCAATCCCTCCGAGAAGCCACATGTACCGCGCCTTTAGCCCCTCTACATGTTTTTCTAGTTCCTGCGCTGTCTCTTTAGACTTGCTAACACCTTCTCTTAGTACTACAAAGGCTTTAGGCACCTCCCCGGCGTACTCGTCCGGTACACCGATGACCGCAACGTCTGCAACCTTCTCATGTCCATGAAGAGTGTCCTCTAGCTCGGCAGGGGCCACTCCGTGACCCTTGACCTAGAAGCCGAGAGAATATCAGCAATGGATAGTCAATCAAGATTTGCTACATTCATAGCAGATCCTCTACATCATTACACTAACCTTGATCATCTCCTTGATTCTGTCATGGATAGTCACGAAGCCATCCGGTCGCATTATTCCCAGATCTCCGGTATGTAAGTAGCCATCTTCGTCATATGTTTCGCTTGTTGCTTTCTTGTTGTTCAAGTAGCCCATAGTAACCTGAGGACCGAGGACCCATATCTATAAAAACTCTGTGATTAGCATGAATTCTACTGGACAGCTGCTGAAAGTTCGCGACTTTACCTCGCCTTCTTCACCGTAACCAACCTCTTTGCCAGACGCGGGATCCACCACTTTGATATGTGTGCCTGGAACCAACTTCCCCACCTTGTCAGCATTCGCATAGATCTGCAGGTCCTTGGGAGTAGTCGTGATGCAGCTGCAACTCTCTGTCATTCCATAGGCTTGTCTTAGCTTTGCTTGAGGGAAATCTTTGGCGAGTTTCTCAATGACTTGTGGAGACAGTGGTGCCGCTCCAGTAGTGAGCTGCCTGACGAATGACAGATCATTCTTTCTGGTCACCTCCTCATTGACCATGCGGATCAATAGGGCTGGGAAGTAATGAGCTCGGTAAAGGTAATTAGAAGGGGAGTTACGCACGAGGAACTAGCCATAATTCCTTGCACTTGTACGACAGAATAGTCTTCATCATGTCGGCCATGTTGAACTTGCTCAACAGGACGACATCTTGATCGAACATGATTGGCACGTGCAGAAATTGCAACAGTCCGGTGACTGTGGAACCAGGCCTGTATTAGCAAAGAGATTGGAAGAACGACTAGGTGCCACGCACTGTGATAGAAAGGCAGCGGAGCCAGGATCGTCTCCCTTGTTCCCGGGTCCATGGTATCCATCTGGCGACACTGGGCAATGACATTGGCATGAGATATCATAACCTGAGGTTCGGTCAACACTCTATTGCTAGTTTCAATTGATTGAATCATGGGCTGAACTCACTGCCTTAGGCAATCCAGTTGTACCCGAGCTGAATGGTAAATAGGCGCAGGCCTTCTTGTTTGATTGAGTCGCCGACAACTGCCAGTGGGGAACCTGCCCCTGTACTTGAGAGGAGCAGCCTTCCTCGACCAGAGTCCCAATGGACTTCAGGTCCTTGATCTCACAGTCAACAGAAATGAGATGATCCAAATCAATGTTCAGACGAGAACAAGCAGGCCGGACTTGGTTGACGGTTGACTCATCTACAAAGACAATCTCGGCACCGGAAGTCTTGAGGAAGTACTCATAATCTGGAGTCTTGGCTTCATGCGGCAAGGGCACCACGATGGCGCCTAACCGTATGGCTGCGAACAGTGCAACTGGGTACCAAACTGAGGTCCTGCAAGCGATTGCGACCTTAGTGCCGGGTTCGAGACCATGGTTGCGGTTCAGGGAGATGGAGGCAAGGGTCGCGTATGTCTTTAGGGCTTGAAATGAGATGCGACGTCCTGACAACCCGTCGATGAAGGCATTCGCTCTACTACCATAGGGCTGCTTCTCGAACAACCAATCCCAGATCGTTAGGGATTCAGGCACTGCGCCCGGATATCAGCGAGGGGCTTGGACGACATGGATGCGAAGGGGCTTGACACCGACTTACCAGGGTCCAACGGCGGTCCGGTGAATGGCATGTTCAACTAAGGGGGCGCGGTCCCAAGATTAAAGATCCTTGCTAAGGAGCAGCATACGAGTGTGTAGGGTAGAAAGGACGTTAAGTTCGAGCTTTTGGGCTGGGTGTATGGGATGCCGGGATCGCTTACCCGGTTGTGCAACAAATGCCGGTGCGGGGAAGTTGCGGTCTACCGACGGAACGAAGCCGACCATCTTGACTGTGGTAATAGTATGTCCGCAGTGCTTATGACCTCATCGTGCAATCAACTCCGTTCCAGAAACACTGTCTCAGATGCAGGACGCAGGAATTCGCCAGTGATATTCGACCTTACACAGGTAGATTCCCCCCCTTACATGGATCGGATCGGACAAACAGATTTTTGGTCGTCCTTCGGGTCTGTCAGAACAACCAACCGCTAAAAGGTGGTGATTGCTCATATGGGTCCAAGATGCGCTTTAGACCGCGCTGCGGCGCTTAATGCCAGGTCGGGGTGTGAGTCCGCTGGATGTTTCGAAGATATTCACATAGGGTCGCGATGTCAACTCATGCTTAATTGGCGAGTCAAGAGCGCCGAGTTCATTTACTTATTTGGATGATGTGATAATGTGCATACCTTGTCCGGCGAGAAGTCCGATAGCTTGTTCCTTCTTGGCACAGCACACAGCCCGTGGTTCCCAGCTGAGTGATCATTACTGAACACACCCGCAAGGAAGCCACACTGATCCCACCGGCAATCTGTCGCGTCAAAGTCATACCGCGACGCCGGAGACGACAAAGCCGAATGGGGGCCCATACTACGTAGCATCGTTCGTCCCATGCCATGAGGCTTAGCATTACTGTAAAACCGGTCCATAACGATAACTCCACCTAACGATATTCGCTCCATAACGATAAAATTCTCAAATCCGGGCGATTTTATATGAGCTATAACGATAACCTCTCCATTGGATTATACGATACGGATTGACCTGACTAAGCCATATATATCGTTATGTGAAGGTAACGCTTTGCCCTTTTTAGCCTGATGCACAGGCTGATCCAGCCACCCAGAGCCCCCAGACTCCCAGATTAGTGGGGCCACCTGCCGTTTTTGGGCCTGTGCGTCAATTCCGCCCCACTTTGACCATACCGATATTCGCGCCATAACGATAAAGGGGCCGAAAACCAACCCTATCGTTATGGACAGGTTTTACAGTACCTACCAATTTCCTTGCAGGGTCAAGCATGGGGGCCAAGCATGCTGTTTCCCCACGGCATCGGACTCGGATCATTTTCTGGCACTCCCCAGAGATAGGCTCAGCCATTGAGGCTCCGAGGGGCCAGCTCGTCAGTGCCTAAAGCAGAAAATCTAGCCAGCTGTGGGGTTTCCAGTAAAGGGGTCTTCCCATTTAGGATGACAGCCTCAACTAGGCTAAACCCTGGTCCATTGTACTCGGCCAAGCCGTTTGAGGTCGACAACGTGCCGATGTCGGTCCCGCAGAGCAGACAAAAGCTCTGCGTGATACCTTGAGGCTACTGGTGTCACCAAGAGGGGATGGAATGATAAGCATTGGAAAGCAGCCACGAGCAGCACAATTAAGTTTCAAACAATTGTTTATGCGGAATGAATTGAGTTTCTGTGATTGAAACGCGTGATCGGACGAACGACACGCTGGTGCTCGGGGCTTGACTCGCGTCTTCCGGGCCGCATCCGAATGGAGGTTGTTCTCCGCGAGCTCCACAGGTCCGTGATCACAAATAGACTGCCAATGATACGAAGGAGCGAGAGCGAGGTAAACCTGGGGGAGAAGCTTGACTTCTCGGAAGTTCGCCGGACCTGCGGTTAGGTCCTCAGTGTCTTATCAGCCTATCAGGCGTATCATCAGGCACGTGTTTATCGCCAGAATTGGAAGGTTTTGGGTCATGAACAACTCAAGACCAACATCATTCTCGGTTATCAGACCTTAGATTCAACAGCCTTGATGGGCCGATGTGTGAGTTTTAGATCCGCTAAGTCGGTTGCTAATCGAAACGTCAACCGGCCACATCCGCCTGTAGTCTGTAAGATGGGGCATAGGGACCGGGCGAAGAGGCCGGGGCTCCAGTGGACCGAGACCTTTTTTTACTCCGATGAAATACAACGTGCAACGATCCTGAATCCTTGACTGGTCAGCCAGCACCTCCACACTCCACAGTCTTAATGGCTTTCAGCTCTACTCTTGCGGCGGTATCATCAACCCCAGCCAGTGATGAGGCGAGGTGGACTATGATCCCGTTTGGGACTCAGTCCGATATCCCCAACGGCCTGTTCCCGGTGTGGTCATGATAGTGATGCTTCAAGGCAGTGATGGCACAGCCTGTGAAGGCTTCGCATTCAGGTATAAAGTCTTTAGGCCTCTGCATGTTTCAGAGTCTAGATCTTGTGTCTGCACAGCAACAATCAGTCGTCACTCATTGACCTGTTCATTCTTTCTCGACAAGAGTTACACAGTCTTTTCGGAATCAAGCTTTCCTGAATATCTCTATACACTCTTTTCTCGCTACATAGCAGCTGCCTCCTCAACATGCAGTCCTCTCTCTTCACTCTCTTTGCCGCCCAGGCCTTCATTGGCACGGCCATTTCAGCTGCCCTGCCGGTACGAGATGTAGCCTCTTCCAGCTCCGCCTTGCTTCGTCCCGTTAGGCGGCAGGCTTCAGTCCCGGCAACTCCTCTCGGCCCTGCCAAGTTTACACCCAAGATCAATGTCACTCTAGACTATGAGGGTCTCAACGCAACCAACGCATTGGTTCATGCTGAGATGAAGCAGCCCTCAGTTCTCCTAGAGCACATTGATACCATCACCGACATCACCTGCTCCGATACTGGCGTCGTTCTCAAGTTCAGTGCTACCGAGGACTACAACTCGTGCTTGAGTTCTTGGCCAGCAAAGAACTTTACCATGATTACCAACCATAACGGCACCTGCGACAGCGAGCATGAGCGCGGAATCTATGTCGTCTCAGGATACACTTTCGATAACACCACACTCACTTTGACCGCATCATCCTCCAGAGTCCAAATCCGTGACCAATTGAACGATGCCGTTATCGATTTCACCCACACTGGCACTGCCACCGCCAAACGCGATCTCTCTGGTACAATCTCTGCCGACCTCTCTGGCACCACCCTCGTTGCAACCGACGCTTTGACTGTCGTTGCCAACGAAGCAAAGCTCGACACCACCGTTACTCTAAGCGGTCACGTCCACTACAACTTCTGGAAGTTCAAGGTTGATGAGTTTTACATCGATCTCGACTACTCCTCCGATCTGAACCTCGGCATTTCCGCCGCGGTCAATGCCCAGTACTCCACCAACCTCTACAACTACGACCCTCTTTCCGTTACTGTTTCCGCTTTCTCTATCCCGGGCATCATTGACGTTGGCCCCATGGTCGACTTTGGTCTTGGCATCGAGTTCGCCGCCTCAGGTTCCGTCAACGCCACTGTTGGTGTGGTCAGCTCTATCCCTGAGGCTAACGTCCACCTCGACTTCCTCAACCAGGCCAACACCGTTGCCACTGGCTGGAAGCCCCAGACCAATGTCACCACGGACATCAGCGCCCAGGTTGAGCTTCAGTTGAACCCTTATGCCGACTTGACAGTGGCTCTGGGCGTCAAGCTCTTCAACGGCCTGCTCGACATGTCCGCTGGTATTGAGGCAAAGCCTGAGATTGTTAATGCTTTCGCCGTCGATCTCGACTTCAGCTACACAAGTGCCAGTGGAGTCACCTTCACAAAGCCCACTGGAGACCAGTGCATCAACGGCGCATGGTTTGCCAGCACCTTCCACTTCAACGTCGATGCTTTTGTCACTCAGTTTTATACCAAGTCTTTGTATGCGGTCGAGGTCCCAATCTACGAGTCTCAATGCTGGAACTTTGTCAACTAGTTTGGTTTTTTTTCTAATCTTACTCTCGAGAAATATTCTGTGTACATATTGAGTTAGATCTGCTCAATTGGGGGATGGGGTTACGGGACACATTGCAAACTTATGACGCTAGAACTCTTTCATTTTGTCGGTTATGAATATACGGTTCTAAATCCCACATCGGTCTGTCTTAATGCTTGTTGATCCAATTGATGGAATGATTGAGAAATTCGTCATCGCACTCGGCATGGCGGGAACTTTTGTTTGAGGTTCTCTATTGTGATGGCTAAGCAGCGTGCTTAATGGGACTTGCGTAGGGGTTGCTTCCTCCTGCAGTACTTGGCATGCGGATGCTAGCGTCATGACGCGATACCTCCTAAATCCTGCGGCATTCATCTGATTGATAAGCACCAGGAGTCCTTGTGAGTTAAAATCTGCACCCAACACCCACTCGCCGAGACAGTCCGCGACTACCAGAATATATTTGATCGGGAGAGATAGGTCTTTTAACGAAACCTTTTGACGCTTAAGCTCCATCATGGCTGAAAATTCTGCGGTCAAGCTAAGTGACGGAGCATACGTGCAAGTCAAGTTGCTCGGTGACACCGATAAGAAAAAGCCCCTTCTCATTGCACTTCATGGTGCACCTGGCCTGTCAGACCACAGGGAGCCTGAATCATCTTTTGGGTTTCTTGCCTCAAACTTCAGAGTGCTGGTCTACGACGCCAGAGGAAGCGGTGAAAGTGACTTGAAGCCGCCATACACCGATGCCCGATGGGTCGCCGATGTGGATGATCTGCGGTGAGGGAAACCCTTCCTGATGCCGGATTGAACAAAAAGGCTAACCTTCTGCAGAAAATGGGCCGGAGCAGAGAAGTTCATTCTAGCAGGAGGTTCATACGGTGGCTTCGTGGCCCTCCAATACGCCATCGCCCATCCGGACCGTCTTCTTGCACTCGTACTTCGAGACACCTGGGCAAATGGTCTTCGCGGAAGCATCAACTTCTTGAAGAACATTCTTACCAGCGATCGTATCAACCCAGATGCGGATCGACAGGTGCGTCTTGTAAGTGGCGGTGTGAGGGATAATCAGGATTTTGCAAACGCCTTTGCGGAAATCGAAGGCATCTACACTCCGAATGATGAGTCGACAGATTCAACATCTGCATCGTCGACTTTCGAGGGCAACGCCATTGCGGAGACACGCCATTTGCATTACGAAACCCACAACTTTGCCTTTTCTCACAACATACCACGTTTCGATGTTCGATCGAGGCTGAAGGATATCACAGCGCCGACTCTCGTAGCCACTGGCAGACTCGACGTTGTCGTCCCGGTCTGTTATGGCGAGGAGATCAGCCAAGGGGTTCCACAAAGCGAGTTGGTAATATTCGAGAAGTCAGGTCATAGCCCGCCTTCGGATGAGCCGGAACTGTTCCAGAAAGCAGTGACTGAGTTTCTGGCGAAGTGGATCGAATGAAGTTGTCTAGGTAGATTATGTGGTTTTTTACTTGGTCCATGTTTAAGTGTCAACTCGAGCGTTGATCTAATCTTGATAATTGAAGAATTCCTCTACGTGGAGAGCGCATCTTTGATCAACCTTCCACGCACGTATACACGTGCAATATTCCGATCATCGCCTGTCATTAGGAACTTCTCGAACACCGTTCTCAAGGTATCGGACTCCTCCCTAACAGTCATCACACCGAAGGACTCCAACGGGCAAGTGATCCATAGAGCATCAAACTCCTTGCCCACGGCAAAACTGCCAATCTTGTCCTCCAGACAGCAGACCCTCGCTCCGCCCAACGTCGATAAGTAGAAGACTTCGTTCAAAGACAGTGCCTTGTCTTTTCCGCCGGACATAACCTCGCGAGCATTCGAGGCGATCACGGCTTGGCGGATGCTGTCGAGCATGCTGGAAGAAAATCCACCTCCGCTGTCAGTACCGAGGCCGACTTTGATGCCCCTTGCCAGGAATTGGCGAATGGACGCCGCCATGAAGCCACCGCCAACCGTCATGTTGGAGATCGGACAATGGGCAACCCCGCACTCATACTCTTTGATCTTTTGCATTTCATAATCCGTCATGAATGTGCAATGCGCAAGAATCGAACGCTGGTTCAGGAGCCCAAAGTGGTGATACAGGTCCGCCTCGCTGGAGAACTCGGGAAACAGCTCACGTGTCGCCTTGATCTCTTGCTCGGCCTCGTTGAAATGAGTCTGAATTGCTAGTTCTTTGTCCTCCTCAGCCATCTTCCCCAGCCCAGCAAGTAGCTCGGGGGTACAAGAGATTGCGAAGCGCGGTGTAAGCACAGGACGCACGAGCTTTCCCGTAGGGTCGATGTCCCTAATGTGCTTCACACACTCCACTGTCTCCTGCAGCGAAGACTCAGCTGAGGTATCATGGAGGTAGCTGGGGGCGTTGCGGTCCATGTTGCATTTTCCTACAAAGGCTCGCTGGCCCTTGGATAGACAGATGTCTGCGAGAATTTGCGTAGCTTCGGCGTGTTTTGAGCCATAGTAAGACGCTGTCGTGATGCCTTGCTTGAGAAATCCGTCGACGCAGCTTTCGTAGACCTTTCGAGCATATTCGGGGTCTGAGAATCGGGCTTCGTGGGGGAATGTGACCTGATCGAGCCAGTCGAGGATATGTAGGCCTTGGCCAAGACCCCTCATGGCCCATTGAGGAGCGTGATTATGCGTATCGATGAAGCCCGGCGATAAGAACTGGCCTTTGGGGATTGAGCGAAGTTGAGTAGCGTCAGGAACCTTCTTCGCCAGTTCCTCCGCTGAAATGTCTGGAAAGAATTCGGATATGATACCGTCGCCGTTCACAATAAGCCCGGCATTCTCCAGGATCTCGACCTCGTTGGGTCCAAGCGAGTGGATGATGGCTCCATGAAAGGCGTGCCCTTGAGCCATGTTGCAACAGCCCGCAGATGGCCAAATCCGATGTCTCTGGTTGAACCTTCTTGATCTCTGAACCTATGCACTATTGTCGACGAAGTGCCCACTAACGGTCCAAGAAATTGGGAAAGAGGTGTGAATGATAAGTCGAGCGATAATATGACCAGCACATGAGGGGCACAGGGATATTTGGCGCCAATTGTGGGTACGTAAGCGTTGAGATCTCGCTTATCTTATCGACTGCAGCAGCTTTCGGCTGAGCTCGGGCGAGTTTCCGAATCGCTTCAACTTTCCCTTGGAACATGCTGCTCACAACACACATCGATAGGCCGCTGCCGAGCGACAGATTACATCACGGACTGACTGAGTCGCAAATACCTGCTGTTGTCATTTCGATGAGTGAGGACTCAATCTATCCTACCTGACTCCTTGGCTCGGTTTCCGTCACCGACAAGACCCCTTTAACCCCCCCACCTCCTGAAGTCCTTGTAAGCCGGTAGCTCACCCGACAACTCCGGCAACGAGCAATCGGGACATCGCAGCCATGGCAGACAACACAGCAGAGCCCTTACGTACTACACAACGAGCGCCAAGAAGCTGTCGGTCATGTGCATCTCGGAAGGTCAAGTGCGACAAGGCCTCCCCTTGTTTAAGGTGCATCCGTCGAGGGGACGCAGACAAGTGCGTTCGAGAAACAGTTATCGTTCGGGGAGAAGTCACAAGGTTGCTTATTACCGAATCCAAATCCACCAGAGATGCTTACTGTGTAATTTAGAGGGAAGGATCCCGCAGATGCTCCAACGTATGAAGACTTGATGCGGGAGAACGAGCGCTTGAGAAATGCTCTGTCTGCCCAAACTAGCGTACATCACACCCCGATATCACCCCTACTGAAACCCCGAAAGCCTCAACGTCTGCTGGAATGCCACGATGTTCTTGAAGAAATGGTCTTTGATCCAAAACAAAGACCCATGTCTTCGAGTCGGATGTCAAGTTGGGACGACGTCACTTCGTGTTGTCCGGATCAGGAGGCTAGTGAGCAGCTCATTGCGTATGACAAAAAGTGGAATTCTTGGGTACACTATGCTCTTGAGTATCCTACCTTTGAGGAAGAACATTCCAAATTCATGGTTGCTCTCAAGAACGGCACCCCACTATCAGACTGCGACCCGGCCTGGCTGTCTCTCTACTTTAGCGTGATTACGGTGAGTCTTTGGAAGCTAACCACCGTCTAACAAACTTTCTAATGCTCGGGGGTCCTCAAGGCAGCTCTTCTAATGATGGATGATGATGAGGCATGTCTGATACTGCCTGGAAGTAAGGATGGCTTTTCACAAACCCCAAATGTGTTTTTCTTCATACTGACTCTGCACTCCTTTTTGTAGAGGATCATCCACGTGTTCTTCGGGAATGGTACGAATCTGCCTTGTTCTGCATGTATCGGGCAGACTTTATGCGCATTGCCCAGATTCGTATTGTGCAAGCCGTTGCAGTACTCGGGATGTGCTTCTACAACTTCGGCGACTCCGAGCTGAGCAGACATTTATGGAGCTGCGCCATTCGTACTGCGCAGACTCTTGGGCTTGATGGCTCTAGAGGTGACGATATTCCAACTGAAATGAGTCAAGAGGCCCAAAACAGGCTGTGGTGGACGCTTGTGATATGTGAATGGTAAGTGTGGCTCTAAATTCAAGGTCACATTCGTTTATGTGCTCACGAACGGGTCAGGCTGGCGGTTCCATATCATATTCCACAGGTTGATGAAGGTGACTTCAACGTCCCACTCCCTTCACACGATCCTGAGCATGACATACCTGGCGGCATCCAGCCTGTCCAGTATCACATTTTTATGGCACGGACATCGATCGTTTACCACCGATTTCGTTCAGCCTTGCGTGAAGGGGTACGGCCGATTGCAGACGTTGTTCGACTAGCTGATGACGAGCTAGCTGAGGTCATCAATACTTTACCAGAGCATCTGCAACCGGACGGTGGGAAGCACAAGAGAATCCAGAACCTAGAGATTGAGCATCCGTGGATCAAATGGCAGCGGTTTGACATCAGTCTTGTGCTACTCCATCATCGCATGCGCATTAATAGGGCGCTTCAAAAGCAGTGGATGACGTCTCCTGGGCAATACGAGTGGGCGAGAACGGTCTGCATTAGGTCCGCCATGGATATCATCTGGATCACACATAATTGGGACCAGCCAGCTGCAATGCGAAGACAATGGTATGGGTTTCATGCTTGTGAAGAATGTACCAGCTGACAATAGTGACGCAGGGCATTATCTTTGCATATATTTGTCGCCGCTATATTCCTGCTGAGGGAGTCTCGTAGGGCATCCCCCGATCTCGAGGTCGACTTCAGTGATGAAGTACAACTAGCCATCCGGTACCTCGATGAGGTCAAGTCCCGCAATGCGATTGCAGATCGCGCATCCGACATCTTGCGCGACTCCATCAAGCATATGGATGACCCAATGTCTTGATGAGATTTCGAATTCACAAGTTGAACCCGAATGCTGTTTTCGCATATCCGTCAAACCCATCAAGTCCTACGTATCCCTCAAGTGTTCTCTCATCCAGGACGTTACCTTCGGCGTAGTCCGGTGGCGGCCGACCCGCACGAGTCTCTTCAAGCTGCCTCTTGACATATGCCCTGTTATTAGGGGTCGACGGGCATGCAGCTATGTATACAACGGATGCATTCTCCGTTCCATGGTGCTCTGGGTCCACTGCATGGCACACCTGTACAACCACAGTCAGCATTCAAATCGTTCGAGGTCCGAGATGGATACCTACATCAGTGTGCCACCAGACAGTATCCCCGGGCTCCATCGTAGGGATATGCACCAAGCATTCCTCGAGCCTCAGGTGTGGATGGGATGATCGACTCAAGCGTTGGCTCTCCGTCTTGAAAGTTCCCGGGAACCAGCTTGTGGAATCATCCAAAGTCCACTTGCTCGCATCCATCACATCCGCGGGGTCTCTCGGAGGCTTGAAAAAGGGTCGAAGCATAACGTACGACACCACGGTCGCAACGTTCGGATACACAAGAAGGGTCCCTTCGTTCGGGGCCGCTCTTGTCAACGCTGTCCAACCCTGGAAAGAGCGGAACACGGATGAATGTGCGATGCCAGGGTACAGCTCTTGGTCGGCGGCCTTCCGCAGTCCGAGATCGTAACAGTCGTGCAACTCAGGCCTGCCGGAGAAGATGTTACCATACACCTCCCGATACGTCTTGTCCGCCCATCGGCAAAGACTGCCAGCGTCGATATGTGGGCCAAGTCCAAGGAAGTCTTGTCTCGGTGGTCTGTCTCTGATGCCGTCGTAGTATACCAATGGATCAGGAGACGTCTCTTCGTCGTAGTTGTGCCAGAGTTCATTCAGCAAGCCCTGGACTCTCAGGTGGTTTGGATTCCCTCGGAGGGCGTTCTGGATAGGAGAGTCGTACAGCATCAGCATCGAAGGACTCTCTGCTGGCCACCCTTGAATCTTTCCTTTGTTGTCGGCAACATATTTCTTCAGATCAGCGTAGTGGTGAATGGATTCTGACTTGTTAATAAGCCCACGAATCACAAATGACCCAATTCGCTTCACTTCAGCCTGTTGCTCGCTCGTGAAACCCTTTTCCAAAAGGTCTGCAGCATCAAGAACAGGTATTATGCCGTGGCCCTTGCTGATGATCTCTTCGGTGACAGTTTCGAGGTGCTGGCAAACGGCTAGCCAACTCCTTCTTAAAGACTCGGCGCCGTAGTGAGCGATGATGGATTTCTTGGCGTTAATGAAGTCAGTGTCCTTTGATTCGGTCACCCCTTGCTCCATATATTCAGCCCATGCGGGCCACTCCCGAACTTGACCGGGCATTTTGGACGTCAGCCACAAAAGAGGAAAAAGAGGAAGAGGAATATGGTGCTAAGATAAGTTGAGGCGCAGGTAGTAATGTAGTTGATTCCGGTCACTTGAAGAAGACCCGGGGCTTTGCAACATGCGCCTATCCTTCCATGTCTCCATCCTCCAACCGGCGGGCACCATTGAACCTCGCCCGAGTTCGGGCGAGTATTTAGACTCAATGCCAACCCTGCAAATCCCCACGATACCACCCAAAGCGGCCGCACTAAATGGGCCAGGTCGGTGTGGTGGGCCGCCGATATGCTCACCCGAGCTCGCCCGAAGTCTGGGGACAGCCAATCAGGATGTAACAATCACAAATCAGATCTCCTCATGCTTGATGGGATATAAGGGCTTGAAAGAAGTGATCCAAAAGTTTTTCGCAGGCTTGTAGTCATCGACTGATTTGATTTGAATCTCGAACGATTGGATCTAGCCACTCACGAAATGGGCTTCGAGCGTAAACATGTCTCGAAGCTGGTACCGGCCAACCTGAAGTTGCTGTCTCCGCTGTTGCTCGCGGTTGCCATCGTCAACTCTGCGGTGAGTTTTCAACTTCAGAATCTATTCTAATCGATTCTTGCTCTGACAAACAACTGGTAGACACTTGGGTATGATGCGTCTGTCATGAATGGTCTACTCATCCTGCCGTCCTACACCGACTATTTTCACTTGACGACTGCTACCGAGGGCCTCAACAATGCGGCATCATGGATGGGCAGTATCGTGGGAGCTTTCTTGATGCAGCCGATTCCGGATTACTTTGGCCGCCGACGAGCCATTCTTGTTGCTTCGGTCATCACCGTTGTCGGCATCATCCTGCAAGCCGCAGCACAGAACATCGCCATGTTCGTCGTTGCTCGCATAATCGTCGGTATTGGGTCTGCAGTCAGCAACGGGGCAGCTCCCACCCTTCTGGGCGAACTTCTCCCTCCGCATAAACGTGGTCGTATTTTGGGGCTGTTCTTTTGCTGCTTCTACGTTGGAAGTCTTGCTTCTGCTATCGTGAACTACGGAAGCCAAAACATCCAGAGCACCTGGTCATGGCGCTTGCCTTCCCTGTTGCAGTTCGTACCCAGCCTTCTCGCCGTCGTCCTGGTCCCATTTGTTCCAGAGTCTCCTCGGTGGCTTATTGCGAACAAGCGGGATGACGAGGCGTTGGAGGTGCTGATCATTATGCAAGGCAAGGGAGTCGAAGACTTACAACAGGGGCGGGAGAATCTACGCGAAATACGAGCTATCATGAAGAAGGAAGAGGAAGAGTATCCTCGGAATCCTTGGAGAGAAATCATCGCGACGCCGGCCAATAGGAAAAGGCTTGCCATCCTTTGCACATTTGGTCCGATGATCAATATGTTTGGCAACTTCATCATCTCGTACGCTGCACCAGCGTGTTATTCCACACCCTGGACTCGCTGACCGTTGCAGGTTTTACCTCACGAAGATTCTTGATCAGGCGGGTATCAAAGACACCGTCAAACAAACTCAGATCCAAGTCATTCTCAACTGTTGGTCTTTTGCTGTAGCTGTCTTTGGTAGCTTCATGCTCGATGTCCTTGGCCGGCGAATCCAAAGCTTCATTGGGATTGCAGGCATGTCTGCGACTCTCTACATTATCGGAGGTCTGATCAAAAGTAAGCCCTTCCACACTCCACCAATACGTTGTATCTGACAAGACCCCAGAGTATGGCGAAAGTACCAACCAGTCCGGAATATATGGCACGATTGCCGTGATCTTCCTTTTCCAAGGCTTCTACGCCTTTTCCATCACGCCAATGACCAGCTTATACCCCACTGAGGTTTCTCAATATAAGCTCCGCGCTACTGGCATCGCCATTTTTCGCATGCTCGATGCCGGCTTCGGGTTCGTTTACTGCATCTATCTCCAATGACTGTTGCTAACATGGAAGCAGGCTGCTCGCATCATTCTGCATGGCTTATGCCATGGCAGACTTGGGTTGGAAATTCTATCTTATCAACGCTTCATGGAACTTGGTGTTTCTTGTCATTGCCTATTTCACATTCGTTGAAACCAAAGGTCTCAAATTGGAGGAAATTGCGGCTAAATTCGAGGGATCACGAATTCTCGATGCGGTTGCTGAGGATTCTGACTCTCAAGAGACTAGAGACGCCAAGGTCTTGGGCAACGTTGACACTAAAACAATAGCATAGATTTTTCTAGATCATCAAGAGGCACCCTAATTGTAATATTCTCAAGCTTTTCTGAGTTTCACTCTTGTCTAAGGGCCGCCACAGCATCCATCTCTTCTTGAGTAGGCAGATTCACCACCATCAGGTACAGGGCGTCTTGCTTCATCATCTTCTTCAACGGCTTGTTCTTCTTTCGCTCTCTTCTTCTTTCTCTTCTGGCCTGTCTTCCTACCTTAAGATCGATGCCCAACTCCTCACGGCGGCTGTTACGCCTTTGCTGAATGCGGCCAACAGGCCCAACAACTTTCCCGCCCGTTGCCATTGAGAGGAGCCCCCCACTACTTGACGAAGTGTTCGGATTGCTTTGCTGCAGTTGTGGGGCTTGCGGAATCTTGGAATCGGGGTGCTGGGCCTGGAAGTGAGAGGCAGCCCTGCGATCGAAATATGTGGACACGAACTGCCCGAATTCCTTGACTGCGTTCTGCTTCTTCCCATCGTCCAGGGCATCCAGCTGCGGAAACACAAGAGGCGCCGGTTCTGGGATCTCCACTTCGCTCTTCGTCGTCGTGGAGGCTGAGCGCATGGCGTTCTTCCACTTGCTCTGCCCGTCTCTGTTATCCACAGCCTTTGCGATGTTGTGTTCGAGATCGATGTCTTCGATAAGTTCCGTGCTCGACGGCTTGTACTTCACAATGAGACAAAACAGACCGCGAGGCTTGAAGAACTTCTCATTCATGGTGTCGAGATATCCATTCTGCCTGTAGTTCACGTAGGTCCTGCGTGAAGTCTCGAGACTCGTATGGATTGCGAAGGTGACGAGCATTGCAATTGGGCTGAAGCCCGAAACGGCAGTGTGGGCGTGGTCAGCAACCATCACCCCTGCGTTCAAGACATTGAACCACGGGTTTAACTTGATGCTCTTCTCAAACCCGTCGATAAACTCCAGCCATGTTGTCTGGTCGATGCCGCACTCATTGAGCACTGGCGCGTAGGCTCTCACGAAACCGCGGTGGCGGGCTTCCGGTCGACGCTGTGGGAGAATGACGGGCATGGGTAGCGCGTGAGACTGCTGGCCCGCTTCGTAGGGCGGGGGTGGGTGCTGTTCAATGAACCGTCGCAGAAGCTCTTCAGGATCGGTGTTATCGTCCGCTTGATGAGATTGATCCGATTGTTGACGCTGTTGAGCTTCGTCCAGTGCAATGGCCCAGTCCTCCTCGTCATCACTAGAGGACTCGTCTACAAGCGCATCTTGATGTTGTTGAGCAGTAGACGCGTTCGACGAACCCCCGACCTGTTCACTCCTCTCGCGAGCTTCTTTCCGTTCTTTTTGGTCGGCTCGATACTCCTTCGTAAAATCGACCGCTCCGCCAATAAGTTTTGAGAGTGGTCCTCGTCCGCTCATTGTGCTCTTGCTGGTGTAGTAATGGTTCACGAAGGCTTGTATGTGTTTTGTAACAAATTTGTCTTACCTACTCAAAGGCAGCTCAGTGACAGGACGACGCAGTCTTTATGGCTCATCGTCTCCTTTGTTTGCCTGTTAGGCTACCGCCATTTGCTCAGACTTATTTGGGAACCTTTTTTTCGCCCGACAGGGCACATCTGAGCTATTAAATCCACTGAAGCCACCGTCGCAGGGGCTATGATTTTGCGGGCAATGTTTTGGTTGCTCCCAGCTGAAAATTAGCGTAGGATTCCCCAATTCCAACTGCAGTCAGCAGCCTTAAATGTGGCTGTACAGCTAAGAGTCGGAAATGATCGTCCCTTCAGCCCAGCAAAACGCCAAAAGCTTGCATGGACTTGGCGTTCCTTATGCAAACGATGAAGACGTGGAATGAAACAACCAGGGCAGTTGACAGACCTGTCGATGCGCCCGCATGACTGTTGGGGAAACATTTGGTAAGAGGGACCTCTGAGCAGGCACAGCAAGAGAGATATGAGAGACAGCCCAAGGGGGAACTCAAACAGTGCGTCTCAGGCCCATCACCTGCTATCGCCGTGTCATAGCCGTAGGCAACAGGCAATCTGCCAGTCCCGCCATGCTACCTTGAACGAAAAGGTAATGGGAACCGTTTACGTTGGACAGAGAAGTGATGTTGGCAAGTTCCAGTGAAGATAAGTCAACGTGATAAACACAAACCCCTCATGTCGCTCAAGGGGGAACATCGTCATGTTGCTACCGTTGCCTTCTTCCGCGTCACTGAGCCATCTTCGATGCCCGCTGTGATGCAAAGAAGCAAACCAAAGACACGGGACGCGTCAGCCCCTGCAATTGGTCATTGCCAACGCAAGTAACTAACAGTCTAGGCCGGGCAAAGTCGTCCTCTTGACGTTTCGCCTCCAGACAGGGCAAGATCCAGCAGTGATCAATCGTCAGACAACGCCACACGACAAAGCCACCGTAATACCAACCGCCAACAAACCTGAAATTCTGGGGTAACGCAAACGTGTGGCGGGTGTTTGCGCCGAGCACACCCCAAATGACGACTGCCAATGGCCCGTCGCCTCACTGGTGGAGCGACCGTTTCCCTGTTTTCTCTGGCGAAGATCATCGGATCCGTGTGCCGGAGCCCAAGACAAGCTCCCGCTACCGCGGGAGCGGCTGGGGCTAGGCTCATGAGTCCCCGCAAATTCACGTCATGAATCCCTCCCTCGCCGTCATTGACGTACCTTCTTATTCCCGATGCTCGATGAACGTCTAGCTACGATGTGATGCCTTAGCTGCTGGGCGGGAAGTTGGAGGTTTTCCGCGAATGAGTGCCAGCAAGAACCCCACATGAGCTCGTAGCAACACAATCGCAATCCCGCGAGACATGGACTGGTGACATTCTGTCTGGGCGGCAAGGCCGCAGCTTGGCCTGGACTCGTGTTGGAGCTCTGACATCACAACGAACATGCGCTCGAGATGGACGAACAGATGGACTCGGCGACGAGTATTTGATGCCCAGAATCCCGCATCTAAATCTAGGATTCTTGGGAATTGGAACAGCAGGTCCAAAGACATTCAACAACTTCAACTATCATAATCAGCAATCATGGGTATCGGACAGAAGATTAAGGATGCGCTGCATCATGACAGCCCCCCAAAGTCCTCAACCTACGAGAACGACAAGCCTCCCGGGAGCTTTCCCTCGGAGACCACAAACACCAAGCACACCAACATGACAGACGGCCGTGATTACACAACGACCGGCAGCACAACCGGCACCACTGGTACTTCCGGCCTGACCGGAAAGGACACCACCACCACCACCGGCACTGGGCGTCACAGCCCGACCAGCAACATGACGGGCAACACCCACGGCGGAGCTACCGGGGACATTACCGGCAAGACCCACCGCACCACCGACTCCGGTATCGATGTTGGTCACGGCCACAACCGCACCGGTGAGCAAGACACGCAGAACCCGTACTGGGGCTCCATGGGCCGTGAGAGCCATGGTGTGATCGGTGGCGCGGATTCTTCTGGCCTGACCGGCTCTAACGCTCGTGCAGGCTACAATGATCCCGCCGGCACCCACGGCCCTCACGGCAACCGTGCCGAGAACCTCGCCGATCCCCGTGTCGACTCCGACCGCGACCACCGCGGCGCTCCCGGCACCGGTCTGACCGGATCAAACGTTCACGACTCCAACGTTCGTACCGG
The DNA here is from genome assembly GCA_027406065.1 of Colletotrichum cordylinicola. NCBI lineage: Eukaryota > Fungi > Ascomycota > Sordariomycetes > Glomerellales > Glomerellaceae > Colletotrichum > Colletotrichum cordylinicola. Next base: position 6,426,352 of record JANVYD010000003.1, on the reverse strand, counting down.
CTACGACGATCCCTCCGGCACTCATGGGCCCCACAACACCCGCACCGGTAACCTCGCCGATCCTCGTGTTGACTCTGACCGTGACCACCGTGGTGCTCCTGGCACTGGTCTCACTGGTACCCATGGTACCCACGGCACCTCTGGTCTGAACAACTCCAATGTTCGCACGGGTTACGACGATCCTGAGGGAACTCACGGTCCCCACTCTGGCCGCGTCGCCAACGCTGTTGACCCTCGTGTCGACTCCGACCGTGACCACCGTGGTGCCCCTTACGGCGCCAACAAGGATCTCCCTCTTCGTCCCAACGAGCAGTACGGCGCCTACGATCGCCCTAGAGGCCAGGGTCCTGAGGCTGTCGGCGGCGGCGTCTACAACCCCAATGTGCCTGCCGGTCACCACGACCCCACCTCCAACGTGGACCGCTCCATTGAAGGCTCTCACTTCACCCACACTGGCCACGGCGGCAACACAGGTCCTGGGGCCCAGACTCAGCACGCAACGCATACCAACCCTTCCCTCATTGGCGCTCACAACAGCGACCCCTATGACACTAGGATGAGAGACAGAGATATGGGCTACGAGCGCTCTGGTCACGGTATTGCCGGCGGTGTTGCTGGAGCCGGTCTTGGTGCTGCTGCCACCGAGGCGTCTCGCAGACACCACAACGATGACATCCGCGACTCTGGCTACGGTGCGGGTAACACTCGCAGCGGCGTTGACGACTACTCCCGCACTTCCGGTTCCGGACTTACCGGCAACGAGCCTGGTGTCCCTAGAACCAGCATGCTGGACCCTTACAACAAGTCTCCTACCACTCACGGAGTTGGTGCTGATCAGGGCATCGTCGGTGGGCGCAATGGTTCTCCCCCATTCAACCAAGGTTCGCTTCAATCCTCTATTCCCTCCGGTATGGGTCCTGACCATTACGGCCCAGGCCACGAAGGTGCCAAGGTCATGCACACATGCTCTCACTGCGGCAACGACAATGATATCAGCCGCTACTTCAAGAAGGATGCCGTGTACCGCATGAACTAATGAGCGTGTTTGGATTTATGGATAGCGTGTTTTGTATACCATCATGTACTTCTAGTTAGTCATAATGAACATGACATAATGGAACCAGTCCACATTGAACTGAACAACACTCTTAGCACGATTCGAAGTGACTTCTATTTCTTGAGCTGACGATTTGGACATGTAATCAACAGCAACATATGCAAATTTCATGACTCGCACCTTGCAGAAATAAGTCCTTCTCCAGCGTACTGTCATGTCTCTGTCGGGTGACACAGTATCTGACCCAATCGCTGACTTTTCGTCTTCCGCTGGCCGGTCTGATTTGACAACATTAAAAGTTGCCCATTCGATAAACTCGATGTCGAATCAGGAGACGATCATAGCAGCTACTAGCATGATCTCTTGCTTCGCGAAGAACCGACCAGGGCACATTGAGACGCCGCCCCCTTTGTCATGTATTAGTTGATATTGATGGTGAACTTCAAGAGCATACGCTTGCTTCATATGACAACGTGTGTCGTCCAGGTCTTGCTGATGAAACAAGGCTTCATTACTTTGGTACATCGAGATGGCCTATTGTCACATCTACAAAATGTCATGTTCAACCCTGGTCCATGAAGGTCTCCTAAAGACCCCCACAGACAGCAAGAACTTTGACGTTAGGTCCCTTGTCAAGTGCAAGGTAACCAATCACACTCGTTCAATATTACGCGGGATGTTTGAATTTGATCAGACTGGGAGACATAACAGGACAAGTGCTGACTTGCTCTTGCACATCACCTAAGCCGACAAAGCCTCAGTCGCAGCCGTTTATACAGAAATGTCAAAAGATTGGCTGGTCCCAAGGAAAAGCAGCCGGCATGGAGAAGAGCCCTTCAACTGACTCAATCCAGTCTAGAGGCTGCAGTCCAATCTCGTCAAACGATGGCAGGTGGCTCGATTCTGCATCGTCGACTTCGTTCGAATAAGTCTGCATAGCGTTGACTTCTTGGGGTTGATCTGCGTGGACATTACTACCGGAATTTCGTTTCCTTGCTGCATTTGCAGATGAATCCGACCGAAGGAACCAGAGACCGTTGAGGAGCTTGGCGTATTTTGCGGCGATGTGGTCTGCGTCTGTGGCCGCTATTTCAAGCACTCCGATAAATCGTCGCATCAAGTTTGCTGTCTGGGCATGTTTTCCGGATGAGACGGCGCCAGATGCGTGTGCTTTGTAAAGGAATACAGACGAATGTATTTCGTATCTGATTGAAGCCGTCAGAGATGACTACGGGCCCCTGGCAAGCATGGGACCGACACTCACAGGTAGAACCGAGCCGGCATGTACCGCAAAAACTTCTCCGCATCGATATCTTCAATAGCGATTCTCAATAGAGCCTCGGCAGCGTCTACCGCCTCATAAACATGGCGAGCATCGGGGCTAGCCATAGCCGAGTGCGGGAAGCATGCCGACTTTGAGACTTCTTGCGTGCCGGATGCCGATGCCCGATAGAGAACAGCTTGAAAGGCGAAGGCATTGACGTAAAGACGAAGATACTTCTCCATCATCTTGAGACATGACTTCAGATGTTGGGAGCATGTCAGTCCATTCCAAACGAGATCCCATGCGACGATGGCGCGGCTTGCATCATCAATGTACTTGGTGTAATCACCCCGGATCATCAGTTCTCCAGTACGTTGTTTTGATGCAAAGAGAATGTCGTGGGCGTTCCCAAACAAAGTTGTCAACTCAACTTGTGCCTGCAGCAGAGATGCAAAATCTTCCCCTGAGGTATACTGTGGCTGTAGCGATGGGAAGTCGTCAGCGGTGAATCGTGCAGATAGCGCCGGTCCTCTGCTCCAGAAGGCTTGGCCCATGCGGATGGAAATCTGACGGTCTGACAAGTACGTAACTTGTATCATGGTCAGCACAGAACATTCTTAAGGCCTTCGAGCAGAGGGAGTTGTGACTAACATGTCCATGCCAGTCGTCTTCTCAACATTGCTGGGCCAGCTTCTTTGTCTGCCCTAAAAGAGGAATCTTCAAGCCGTAGCAAGTACGCAAGCCTGACGGCGAGCCCTAGTATTGACCATGCTGCACCTTCTCCCCCGTCGTCGTTTTGCCCCAGGGTCAGTGGAGTCCATTCCCCCAGGATCAGGAGCCCTTCCACACACCCTACGCTGCGTATGGTGGACATGCCAAGGACGACATCGAGAATAAGGCGTCGCATGTGTTGCCATATCGACTGATGTAGCTCGATCAGGTCGGACTGATCTCTTGAAGCTACTACTAGAGCAGCTGTGAGAAGAAACGATTCGTGCTTGACGGTATCGGGGAGGAACTGTGGCATGAGCACGTTGGCGGGAACGATCGGGAAGAACGGATGATAGTTATCGGCATAGCTTGCTTATGTGAGCGATTAAGTCTCATGAGATTGGAATGAAGACTTACTGTCGTATGAGATTCTGAAGGGTGACTAAGTCCAAAGCCCCCTCCTTGACGGGAGGGTACTCTTCAACCGCTTGGTGCGCCGTAAGCTGGTTTCCGGGCGATGCTAAAGACGAGACCTGGTCAGTGCGGGCTGGCTGTCCCGGAGATAGAATCGAGTCTAATATAGAAGATGCGTTTCCGGGAGTTGATTTGTTGAGTCCGGCATTTGGCTCATCATCGTCCCCGTCCTCAGCCGCCCGGGCAAGGATCAGCAAGGCATCAGAGGGGTTCTGGAGGGACATTTTGTGAAGAACTGCATTGTGCAGATTTGTATGACTAGGGATACATGAGAGGACCCCCTTTACTCCAACCACCCCCCACATGTCTAGGAGGAGGCATTGATGTATTCGATATTCCCTTGGGCCTTTCGCTTGGAAAACTTGCTGTGTGCGTAAAAAACTGTATATAAAACGCTCTTTATCCTAGGCGATCTTAAGGAGGCTACTACTTTTAAAGCGGTTATCGATAGTATCGATATAGTATAGTAATAGTATCTTAATATTAAAAGAGTGATTAGTTAAGGTAGTGTAAAGAGAGAGAAGCTTATTTTTTAGCGATTTATGTTCTCTTTATATACCTCTATAGGTAGTTATAGAGGTATCTCTATAAGCTATCCTAGCCCTCGAATACTTCCCTATGAGAGTTATATAGCAGTTAACAAGGTGCGCCTCTAGGCGGCAAACTACGAAGAAGAAAAGTTAGAAGGGAAGAAAGAAAGAAAGGTTCTGGAGGGACCGATGCAGTGGCTGTTCTCGAGGCTTTGGTGTCTCTACGATTGTTTCTGGGGCAAAAGATGCTACGGACACCACAGAATGCGCCGTGGCAACGTCGCTATCACGTCTTTGCCTCTTGTTGCCTCGGTACTGGGAGAAATCGCCTCCACGTCGCGACCCCGCTAGAGAGCAGTCGACTCCTTCGCGGACGCATTTCGCGCACGGCGGCCTTCCTCGTTCACCGATACTGTCTCTATAACAACAGTCAACACTAAATCTTTGATAGAACGTCTCATGAATCGCATTCACAGAGACATCATCCTTGAAGTGATCGATCGTCCAGGAGATGGATGGACCCACAAATCACACCGCGTCTTGCGCGCGCGACACCTAACACATGCTCGGTATTGTCTTACACCGGTGGCTTTGGTCATGTTCGAGGGTCCGGTCCGGGGAAAATACGGGGTGGTGAGCGTGAGAACCTGGGGCCGCTCGTACGACCGATGCGGGGTCTGGGGACGGTTATAGATGGCCGAGCGCCGGCTATAGACGACTAAAGACGGCGGGGTCGACGCGGGGTACGGTAGCAGACGGCCGAGGATGTTCGACCTGGCTTTTGAACAGTAAGGCTTTATGGGAAGGACGTCATTGGACAGAATGGATTCATTTGGTTCATTATCTTCGAAACTTGTGGCAATAAGTTCCTGGTTTACTGCACCAGCAAAGCCGAACGAGATGGTATAAAGCGGGACGGTATTCAACCACGATCATCCGTATTGTGCAACTTGTAATTGCTGTTCCGAAGGTCCTTAATTACGTTCGAAAGCAACTGAATTTGCATTTCTGTCCATCTCCTGCATAAGCACCATGGCGCCCGGAGTGCTCCAGTCCGAAGCACCAGCTTCACTGCCAACGCATAAGGTCAAACAGGTTGACCACCATGAAGCATACGACCCTAACAATGACATCTACGGCAACTACTTCCCGACCGATCCTAAGACCCTGAGTCTGGAGTCCAACTTTGGGCCCATGGATCCCGCTTCGATTGGATACCTCCAGCCTACCCACCGTGATACCCCCCTTAACGTGATGCGGGAGCGCTTCGAACGCGATGGATATCTGCTCGTATGTCCTTTGATAGCAATGGAATTTCAACGACAGACAAAGATCTAACACGTGGAACAACAGGTCAAAGATCTTCTTCCTCACGAGCCGGTCCTGAAGTGCCGTCGCGAATACTTCTCACACATGGGCCCCAGCGGCCTCCTCCGTCCCGACACCGACCCCGTCGAAGGCACATTCTCCGGCAAAGACACCAAAAAATACCTTCCTCCTGGCAACCTGCGCCGTCTCTTCGGCCTCAAGGATGACCCGGAGAGCGATAAGTACGCCGAGCTCATGGTTTCAGCGCACGAGGCCGACTTTTACGTCAACTTTTGCAAGTTCCCCGAGCTGCGCCACTTCGTCAGCCGTTTCACCGACTGGCAGTCTCCCCATATGCTCCAACGCACCATGCTTCGGGCCTTCGTTCCCGACAGCGAGCTAACGCCTGTCCACTTTGACCAAATGTACCTCCGGGCCGGCCCTCCCACCAGTCTGACTGCCTGGGTTCCTATCGGGCCGGTGTCACTCGAGGGTGGCGGCCTGATGTACCTCGAGGGATCGACTGATATTGGCATGAAGACTGAGGACGACTTTGCGGAGAACGCGCATAACCTGACTGACGAGGAGCGAGTCAGCGCGTTTAACAAGAACATGAATGATGGCGGCTTCCTCAGTCGAGACACGGTGACATACGGCAAGGAGTCTAAGAGGAAGTGGCTGATCGCGGAATACGAGGTCGGCGACGTCATCTTCCACAACCCGTACATGGTACACGCCAGCTGCAAAAACAAAGACCCCGACGCGAGGATTCGTTTGGCTACGGATCTACGATTCGTCGACCCCGAGAAGCCATATGATAGGGTATGTGATGTAACCCCTATTTCTATATCAATTGGGCTAACCATGTGCCACAGCGTTGGATGAAAGTTTATAAGCCTCTGGATGGGTTGTAAGTGACGACTTGACAAAAGGCTTTAGCGGTATTTATGGATATTTGATGTTTGAAGACCGTTGGCATATATGTAGAGCAAAATGAAGGTATTTAACATATTGAAGGTGTCCTTTTCGCCGTGCATGTTTTCAAGATTGCACAAGACCAGCTATGGGTATATGACGCTTTTCACACTCTCTTAGCTCTATCTGAATGTGGTTCTATATCGAGACATTGAGGATTTTAAGCGGTGGTGATTTGAAATCCAATACAGAACTTTTGCGTTAAGCAACATGACACCATAGTCTCCAACATGGGATGTGGCATATACACGACCACCATCTCCTTCCAAGGTGGCGGAGCATCTCTGCACATACTCGATTTTATCACGAAATACCCCAACTGCCAAAACTTCGCCCTCTCTGCAAGCTAGATGACCCTGAAGATTGGTCCGTTTTCATCCCAACAAGTCAGCTTGCCATCAACGTCACCGACGATGGGGAACAGACAGTTCCGAATGCTCATGAGACCCGACAGATTGGTAATCTCCATGGTGAAAGGACTAATCCGGAGCATCTCATTTGTGGGAAAACCAAACACCGCGAGCCTCAAGCACGGCAACAACAAGAATTGTGACATGGAAGCATGCGGCTTCAGTCTCACTCGTTGCAACGGTACACACAAATTCACTCCGTTCTCAGGGGGGACAGGCGAGAGCTGCCATGAACGCGGACGCCAAGTCACACCCATCCTTCAGTCCGCGTGCGACACGCCACCGTCCATCTATAGCCGACGCTAACTCACCCCAAGAATCCAATCAATGTCTGACTCGGTATCCTCATGCCGACAGGTCTCGCAGTGTTTGACGCAGAAGTCGCGATGGGCTTGTTGCAGAAGATTGTCCGCAATGAGGCGACCAAGTCGGACCCTCCCGAGATTTACAATGCCCGAGTTGTGCTCATCAGCCTGGTGGTAAATTGCTCTGAGCGCCATATACACAGAATAACACGGAAAGTAACAATTCTGATAGGCCTGCGGCGGAGCATTGCTCTTCGGTATGGACATGGGCATCATCGGAGGTGTTTTGACGATGGACTCATTCAAAAAGTGAGTTGTCACACTCTCAAAAAGAGACACTGTTACTGAACTTTCCACGCAGGGAATACGGACTCATGGACCAACCGAAGGCTGTACTCGCCAGTCTGGAGGGAAACGTGGTGTCAGTCATCCAAGCTGGTGCCTTCGCTGGGGCATTGCTCTCGATGTGGCTGGCTAACCGAGTAGGCCGTCGGTTCTCCCTTATCATTGCCTCGATCCTAGTCTTCGTCGGCGTTGCGTTGCAAGCAGCTGCTAGTGGGCATATCGAGGCCATGTATGTTGGTCGGCTCGTTGCTGGTGTGGCCATTGGTATCGCATCTTCAGTCAACCCGCTCTACGTCTCGGAGAATGCACCTCGTGGTATCAGAGGTCTTCTCACAGGCCTTTACCAGCTGAGTATTGTGACTGGTCTGACGGTATGCCTTGTCAGCCCCATCCCGCTCTTCACATGCTGATAAGATCCGGCAGCTCGCTTTCTGGATCAACTATGGCGCTCTCCTCCACATCAAGGGTCATAGTCAATACATCATCCCCCTCTCCCTGCAAGCCTTCCCCGCCGTCATACTCCTCGTGGGCATGCTCCTCGCAAACGAGTCACCACGCTTCCTCGCACAACGCCACCCCGACAAAGCCCTCGCCGTGCTCGCCAAGCTGCGCAACCTGCCCGCAGACCACCCGTACATCGTGCAAGAGATGGATGGCATCTCGAGACAACTAGAGGAGGAGCGCGCGCTCGCGGTGAACGCGTCGTCGTTCTCGCTATTGAGGGAGGCTTTCACGATCAAGTCGTACCGTAGGAGAAGTCTGCTCTGCATCACGCTGATGATGTGGTCCAATCTCACCGGGACGAATGCCATGACGTATTACAGCCCGCGGATCTTCGCCAGCGTTGGGTTGTCCGGGTCAGCTTCTGGCCTTTTCGCGACGGGCGTGTATGGTATCGTCAAGATGGTTTCGTGCGCTATCTTCATTGTCTTTGTGACGGATACTCTTGGCAGGAGGAAGAGTCTGCTGTCGACGGGAATCGTTCAGGTGAGATCGTCGTGAGACTATTACGACATGGTGAGGCTGACTTCTTTCCCTCAAGGGCCTGGCACTGTTCTATGTTGGGTTCTACACCCGTTTTGATCCCCCGGTGACAGGGGAATCTGTGAGTGCGCCGGGATACGTTGCTCTCGTTTCTATCTACATCTTTGCAGCTGTAAGTAGTAGTCATTCGGCATGCGCTTATCGGAGTTGAAGTGCTGACAATCTTTCACCATAGGTTTATCAAGTAAGTCGCGCCCAACCTCGGTTTTCTCCTTCTCTCGATGTCACGATGGGAGCTGCCAAGCGTTGAGTGACGTTTATCACACGATGCTTCTATTCTCAAGACCATCTTCTTCAGTCTTGACACAAGCTGACCCTCTGCAGTTCGGCTGGGGACCCGTCGTCTGGACCTACTCCTCCGAGATCCCTCCCGCCCGCCTCCGAGCGCTGATGATGGGCATGGCCACCGCCAGCCAGTGGCTGTTCAACTTCGTGGTAGCGAAGGCGACCCCGAGCATGTTTGCCACCCTCGGAACCAATGGATTCGGCACGTACTTCGTCTATGGCACCTTCTGCTTCGTCATGGTGGTCTTTGCGTTCTTCTTCGTCCCCGAGACGGCTGGTGTTGCGCTGGAGCAGATGGACGAGCTGTTTGAGAAGGACTCGCTCAGGGACAAGCTCTTGTTTAGGAAGGGGCCGCGGCTGAGCTCGAGAGAACATGCGGCGGATGAGGGCGTGCTTGACAAGAAGAATGCTGAGCACGTGGAAGTGGTGTAGGCATAGGAAGACATAGCATGATTCGAGGATTCAATCAACGAAAACTAAAGTCCCTGCTGAATGAGACCGTACATGAGAATGTCTCCCACACGTGCTTTCAACGACGTTGGCGACTGAGCTTACACCGACAAGTGACTGCTGACAAGCCCTCCTAAACCTATGCGCGGTCAATCTGGCTAGTTTACATGCAACACAGTCTGTGACTGTCTCGAAGCTGCGCAATCTAGCACGATGACTTGCACCGACGATTCGTGGTAGCCTACCTTAGGTATGTTTTGAAACAACATTTACATAAAGTCCAGATGGAGGCTCTACATCCGCGTTGACTCGCAGTCCCTTTGTCCGCTTTGTCCCGTCGTGGTGGCTTGCTTCGTCGGCGCGGCGAGCCGAGAAGAACCCAATTGCGCCCAGAGAAAGCCAGATGGCAAAGTTGAAAGCTGACATGCGCAATTATGCACGCAAACCCGGCAGCGGCCCAATGGCGGGAGCGGCAGAGCAGCAGCGCGAGTGTGCATGGGGGAGAAAACGTGGCCGTCTTTCCTCGTGCAGCGCAAGTCGCACCGTCGGGCAGCAGCCACTGAAGACGCGGGATTGGCGCCATGTGCTTCATCGGACGGCGGGGGATTCGTCCATTGTGCCTCTGGGAGATTGGGCCATCGAGATCAGACGAGGTGCATTTTCACATCGGGCGATGTAGGGGAGGAAATCTGGAAAGTGCAGTGTAGGCGAAAATGGCTCAGTTGGAAGGGCTCGCCGTTCAGGCTGATGTGATGTGGTGGTGGTGGTGGTTGGGCTGCGTGGATGAAGGCTAGGAAACGGCCGAGATGGTACCTTTTGGCATAGCGGCTTTGTTGACGGAGGCGCTGAAGACGGGCATGCGGTGATGGGCTGATGAGATTTGCTGGGCGAGGATAATGCTGCTGCTGCCAAGGTTGGATGGATAGGATAGACACGGCTCAGCGATTGAGATTGTATGTACGCAGTAACGCATAGTATGCAGGGCATCACGTAAGTGTCCTTGTCCGCAGGTGCACATGCATGAGAAGAAGATGGTTCGGGTTATCGATTCTCGTCGATTAGGTATCGGTTTGATGAAGCATGACATCTGGGACAGGCCAGTGAGATGGGATGTAATTAGATGAGGGAACTATCTCGTTGTTGGCGTACCAACCTTTGACATGGAACAACACCAAGAACGGGACCGCAAAGTTCAGTGAAGAGCTGGCGATCGCATTCCCGATTCCGATGGGATGGATGGACGGCATCACTAGGGGACAAGGTTCACGCCACGGTCTAGGACGTCTCAATGCTGTAGCTATCGAACGAAGCCGCAGAACGATACCGTCGGATCACGGATGGTGCAGGTGAACGGGCAAAGAGCAATCCATGGCCGAGGTTGCAGCGTCGTAGAGTTGCATCTTGGGCTGTCCCTTCGTTCTGGGTGCGCGCTGCAGCGGTGTTGGTCGAGAACCACGCCGGCCTAGTCTGCCTGCGTCGTCTCATGCACGGAATGAGAACGAGGAAAAGGCCAGTCACCAGCAGTCAAGGTCAAGTCAACAGCGGCCAAGTCACATCCAGTCAGCCGGTCAGTGTTAAAAAGAGCGGTGGAACCCATCCGCAATCCTCGCTCTGATCCCCCAGAATGGAGAGAAGAGATGTTGGGTTCCCATTCTTTTCTGGACTGATCATTTGGCTTTCCCCGTGGGCATCAACTTGATTTGGCCGCACCCGACGTGGCCTGATAGCGATAGACGTGACCGGGAAGAGCATTCGTTTTTAGGAGTGAAGCAGCTTGCGCAGTCGTATTGCAGCAGACGGCACCAACAGGGCCTTTCTTTGGAGGGACCACTAGGACCGTTGTTCTCGCTCACCGTCTTTTCAGCGCGGCGATATCGACGATAGGCCGACGGACAACGCCACGAACGACGGCCGATCCAGGAGGGCTGTGAGAGCCTCATTCTACCTACTCACCCAACTGCTCTACCGCTACCACGGGTATCTCGAGAAACTGTCAAGAGCAGTGGGCCATCGACTTTCTAAAAAAGAAAAAGGGGGAGGAAATTACCTCGAATTACGTCAGGTGGGTCTGAGATTTCCCTCTGGTTGATTGTTTCTGCGTCAAGTTTGCGGCTCTTTTGTTTTCTTGAAGGAATGCCGTCGGGGATGGCCGGTCTTCGTTTCTGCATGACTCCTCTTCGCTCTCAGAGGCAGAGAGAGACTATCAGACGGTGGCGGCAATGGCTTCAGTCTGGCGGACACTTTCCGCTCAGCTCACCAGCACGGGCAACACAGCCAACACGGCACATGTGAGTTGAGTAGCCTTGGCTTGTGGCCATCTCAGCTCACTTTTGGGGCAAGTGCATCCGGTGTGTGTTGTGCGTTCTAGACGCTGTTAGTGAAAGCCTGCCGCCGGTTCCAATGGTTCAACCACTCGGCTGGGAGCGCAAAGGGGATTACGAAGACTTCATGTTTGTCTCTTTGGGTATCCCGTCCGTCCCCCCGGTTTTTGCTTTACGTACTCAGTCCCCAGCATCCCCCCCTTTGGTAGTCCCCTGTTTTCTGGAGAAGATGCAGAACGATGCGGGTTGGGAAAGCACACGCACAGCAGAGCTCTCGGTCATTTTTGAGAGATTTTGGCACTTTGTTTTTCTCTGTTCCGGTGTTTGGTTGCATCACAAAGACATCATCGGGGCACACAGACAACGGCAAGCAGAGGCATCAACCCGGCAGGATGTCGCTCAGCGATGCAGCACGCAGGACCGGTGCTCTACCTCCGGCACAGCAGTCCAGGAACAGCGCCGTTTGAGGCCCAGCTTGACCCAGCTTGACCCAGCTTGACCCAGCTTGACCCAGCTTTGACAGCCAGCGGACAGGGGGTGTCCCCAAGATGAGCCAATCCGGGTGCTGTGAATTCGTCCCGTCCGAACCAGGGGGGAGCCCTTTTGGGTGCTTCTGCCAAGTTTTGGGAGAGTAGCTCGAGGAGTGGGAAATACTGCGTCATATGTATCGCCACATGCAAATTCAGGAGGCCAGATACACCGAGAATACCTCCCGAGCGCGGACCAGCTACCTCGACGATACACATGCCACCACCTCTGGCGCGTTCCAGCAGCTTCCCCTCCACACCACCGAAATAGCAGTGGTCGGGTCTGGCCTGGCGGGGCCTGGCTGCCGCTGTCAGTCTTCTGTGCCGCCGTCAGTGCCCTGAAGCTGAAGGCGTGCTGGGTTGAGCATCGTGGCTGTCTAGCGGTGGTGGTGCAGAGTGTCGGCCTGTCGAACGCCATGTCCGAGACACGGAGCTAGAGGAGAGAGGGGTCAAGACGAAGGAAGCAGGCAGTCAGAGTTGGGGAAGACAAGTCGAGAAAAGAGAATCTGTCCTCTTTCCAACCTCTCTTTCACATCTCCAGACAGACAGACGAAAGACGACAGACGACACGCAGACGACAGCAGCAGACGATATCCCTGACGTGCGGTGTACAAGCAACTACCAAGCAATACACCACGGCGACGGCAGCCAATCATCAAGCTCGTCCCACGCAGCTGTGGACTCGTTGGACTTGTCAGTCCCTCTTCTGGGTCTCTGGAGTTCTGGCCCGGGCCAGGATTGGGGGCATTGGGGGTCAGGATAGGAGCAATTCGTCCTGAAGAAGAGGGGGGAGCAAGGTGCAAAGTACCCAGCGGCCGGGGATACGGGGGGAGATACATTCACGAGATAATCAGCATCGACATCAGCATCGTGTCACGGCTCGGCGACGCGCGCAGCAGGATCAGAGACGGATAGACCTTTTGAGTCTTTTGAGTCTCTGTCTGTTTGCTCGACCTTCTCTTGCTCGTTCTGCCAACAGCAGCAGAACAAAACAAAACAGAAACACCCGACACAAAAACACCAGCAGACGAAGACTATTGGACTGTCTGTCTGCTCTTCACCCCTGGCGCCAACCCCCCGCCTCCCACATCTCTCACCGTCACCGTCGTCGCCTGGACTGCCTATTCCGATACGGCTTCAGGTCCAGGTCCCCGGACTCTGTCTTGTCTCTCTGCTCACCGTCTGTCTGTGTCTCTCGTCAAGTCGGGGTGCGTGCAGCTGGTTCGCTCGGCTCGGCTGCAGTTCTCGTGTGTTTTCTGTTGAATCTCGAGGACATTTTACCCCGGCTTCTCCCATTTTCAGTCTGTTGTTGCGCACCTTGATCACCCCAAGTTGGTCTGCACGGGGATAGCTTCACCCACTCGCCTTTGATCTTTGTTTCCTCTCCATCACTGATCTCTTACTCTTACCGTCCATCATACTGTATCCCTCTTTTTACTCTTCCTTGCAGACAACCCTGGGACCCGACTTGTTTAATCTGCCTGCTGCCCGGTTCCCCCATTGGCCGCTAAACCCAAACCAAAGCACTCGCACCCACTGAACTGAATCATGAGCAGCCAAAACCAGAAGCCAGAAGGCTCGCCCGCCGGCCGCCAGCTGCAGACGCTCAACAGCGTCAACCCAGCGCCCGTCAACCCCGCCAACCCGGTGCTGCGCAGCATCGCCCTTTCCGACGCCGTGACGCCGGGGATTCACCAGCACACCTACACCTACCGCGACTCCCCCGAAGAAGGCTCCTCCCGCGCCGCCTCGCCCTCGTATTTTTCCATTTCCTCCACCTCCCACAACACCAACAACACCAACGATACCGACACTCACGCCGGCGACAACAACAACAACAACAACACCACGAGCAGCAGCAGCCATCGCAGCACCAGCAGCAGCAAGATCGCCTTCGCTCCCTCGTCCTCCACACCCGTCCCGGCCACGACGCCCTCCATCGCCAGTCACAACCTCCCGACGTCGCCAGGCACCACCACCGGCAAAGACATCCTCAAGCGCATGACGCTCGCCGCCATGGGTCGTCGTGAGTCGCTGTCGCAGATTCGCGCCTCCAACCCCGACCTGCAGCTGAGCGGCAACATCATCTCGGCCACCTTTAACATTCCTCATTCTCTCAAGTACCGCAAGGGCTCCGACTGGGTGAGTTAACTGGATGGATCACCATTCCTTCGTCAATTGACCTTGTCTGTGACCCCGCTGACATCATCACCACCACCTCCAGGAATTGAAGCCTCGCCGCGGCCAGTCCGCCCTCTTCGACTCCTTTGCCTACCTCTCCTCCGACGAGACCCCCTGGAACCACACCGTCGTCGCCTGGACCGGCGAGATCGATACCCCCCAAGATGTCCTCTCTCCTCCCGGCACGCCCCCGGCCACCACCGTCCACTTCTCGAGCCTGAATACCCTCTCCGCCCCCGTCCCCATCGATGGCGACGCCCGCCTGCCGACCCCTCCCCCGACCGAGGGCCTCTGGCTGCCCAAGGACGACCAGCTCCGCCTCGAGAACCAGCTCGCCCACGACCGCACCATCAAGACCGTCCCCGTCTGGCTGTGCGACGACAACGAGCAGCAGGACGACGGCCTCCTCCTCAAGGACCAGAGCCGCTGGCGCCGCTACGCCGAGCACGACCTCTACACCCTCTTCCACTACAAGCAGCACGAGCCCACCGACGGCCGCAAGGAGCGCCTCCAGTGGGCCGACTACTACCGCATGAACCAAAAGTTCGCAAACAGCATCATCGAGCTCTACAAGCCCGGCGACGTCGTCGTCGTCCACGACTACTACCTCATGCTGCTCCCCAGCATGCTGCGCCAGCGCGTCCCCAACATGTACATCTCCTTCTTCCTCCACTCCCCCTTCCCCAGCTCCGAGTTCCTGAGATGCCTGCCGCGCCGTAAGGAGGTGCTCGAGGGCGTCCTGGGCTCCAACCTCGTCGGCTTCCAGTCCTACAGCTACTCCCGCCACTTCTCCAGCTGCTGCACCCGCGTCCTGGGCTTCCCCTCCGACAGCGGCGGCGTCGACGCCTACGGCGCTCGCGTCCAGGTCGGCGTCTTCCCCATCGGCATCAACGCAGACAAGTGCGAAATGTACGCCTGGACCGACGCCGTCACCGAAAAGTACAACGCCCTCAAGAAGCTGTACGAGGGAAAGAAGATCATCGTCGGCAGGGATCGTCTCGACAGTGTCCGCGGTGTCGCCCAGAAGCTGCAGGCCTTCGAGCGCTTCCTCGAGATGTACCCGGAGTGGCGCGAGAAGGTGGTGCTCATCCAGGTCACGTCGCCCACGAGCATCGAGGAGGAGAAGGAGGACCCCGAGAACCGCATCGCCACCCGCGTCAACGAGCTCGTCATGCGCATTAACGGCATGTATGGCAGTCTGGGCTTCTCTCCCGTCCAGCACTACCCCCAGTACCTCAGCCAGGACGAGTACTTTGCCCTCCTGCGCGCTGCCGACATTGGCCTCATCACCTCCGTCCGCGACGGCATGAACACCACCAGCATGGAGTACGTCATTTGCCAGCGCGAAGGCCACGGCCCCCTCATCCTCTCCGAGTTCAGCGGTACCGCCGGCAGCCTCAAGGACGCCATCCACATCAACCCCTGGGACCTCAGCGGCGTCGGCATCGAGATCAACAACGCCCTGACCATGACCCCCGAGAGGCGCCAGGCCATGCAGGCCAGCCTCTACAACCACGTCACCACCAAGAACGTCCAGAGCTGGATCGACCACTTCATCCGCAAGCACGTCCACGTCCTGGGCACCCAGAAGAACGTCGTTGCCACGCCTCTCCTCGACCGTGCCCTGATGCTCAAGACCTACCGCGAAGCCGGCAAGCGCCTCTTCATGTTCGACTACGACGGCACCCTCACCCCGATCGTCCGCGAGCCCAGCGCCGCCGTCCCCTCCGAGCGCGTCCTCCAGACCCTCAAGGCCTTAACCAGCGACGAGCGCAACGCCGTCTGGATCATCTCCGGCCGCGACCAGGAGTTCCTCTCTCAGCACCTCGGCCACATTGCTGGCCTGGGCTTCAGCGCCGAGCACGGCAGCTTCATGAAGAACCCCGGTTCCGATGAGTGGATCAACCTGGCCGACGAGTTCGACATGGGCTGGCAGTCCGAGGTCATGGCTGTCTTCCAGTCCTACACGGATAGAGTTCCTGGTAAGTGATTGATTTGTGAAAATTGGAGCGCTGACGAATCAAATGGCTAACGTACACAGGCTCCTTCATCGAGCGCAAGCGCTGCGCCCTCACCTGGCACTACCGACTGGCAGACCCGGAGCAGGGCCTGCACATGTCACGAGAGTGCCACAAGGAGCTCGAGTCGACGGTGGGACAGAAGTGGGACGTCGAGGTCATGGCCGGCAAGGCCAACTTGGAGGTCAGACCGACCTTCATCAACAAGGGCGAGATAGCAAAGCGCCTTGTGCACACCTACAACTCCGCTCCTGCCACGGATACGCACCCCGGCCGGGTCGAGTTCGTTCTCTGCCTGGGCGACGACTTCACCGACGAGGACATGTTCCGGGCGCTCAACGGCCTGTCGGGCAACGAGGTCGAACACGAGCACGTCTTCACCGTTACGGTCGGCGCGAGCACCAAGGTGACACTCGCGAGGTGGCATCTCCTCGAGCCCGAGGACGTGGTCGAGTGCGTAGCGCTGCTCGCCGGCGTCGGGCTTGGCGGTGAGGCTCACGAGCACTTTGGCCAGGTCAATCTCGCGGCCCTGAGCACGGTGGAGGGACACATTCCCGACTCAGAGAAGTGACTGAAGCGAGGCAAGCTGTGAATGGGATGGAAGTCATACAGCCGGGAGTATGGATAGAGGGCATCTTTTTGAATTTTACTAGACGGTGTTTTTGTGTTTTGATATCGGCAGCCGATGGACGGCAGACATCGAGCAGGGAGAGGCAGGCAGTGCAGTTTAGTCGACACACGAGGCATGATGCATGACGGGTTAACCAGCATCGGAGCGGGATGGCCCGACAGATACAGTGGCCAAGATGCATATAGACTTTTATTATTTATCGTTCCCTCATCATCACGACCCCAGCTCATAGTGACATTGATAGCCATGTCTTTCACGTGTTTCCCGCTGACGCATGCTGCACAGAGACAAGTGACCCAGAAAAGAAGGTCACATTGCTTCTGGGATCGTCGTCGGATCGGCCGTCGTACCTGGCAGCTCGGCCGACGCCGAGAGAAAGTCAATTGGAGACGCTGGCGCTGGCGAATCATTTTGCGGCGATTTTCAAATGATTCGCGTGGGAAAGGGTAAGCTGTTCGTGAGGCCTTGTTGGGTGTGCTGAGAGAGCCCGACCGGCCGAGCATGTTTGCGCAGGTTGATGATCCTGGTCTCTTGCATGGGTTTTTTCTTGGCGACGTTGGTTTGGGGGGAATGTTATTGAAGGTGAGTGCGTTTCTCTTGATGGGTTTCCCTCAGGGGATCTGAGCTATTACAGATACGACTTGAGGACCCGATTTCTCGTAATGCTGAGCAGTTATCACGGCCTGGCGAAATACCCCAGCCCGGCAGACGACAGAATCGGGACAACGCCGCTTTCGACTTGCCTCTCCGAGGTTGGATTGTCTGCAGGAACGAGCGCAGGTGCACCCTTGATGCGGGGCAATAGATTGCAACGGCGGGGCGAACTTGCGCGATGAGAAGGTGGTGATGGCGTGTGTCTGTCAATGTTAAGAGGCGTGACTCCCGTCGTCACGATGATGAGGCGCCAGTGTTATCCACGGTGCATCGACAGACAAGATGCGGGTTAATGTGCTGCTTCCTGCCCTGACGTTCATCGTCGGGGCTCTGGCTCAAGATGAGGAGGACACCCAGAATGAACCCAAGCGCTTCATCGTCGAGTTCACCAATGTGAGAGCTGCTGCACCTAACGTCTCCAGAAATCATGGCTGACCAGAGCAGGGCGTCAACACTATAACGAAACGCGACGAGCTCGCCTCGGAAGAGGGCATCACCGTCCTCAAGACATTCTCCTCGTCGCTCTTCTCCGGCGCCGCCGTCGAGACGGACACCCACAACCTCGACTCCCTCCGCACCCTGCCCGACGTCGCGGCCGTCTGGCCCAACAGCTACGCGCACCTCGTCGCGCCCGTCAAGCGGCAAGTCGCGGTCGAGCCGGATGCCGCGGGGGAGTACGCCGTGCACTGGGCCACGGGCGTCGACGAGCTCCACGAGCAGGGCATCCGCGGAGACGGGGTCAAGGTCGGCGTGGTGGATACGGGGGTGTGGTATAACCACCCCGCGCTCGGCGGCGGGTTCGGGGAGGGGTTCAAGGTTGCTGGCGGGTGGGATCTCGTCGGGGATGCGTGGGCCGTCGGGGGCGTGAAGACGCCTGATGACGACCCGGTCGATCAGCAGGGCCACGGCACGCACGTTGCGGGGATCATTGCCGGCGAGGCGGCGGATTCGGGGTGGAAGGGCGTGGCGCCTGGGGCGAGGTTGTATGCGTACAAGGTGTTTGGCGCCGGCGACGGGACGGATACGGCGACGCTGATTGACGCGTTCCTGAGGGCGTACGACGACGGGATGGATGTGATACATGCGAGTATCGGCGGCCGAGGCGGGTTCGCGGAGAACGCGTGGGCGGTGGTGGCGAGCCGGATCGCGGCGGAGGGCGTGGTGGTCACCATCTCGGCGGGCAACTCGGGGAACGGCGGCGCGTATTACGCGAGCAGCGGCAGCTCGGGGGCGAACGTGATTGCGGTGGCGAGCGCGGAGGTGAAGAGGAACGAGACGGGGCAGGTGATCCAGCCGAGCTACTTTACGAGCTGGGGCGGGCTGTATGATTTGAGCGTCAAGCCGGACATTGCGGCGCCGGGGACCGATGTGTTCAGCACGTGGCCCGGGGGCGATGGGAACGAGTTCGTCTTGCTCAGCGGTACGAGTATGGCCGGACCTTATGTTGCTGGCGTGGCGGCGTTGTACATCTCCAAGCACGGCGGACGGGGCGTACACGGCAAGGAGTTCGCGAAGGATCTGGCGATGAGGGTCGTCTCTTCCGGAGCCTCGTTGCCGTGGTTGTTGTACGGCGGGGGCTCGGATGAGGCGTACCGGGCGCCGTCGCAGCAGGTCGGCGGCGGGCTGGTTGATGCGAGAAAGGTGTTGGGATACGGCACGAGTCTGGAGCTGGCGAGGTTCGGGCTGAATGATACGGCCAACTTCCGCGCGAGCCAGGAGGTGGCGGTGCGAAATGGCGGGAACGAGAGTGTGAAGTACAGCTTTGAGGTGGAGAGCTGGGCTGGGTTCGAGATGTTGAGGCCTTTTGATGCGAAGGACGTGGGTGAGACGCCGAGGATGCGGTATCGACCTGAGATGACGCCGTCGAATATCACGGTGACGGCGGGAGTTCCTGACGAGTTTGAGCTGGGTCCTGGAGAGACGAGAAAGGCGGAGTGAGTTCACCAACCATTGTTGGGTTGGGCAGTTGCTGACTCTGGCAGGTTCACCTTTGAGATTCCACGGGGTGTCAATGAGACGGCGCTCCCGGCTTATGGTGGCCAAGTCCTGGTTAAGGGGAGCAATGGAGAGACTGTCGCTGTCCCATTTCAGGGGCTGGCATTCGACTTGAAGGAACAAATGCAGAGCGCCTTCCACGGCACTTATCCGTGGTTGAGATCTACTAGTGCTTACAGTAACAAGACGACGTGAGTTGCAATGCTGGGAAGATGAGATATGAGAACGTTGTGCTAATCGATTATCGTAGATTCAACTTCAACACCGCCACCGGCGCTCAGGATTTCCCAATGTTGTTCATGAAGATCAAGTGGGGAACCAGAGAGGTCAGATGGGACGTAAGTCATCTCCCTGTCCCTCGAACAGCATCATGTTCTGAAGACAAGCAGATCTATGAATCCGGGTTTGAGAACGAGCGCGACTGGGAGTACCCACCCGTCCCCGGACAAAAGGGATACATCGGGTCTGCGACGTCGTGGTCCTCCGCGGGCAGCGTGGCGAGCTTCAACCCTGCCCGTCATAATGCCAGCGATACCTTCTCCTTCCCGGTGACGGACCAAGGCAGGAACGCGTTGACTACTGGCGGCTTCACGACGACGTACTACTGGTTTGGGAAGATGGCGGATGGGACGCAGATTGCCCCTGGCAATTACAGGTAAGTCGAACTCCCGGCTTCTCAGCCGAAAGCGATACCAATGGGAAACGAGGCTAACATTTGGTGTAGTATGAGATTCGCCGTACTGGTCCCGTTCTCTGACCCCTTGGAGGCAGGTAGTTGGAAGGGACTGACAACTGGATTCACTGTTCTGCCAACTGGAAACACGACACTTGCTCGCAGATGGAACTAGTTGGGGATTGTATCATAATCAGAACTTTTGTGAATAGAATTGCAGACTTGCCACTAGGCAATTAGGTGTTGGCGGCCGTTGGAATTAATATACACTCGCTCCATGCCTGTCCGAATCTGAGTTGTAAATGAAAAAGAAAGCCCAGCGAAAGAAGGCTGCAACGAACTCCCCAACTCCTAATAACGCCACATCCAGTTAGACGCAGATGGATGAGTCTCCGTGATCTAGTAAAGCATCTAACCATATGCTCCGATCGCCAATGTCTTCACCCCACCCTCGCTCACTGAAGCCTCGTAGTGCCATCCTTAATCAACTTGAGCATCGCATCAGTGCCGAACTGGTTGTATTCCCTGCAGAGCTTCTTATACTCAGGCATGTTGATCGCCTGCTTGCGAACAAAGATCTTGTCGAGAGTGATGGAGAGGAAGGCATCTTTGAGCTTATGCTTCTTTTCGTACTCGGTGTAGATACACCGGCCGGCGTCCAGCCAGTCCTGGGGATTGAGGGAGAAGCCCTGGTCCTCTGCAAGACGCCCATTGCGTGGGATCACCTTGTTTTTGAGATAGTCCATGACCTCGTCGCAGAGGGCCTGGACGTTGAAGTAGTCGCCCAGGATCCACAGGCGGGCGCAGTTGTGCAGGATGGTGTTGGCCTTTTCGAAGGGCTGGAAGTTTACCTCTGTGTGTTGTTTGTTAGAATAGGTAAGTGGACAAGGAAGGGGATGAATCAGGGAAATGACAGCAAAGAAACGTGACATGAGAGACAAGGACGACAGGGGCGACAAAGACGATCGGGAGACTTACTGCCCAGGTAGATGAACCTGATGAGCTGGTCAATCTCATCAGGGGTATACTCTGTGATCTCAACCTTGCTGATCTTCGCCTCCTTTATCAAGTTAGCATTAAACAGAAATTGCAGCGATGTAAAGCAGCACTCAGTGGTAGAATTAGATGGCATACCCAAAACTTCAAAGATGAGAAAAAAGGATAAAGGGGTGAAGATGCACTCACTGGCCAGTTGTTCAGGAGAACAGACTTGAAGTAGGAAGAGCGCGTGCAGAGGATCGTCTTGTGGAGGTTCCAAGACTTGTCTCCGCAGATGACCATGCAGTCAGACAGAATTCCTGACATCAAGAGGCTAGAAACAAATACAAGTTAGAAGCAGTATAAACCAAAGGGGCAGTGTACACCAAGACTTTTGCTCATGTGTGGGAGAATAAACAAAGAGCGAGAGAACTTTTTTTAGTGAAGACGACATCATAAGGGGAAAACTTACTATTGGTCCTGATCTCCGAAAGGGCTCATGATGACGAAGGTTGAGTTGTGATTTGACTTGTGAAGTCTTATGTCAGTTCCCAGAACTTTGAGTCCAGTAGATAGTCGCAGTCTTTGCTGTGAAAGCGTTCTGTTATGTGAAGATACGGGTGCTTTTGTGAAACTGTTATGTAGTCAAGGTAGGTAAAAGAACGAAAGGTTTTGTTTTTGACTTGAACGATGTCAATAGCCGGCGGGCTGTAAGTCGCGCACTGAACTCGACGGCAGCTGCGATCCGTCCCGTCGCTTGCCTGGTCTTGGGCTTAATGAACAATCGCTTTGAAATCGGGGTTTTCCAACGTATTTCAAAGGTCTGAAATGTAAAAGTCACCTTGTAGTATTTGGGTCGCTCCTGTTGTAGTGCGTGGTTAGGCTGTGTGGTGAAAGGGGGAGGAGTTGAAAGCTGCAAGCGGGTGGGTTGGGAAGTTTGATGGCTTAAAATAGGTCTCCGACTCTCGATAATCGATAGAAACGAACCTGTGCTGCTCTGGTTTGGCAGGAGTGACCGGAGGGAAGTCGCGATGGGGGTTGAATAAGTTTGCTCACACAAGTTCTCAGAAGTTGACGTTGATATGTTGAGGTTCAGATAGATAACACCGAATCACTTTTAGTTGAAAGTAAGTGGCAGTTGCTAAGAAAAACTTGGGGACAGGCTTGAATCGAGACGCTGAATTACGGCCGCAGGTTTTTAGTTTATCGTTTGCAACAGAACTGGAACTACGAATGCTGTCTTTGAGTACAGCATGCAGCCCAATCAGTAGTGAGCATTAGACTCAAACGTCACTGAGCCACACGAGGTTCAGATGGGGCCAAGTTCATCGGCATTTTGAAGATTGAAATCAAATGTTTATAAAACAACGCTTTTATCTAAATGCTGTTCTATCCAACGTCAGGAACAAGTCTAAGGTATCTATATGTCTAAAAACATGTACATGAAGAAACGGTGTAGTAGTCAATCGTCAGTGAAAGAGTCCTCCTCCTCCGTAGAGACAATCTAAACAGTGATCTGGGCAGTGCCGCGAATGTCGCGGGAGCTGGCACCGACGGAGAAGGTGTAAGTGCCCTTGGCGACAGCCCACTGCTGGGCGGTGGTGTCCCAGTAGCTGAGATCACGGCGGCGGAGGCTGAAGGTGACATCACCAGACTGGCCGGGGGCGACGTTGACCTTCTCGAAACCACGGAGGACACGGGTAGGCTGGGCAGCCTCGGCAGGGAAGGTGACGTAGAGCTGAGCGACCTCGGAGCCCGCGATGGCGCCGGTGTTCTGGACCTTGGTCTTGACGCTGACGACCTCGTCCCAGAGATCGGCCTGACCACCGGGGAAGAGGGCACCAGTGGGGTACGTGGAGCTCAGGGCGGTCTGGTTGGTGGCGGTGGCATCGACCTTGTCGTAGGAGAAGGTGGTGTAGCTGAGGCCGTGGCCGAAGGGGAAGCGGACGGAGGTGTTCTTGGAGTCGAAGTAGCGGTAGTCGATGTAGACGCCCTCGGAGAACTCGCAGACCTCGGTCAGGCAGATCTGGGCAGGGTAGTCGGTGGCCTTCTTGGCGATGGTGTGGGTGACCTTGGCGCTGGGGTTGACGTCGCCGTAGAGGACGTCGGTGATGGCGTTACCGGACTCCTGGCCGAGGAGACCAGAGTAGAGGACGGCGGTGACGTTCTCGTTCTCGATCCAGGCGTCGAGGACGCGGGGGCCGGCGGTGTTGACGATGACGACGGTGTTGTTGCAGTTGGAGGCGACGGAGGTGACCATGGCGTCCTGCTCGTCGTCGTAAAGGAGGCTGCGGTCGCCGCCCTCGCCGGAGTACGAGTTCATGAAGACAAGGCAGACCTCAGAGTTCTCGGCGTAGTTGGAGAAGGAAGGAGTGACAGCGGTACCCTGGCCGAGGTTGCCGAGGCCACCGCCGCCGCCACCTCCCATGCCGCCGCCGGTGCTGTTGCCTCCACCAAAGCCACCTCCGGTGGTAGCGTTGCCGGTCATGCCGCCGGGAGCGCTGCCGCCGCCACCGCTCATGCCACCAGAAGAGGTAGAGGTGTAGGTGTTGTTCAGGAGCCACCAGATCATGCTGTTGTCCTCAATGGCGCGGGCAGTGATGGCCTGGAAAGGAGTAACGAGGTAGGGCAGGGACAGCTGACCGGAGCCAGTGCCGGAGGCAAGGTGGCCCTGGTAGACATCGGAGTCGGTGCCCTGAACGCTGAAAGGCTGGTTGGGTCCGGCGAGAGCAGGGCCGGCGTGAGCACCGAAGAGGGAGATGGTGCGGGGCTTCTTCAGGGGAAGACCAAGGCCGGAGGTGTTGGAGTTCTTCAGGAGGACAATGGACTCTCCGGCAACCTGGCGGATGAGCTTGGAGTGGTTGCCGCGGACGTCGCGGTACTCGGTAGAGCTGGAGACGGTCTCGGGCTGCTTGCCGTTGTCGAGGCCGACGGAGTAGTAGCCGATGACGTTGCGGATGGCCATGTCGTCGAGACGGTCCTGGGTGAAGCTGCCGTTGGTGATGCCGGCGTTGAGGATTTCCTCAGTCCAGTAGTTGCTGGAGCCGTAGTCAAGACCGGCATTGGCGGAGCCGTAAGAAGTAGACTGGGAGTTGACATCGGGGAACACAAGACCGAGGAAACCCATCTCCTTCTTCAGGACCTTGCTGATGAGGTCGTTGTTCTCGCAGCAGAGAGTGCCGTTGACACGGGTCATACCGCACATGACAGCCATCATACCGGACTTGACACCGTCGGCGAAGGGCCAGGAGTAGAGCTCGTGGATCGTCTTGTCGTCGGCGTTGGAGGTGTAGACGGCGGAGGTGGTGGCGGAGATGCCAGAAGAACGGTTGGTCTCCTGCTCGTTAAGGAGGAAGTGACGGCCTCCGGCAATGACACCAGCAGAGTTCATGCCAGAGATGGCCTTGCCCATGGCAATACCGGTCAGGTAGGGGTCGGCAGCGAAACTCTCGGGGGTTCGTCCGCCGTAGGGAACACGACCGAGGGGGCCGGGCTCGGGTCCGTTGATGAGGTTGTAGCCCATGCCGTAGAACTCGTCGCCGATGGCTCTGAACTGTTGCTCGATGAGCTCGCGGTTCCAGCTCATGGTCAAGGCGTTGGCCATGGTGAAGCCGGAAACGTAGAAGGCGTAGTTGATACCGGAGACACCATCCTTGTTGGCGAGAGCAGTCCAGGAGCTGCCGCTGGTACTGTTGCTGGTGACGCTCTGGCCGGTGATGATCGAGACCTTGGCCGCGTTGTCGAGGGTCGCGACGAAGGCCTTTGCCTTTTCGTAGGCATCGTTGAAGTCACCTAGCTGGACTGAAGATGATGTCAGAGTCAAGAATCGGGATTTCAGGGGTTGTCAATATGTAATACCATATCCGTCAGAGAGAATAGCAGAGGTAGAGGTGGAAGAGGAGTTGGAAAGAGCGGAAGTGGAAGAAACGAAAGTAAACACCGCAAGGGCGCGGGATGAGAGTGAAACTCTCATGTTGATCAGAACGAACGGCAATAGTCTAAAGAACGGATGATGGGGTGAAGTTGAAACTCTTTCGTCTGAAGATTCATGATTCGAGTTTCAGTCTCTGCTCAAGTATTATATACACTTCTTGGCAACTCCATAATCCATTGCCTCGCTGCGCCGACGTCCGTTGCGCGGCCGCTGGGGCGATAAGGCCGAGATGTCGGCCAGTCTAGTTCACGATCGCAATGACAGCGCCCCATCGTGGTGAGCTTCCACGTCCCCCGGCCCGCCACGAGGAGCGCCACAATAAATTAAGGCTCAGGGGCGGATCTCCATATAACCTCATTGTCGGCGGGTTTTCTGGGACGTTGGCTTTAAAGCACCCGGGAATTCCGGACAGTGAAACATAAATAAACGAAAGCAGTCGACAAGACGTTCATGCCAGGCCGGAAAACCCGGGCTCTTTGTATGTGCGGTTGCTCTTCTGCCCACATACCGCAGCGCACAGAGTTACGCGGCGACGCGTGGCGGCTCCGTAAACGGGGCCGGACGGGGACACCTTATAATGCTGTTCCCTGCAACCACTCAACCGCCATATCTATGTCCGGCCAAAAGCCATCGGAAACCGGCCGCTGACATATCGTCGACGGCATTTCGACATCTTGTGCAGGGTTAGCTCCGAGTGTTTGGGTATTTGAAGAGTGGGATGCCGCGGCTGGAATGCCTCGAGACACGGCCTGGAAAGACATGAACAAAACATCATGACGATGGCAGCACGGCACAATCTTGCCTCGGAAAACGTGCCGCCGTGACGCAGCCCGATTCGTAGATAGTAGCCTCCTATGAGTGTCCCCGCCGTACGGCCGCGCCGATAATGTGATGGAGACACCCGGTTGCAACCGATGAAGTGCCCGTTGAAGCAATGATCGTTGGGTCACTGAGATTAGATGAAGGAGGTGGCTGGAGCGAGTACTTCGCGGAACGGTCACCCCGGAAGGGTCGATGAAGAAGACTGGATGAACGATAAGGCAGCGGGAATGCGGCACAGTCCATCTCCAACGGGCTCTAAACCAAACAAGCTCTCGGCAATCAGAGTAAACATTCGCGCGTGGCGCCTTGGCGATGTCGATGTGGCTTACCACGGCTGCGGCTCACTCACGATATGTGGGTGCTCGATGTCCTTGTCCGCATCCCAGCCCCTGTCTGCCGGCATTGCAGACTGCAAAGTCGCGTAAAATTAGAAATCTGGTAATCTTGGGTTCCATGTGCAGATCACTCCGAATTTTCCGAGCGGCTTGTGAGAAGAGGTTTTGCCGTTCTTTTCTGCCCACTTGACACCATCATAGCGCTTTTTCTTCCCGGATGCACAGAGAGAAGCATCAAAAGGGATTGCCTTGCTCGCGCAGCATGGCGTCCTCTACTTGCTCATGAGCTCGGGCAATCTAAGTAGGAGTCAGTCATCAAGCATATTTAATGTCATTTTTAGAAAAGCAATCTTCGAAAGACTTGAGTTATGGACCGCAGACGAACAACCCAACCAACAAAGCAAAGCCACTCGATGCTGATGATTGAGCTGTACAACTGAAGGGGAATAATTCTCGGTGTGGCTGTTGTTCACCGAGAGGGCTCTCGGTCACCGTCGGTGAGAGACCGGGCACCTCTCCGGTGCAAGGTGTGGGGCCAATGGCAGTGGCCGTCAAGGTGCCTTAGGCGCCACCAATTGCATCATTCCGACCGAGGAGCTCGAATAAGCCGAGCCGCTGCTTGCGACGTTTTCGCGTTCTGGTGCACAATCGCCGTCCAACACCCCCCGAGACACCCGGATTCTCGTCAATCTCCCTTCTTTTCTGTCAAACGGTCTTTTGCCTCCTTTTCTGGACCAGACCACCTGCAGGTTGTGGTAAGTTGCGGTAATTTCCTACCCCTCCGACGATCGCAGGGCCTCCTTCGGCTCTCCTTATCGATTAGCTCGGCTCGACTCCCGTCCCCCGCTGCGACTGACGCTTTTCCCGCAGAGTCAAGGAGGAAGATGATCGTGTTGCGGCGCCGGGCACGATCACGATGATAATCCGAGCCCTTCACAAGGCTCCATTGGCCTGCCCTCGAGGCCTCGGTCACGCGAACCTATGCCGTCCACCATGGCTCCCTCAGAGCCCGCGAACCCCTGTCCGCATCTTCCAAACCAGCGCCCCTGCGAGACGCGAACAACCAACAACTCCGGCGACGACGAAGCCAAGCGATGATAGCCCCAAAGCGACCGCGGCGAAGGCCACGCAGGCCAAGAAACCCCCCACCGATCCCCTTGCGACGCCCGAGAAGAATGCCCAGGAGCAGCGCAAGGCCGACTGGGCCATCATGAAGGAGATGTCGAGATACCTCTGGCCCAAGGACAGCTTGAGCACAAAGGTCAGGGTCGGACTCGCCGTCTCCTTGCTGATTGGCGCCAAGGTCCTCAACGTACAGGTTCCCTTCTACTTCAAGAGCATCGTCGACGCGATGAACATCGACTTTGGTGCGACTGGCGGAACGGCAGTCACCATAGCAGGAAGCATGATCCTGGCATACGGCGCAACGAGAATTGGAGCTACAGTCTTTCAGGAGCTGCGAAACGCCGTCTTTGCCTCTGTGGCCCAGAAGGCAATCCGCACGGTGGCCTGCAACGTGTTTGACCATTTGCTGCGGCTGGACCTCAGCTTCCATCTGTCCAAGCAGACGGGCGGCTTGACGCGCGCAATTGATCGAGGAACCAAGGGTATCAGCTTCTTGCTGACGAGCATGGTCTTCCACATCATCCCCACGGCTCTGGAAATCTCAATGGTCTGCGGTATCTTGACGTGGCAGTACGGCGCCAAGTTCGCTGCCATTACGGTGCTCACCATGGTTGGTTACACGGCATTCACAATCTGGACGACGGCGTGGAGAACAAAGTTCCGAAGACAGGCGAACGCAGCCGACAACAAGGCCTCCACTGTTGCTGTGGACTCCCTCATCAACTACGAGGCTGTGAAGTACTTCAATAACGAGAAGTTCGAGGTTGCGAGATACGACCAGGCACTCCAGGCGTACGAGAAGAGCTCGATCAAGGTCGCCACCTCCCTGGCCCTCCTCAACAGCGGCCAGAACATCATCTTCTCTTCGGCGCTGACGGCAATGATGTACCTAGCCGCGAACGGTGTTGCGCAGGGTAACCTCACGGTCGGTGATCTCGTCATGGTTAACCAGCTTGTCTTCCAGCTGTCGGTGCCTCTCAACTTTCTCGGATCCGTCTACCGTGAATTGCGCCAGTCGCTGCTCGACATGGAGACCCTGTTCAACCTGCAAAAGGTGAACGTCTCCATCAAGGACGTGGCCGACGCTAAGCCCCTGGCTCTTTCCAAGGGCGGAGAGATCAAGTTCGAGAACGTCACCTTTGGCTACCACCCCGATCGCCCTATCCTCCGCAACCTGTCGCTTACCATTCCCGCTGGCAAGAAGGTGGCGGTCGTCGGCCCTAGTGGTTGCGGCAAGTCCACCCTCCTTCGCCTTTTGTTCCGCTCCTACGATGTTCAGTCCGGTCGCATCTTCATCGACGACCAGGAAATCCGCCAAGTCCAGGTTGACTCCCTCCGCAGGTCCATCGGCGTTGTCCCTCAAGACACCCCCCTATTCAACGACACCATTGAACACAACATCCGATACGGTGACATGTCTGCTCCTCAAGAGCGCGTCATTGCTGCTGCCCAGCGTGCGCGCATCCATGAGATCATCGAGCGATTCCCCGATGGATATCAGACCAAGGTTGGAGAGCGCGGCCTGATGATTTCCGGCGGCGAGAAGCAGCGTTTGGCCGTCAGCAGACTGCTTCTGAAGGATCCTCCTTTGCTCTTCTTCGATGAGGCGACCAGTGCTTTGGATACCCATACCGAGCAGGCGCTCATGCTCAACATCAACAGCATTCTCCGCGAGAAGTCGCGGACCAGTGTGTTTGTCGCGCACAGATTGCGCACAATCTTTGACGCGGACTTGATTATCGTTTTGAGGGAGGGTAGCGTGGCTGAGATGGGTACTCACAGGGAGCTGATTGATCGGGGCGGATTGTACGCCGAGCTTTGGAGTGGTAAGTTGGACCCAAGTCCATCTCGTGACGCTCATACTGACACCCGACGAAGCCCAGGAGACTTTGTTCAACGCAGACGGAGAGCGCGACGTCGCAGAGGAGGACGCGCAAAAGCCATCTACTGGTCGCTGATCTTTGAGGATTTTGTTGAATACCACTTGCCGAAAAGTCTTATTTCATGTTCACAGACTGTAACCGCATTTTGTGAGCTCTGCCGTGTGAAATATGTCTGACCTTTCTCAAGCATATCGAGCTTGATGAGGGAGCGTATCAGTTCCTCTACATTGATTGGAAAGGCCTCGTGCCATGGCATAGTAACTAGACCGAATCTCTCACGCAAGTCTTCCAGGTACAGTTCCTCATCAGCCGGCGCGAGAGGCTAATGGCTATTAGTCCTAGCCACGGCACGATGCGAAGCAAGGTCAACACTAGCGTGGAGATGGGAAGGCTTGTCTGTATCGATCCCACCCATGCTGATTTTAACGGAAAGGACAAAATCTCCGCGCCGGGATGGGCCGCTCTCAGATGGGACGGTCTCGGGTTCCCTAAGAGGGCGAACCGTTTGAGGTGCAGCATCATGAGGTATGCCCGGGTTTTGTGGACACAGGGCCGGAATCGATGCAACATTCCTCACTAGAGTTGCTCAGAACGGCTAGAGAAGAACTATTGAACCCTCCCCCACCCAGGCCATGACTTGGTACTCAGAAAACTCGAAGCGGCCCGTCCGATCATCATGCACTTGAGCCCCCTTCAAATCCCGTTTTCTGCTACCGAAGTGGATCTAAACGGACGGGACGGACTGAGAAACTAACACTCAGCACTCGCATTCGCATACTCAAAATGACTCTTGCTGCATGAGCCGCGCAAGTCGTGGTGGATCATGTCACTAGATGCTCGATTTCCCCGGCCGGCGGCCCCAGTTCAGGGACCGGAGAAAACCCACTCGTCTCCGCTTCAAGTTTCGGCGGCATCCCGTCGAGTCCGAGTCGCCGACCCACTACACGGAGATCGTGAGCGGTCTGCTGGCCGGTCGATATCATGATGCGGCAGTAGCGTGTTGTCTCCCGGGCCAGTTACGGGTTTATAATGGCTTGTGATTCCCATCTGATGCTGCGGGTTTGGCTTGCAATTGACTTTGGATAATCACATCATTTTGCTGATCGTTTTCTTGGTGGTGTCAACTTGCCATCTGATCTCGCATCAACTACACAGACGCACATAATACTCACACATATTACACTACCGAGACATATTGAGACGAAAATGGCACCCATCGAGAACCCAGCGATTCCCAAAGGTTCCATTGTCGTCGTCACCGGCGCCAACGGCTACATCGCTTCCCATATCGCCGACCAGTTCATCCAGGCGGGCTACATCGTTCGTGGAACGGTCCGGAACCCGAAAAAGAGCGCTTGGCTCGTGCCTCATTTTGAGAAAGCTTACGGCAAGGGGAAGTTCGAGCTGCACATTGTGCCTGACATGCAAGCTGATGGAGCTTACGATGAGGCTGTCAAGGGTGAGCTGGAAAGAAGCTAGTATCGTAACTTGGATGAGTGACGTTGCTCATTTTGATCAGGTGCTGCGGCCTTCGTGCACACTGCCACCGTCATTGACTTCAACGGCGACCCGGCTGAAGTCATTGGCGGCGCCGTCAAGTGCGGCATGGTTGCCATCGAGGCTGCTTACAACGAACCCAACATGAAGCGCTTCATCCTTACTTCATCGGCCTCTACTCTGATGCCCCTCAAGAAGGAGAACTTTTTCGCTCTCAAGGGCCAGACTGTTGACGAGACCACCTATGGCCACGATGCCAAGGAGCTCGCGTGGGCCCCTCCTCCGTGGGGCATCGAGCATGGCGGCGCCATCTACGGCGCGAGCAAGATGGAGCAGGAGCAGAGTATCTGGAAGTACTACAAGGACAACGCCTCTAGACGTCCTGATATTGTAGTGAACTCGAGTGAGATACCGTTCATGTTTTCGATGTCATCCAGAGTGTTGCTAATCGAGGGCCATGTCTAGTTGTTCCTGACTTCAACTTTGGCAGGAGCATCGACCCTGTCAACGCTGGAGGAACGTCTTCTTTTGGTTTGGTGACGGACTTGTTCGAGGGCAAGAGCTTGGGCGAGCTCTGGCACCTGCCGCGTAAGTGCACACGCTTTCTTTATGCACTTGCTCTTCAAACAGGGCTGACCTCTGAATACTCTTCAAGATTACTTCGTGGATGTACAGGATGACGCCGCGCTTCACCTGGCCGCCGCGATTCTTCCGGATGTCAAGGCTGAGCGTATCTTCGCCTTCGCCTTCCCTATGCACTGGGACCAGATCCTTGAGATCATGAGAAAGCAGAATCCTGACAGGAAGTTTGCGGACAACTTCTACGGGGAAGAATATCCTGTCACAGTGAAGCCGATTGCTCGCGCCGAGTCGTTGTTGCGGAGGATCGGAAGACCGGGGTGGATCTCGTTGGAGGATAGCATTGCATCAAACACTGAGCACCTGAAGGGCACCAATGGTCACTCAAACGGAGTCAGTAACGGTGTTTGACGTTGTCGATGGGTACTGGACGTAGAAATACACCAAATCACATGGCGTAGCGGGAGCTTTGGTCACCTTTTTATCAATCATCACATCAAATAAGACATCCAGGAGGCGATATAAATATCAACTGTCGATTTGGTATCCTAGGAATCGCGTTTTCTACGCTCCAAGCCCTGAATTCATATAGTTTCCCTCGACAATTCCACCTTTAAATCCGTAATTTATTTGCAGTATCCAAGCTCGACGAAACGCTGGCATTGCGCAGCGTTGTCGCAGCAGAGACCGCAGCCGTGGCTGTTAGGAGGAGGGGTGGTGCACTTTCATCTTGTTAGTATCATTCTCGCTGCACGGTATCCAGACGACCGGGAACCACTCACGACAACTCCTCCCTTGCGCTCAGCACAGGGGTAGCAGCCCTCGGCCACGACGGAGGTAGCGAGGGAGAGGGCGGCGATGAAAACGGCGGCGACCTTCATTTTGGCGAAGAGGTAGAGACTGGTTTTGAGTTGAGAAAAGAGTGACTGTAGACTTTGTGATGTTGAGAGGGCTGGGGAGTGATGTTGTATCGATGAGTTGGAGATTCAATGGCACTTAAATATTTTTCGGGACGACCTGTCCGACGCATGTCGCTCGAACATGTGCTGAAATACTTGTGAGACGTAGATGAACTGGATTCATGATCTTCGACGATATTTCCTGAACAAGGCCTCAACCGGCGATTGCCGAACATCGTATACCTGCTGTATTGATTGATGTTCTCGAGGCAGCTCGGTGAAGGAATTGATCTGCAACGTGGAACAGCGTCCATGAATGACATGGGATGAACGACTAGGATCTTGGACGATAAGCTTCGTTGGCCGAGGGGTCCCCAGATTCTAGACCGTGAGACCAACAAGAACATGATGCCTGGGATCCCCTGATTGAATTGCGTTCAGTACGGGCGACCACGAGTCAGTGGGTGGCCTGGTGGCTGTGAGTCAGCTAGCAACCGTCTCTTGATGTTCAGGGGAACCTGTTACTCTCACTCCTTTAAGAGTTCTGCCAATGTATATCATGTGAAAACGCGACTCAGACTTCAGTGTCCTTCAACGAAATTGTAGCCCGCGTGCATGAAGTAAAGCGACTCGCATAGGGGTTCAGAGCCTCAAGACAGTGAATACTAATTCCTGACCTTGATATGGTGCCAGTCGAGGATGTTCTAGCGAACAAACATCGGCTTTTGTTTACTGCGATGCCTATGAGGCGTTTCTCAAGGTAACAACCTTCTGTGAATTAGCTTGGAATCATTCTCAAATAGTCCTTGTGCGACTCATCTTGCCTACGTGGGAAGGAAGTCTCGAATGAGGTTCTAGCCAGTTTTCATCTTTGTTTTTGATTAGTATCGAGGTGCGATAAGGCAAACCTAAAGATTGCTTAGATCTAGAAGTCGCTACATCGAATCAGTTGCATTCTTCCAGATTCAGGTCCCAGTAGACTACCCCCGTTGCCTAGAGAGTGAGCGGGGCAGAGAACGGGGAAGCATGGAATTAAGCACAAACGGGGAACACCTGAGACAGAGAGAGGCACTAAGCAGGGTATGCAACGGGACAACAGAGTCTGAAGGCCATTTGGAGTCTTCATCGTAGCATTGTTGAAGTAGGGGCCAACAACGCCGAGTCTGGTTGGGGGCGAAGCTACCATGCGTCTATCATCCAGGCGGGCGTATTAGTTGAATGCAGACCAGGGGGAGGATGATCTGGAGAGACCGAAACTCAGAATGATGAGTCGTGGATACTGTCAATCCTTTTAGCTGCAAAGAGTAGTTGTGAAAAGGTCCAAGTCGTTTATGCAAGAACCCACATGTTCATCCGGCCTTGACCAAGGCGCTATGTTACATCTCCATCAGCCCCCGTCGCAGCCAAGGAACTTAAGCTCAGGGATATGCTCAGTAGTGTGCTCGATGCCACTATGACAAGCGGGGTATCGAAACGAGCGTATTATTGATCATCCTGTTGAGGCGAATACTGCTGAACGTAGCAAGCCCGCATACAATTGAATTTTTGGGTTCAATTGGAAATTCCCGAAAATGCTGCCAGAAGCTGTTTGTTCAGTTTCTAGCAATTAAGGCGCAGGTGCATGTCTTTCGACGCGTCGCTCAGTGGCTCTTCTCCAAGTTTTTTAAACAAATTCGGTGAGGGTTAGACTCATGTAGCGGTGTCGGGTTTAGTAGACATATCCATGAATCCTAGTAAGGGGAAGCCGTGACTTATCTCTGCATTCTACAACACGTGTTGAATACATGAACAGAGGGCAGAATGGGAATATCGATATCACGTCTTCGCTAGGATCTCAACGTGAACTTCCAAATGCCCGGTGGTTCCCTGCTTATCCATCCGCGATCCACGGGAACGTGCCACCAAGAAAGTCATCGGTTACCAGCAGACCGGCATCAGTATCGAACATACCACTCTCCGAAAGCAGCACTTTATCCACATCATTGCCCGCAGCTGGGGCCGAAAGCCCGGTCATCAGAGTAAAGTCTGCAAGTGTATCGGCCCCCGGGATGTCCCCTTCCTCTCGGCGACTAACTTGAATAATGCTTTCTTTGATCTCACTAACGCACGGCCATGCATTCTGAACAGCGGTCATGGCTTCGAGAATGCGTGTCAAGGCCTGCGAAGTTTGTGTCTCATCCCACGGCGTTCCTTGTAGAAAGTGCCTCATCATAACGGTTCCAGCTGCAGTAGCAAGAGTGTGAACGAAATCAATCGGCAGACAGTCGTAACGATAGAACCGATTGTAGCTCCTGAGTAGCCGTAGAATGGCTTGCAGAGACTCATAGCATATTTCCACATCTTCGCTTAATGCAACATCAGGCTGTGATAATAGGTGACGCGGCGGGCGGTGGAGGATTATCATTGCAGTATGGAAACGCATGCTGCGACTCGTCAGAGAAGAGGTTGAACGGGGCATGCATGACTCACTGTAGATGGAGGACACACGCTGGGACCTGCCCAACAGTCCATTGATTCCAATAAAGCTTCCCGGGGAGACTTGCAAGCCACTTCGTCAAGGAGACATGAATCTTCTGAACCGTTGCAGTAGCGTTTGCATTGTGTGTTCTCGACCGACGATTTTCGAAGAGTTCGGTAATGATGCTATGTTGAATCTTTGACATCTCAGCTTGATGAATCAAAGCCCCAACGAGAGCAATCCCATCTTCAAACGCCGTGGCGGACAGACCGGGCGCGATGTATGTGTCGAGCAGTCCTTCCCAGTCAGGCGGGTATGGTAGTCTAACGGTATTCCGAACATCTGATTCATACAAATACAGAGCTGGCGGACGACCGAAGTAGAGACTTAGTTGCTTATCAACGATGAATGCGGCCCAGTAGACGCGGCGCAAAATCTCTCGATCAACATCGGGCTCAGAGGTTCCGTTCCAGTTATTCGGGTCCAAGTGTAGACCCATTTCGTGAGCCAAGCGGAATGCCATACCACAAAACAGCCAGCCTTTTGAGGCGCGACCACGCCCAATCTCGCATTGACCGAGCAGAAGTAGAGCCTGCAAGCTAGTGAGGTCAGGTCGGTCGAGAGCCGAGTACAGCAGCTGTTGGGCTTGGGCAGAAAACACGTCAAAAAGTTGTAGATCGTCAGGGTCGCCAGTCGCTAGGGAACCCATGGCGCATATTGCGAAAAGAAGAAAATCAGAATAGTAACGACCAGTCCCAACATCATAGTCGCGAAGAAAGTACTCCCGATAGATGTACATGTTGTAAGGGTACTGCTCTCTGAAGAAGGAGGCCATCAGACGCTGCGATACGTCATCATGAGGTGCGTACTGGAAACAGCTGTTGCGGGGGCTCGTGATCTCGGTGGGCTGGTCAGCGTTAGTGGTGCCGAGTATGGCGTCGGCAATTGTTGTCGTCATGGACCAGTCGTTGCATGGCGATGTATGGCTTTCTCTATCACATATGTAGATGTTAAAAAGACTGGTCCCCCCGTAAAAATGAGCTGAATTGCCCCTGGCAAGCTTTCTTAGCTGGCCAGCTCTCGGGCGAGCTAGCCCAGCTTCATCGTCCTCTTGAGGTGACTTGGGGTTCTCTTGGCCTATGCTTGCGCTGTGAACACTTGGGATGGTCTCTGATTCATTCTGGGATGCAGATGGTTCTCCAGTTGCAACATAGCAAAGCAACATTTGCTCTCGATGCTCGGAGTCTGCCGCTGCTAACTCTCTGATGAAGACTTCGAGGGATGCGACCTGGCCTTCCAGTGCGCGGACGTATGTCTTCGGCACAGGCCTACAAGAGCAATGATGTTAGAATCAGCAAGAGACAAAAGAAACGACCTTGACATTGAGACAAGCGTGGTCTTGGGAGAGAAACCACTCACCTTTGCTTCTCCCCGGTGCCCGCCCTCATGCATTCTGTTCCGGCCTTTCGACATCGTGCGCATGGCTTTCGACGGTCGCATTTGATCTAAGCTCGAAACTCGCAGTGTAAGACACTTTTCAAGCTGACACTGGTATTTGGGGGCGGTGCTATAGTACCTTTCGTCGGCGACACCGCTCGCATCTAATATTGCACGATATCAGACAAAATGTCAACGAGTCATGTTATCAAGTCAATCCACCTACGAAGTAGTCACAACCTCCCCTATTGGAGTCTTTGAATCGGCCTCCGGGCTTTCAGTCATCATGAGAAACTGGAAACCCGATGGGACACACCGTATAAAAACCCAAAGTTGCAACCTTCATTCTACTGCAGGAAGATTTTACCGCGTACAGAAGAAACATCTCAGTGCTATGTAAGATGCAGGAGGGGCTTGAATGATAAGATAAGCGCAATTTGGCTATCTCGATTAGCTCGTTCGTCACTTCCACGCTCTCCGCGGAGCGGGGAGGGTGCATTATCCGGGGAACAAGTCCCATTTCCAGGATGTTCCCCAGTTCTGGAGACCCACAGACGGGGGCGGATGTCCGTCGCCGCCACCAGATAGGGGTGCATTATGTCCCGAGTAAGATGCAGGTTGTGTTATTCTGCATTCATCCTAGCATTGGATAACATGAGAATGTCCGAGTCTTGGCAGCGCATGCGCCTTTGGGCTTTACCTTGCGATCGAACTGTTACCAGTGATGCCCCCTGATGCCGACTGAGCCTAGTAAACATAACGAAATTCCAATCGCCCTTCTCCTGTAGTCTCCTTTCTGTCATCATTCAGTTCTCCCTTCTCGATCCGTTCCTTTTTCTGATTCAATGATCGCAGATACCAAATCTGACCAGCTATGAGGACCATGCAAATGATTGCAGAGGCAAGGGAACACCAATGTCCCAAGCGGTAAGGCGCAGAACGATACACTTGAGGAGCAACTATGCCGGCAATGTTTCCAATAGTCTGTTGCAACCCAATCGCTGTGGCTCGCCGGTAGTGAGGAGCCATGTTGTTGTTGATCCCTAACCATGAGCGTCAGCCCGTCTGCGCCACCAGTCGTCATCGTCTTCCATATTAAAGGAGGACACCGTACTCATAAATTTCGTTCAGTCCCGGTCCACAGTAAAGCGGGATAGCGATGAGGTAGCATGCAAAGTATCGGATGCCAGGACTATTTGCAACACCAAGAAGTATCGCATACCCAACGACTGCAAACACGTCAAGACCAAGCAGAAACTTTGTCGACGTAGGTCAGCATTCTAAATATCAAGTTCAAGTGTCTCTGGAGTTCTCACTGTTCCTCGAAGTCTCCACTTGTCTCCAAGAATGGCAGCTGTCTACGAAGCCGTTAGTCACATATATCGCTTGTGGCATAAGAAACTAGGATTACTTGCAAAAAAACTGACACCTCCCACAAAATACACTGGGATGCTGAGATATTGTGCCTCAACTGCGGTGAACCCCAGATCAAGTCGCAGGATGGAAGGCAGGAAGGTACTGAACCCATACAAGATAATATCTTGGAAGAACTGGATCAATGCACTCAAAAAACACCAGCGCGTCAGCAATTTGTTGTACGTACAGGGGCTGAATACTTACGTGGAATAGACTTTAGGGTCTTTGAAGGCGTTCAAGACCTCCTTCCATTCAAACACCTGACTCCCCAGATACTCTTGTCGTTGCGCTTCTCGAGCAAGCATCACTTCTCTCTCCTCTGGCTTCCAAAATTTCGCTCGGGTTGGGTCATTTGGCAATCCGAACCACACCCACGTAACGGCCAGGAGGGATATCAGCCCCTCGATAATGTAGAGCCAGCTGAAGTTCGACCCATCAGATACGATATAAGATGATGAGGTGTTCGTGAAACATACCTCCAAGCTCTCAATCCTGCGCTATGTCCAATCTTGGTAATGGCCGTCGCAATTAGTCCGCCGAACATGCCAGCAAGTGAGACCGAAGTGAAGAGGTATGCCAATCGCAAACCCTAGGTGCCGCAGTTGTTAGCACTCTCGATCTTCTTAAGTTGAGGCTTTCACTTACCTGTTCTTCCTGTTTGTAAACCATCGTGATGTATAAAGAAAGGCAAGGAAAGAAGCCCGCTTCACACAAGCCCAGAAGGAGACGCACAGCAACCAAGTCCCCAAACCGTTTAGTGAAGGCTGTGCCAATTGTGACGACTGACCAGCCAAAACACATTATGGAAATAGCTCGATGTGGTTTAAGCTTTCTCATGGCAAGGACAACCGGCAGCTCGAACGCTACATACGTTGCAAAGAAAACACTGACGGCGGTGCTGAACTGGGAGCCAGACAAGCCAAGGTCTTCAGTCAGGCCGGCTACGGCAGCATTTCCAATATTGCTTCGATCGAGGTACGCCACGAAGTAAAGTGTCGCGAAAAGAGGCGCAAGTCGCAAGTCGAGCTTTCTGAGGACTTGCTTTTCGAGCTGGCTGTCGGGGATGAGAGTCGAGCTTGAGAAGGCGTTTCCTGTCTCTTGAAGGTTTGGCTTGTCTTGCGCCATCATGTCGAGTTTGTGCTCCATTGCAGACTGCACCATGCCGATGATTAAAGAGATCGCAAACTCATGGAGTCTGGAAAGCTTTGACTATGTTATGGCCTTCGGTTGCGCTTTTGATGGTTCCTCTTGTAACGAAGGACCAAAATTGCTCATCAGCCCGCCTGGATTGTTTCGCCAAGCCCCTGAAGGTGCGATACGAACTCCAGGTCGTCTTATCTGGGGTGCGTTAGCGCACAAGCTACCCATGAGCTCCCTGGCCAAACTGCACCCCATCTAGGTGGGGTTGGATAAGACGGAGGTGGATGTCCGTCAGTCAGATATGAAGCCAGACTCTTATCATCACTTCGTCGTAATTCAAAACATGCGGGGACACTTGGGCCACAAATGCTTATTCTCGTAAGGTAGAGTTTCTTTGCTGAAGTTGATTGACGGAAATGGATGTCCGTGGGTGTCGATCTCCATGATTTTCAAGACCATGCCAGGCTCAAGTATGTACATTAGAAAGAGACATCCGTTCAATGTCTGTTGCATTATCGGACGCGATTGCCGACTTGTCACAAATCTCCCACTATTGCTCAATCTTCGTTCGCCATGACTTCAACC
The DNA here is from genome assembly GCA_027406065.1 of Colletotrichum cordylinicola. Classification (NCBI taxonomy): domain Eukaryota; kingdom Fungi; phylum Ascomycota; class Sordariomycetes; order Glomerellales; family Glomerellaceae; genus Colletotrichum; species Colletotrichum cordylinicola. The sequence continues at coordinate 6,387,106 of JANVYD010000003.1, read as the reverse complement.
ATCAAATCTGTTGGCTACATTGGCCTGGGGCTCGCCGGCGGGCCGCTAGCTCAGAACGTTGCCCAAAAGGGCTTCAAGACAATCGTTCGTGACGCGGACAAGGAGAAGCAACGAAAGTTTGTTGCCGAAAACAAGGAACTTCCTGTTGAAGAGGCTGCCGCTGGCCCGGACGCATTCAAGGACGTTGATGTGTTGATTACCATGGTGCCAAACGGCCATATCGTCCGAGACATCCTCCTTGGAGACCAAGGCATTGCTCCTTACATGAAGCCTGGTAGGATATCCCACAGTCCCTCCGTTGAAATGATTTTCTGATAAAGATATTTTAGGCTGTGTTATCGTTGATACGTCTTCATCGGACCCTTTTGGTACTCAGCAACTAGGCAAAGACCTTGAGAAATACCAGCTACGCCTGGTAGACTCACCAGTCACCCAAGTCAGAATGCACGGAATCAACGATGGCGAGGCCACCTTCATGATTGGCGGGGCCCAAGAGGACATTGACTTCGCAATGCCCGTCTTGAAAACCATGTCTCGATGGCGTTTCGTCATGGGTCCTCTGGGTAGCGGCCACGCCATGAAAACGTTCAACAACTACGTCACTGCTGCCGGTATCGCAGCACTCAACGACGCCTTCATTGTCGGTCGCAAGATGGGCTTGGATCCTGCACAGATTACGGATGTTCTCAATGTTGGCACTGGCCGCAACTACGGCACAGCTCACTCCATCAGGGCCGAGGGTCTAACGAGAACGTATGCCAGCGGATATGGGTTGGCTCTACTTGTGAAGGACCTGGGCATCAACCTCGAGCTTTGTGGCAAAATGGGCATTGACACGCAGCTTGCGAAACACATGCATGGGCTGTTCAAAGAAGCGCTGGAGGAGCCCAACGTGGAGCGAAGTGCGGATTACACCGAGTGTCTCAAGTTATGGGAGAGGAAGGCTGGTTTTGAATTGCCTACCGCAGTCGGTCTGAAGGAGTGTGACGAGCCTCGCGATTTTGAGACTCCTTGAAAGAGTAGTATGCAGAACTATACTTTCGAGAGCCAACTTGGTTCTCACCCAATGACGTATTATCGGACTCATTCTTCCTGAAGTGTTGCAGCGCGTTTCCGATCTTTCTTGATGACGAGAAACCAACTAGTCAAAATTGAGCAGATGCCAACCACCAAGACCGAAAGATTGACTCCGTATGAAATGCGGTATCTGGGACCAAATACCGTGCTGAAGACATGCGGACCTACAATCCCACTGTGATGCAAAGTCAGCAAAGTCCAATCGAACGTCAGCAATAAAGCTGCAAACATACCCGAACTGTGCACACGCATTCGTGAGCCCAATGCCGATTCCTGATGCTACTGTTCCCTCAAGCGCCCTAATACGTTCAGGCCAGATCACCGGGTAGGCACAACCAGCGCAAGCCACAGATACGATTAAGCAGAGGTAGCGGACAACCGGGTTATCAACAAGAAGAAGAATGATGTAACACACAATGATTGTTGATTCAACTGGGATAGTCAGTTTCTTGGTGTCTCATGAGATGTTTTCGAAAACTCACTCCCAACAGCAGTAACCCAGGGTCTTATCCACTTTCTCTGCAGCATAAACCCCAAAGTGTTGAGAAGTAGAAATGCCGAGACGTATGGCGGCTAAAAAGTATTAGTATCGTCCATCGCAAGTTCGTCTCTTTGGAAAAACTTACAATGTTCATCAACTGAGAGTACGCTGTGGTTGTAAAACCCAACTGGTAGATCACCGTAGGCAACGCGAATCCCACCCCGAATCCCCCGATACCATGGCAGATCCAATAAAGACTGAAGGTATAGAAAGTTGGGTCTCTGGCCATGGCTTTCAGAGATTTGAAGTCCCAGTGTGAACCACCCTTAGGTGCAGTGCTCGCAAGCCTCTCTTTCACATAGAGCCTTTCCTCCTCGGTAAGGATCTTTGCTGACTCGGGGTAGTCAGGTAGACCAAAAGCAAAAGAAGGCCAATATAATAGCAGGCAAGCCTTCCAGAATGAACAGCCATCGCCATCCAGAGACCCCTCCCAGTTGGTCCATGTATGAGATTGCGTACGCCAGCAGACCAGAGAGTGCACTGGACACCTGCCCCACGGAATAGAAGAAAGCTATGCGCAAAGCCATCTCCTCAGGTCTGTACCAGAAAGCATAGTGAAATAGAACAGACGGAAAGAAGCCAGCCTCTGCCGCACCGATTGCGAATCGCACGCACATCATGCCTGCGAAGTTTGTTGCTGCTGCGGAGCAACACGCCGATATGCCCCATGCCATGATCAGGATAAACATCCATCTTGACGGCTTGAATAGCTTTAAAAGTACCGTATTCGTAGGTTCGAAAATTAGGTAGCTGTAGGAAAAGATAGAAAGCGTCCATGCCCACTGCGATGGCGTAAATCCGAGCTGTTTCTTGATGCCCGTGCCGGCCTCCAGGTTGATGATGGCGGCGTTGGAATAGTTTGCGCTGTCAATAACTCGAAAGACGTAGACGAGAGAGTAAAAGCCAACCAGCCAGAGATCGATTTTCCGCATTATGCGCTTTTCCAAAACCGCATCTTTTCTGCTTGACTCGATGTCAGGGTTCGATGTTGTTTCGGTTGCTGATCTATCTCCCTTCGCAGAGAATACTTGAGTTTCGTTGGCAACCTCGGCAATGGTGCCGATTGGGTCTTTTGAGGTCACCATTTTGATGTAAGAGAATTAATATGCCAGTGGTTGGGAGTAAATGAAAGCAGCCCTGTATGTTTTGAATCTGAAAAGATTCCATTCAGAAGAAAACGAATCCGTTGGTAGAAATCAGTAAGAAACATGTGAAGTATTATTTGAAAGGCAAGTTGGTTTTACCACCCATTCGGTAGTCAGTAATCGCAGTGTCATTTCTTCGAAAATCTCCCATTTATCACGACATGATAACCAAAATGACGAAGGAAGCCCCCCGTCCAATACCAACTGCCAGCGACACTATGTAGCTGCAGCTCCCTGCCGTCTCAGGCTGGGATGCGGTAACGACATCTCGGACGCCACAGTCAACACTACATTTTGGTATCATTCATGCATGCTTTCGGACACTAAATGCGGAGAAATATCGTTTGAAGGATTCGATATGAGCCTGTGGTGATACGCTGCTTTTATTCCCGATGAGCACGTTGTTGGGGTTCCCAAGCACGCAATGGCCGATTGTGTGAGTACCCCGCCTGAGCAACCTCAAGCATGATGGTGTAATACTGAGAAAAGGTCCGTTTATAAACGAGACTCGAGGAATTTCGGTGACCATACTTTTGTATTTCATTGAAACCCCAGCTCCTAATCACCATCATGGCCCCTTCCGCAGTTTCACCGCCGCCATCTACAACTGGCACATTGCTGGTCAAGCCCTGGTCACGCCCCCAAGAGACCAAAGAGGATCTAGACTGGGCTCCCCTCACTACTATTGATCTTTCACGGTTCGACGAGCCGGGAGGCAAGCAAGATCTCGCGAAGCAACTTTACGATGCTATCACGCGAGTGGGATTCTGGATCGTTACCGGCACTGGTATCGATGATGAACGTATTCTACGGCAGTTCAGTATCGGAAACACCTTTTTCAAGGAACCACTTGATGAGAAGAGAAGATTCCCTTGCAACTTCGCAGAAGGCGAGTATTTCGGATACAGGGAGAACGAGAGATGGATTGGTGACACAGGCGTCAAAGAGAACATTGAGATGGTATGAGACAGTGCTTCTCTTCTGGGAGCCCCCGTTTGATGACAAGGCCTTCTAACAAGAGCTCAGCTAAACATCCACAAAGACATACCTGCCTGGAGACAGGTTGGTCGTCACCGTGTCGTGGAAGAAAACTGGGACGAGATCCGCGACTTCCATCGCGACGTCTGGGAAGTCGCTCGGAAGCTCTTCGTTTTGATCGCAATCATCTTAGAATTACCAGAGAACTACTTTGCAGATGCACATGCTTATGATCAAGTCTCGGATGATCATTTGCGGTATATGATCTACAACGTTCGGACAGACGAGGAGTGGGACAAGGCGCAAGCATACTCGAAGGGGGGACACACCGACTTTGGCAGTTTGACCCTTCTCTTCTCTCAGCATGTTGCTGGACTGCAAATTCGGACTCCTGAGGGAGATTGGAAATATGTGAAGCCCGTTGAAGGCGGTATAACCTGCAACGCTGCGGACACTCTGACGTTCCTGGCGAATGGCAAGCAACCTTTTCTCAAATAGCTTCGCATTCTTTTCTAACTCGAAGGCAGGTTTCATCAAGTCAACAATCCATCGTGTGGTAAAGCCTCCCAAAGACCAAATCGACATTCCTCGACTAGGGCTGCTATACTTTAGTCGTCCGGGAGACCACACGCCAATGAGAACTGTGCCGTCCCCTCTCCTAGACCGTCTCGGACTGATCAGGGAAGAAGATAAGGATTTGAGCAAACCGGTGCCATCGGGGACGGAGTATGTGCGGGCAAGAGTTAAAGACGTGCATCACAAAACGGTGCTGGACAAGCGAGAGGGAACGTCATTTCAGTTCAAGGGGTTGCAGGTGCAGAATCACTATGAATGAGAGCATGTCACGTTTTGTGGGGATATTTCTGATATTGGATTTGAAGTATCTTTTCAGAATGACTCGAGATAATACCAAGATTCTTTCTCACTTGCAGTGTGGGCGACCATCAGGCATGTGGCCGGCCCAGAAGCGAAGGTCAAAGTCCGCGCTATGTCTTGGGCTGTCTTATCCACAGCTTGGTGAGCGGGAATGGAAGTCCGCGGGGCCCAAGCCGCCCAACATTGACTGACCTAGATGTTCAAGTAAAAAGCTCAAGCCGAAAAGCCGCTATGGTGCGACTTCGATAAAATAAAATATACCGCGGCATGATTCAAAAATCTGCACTGGATGTTGACTCGGTAAACTTACCAAGCCCCCACAGTACACCATGAGCACATCCGTTCAGCACCAGACACGCATCAACTTGCCGGATGGTACGGCATATGATCAACCAACTGGCGTTTTCATCGACAATGAATTCCATCGCTCCAAAGACGGCAGTACCCTCGAGTCTATCAATCCTTACACCCAACAACCAATTTGCTCGTTTTCTCGAGGAAGCAGCGACGAAATCAATATTGCAGTGGCCTCCTCAAAGCAAGCATGGCGGGGTTGGAGGAAAACGACACCCAATGAAAGGGGAAGACTTTTGAGTAGCCTTGCTGATCTCATTGAAAGAGATGCAGACCTAATGGCGAAGATTGAGGTGCGTATCAATCTAGCCTTCAGACACCCTTCCCGGACACTAAATTCTTGTTGCAGTCAATCGATGGTGGAAAACCTATCAAGATAGCCAAAAGTGCCGATGTTCTCGCGTGTGCGGCCTGTTTCCGATACTATGCAGGATGGTCAGTTTTGGTCTGTCGTGAGCTTTGCTTCTGTTTACTTACCGCATCTTCACACATGTAGGGCAGACAAGATCAAGGGCGATAGTATTGAGACTGACCCAAACATGCTGAACCTCACCCTGAGAGAGCCTCTGGGGGTCTGCGGTCTTATCATTCCTGTAAGTTGATTACTTCTCATGGCCCACCAGCACATGGAAGCCCTAAAGTCTCATTGAACTTGTCTAATACCTTTTCAGTGGAACTTCCCAATTCTGATGTGTGGTTGGAAACTCGGGCCTGCCTTGGCTGCTGGAAACGTCGCTGTCTTGAAGCCCGCGGAACTCACCCCGCTCTCGGCGTTGTATTTGGGGAAGCTGATTGTTGAGGCCGGATTTCCTCCTGGTGTCGTCAATATCGTACCAGGTCTTGGACACGAAGCCGGAGCTGCGTTATCCAATCATCCAGACGTTGCGAAACTATCTTTCACTGGTAGCACTGCTGTGGGCAAGAGCATCTTGCATGCATCCGCAGATAGTAATCTGAAGAAGGTCACCTTAGAGCTGGGTGGCAAGTCACCAAGTATTGTGTTTGGAAGCGCCAACTTGAATGAGGTGGTCGAGTGGGTGAATGGCGGCATATTTTACAACATGGGGTAAGTCGCTCTGGATTCTTTTGGGGTTTCTCTCTAACCCAGAAATGCCTTTCTGTTAGACAAAACTGCTGTGCGAGCAGCCGCGTCTTCGTCCATGAAAGCGTCTACGAGTCTTTCATCGCCAAGTTTGTTGAAAGAGCACAGAAGAACCAACTCGGAGATCCCTTCGATGACACAACCTTTCTGGGTCCCCAGATCAGCGGCAGTCAGCACTCTAAGATCATGGGCATGGTCGAAAAGGCGAGGACTCAAGGAGCTATTTGCGCAACGGGAGGACGTAGCCCTTCGGGCTGGTTCATTGAGCCCACAATCTTCCGCGACGTCAAGATGGATATGGAGATTGCGAGAGAAGAAGTTTTTGGGCCGGTCGTGGCTGTCGCATCCTTTCGCAACGAAGAGGAGGTTTTGGCGATGGCGCACGATACCTGCTACGGGCTCGCCGCAGCAGTCTTCACGTCTGATATCAAGCAGGGCATCAAAATGGCGAAAGAGCTCGAAGCGGGAAAAGTCTGGGTGAACTGTTACAACACAATCTCCCATGCTCTTCCGTTCGGGGGTTACAGACAGAGTGGCAACGGGAAGGACTTGGGAGAAGACGCGATCTATGGCTTTACGCAGTTGAAGACTGTGGGAATCATGCTGTGATTATGCTGCAAAATCAATCGCGGAAAACAAGACTAGAAGATACGGTTCCACCGGCGCATGACAATCATCAAGTGAAAGTGGCTACACTTGCCGTTCCTAATCAAGTTACTCCCCAGCCTCCATGCCTGAATCCGTTCTATTACTGTTCAAGGGTCCAGGCATTGAGAGTGGTGCCGCCGCGGCCAACTCACCGATTCGCCGAGTCTCGAGCAAAATCGGGAGCTTGGCCCGCCAAATACTTACCGGAGAACCCTCTTCTTGGCAATGAGTCGCGTGGATAAGCTTCGTGTACGGTGGGCGTTGCCCCGGGAGGAGCTCCTCTTCCCCGCGCCCGTCGCACAGAGGAGCTCCACGTCCACAGTCCACCCCGTGCCGGGCGGAGTCACTCTCCCTCTTCCACATTGCTGCAGCACTTACAATCCACCTACCCATGACGAAATAGCTGAGTTGCAAGGATATTGGAAACCGCCACTGGCTCCACGAAGATTTGAGCCAGGCGGACGACTTGAGAGCCATTGTGGACGTTTCGCGGAGCATCGCACCACATCCTGCATCTTGTTCGCAGACCCGATTTCTTGTGACCCCATGTGTCAAAACATCATCTTCAGACTCTAAGCGTGGTATCTGTTCAGTCTTATATCACTCAAGACTTCATCGACTCAGTGAGGTCTGAAGAATTACTCACTCAGCAAACACATCATCGATTAACTCAAAGCATCCAAAGATCAAGGAGGCTTTCGAACCACAGATACCAATTTCGAGATCCCATCAAGATTCACACATCTACGCTTGCCCAATATGGTCGCCGACATCAACCAGCTCCCGCCCTACACACCGCCTCCCCCTACCAAGGAGGACTGTGAGTACCCCAGACTGCACGGAATCAACTGCATTTGCATTTGCATTTGCATGGATAAGGCTGACAGCAAATCTCTTTGCAGTGGACTACGTCGATCTTGTTAACATTGACCTTGCCAAATTTGATGACCCTGAGGGCCGCAAGCAGCTTGCTAAGGACCTTTACGAGGCTGCCACCGGCTACGGCTTCTTGACGCTCACCAACCATGGCATTTCTGATGAGACCTACCAACGCCAGATGCGCATCGCCAACGCGGCGATGACTCTGAATCCCGATGAGAAGGCTCCTTATGAAGGTAATCATTGAGGAAACGTCTTTATTTCGCTTGCAGTATTACTGACAGAAGCCCAGTCACTCCTGAAGAGGACGCTCGTGGTCTGTACGCAGGATACAAGCCAGCCGGGCCTCTGGGTCACAAGGGCGGCTTCCCCAAGGCGCTCGATCACTACAACATGCTGGTCCACGATCCCAAGAACCGTGACCACCCCGAAATCATCCGCCCATTCATGGAGGAGACATACGAGGTTATGAGCTACATCAGAACCAACATTTTGGTGAAGCTTCTGAAGATTGTTGCCGACATTCTGCAAGTCCCCGAACAGGCTGTGCTTTCTACCCACGCCCCTGGAGGATCCAAGACCGAGTATCTCCGCTACGTAAGTGTTGTCATCGGTACTTGCAGAATCTCGACTGACCCACGCTAGATGATGTGCGAGCCTCGCACCAAGGAGGAGAGCGAGAAGTACCGCCAAATTTTCCTGGCTGGCCACACTGACTGTGAGTTATCAAGCTCGTTGGCTATGGTATGGCGTCGCTAATTTTGAATCGTAGGGGGCACCTGGACCTTCCTCTTCTCCCAGCCTGTCGCGGCTCTTCAGGTTCTCTGCCACCACACCGGCCGCTACAGATATGTCAAGCGTAAGTCACCACACGCAATTACCCAAGGACCATCATCTGACAGTCGCCATAGACCAACCCCATGGCATCGTCGTAAACTTCGGTGAGGCCCTCGAGCGCCTTACTGGCGGTCTCTTCAAGGCTACTATCCACCGCGTGACGACCCCGCCCGAAGACCAGCGCCATCTCCGCCGTATCGGTGTCATCTACTTCTCCCGCCCCGCCGATGATCGTGAGCTCGTTCCCATCGAGAACTCTCCTCTTCTTCAGAAGATGGGTACCGATAAGCCCATGGACGACCGTGTCTTCTGCATGGCCGACTACCTCGACGCCCGCAAGCACGGCTGGAAGCGATACGACTTCGACATGGACCGCCCTCGTGAGGAGGGCAAGCACCAGGACCCCTTCGACGTAAGTCTCAAACCAGTCTGCTCTTTACCTATAAGTCTGACAAGTAACGCAGGGCGAGTACCCCGATCCCGAGGGCCACAAGAGTCTCGGAAAGTTCGACAACGTTCCCCGTCTTCAGTACAGCCTTCCGACTGTCCAGTCAACTTAGGAAGTAGAATGTGTATGACTTTGCCTTTGGATGGGACTTGGCGTTTTTTGTAGCATTAATGAGAATTTCTTGATCTGAAACCACGCGTTCATTTTGATGATGACCACCTTGAGGACATTATCTCCACTGAATTTCCATCCCCAATTAGATCCTGCATCACTGCCAACCTGCTCATAGAAAGAGTTGCCGTTGGAAAATTGCTTTAGTAACACGCTGCTTCTAAAACGTAACATTGATACGTGCCCTTAAACTCTGTTCAACGGCCGGTGAACAGGATTTGTACACTCGCAGGCTCCCGTGACTCTTGCTCTGCATGACTTCCAGTTGCTGAAATTACGAACCTGACAGAAAGGCTCTCGGAAATATTGAGATAAATAATTCCGTTGTTTCAATTTGCACATCATACAATCCATACACTGATCATACTTTGAAATGAGCGACGGAGCAGGACTTCGGGTGTCATGGAAAACGTTGTCATCATTCACTCATCGGCGCTGCGTACGCCTCCCTCGCTTTTGCTAGACTCTCATGCATCACTGCCGCAACCCAACTTCCAACTGGCCATGTCGTTCGCTTCGTAAAGTTCGCCACGATCCATTCCAAAAAGCGCACTTCACTCCTCGCAAGATCAACAGGCCTGTCCAGCATAACTAGCGCAGCCGCAGCATTCTCTGCATCATCATCCCCTCCCGTTCCAACGCAAGCCATGATGGCGTCCAGCACAAAGCGACTTGGGTTCGACCGTCCATTATTGCTGTTTCCCAGCATCATGCCTCCGCTATTGTCGCTACTACGTTGTGCGGCCGGCATTGTCAGACGGACTAGGCGCCAGCCTACGAGGCAGATCTTGAAGCCGAGAAGTGTTATGAAGGGGTTCTCGAGGGCAGGAGGGGCAGCAGACTTGATCGGATTCAGAAGATCGAGGGCCATTTCAAGATCATTGAGCTACCCAGTTATTAGCAAAATCTGGTTATAAAAGTGAGCTTTGGGATGCATACTATTCTAAAGACGTCGCGATCTTCGTAGATGTCCCGCTTGTCTTTGCTCCTTGGTGTTGCCAAGTGACCGGCCGCTAGCACACAGTTAGCGACAATCTTGTCTACCCCTATGCAATTTGATACTTACTAGCTATCGCCAAGGGCAGGTTAGACTCTACCACTCCGCTAACCAACAGAGAGTCTGGATGCGATAGAGTGATAGACGTGTAATACCACAGGATCCAGAATGTGTGCCACAGAGGCGTTTGGTCATCGTGGCTATCCGACAGAACATCCATACGGCCAAAGTCGAAAAAGCTGAAGACGGGCTTCTGACTTCGTGGCACCAACTCAGCAATACTCTTGAGGGCTTGAGAGATCTGCGCGTGTTGCTTATCGGTCAATATTGACAGAGCGCGCCGTTGAGATTTCGGGCGCTCGAGAAGGCAACTAGCATGGGTAAGTTCGCGAGCCATCATCTGGAGTTGTGTCACCAAGATGACAGCAGCGAATGGAGATGCCCATAGCAACCTCAGCTTTTTCGGTTTGTGCTTCTCACCGGGGCCTCTGTGGCCATCGTCGTTTCGATTCGCGTGAAGGAGGGTCTGGGACGCTTCGTAAAAGAAGCCCTGACTTGGCGGCGTCTCATGGGCATATGCTTGATCGTCGGGTTCGTCAAATGACTTGAAGCGCTGTCGCCGCTTCTCGAACCAGTCTCTGTCTGAGCGCGCCAACCAGATGTCTTCGCAGCATGGAAGGTCGTACTTGATCTCAAGAGATGATAGCATCGGTCGGAGATTGCAGAGAATAGCGAGCTGAGAATCCAGGAGGTAAAGCATGTACACGCAACGCTTTCTCGACTCCTTTCGGATGAAGTCTTGCCACTGCTCATTGAGAGCTTCCGCACTCACAGGCTCCTGCATGTCGTCCTCGTCACCTTCTTCGCCATAGCTGCTGTCTTCTCCAGAGGTCATGGACAGAGATTCGATCGAGCTGTCTTGCGACATCTGGAGTAGACGAATGGCATCGATCAGGTCGCGGTGTATTCGCTGCGCTTTGAGGAAGCTCGTATCGTTGCCGCCGTAAATACCGAGGAACTCGAGAAGGAGGAAAGTCTGCAAAACCCATGTTTCTTGATATCTCGATCGATTTTGTTCCACCTGCGAGGGTAAGCTAATGTACCACCGTCATGCCTCGAGAAAGACACTGACATATTGCTGCAGCGAAGACAGCGTTGATTCAAAGACTGCCTTGCGGGTGGCTTCATCCACAGTTGATTCGCAGTAAAGACTGCCTATACATGTGATGACATTCAGGAGCGGTACTTGAGTTGATACAATGTGGAAAGACGCCTCGTGGAGTATCGGAAAGTTGCGATGGAAGCCTTCGAAGAAGCTCTCCACGCACCGGATTTCGCTGGAAATTCTAGTGTTAAAGCAGTCTTGTCAGCGAGGACTATATTGACAAATATTGTCGGAGGGGACATACGCAGGTGATGTCTGTTCATAGCTCTGGCTGATTTGTTGCATCGGCTCAAGCATATCACCTTGAGGTTGCGGGGGATGGGTCAGTAACACATCGAGCCATGCTGCTGTGCTTGGAGAATCTCCGACCGTTGGGGGCAGGGAAGGCGGGGGAGCTGTCTTTGAAGGCGACGCGGAGGTTGAGATGTGGCAGTTTTCAACATGCCGTTTCCTCAAGTCGCTATACCAAAGTCAGCGTCCCAATAGGAACCTTTGAACTGAAGCATGCTCGTCGCATGTGTATGACGCGTCAAGTCTAATACTTACCTGCGCGCAAACTTGGCATTGCATTGCGAGCATGGGAATACGGGTGCATTCCGTCCCTTGTGGTCTAACGACGGTCAACGATGGAAAATACAGGACTCGAAGCTTAGCTTACGCGTGTTGACATGGCGCTTCAGGTTCTCCTACAGGTGACGTAACACGGGTTCATGTAAGTCTTCATCCTGGTAACGGACGCGTGATCCTTGACCATAGCTTACCTGGCGCGTGAACCCCTTCTTACACGTCGCACATTTGAACGGTCGAGGTAAAGAGTCATCCATCTTGGAAAAAGGTAGAAAGTGGCTTGCCGATGTTGAAGAATGAGGAACGATTCATCGCCATGGATTATTGCCAAAGTCTGGGGGAGGAGGTGGACGACCGGGGTGGTCTCCGTGGACAAGACCGGGCTCGGAGTACGTACCGAGTGGACGCAGATATCCGATAAACAGGGAGATATCTCGTTCAGGTCAAGTTTGTCCACCCACGTGATAAGAAAGAGGTGGACAAATAACGATTAGATACGTTGAACACGGTTGTTCCCGTCAGGTCCAAGGGGTGTTTGGCCAATCATGAATTCTATAAATGCGATTTCGGGGTCTCATATCCGGCTCCGCTCTTATCGATGCGGAGAAGCCTCCGTTGCCCCCGCTGCCGCCGGCGCCTTATCGTCCATTTTCCTGATTCACATTCTTCAGGGAAATGTGTTTGTCCACCTCCAGTCTTGCTTCAGATCGGCTTTCCTCCCACCACATCCAACACGTAAGGCTCTCCATCAATCTTCTTCCAGATATCGTCGCTCTTGATTCGCCAGTACCAGTCGTGGATGGCGGGGTGCGCTTCCGTCCACTTCTTGGCAAAGACCTGTGCAGCGCCGCTGTTAGCCATTGAAACTGAAAGCACCGACATCGGTCCCCTGCTTTCCCGAGGGTTGGGCGAGTCAGGCCGATGAACGGGAAAGTGATGCTACTCACAAACTGGTATCCTCTGGCAATAGCTGCCACCACGAAAAGGTCGGCTATCGTGAGCTGGTCGCCAACGAGGAACTTCTTGCCCGTCAAAGCCTTCTCCACAACGCTGACCATGCCCTCGCTGTTCTTCTCTGCCGCCGCCAGAACCTCGGGAGCAGCTGGCTCCTTGGCCTTAACGGGGTTGATCCACGCCATGATGGGGGGCAGGAGCTCGCTGTTAGCGAAAGAAGCCCACTTCAATATCGTCGCCTCCTCCTCGAGTGTTGAGCCCAAGAGCTTGGTGTTGGGGTCTTGCTTCGCCACTATTATTGTGTCAGATAGCCGTCTGTTGTGCGCGGTGTTTGGTGCAACTCACGATAGATCGCTACGGGAATGCACTCAAACAATGTGAAGCCATCGGGACGCTCGAGAGCCGGGACCTTTCCGGGAGGGAACTTCTCCAAGTATGCCTGACCAACTCCACCCTTGCTAGGGTCGACCTTAATGGGCCATGCCTCAACGAACTCGATATCGAGCCTGGACGCGACTCTGCTTAGCACTTTTTCAATCTTCGTGCTGAATCGATGGTGTCTTACTTGTTGTACTCGGCGATGTAGAGACACTGAGTCGCACGAGGCGCCTTGGGGTACCAGTAAAGCTTTCCGAAACTCATGTTGACTGACGTAAGGGATGTCGAGGATATGGATTATGACGTATGTCCGAAGATGTTGTTTGATGCTGGAAGATGGAGAGGACACCCGAGGCTGGTCAGCGACCAGGTAAATAAACTTAACGAATGCCCTTCTCGGCAATCTGTCCGGGAGCTCTTCCCCATCGTTATCTTGCCATTTTCAAATCCACGACATGACAGTATCTTACGGATATCGTCGCGACGTGGAGCTCCTTCGATGAAGCCTTTCCCCACGTGGAGCACACCTTGGGGTTGACGGCAGCATCCACAAAAGCTCAGCCGTTGCCATGCAAGATCTGCAGGGACCAGGCCCAAGCCCCTCGGAGGCGTCCTCCGGAGCTTTCGGTGTCGAACGCCGGAATCGGCAATGAGCAACTGGGTATGAATGGGTGACATTTCGCGTGCTTTCGGCGCGCCTTCGTACTACTCACGGCTTTTTTTTTGGTCTCTTTCTACGCAAAATTAGCACTCACCCGAAGTCATATTCATCGCGCATAATCATGTCTGGAACACAAATCGGCTGGGTTGGCCTCGGCTCGATGGGCATCGGCATGTCCACGAATCTGCAAAAGTTCCTCTCCTCCTCCGGCGCTCCTCCTTTGGTCTACACGAATCGCACGCTGTCGCGCGGGGATTCTCTCAAGGAGCTCGGCGCAATTCCTGTTGAGACGGTTTCTGAAGTAGCCAAGAAGTCATCAATCATCTTCTCTTGTGTAAGTAATCTCACAAAGGAATTGGGATTTCACTGGAGGTCCCGAGCTAATAATCGCACTAGGTCAGCAATGATGCTGTTCTTCAAGACACCGCGAACGAAATAATCAAGTCGGGTGACATCACGGGCAAGATCTACGTCGACTGCTCAACGGTTCACCCCGACACCTCCGCGAATGTCTCGAAACAGATCACTGAGGCCGGCGGTCAATTTGTTGCTGGTAAGTTTACAAAGCAATCCACAAGAATTTGTATCAATTTTACATGCTGACGTGTTTCCCGTAGCACCGGTCTTCGGCGCCGCCGCGATGGCCGCTGCCGGAAAGCTTATTTTCGTCACCGCCGGCCCCGAATCTGCGACATCAGCTATCTCGCTGTACCTCAACGGCGTCATGGGACGCTCGGTGATCCCCATGGGAACCGATGTCACAAAATCCAGCTTGCTTAAGATCGCCGGAAATATCGTCGTGGTCTCCTTCATGGAGGTTCTCTCCGAGGCCCATGTATTCGCTGAAAAGACTGGGCTTGGCTCGCCCGTGCTGGAGAACATGATTTCCGACATGTTTGGTCCGGTGCTTGAAAGCTACAGCAAGCGCATCACCTCTGGTGCCTACGCACCTCCTCCTGACGGCAAGGCTGGTTTCGACGTCGCGCTGGCCATGAAGGACTTGAGACATGCGCTGACCTGCGCAAAAGATGCGGGCACAAGATTGGAGACAAGCGAAGCAGCCCTGCGGCACATGGAAGCTGCCCGAGCATTTGAGGCAGAGAGGCCCCTGGACAGTAGTTCCATGTATGGTGCTGTTCGGAGAGAAGCGGGTCTGGACTTTTACTCAGATGCCTGCAAGGAACGGGACACAAAGAAATAGTTCATCCACAGACCGTACAAGCGAAATAATGATTTTTTTTACCACTTCCACAATCAAGCAAGATGTGAATGCTAGTAGTCCCTGAGGACAAGGATCGCCCACAAAAGTCTTAATCTTAGCCTTGGTACTATCAAGCTTCTAGGATAGCCCAAAAAGCAAAAGATTGCGCCGAGGGGGAATCGAACCCCCGGCTCCCCGACGCTGCTTGATGGCAACGGAGAATTTTACCACTAAACCATCGGCGCTAGTCACGATGTTGACGATGTTCGTCCAGTTCGTTGGGTGGAGCAGAGGGCAAGTTGGTTATGATTCGTTGGTGCAGAGTTGTGGGCCGAGGTGGAGGCGGTGCTTCTAACATGGAACGGATGATAACAAGAGACATCGAAGACGAGAGTTAAAAATTGCCCGTGAATAGAGCCTGATGTGGAGAGATTACGCGGTATTGATTTAACTCATCTCCTCTGGATTCAAGTTGCGATGCTAGCAGACTCCAGTCCTTGGGCATCTTTCGTGCATGGGCCTATGTGGTAGCCTTCCTGTCGCGGCCGATCTCGATCGAAGTCAAGCCTCTTGTACCCATGTCTTCTCACATAGAGATACTCCTTCATATTGTAAATCTTTTCATCCAATGGCTTGTCCACGCCAATTCTCCGGAGAACTGGACTATCAAGCGGCTCGAGCCGCTGCGTGCCTGCAGGACGGGCAAAGTATATCAGGCCAAGTCGCTTGGCTGTCTCTTGGTCTTCCGGCGGCTTGACCATCCGGTGAACCGGTGCCTTGAAGAGGCCACCCGTCATCAATTCGAATGCTTCACCGACATTGACAACTAGCGTCCCTGGAACGTAGCGTACCCACTTCCATTCCACTGGAGATACCCGAACCTGCAGTGAGGAGACGGGCTGTGCAAACGTAAACGTGAAAGAACCCAGGTCAGTGTGCCCAGCCAAGTATAAGTCTCGGTATTTCCCATCGGTGGCCGGTCGAGGGTTGTAGACTATGTAGCGGAGGTAGTCGGTCGTTTCGTTGGACAACGTATGCGTTGACAGGATGCTCTCTTCGGGCACCTCCAAGATCAGAGCGACCAAGTGGAGAAGCTTCTCTAATACTCGTCGGCGAATGAGATCGACTAATTCGGAGACTTGAATTATGCGCGACTGCAATATCGACGGGTGTGACCGGTTTTCCGGGTCCCAGGCTGATATGTTGTAGTGGTCAACTGTCTTGTGGAAACCTTCCTTGGTGCTAAGACCGCATGAAGGTTTGAACCCTGCATAACGACCCTGGGCCTCCTCTTGCGGCGAGTTCTCGTATGGCCTCTTTTCCGGAGGAGGAAGAGTCAGTAAAGCATGAGCGAGATCCACGTGGCTGTTATAGCGTTCTTCGGTGATGCCATGGTTGGAAATAGTGAAGATGCCGTGTGTTGCGACGCCTTTGAACAGGTCCTTGGCGAGCTCTGCGCGACTTGTGGGATTGTCGTAATTCGACAGGTCAAGATTCACGAGGTCGACGTAGTCGAGCACCTCTTTTGTCGGCTCGCATTGGTTGAATTTGGGGATGGCATCGATTATGTCGGAAGTCATTGGATTAGTCGTTTATGGAGGATAGCGTGTTCATTCAAAGAGCTTCAGTATTGGCGATAGTTTCTAAACGT
The DNA here is from genome assembly GCA_027406065.1 of Colletotrichum cordylinicola. Taxonomy (NCBI): domain Eukaryota; kingdom Fungi; phylum Ascomycota; class Sordariomycetes; order Glomerellales; family Glomerellaceae; genus Colletotrichum; species Colletotrichum cordylinicola. Next base: position 6,370,476 of record JANVYD010000003.1, on the reverse strand, counting down.
CTAATCACCTGAAGCGGCAGTCATATTATTGGAATCATACTGGTCTATTGTCTCACGAAGCACAATGACTCGCCCTCCGACGGTCTCACCCTGCTGTGAGCTTTTTGGAGCCTCCAGCCAAAGCTTGGCTGCGTCCCAAATGCGCCTGTCTATCAGTGGTGCTGGTGCACTTGGACGTGGACTACGGTGTTTACATATCTTGCACAATGAGGACAATGCTCCACGCGGACGGGACCACTTGTGAAGGCCCCTCAGAACCAGCACGATTGCTTCGAAAGCAAATCACGTTCGCCGCATTCGTAACCTTCTCTAAACCATCCCAACAACCGAGCTGGACAAGGACCGCGGCGAGATCTCCGCTGTACCCCGCAAACCCAGCGGGTCGAGCTAGAGGTGGAGGCGAGGACGGATAACCAAAGGACGAGGGGATTCAGAGATACGGCGTGGTATTGACACCTGGAGCTCCACCTTTTAGCTTCGTCCGATCCTTGTCCGCGCCAACGCTTACCCCCAATCATGCCGTAACTGCATAACAACCCCTCTTATCTCTAGTATCTCAGCCAGCATCCCCTGGTGGTGGACTGTGGTGGAGCAGGCCAAGAGGGAAAACGCTCGTGAGTCGTTCGCTCCAGCACCTCTGTCCGGCGATGCCTATCTCGTTTCGCCTCTGGAGGGCGCTGCAACACCATGCTCGGACACGTAGACCTTGGTATGTTGATGTCAATCCGGCTGTGAATAGCCGAGGGAATGCGCACGTTTGTTGAAGAGGAGCAGCAGTATAATACCTAATCACACCACCACTCCTCACGTCACTCCCGTTCTTTTTGAAGCGCAGCAGCAGCAGCCCCCCAACCGACTGCTCCGCCGTCAACAATCCTCAACTCCCTTGTTCAACCCTCAGCTCCACCTGCATCCTCAGAGTTGGAGTCGACAACACACGAAATACCATTCCAACTGACAACTTCGGCCTTGTGTGTCTTCTCCTCGTGCGAAGTCAGTCGGAGACCGAGACGCGATGGCAGGCTCAACCGTGGCTTCGACGGCTCCTGAGCCTGTGGCTCCCGGCAGATGGTATGACAAGTGGAGGTGGTACGAACTCAGCACTTCCAAGGAGGAGAAGGCTCTGTTGTTCAAGTTGGATTTCATGATTCTGACCTTTGGATGTCTCACGTTCTTCACCAAGGTAAGTTTTCTGTTGTCATCATGCAAGTAGGTGCACTTCTGACTAACTTGATGTACAGTTTCTCGACCTTCAAGCCTTCCAAAATGCATACGTCAGTGGGATGAAGGAGGACATTGGAATGGAAGGCAATGACCTGCAGTACACCACCGGAGTCTTCCAGGCTGGTTACTGCGCTGCCATGATTCCTTCCAACATCATCTTGACCCGTGTCCGGTGAGTTCATACAGATGCATCTCAGTTCATATGAATTAAGCTAACAAATGAATTCGACAGACCCAACCTGCTGATTCCGGCTTTCGAAGTCCTATGGGGTATCTTGACCTTGCTCACCGCGTATGCCAAGGATGTGAAGCACATCTACATCATCAGATTCTTCTCTGGTGTGTTCGAATGCGTGGCCTATCCTGGAGTAATCTACTGCATTGGATGTTGGTACAAGAGCACTGAGATTTCCCGACGACTGAGTTTGTTCTACATTGCCGGACCTTTGGGAACTGTATGCCTCCACTTACTACAGTATTGATATGATCCAGTGCTGACAAGGTACAGATGTTTGCTGGATACTTCCAAACAGCTTGTTACACCAACCTCAACGGTGTGAACGGACTTGCTGGATGGCGTTGGCTCTTCATTGTCTGCGGCTGCATCACGCTTCCCGTTGCCATCCTTGGCCTCACCGTCTTCCCCGCCCGTCCGGACTCGAAGCACCCTTCATGGCTCTTGACGGCCGACCAAATCACTCTCGCCCGTCGCCGAGTGTCCGAGGGTGGATCCGAGGCGCCAAAGGTCAAGTTCGACCGCAAGGCCATCACCGACGTGTTTAAGGGATGGCACTGGTACGCCTTCGTGGCTCTGTACTACGTCTTCAACCAAGCCATGATCACCAACGGCCAGCCTTTCAACCTTTACCTGAAGGCGCACGATGATGTCTACTCTATCAGTCAGATCAACAACTTGCCCACAGGCCAATCAGCGATCTCGATCGTTGCTGCTCTGGTCGGATGCTACTGGGCTGATGCGACTGGCAATCGCTGGCTGCCTTCCATCTGGATTTGTGGTTTCATGACCATTGGTGCGATCTGCATGGCGGCCTGGAACATTCCTGAAGGACTCAGGTTCTTTGCCTTTTATGTTGCCGGACTGGGCGGCGCTCTGAACCCTCTCTTCATGTCGTGGGCTTCTGAGGTCACCTTCCGATCGGCGGAAGAGCGTGCTGTGGTTGTGTCCTCGATGAACGCTGTCGGCCAGGCCCTTCTGGCTGGCCTGAACATTGTCACATTCCCGACCCCTCAGGTAAGCCTCGAAGAACTTTGCTTCTGCCGCCGGGCCCCACTAACATTTGCATAGGCACCGCGATTCAAATTTGGCTGGTACTGGGTCATGGCCAACAACATACTCCAGTTCGGACTGGTTCTCGTCATCATGACACTTCATAACCGCGAGAAGAAGAGCATGGAGATCTTGGAGGGCCAGACCGAGGACATCGAGCAAATCAAGGTTGCCAACACTACCAAGGGAGATGACGAGTCTGCCTGATTCTGCATAACATCACGGACCAAACGGTTGGGGCTGCATTTCTGTCATTTGGTTCTTCGTCACTCTTTTCCTTTTTGTATAGCTACTCGGAAGCGGGCGTCTGGAGTCTGTCAGTTGGGGGGCTTCATGATACCCTATGCCACGCCGAGACCAGCCGCCGGTTGGGGGCTGTGGCTGTTTTGATTTATGATTTTGGTTTGGAAACTACACTCTACGGGAGTGAGTTGGCAGCAAGGTAGACCGAACTTATACAGTTCGAGCAAGTACCCGGGCTCACTGTATGAAGATATATCAATGAAACTGCCCAATTGGATTTCCCGTACCTTTTTTGCAGAGCGTGACTACTTTTCGAGACTGGTCTTGAACGTCGCCATCCGTTTCTAAGGATTCCATGCCAACCGATCCTGCAGCGGTCATCTTGGCGGTTTCCTGTTCATCGTGAAACAGATGTGAGCCGACGTATATCCTACTTGTCTCTGTATTTCCTCCGAGGATTTGATTTAGACTTCTCCATCTTCTACACGGATCATGTGTCAATTGACTTGTCGGCGTTCTTTGGTGAAAACGAATCTCTCAGCGCCCGCGCCCGCACCTTCCCGGCGCCCGGAAAACCGCCGTGGCAGGCGGGCAAGTGTGCTGGGAATGAGTGCTGAAATAGCCCTTCCAGACACCTCTGATAAATCCAGCCCATTGGAAATTGTGGTTGGCTTAAATTGAATTATTTGGGTCTTAATATTATCATGCCGTTTTGGTGAATTGATTACGTCGTCGTCTGGCTTTATTAACAAACAACCAGTTGCCCACAGGTAAGGTAGGTACGACGCGTGTGCACCTTTTTTTCTTCTTTTTTTTCTTTTCCTCCCCTCTCTCCCATTTTTCATCCACTCGCGAAAAATGCATATGTGTTGCGTGAGAGAGAGCAATACTAGACAGACTTCATAATTGAATATTGCCGTTGACTCATACCTCAATGAGTGTTGAGGAAAGCTCTGCAGAACACCTCATTGCGACGCGTGCGGAACAGCTGTCGGTCGGCGCGATATTGCTCCAAGCGAGTGCGAGAGAGACACACACGTCACTGGCGCAAATGGAGGCATTTAGTCGGAGGCGCACGCGTGGCTAGTGTCAAGGTGTTGGGGAATAATCAGGCCGTCGGCAGAAAAGACTCTCAATTTCTCCATGTTGTCAGCATTTCCCACGCGTCCCTCATCCCTCTTCGTCTTCAGCCACGCCTGCCCCGCCTGGAACTTTGCGCTTTTCCTCATGTCGTATCTACCTAGCGAGCGTCCTGCTACCAGCGGCGGCCACGATCGCATCGCCGGGGTCTCAATCGCTTTGGCTTCCCCAAGCTAAGCCCTTCTTTGCTTAGTTCCTCTACGCTTTCGCTTATTTTTCGCATCTGAGGAATCGGACCAACGCTTTTCGGGCAAGAAGGATGATTACGTCCTTGAATTTCTCCCACAGCTGACTGGTTAATCTCGCCAACCGACTGCGCGGAGCGTCGACAATCCACCCGACCGTCCGACCGTCCGACGCCTGAGTCTCAACGGGCGATGGCTTCAAGCCTCATTACGGCACCCGTCTTCTTGAGATAAAAGGAAGTTGCAGTGCGTCACTCCCACAACCTTCCCCGCAACACATCAACGACTCCAACCAGGCAGTTCCAAGAACTTCATCAAACTTCAAATCTTGCCATCTTTTCTATTCTACTTGTTCGAAACTCTTCTCCCTCCCGCTTGAAATACCAATACCACAGACTCAACTCACGATGGTCGCTTCTACCGACACCTTCCCCGGCCTTCTGAAGCCAACCACGAAGCCCTACCGCCTTCCTCAGATCAACACTGTACCCGTGAGTTTTTTTTTTTTTTTTTCTCTCTTTTTTCTTCTTTTCTTCTCTACTCTCGATGCGCAATTTCACCCTTGATAATTGATACTAATCATTGGCTCCAGCTGCTCATCAAGGATGGTTTCACTCTCACGACTCTCTTCACCATCGGCGCCCTCATGCAGACAGCGCTCTTTCTCATCCTGCCGACTAAATACGCCATCATTCCTTCCTCCGCGATCGCTCTCAACTCCATCATTTCCACCATCATCGGATCCCGCTCAAAATCGGCCAACACTTACATGAACGGCGTCGTCCCGGGCCGCACCTCCGCACAGTTCCCGGACCCAACCACCGGCAAGATCCCCGCCACCCCGGCTGGTCGATCTCTACTGGTCTTCCATCTCGGGGTCCGTTTCAACCATCCTCTCGGTCTCCTCGCACCCGGTGGTCGCGAAATCGGCGCCTACTTTGACGCCATGAACAAGGACCTGAACCTTCGCGCTGACGAGTACGGACTCTACCACCTCTCTTCCTGGCAATCCCTCGAGGCCGAGCGCAACAACACGCTCATGTTCATCTACTACTTCAGAGACGTCGAGGGCCTCAACAAGTTTGCCCACGACCCACTCCACCGCAAGACCTGGGACTGGTACAACAGCATCAGGGACCAGTTCAACCACATTGGCATTTTCCACGAGGGCTTCGTCACCGGCCCGCAGCAGTACGAGACCATCTACGGCAACATGAAGCCCACCCTCCTCGGTGCTGCGAGCCTCAAGTGCAAGAATGAGGAGACCAAGGAGGACGAGTGGGTCAACACTTTGGTCAACTGCGACAACTCGGCCCTGAGAAGCCAGTTCAAGCGCATGGGGAAGGCCTCTCGGCAGTTGGTGGAGTACGAGAGCTGAGTCGAGGAGCGCTTGGTTTCAACTTTTCTTATGTTCCGACCTCATGACTGTTCATGAAATTGCTTATCGCGGCGTTGGGTGGGTTATGGCTATAGATAGGGCACGTTCTAAGATGTGCTGCTCTTAGTCTGGTCGAGGAAGGAACGACCAGCAAGAGAAAGCAAATAAAAGACTAGCATTGTAATAAGTTTGTCTGCAAAGGGAAGTTCCAATTATGATGTTCAAAATCGCTTGTGACATATCCATTGGGTTCATAAAGAACAAAGGTCAAACCTGGGTTCTTTTTTTGTGTTGGTCGTTAATCATGCCGTTCATGAATTCCAATGATGATGATAATTAAGAGCAGTGATCAAAGGTGGAATCCCTTGCAATGCCGCCCAACCCCAATGTCCCAAGAAATACGCCGACCAAGATCGAGACAAAGTATCCGATATTCATACTCATGACTGCAAGCATTCTGTGATAATTAGCCTCATTTTACTGAATCAGCTGCATGCACACTTACAGAAGGTAGCCCAGCAAGGCGATGACAACCTCATACACCGCCCTCCCAACCCTTATATTAGCTTCCACAATTATGCCTCTTAGCCCATTATCATGGCTTCTTTGCCTCGTGAAGGTGCTTCTGGCCGGCACGTCGTCTTTCCCAGTCTCCTCATCGTCGTGCCCAACTACTAGTCTGCCTCTGGTGTCATCGTGGCTTGCCCAAACTGTTGTCTCGAGTCTCGGCTTGAAAGCAAGAAGAGCGCGAAGAATGATGGTAAAAATGATGAGAGTGAGACAAGCACCTGCGTACTGCCCAGTGGTACGAGGAGTCCAGGTCTCAGAAAACAGACTGGTGGACATTGCCGTGTGGAAGACTACAGGCATAGTCATCGACGTGTCGCCGCCGTCGGAGTGGCCGTGGTTGTGCTCCGTCATATCCATTTTGAGCTGATTTTCCAAAGGTATTCGTCTACAGTCAAGAGACAAATTGCCGACGTCGAAAACGGATTCAACAATTCTTTTTCTGGTTCTAACCGCGAGAAACCGGTCGGTCGTTGCTGGGGCGGGCTTGGATGTTGCTGGAGCCGTCACTTGACCCTCCGATATCAATCATCTGGGCTCGCAGGTCCCTCAGCCTCTTTAATAGGATGTGTTCTACGTGAGCAAGTTATTGACCCAGCTGACCCTCCCTGTAAGGCTGGCTTGCAGGTCAGCTCGCTTCAAAGCACGTCGTCATCTCGCCCAACCTCGTGTCAAGCCCAATGTAACACGATCCAGGCACCGGACAAGTAATATCAAAACGCGTTCCTCTTTGAAATTTGAGAGCGTTATTTGTGGCCATGAGAGGCTCGCTTTCGTCAAACAGCCGTTGGCGGTCTGCTTTGTCGTCATTTCTGGCATGGTGGGTCGTGAGGCAGATTGAGGGAGTTTTTCGGAAGTGTGTGGCTTGGCCTCCATGCTTTCGACCTAATTAGGAAGTACGTTATGAACCTTGAGAGACTTTGTACGCAGGCTCCCTCAGACTACTAGTAAGGCACGATAGATTCTTTCAGCTATTATGTGGTGCTATGGACATCAATCTTCCACTGCACTGGCTGGTCTAATTATTCATGCACGAGCGAAGCTGCCCAAGCCCAATGTGATCTGTGCCTGCGATTCCACTACCCAAGTAGCTGTATACGGGAGTCTCTTATGGACGCTAGTAAAACAGGCCTGACATGAGAGGAATCGTCTTGCCGTCTTCTTTCCCTAAAACCAGTGTCTGTCGCAGAAGCGCGATCGGTCATCTTACACCTGATCTTACCATCTGCCATTGGCATGTGCGACCCGTCCTTCTGACTTCTAGCACCCGCCATGTTGACGAGGTGATTGCAGCTTGATTAATGGTACGATTGATGGCGACCTCCAGTGGTGGGCAATATCAAGAGAAACAACCGCATATGCACCGGCGTCCCATTTCATGATCCCAGCAGAGGAGGACTCTGAAGACCCCAATATCAAGCTCACGATCTATGAGACCCACTGCGAAGGGAATGTCGATCTCCTTACCGTCGTCGAACTCGCTCGTGCCGTAACCCCGTTGCTCCACTTGGACGACAACGTACGCGTTTTCGGGGGACGAGAACAGGGCCCTTTGCACCCGCCTCGGAAGTGATCATTCCCATCGAATAAAAGATTGACGCTATAAGCGGGAGCAATAGGTCACAGACCCACTGGCGTGATGGAGAATCGACGGCCCTTTGCGGTGATAGGAAGGAATCTTGCGAAATCTCCTCGTGTGCCGATATGGGGATGATGATTTAGTATCCCGCCTTCTCAAATCTTCTTGTTATGCCCGAGACATGGCCCTTCTATTCCAGGTGAGCTTCACGCTTGGTACCAAAGGATCAGGTCAGAGAAGTTTTAGGGGAGGGGAGGGAATCGTCGAGGACCATGGGGAAATCGAGAGCATCTTTAGAGGGGCTATGCCTTGATGGCTAGGAGAACGAGGGGTCATGCAATGCTTCAGGGACTCCATTATTGACTTCGAACGTAGAGAATCCGCTTCATGAATCATAGTATCGACATGGTGAATTTCTTTGAAGGTGAATGGCTATGAGGCTCTGACTGCAACGTAAGGTGACCTTGCCTCATCCGGCAATAAGTATATTTTATTCCAGCAGCGTGCATCATCTTTTCAACCCTCGTTTACAACACCTTGTTCCGTGGGCTGTAACATCTTCAGAAAGAAAGAGCAGTCATGCAGTCTTCCGAGCGCGTTCTGCGCATAAGCCGGACAAACACCCCATTCCACGTAGCCAAGCTTCAAGTAAAATCCCCGCGCAGGCGTATCGCTGGCCGTATCCAGCAACATCATTGTCTTCCCGAGGTGATCGCGGGCGAACATTTCGGCGAAATCCATGAGCTTCCGGCCGAGACCACCACCTCTCTGAGCCGGGTGAACAAGTAGTTTGCGGACCTCAATCTTGTGCCTGTGCGTCGCTTTGGGATTCTGCCCGAGCTGGAAGGTTCCTATAGCGGTGCTATTTTCGTCGTTTGATTCGGCAGGAACTTTGAGGACGAAGAGACAGACCACAGGATCAGTTCCTGATATGTCTGATGAGAGCGATGCCCAATAGGCGGAAGCTTCATCTTCGGACAATGGTGCCCGAAAGCCGATTGAGGATGTCTCCGGATCCAGATTGACGCACGATTGGAGCAGATTTGAAAGCGAAGGTCTCCAGAATTCCAGTTCTTCTGCCGATGCGATTTGGCTGATGACTAGACCTCCGGGCAGTGGATAGTCCATACCATTATGTGGCTGATGTGATTGCATCATCGCGTGTTGAGGGGCACGCAAAATTTGAGAGAGAGAATAGCTTTGTAAGAGACAGAGAGTTTGTCGTTGATGGCTGTTCTCTGATCTTTGGACATCGGTTGTGGATAGATGGGGCGTCCTTCTGTGTCATCTAGGGATGAGTCATTGGCCATCCTCATCGATCACGGCGTGCCAGCCGATAAGGGACCAGTGGTGAAGCTAGTGTGCCCAAAACGCGATAGTCGGTATTTTCGCCTTCCTCATAGCACGCATGAAGACAAGAACTTTGCAATTCCAGCTTCACAATCGAGTTGATTGACTTTGGTAATGTGAAGACAGTTTTGCTTTTGATTCAAGATCGTAAGCCATCGAAGTTATTGGAACTATCACCGCACAATTGACAAAAGTCGCCTCAAGGTTTCACTTCATACCTGCCATAGGATGAAAATACCGTTGAATTTCAAGACTCGTTCATAGCTACTTCGAAATTCTTCCTCTTGGCTAGATTGCAAATCAAACTTCACGCACTCTTCCGAGTCTGCTTGGTCGTGGCATTGCTGCAAGCTGGTTGGCGATAACTCAATTTAATTCACTGGCAATACTCTACTACCTTAGGTATTCATGTTGACGGTCTTGTCGATTTATCGCACGTCTGTAAGTCCAAAGTCATGTGTGTGTGTGTTTTGCCTTGGAGAACGAGATCGCAATATCCTCACCAATTGATGTCTAGCACAGGCACGTAAGACTGCAATTGACGAAACCTATGCAAATACTACCGCCCTACTTGAAACTCAACTTGTAATCCGGGGAAGAGTCTAGAACGAGTTGTAGCTGAAATGTAAAAAGAAGATGTGCATTTACGCATACATGCAACAATAAAATTCAAGGTATCAACACTTATTCTGTCAATTGGCCTCATCTCTCAAGGCCACAGAGAACCCTGAAGGCCAATGACGATGGACCGTTACGCGGAGCCACGTTTGTGGAGTACACACCAGGAATATATATTCCGCAGTTTAGCGGGCCATGGCGCTAGGAACCGCTTGTTGAACGCTGTTTGTTTCATCATTGGCTGTGGCTAAACAGGTCCTGCCCAATCCCGCATAGGCATCCCGCCGGCATTGGACGGAGATCTAGGTCGTCCTGATTATCAAGCTACAGCCCTCTCCCTAGCGATACGATTGAGACCTCGGTTTTGGCCCACTGCAGACATCTGGGCTGAGCTGCATTGGGCCTCGGTTGATCTGTAATGAAAGGCCGGCGGCGACGGAGTTGGTCCGACGGCCGGCTTTGTAACACTCTCTATTCGTAATGGACGGCAGTTGTCGATGGAGAATCGACAGATTTTCGTAGTTGAAGGAGTCAATTGTGAGCCTGGCATGGTGAAGCTCCACGAGTTAGATGAGTCGGCCCGTCGGGTAGTTTCGCATGTCCAAATCTACACTTGTGCAACAACTTGACTACCTATCGTCGGTTGGTTACCAGTTCCAACGCTTGACACAACAGTTGCCACGAAGTATGGTATATATATGATCCCAACCTACAGGAGCCAGAGTTTCCACTATAGAATCCGCACACGACTTATCCACCAGGAGCACCTTTTTACGATCACATAGTTGGACTCTCCAGCCTTTGGAGAAAGGAATCATTCATCATGTCTGCGTACCTCACCCATCGCATCACCCAGTCTCAACTAGGCGTGAAAGCCGAAGAGGGACGCTTCAACGAGGCTGCCGACAATTGCTCGTTCTTCTCCCCCAAGCAAGACCCTCGTCCAGGCACTGCTGTTGATCCTCAGCCATCCGGAGAGCCCATTCCTAAGCTTTTTACTCCGTTGAAAATTCGAGGCGCCACCCTCCAAAATCGCATATGGGTTAGTCCCATGTGCCAGTACAGCGCTCATGAGGGCTTCCATACCCCTTGGCACATTACTCACTACGGAGGCATGGCACAGCGAGGAGTGAGTAGCCCGCCCTGTTCAGTCAAATGGATGAAGTGACTGACGATCCCGAAGCCTGGCCTCATGATGGTCGAAGCTACAGCCGTGCAGGCTAACGGCCGCATCACGCCGGAAGACTCTGGCATCTGGCTCGATGCCCATGTCGAGACTCTGAAGAAACATGTCGAGTTCGCTCACAGCCAGAACCAGCTGATCGCCATCCAATTGGCGCATGCTGGTAGAAAAGCATCAACTCTCGCGCCCTGGTTGGGCTTCGAGACGCTTGCGGGCCAAGAGGCTGGAGGCTGGCCTCAAGATGTGGTCGGTCCGAGTGATCTTGCCTGATCCGACAAGCACGCCACTCCCCGGGCGATGACCATCGCCGAGATAGACCAACTGAAGCAAGATTTTGTCAAGGGTGCTTACCGTTCTCTTCACGCCGGATTCGATGTGATTGAGCTTCATTTTGCGCATGGCTATCTCGTTTCCAGCTTCTTCTCTCCAGCAAGCAACAAGCGCACAGATCACTACGGCGGTTCATTCGAGAATCGCACTCGTCTTGCCGTCGAGCTGGTCGATGCTGTTCGCGAGGTCATTCCCGAGGACATGCCACTCTTTGTACGAATCAGTGCCACTGACTGGCTTGATACCAACCCCGAGTGGGATGGCCCAAGCTGGACCGTCGACGAGAGTGTAAAGCTGGCTCAAATCCTTGCCGATCACGGGGTAGACGTTCTCGATGTGTCTACCGGCGGCAACCACTCCCAGCAAAAGATTGTTGCCGGCGCTGGCTTCCAAGCACCCATGGCCAAAAAGATCAAAGCCGCGGTCGGTGGTAAGATGCTTGTCAGCGCAGTGGGTATCATCAGGGACGGCAACCTTGCCGAGAAGTTGATCACGGGCTCCAATGAGGAAGGGGACACTCCGTTGGACTTGATTGGTGCCGGTCGAGGTTTCCAAAAGAATCCAGGTCTCGTGTGGCAATGGGCCGATGACTTGGGTGTTGACATCCATGTTGCCAAGCAGATAGGATGGGGATTCCAGGGAAGAGTCAAGAAAGTGCCGAAGAAGCCTGAGATGCTCCCGTATGAGGACTAAAGTCTGAAAATTTACATGGTATTCTCATAGGTACTTTACGTAGAGATCTACATGACCCTATACATATCATTGAGAAAGTCCAAGAAATCCTCTCATTAACAACGAAGAGCTCCATATGAGTGCGCAGAAAACGTTTATGCCAGTGATATGATATAACCAACTACGTCGAGTGCAGCAAGATATCCCAAATACGCATCACAGAAGTTTGTGAGCCACGCCTGATCGCTTACGTACGCATCTGAAAGGGTTGCCAGCACCATTCAAGTACCGAGCCGAACGATTGTTACCGCATCGAGACTACCGGCATTGCCGTCATGTGAGGACTAGCCATGTATGCAATGCTATCATCATGCTTCAATACATGTAACCTAGCGTTGAGAGTAAGCATTAGACACAGGTAAGCAGCCTCACATTTACTCCGCTATCCTTCGGATATCGAGGTCTCCATTGCTCAGCTGTTTTTGGGTCTGAATTGGAACGCCGATCTACATGCTTGTGGTCTATGTGCTGTCCAGGAATACTAGAAGCTCATTCGCGGAGCTACGTGAGCTATTTGACGGAGGGTCTCCGCTTGGAAATTTGCCGACACGAGGACCCATGTTCGGAAGATGTGCATGAGACTAAATTACTCGATGCAGGAAGACGTACGAGTGCAGCATTGCTCTGTGGATTCAGTGTCACACTATGACTGTGCATTTGCTCTCAACAGGGTCCAATGCAACGTGGAAGTCGATGACAGAGCAAGGGGTGGTGGCGGTAAGCATCACGGTCTACCCCAGCTGCATTGTAATGTGTCGATCACAGAACAGATGCAAATTATCGAGTATGACAAGTGGCTCAAGATGTGTCAGAGAAGGCAAAAGGAAGTCGGTTCAATGGTTCTTCAGACCACCAGTGAGATCCAATATTGCGGGGAAAGAAGGCAGATGCACTCATGAATGGGGACACTAGCGTCGTCATCTAGTCGAATTGTCGCTTATCCAGATGATCCTTTGTGACCAAAGTACCCGTTTTACCCGTAAAGAACACAACAAGCCCCTGGTCTGACGTGAGATCGTCTAAGCACTTATTTCATACAAGCTTTGGGTTGCAGATGCTTTCTTTATTGACATAGCCTGGTCAAAATAAGAGTGGAAAGTTTGACAAATGACATTTCACCCCCTGCCCCTTTTCATAGATATATCTCAAATGGCCCCCAAGACTTACCATGTAGAAATGTCCCAAATGGTACTGTTTCTTTGCATGTGCTTCCTCCAGCATTCTTTGTAGCACTCAGTCACTATGGGCAGCCAAGTTGAGCAACGCTTGATTACGCAGGCTCTTGCAGACGCATTGGCAGAAAACCCTGACCGTACCTGGGTGTCATACGCCATCAGCAACAACATTGCACAGGATGGATTTCGCAACATCACCATCCGTCAACTCGCAACTGCTGTTGATCGACTGGCCTGGTACATCGACAGCAACATCGGCAAAAGCAGCGATTTCGAGACAGTATTGTACTATGGTCTCGCTGACGTGAGGTACATCATTACCCTCATTGCTGGTATCAAAACCGGGCACAGCGTCCTTTTCTGTTCCCACTTCAACAGCCAAATCTTCAACCTTCACCTGTGCGAAAAGACGAATTGCCACACTGTCCTGCGAACGGAGGGAGTAGAAGCAGTCATTGACTCCATTGTAAAAGAAAGACCTATGAAAGTCTTCCAAGCTCCAAGTCTCGACACCCTCTTGGAGGAGGGCAATCCGCCAAAGCCTTATCCCTACACAAAGTCTTGGAGGGAAGCATGCGACGACCCCATATCTATCGGCCACTCCTCGGGAACGACAGGTCTTCCTAAGTCAATTGTCTGGACCAACCGGTCCTACAGCGTCTGCGAACTGCACCAGGTTGTCCCCGACCTGGATGGCCACCCGCCGTATGCCAAGTTGCTGCTCGAGTCGCGGAGCGTTTACCAAACCCAACCGATATACCACCCGTTCGGCCTCTTCACCGGAGTGACTGATCCCCTGTATCGGGAGAAGAAGATGGTGCTGGGACCCATCGTCAACGGTCCGACTCCGCCTGCCGTTCTTGAGCAGGTGATTGAGCACGCCGATATCGATAGTCTCAGTGGGGTTCCTATCTACCTGGAGATGATTGCAAAGTCGCCAAAACTCCTAGATTTGGTCGAGAAGAAACTCAAATACATCTTCTTTGCCGGGGGTGCCCTCAGCAAGCCCGCAGGCGATGCACTGTCTGCTAGGGTCCGTCTCCAAAGTTTCTACGGGGCGACAGAGGCAGGACCTGCATTCGGTCACATAGCAGACCGTGAAGACTGGGCTTGGTTGCTGTTGAACGACAAGGAAAGTGGCCTCAAATGGGAGCCGCGCGAGGTCAAAGGAACAGACGGCGTATATGAGTTGGTCTACGTGAAGAATTCTTACACGGAGAAGCGCCAGCACGTCTGGTGGCATACCAATAGCCAAGACATACACCACAGCAACGATCTCTTCACCAAGCACCCAACAAAAGCGCATCACTGGAAATTTTACTCTCGAGCAGACGACATGATTGTCACAAAGTTTGGGTGGAATGTCAACCCTGTGGTTATGGAAAGAGAGATTGAGAGGCACCCTGCCGTGAAGTATGCAGTCGTTGGTGGTATTGGGAAGCGGACTGTCTGTGCAGTGATACAGCTCGTTGACGATGAGTCTGTGTTGCCTGACGATCCCCTGCAGGGCATTTTGCCCATGGTTGAGAGAGGCAACACCATCATGGATGCTGCGGGGCAACTGGCCAAGGAGAAGATCATTTTTGGCACGAAAGACAAGCTTTTTCCATTGGCTGGTAAAGGTAATGTTCAGAGATCAGCGGTTCTGAAGCTGTATGAGCCAGAGATCGAAGACATGTACGTTCGCGTAGGGGATTAAGCCTCGCCGGCTACCCTTTCTCAGTACCTAGTGACAACCACAAATCAATCAAATTGGACAATCATTTCTCCTGGCTAAAACATTCAAGCTCATGAAACACACCGACCGACGCAAAACAAGAAATTTACATGCTGATTGGCTGATGAACCCAGCTCAATGTGGCTTAGCCTAGGCAGCCGCCCTCCATTCAGCTGATGGCTAACGTGCGGCTGGATGTACTGATCGATCCTCCCGTCTTCAACTCTTCATCTACTCGGCATGGAACTTTATTGACACGGCCTTATATTGCGTTCCCCATTCTATACGACTACCTGAACTATCAGGGCAAGGCCCAGACATCAGTGCATCATGTCTCTCACGACGCTGCCGTGTGAGCTCGTAGCATCTATCCTTGCGAGTCTGGATGATTTCGAGTCTCTGACCGCAGCGTTGCTTACTTGCCGACACGTCTATAACGCATTCAAACAAATACATGGAATCGACGTTGCGATTCTACGACAGCAAGTAACACCAGCCCTTCTCCCTTACGCTGTGGCTGTCATAGAGGCATCTCTTTTCCGTCTTCACCACCCCCGCGAAATCGAAAGCGAAGCAGTACGCGACCTAGTCGACACTCTTTATGGCAACCCGTCACTTCTGGGTAGCCGCATGCAAGCAATGACACTTGCCCATCGACAAGAGATGTCAAAACGACACCAGGCAATTGTTGAATTCGCCTCCAGGTTTGCCGCTGAGTCTTGGGGACGACTCCACTCAGACCAGCTGCAGGTTATCACGCAACCAAATTTGTCTGTTGAGGAGCGCCACAACTTTTGCCGAGCGTTTTACCGCCTCGAGCTATTCTACACCCTCTTCAGGAACATGTACAAAGATCGCAGGGAACCCTTGGGCAACACCGCACACGTCAAGTTCTTTTCAAGGAACTCCCCTTGGGAAAATGAACAGATTGGCTGTGTAGCAGAATTTTGGGAATCGAAGTTTGCCGAGGGTACGTTTCTCACGATTGACAAGGGATCAAGGTCTGATTTGAAGTTGAAGCCAGTACTGATGTCATCGCTCACGACGTCCTCTTTGGTGAACTGAACGTCGACTACCTTCACAGTGGCAGGAGGAATGACGAAAGACAACTCTGGGTGAGTCGTTGAATCCAATAGCGTCTTTGCACATTGCACACACGCTCACCTGGACAACAGATGGCAGAAGGAATCCTTTTCCTCCGGCGTCTGATTAAATCAGACCCTTCGTACCAAACCAGGAACAAGATACTAAGATCTAGCTCCAGGATTGGCTGGGCTAACTGTCCAGGGGCACTGTTCGACGTACTTCGCGCTTACTGCAATGACGACTCTGAATCTGAAGGCCGCGATGAAGGTGACTTGCTATCGATCGTGTTCAGTCGCGGCATGGACGAAGATGTCGACAAAGGACCCTGTGAAGCCTGGTATGCAGCGCATAAAAGCCAGCCGGTTGGTTCGTGGCTGATGCTCGACCACAACGATTGGCTTCGAGACCGGGCTTACGTGCTGTGGGACTGGCAACGCATACAGCAACACCAACTACTTAAGCTATTCGAATCTGTTCCAGATGCACAGATGCATCGTCCAGAGCCGACGACGAACGATCTTGAAACCATGAGTGCCTCCTTCGTCGTTCGCGAAACAATATTTGAGAATGGGGGGCTTGGGTACTGGACGGGGAATGGCCATGAAGTGTTGTAAATAATTAACATCGAGGACAAGGACTAATGGAAAGAAGGCACCAGAAAGTGTATTCAAAGATTTACATTTGATCAGCTACATTATTTCTATTGTTGCATGCCAAAACGAACTCAGGTGAGAGCGAAGCATCTCTCAGAACTAGCCTCGTTGTTACCCCACCAATAAGGCATTGTGACAATCTTTCCTGCGCCGAAGAACAAGAAGGTCAACAGCATGTTGAAGTTGAAGCCTGCATCAAAGGCTGCCGCCAGAATGTAGTTCCATCGGGCCCTGGTGATATGACGTCAGCAACTTTGCGACGCGAGAACGGTCAAATATCACGCTGGGTCACTTACCAAAGGTCGTAGCGGTATCTGTATGCCCAGAACATGACGACAAATCCCCCAATGAAACTGCTGAAGTACCCGGTGCTGATGTTGCCGTAGAAGCTGGCCATGGTCGAAAAGAAGATAGTTGAGTTCCACAGCTGGAACTTGGCCCGCGGAAAGAAGCGGTGCAGGGCGAAGATCAGAACCGGGACGAAGGCACCGACGAGGAAGCCATAGGGAAGAACCTTGTAGATGTGTTGCTGGAAGAGGCGACGAGGGCCGATTAGCACGTACTGGACGCCCATGGTGAGGTTGGACGTGAGAGATTGGGCAGTCCACTGATGAGCAGGGTCCTCCTTGGCGCCAGTGAGGTAGTCGAACTTAGTGTCAAGCACCCAGCGGACGACGGCATAGTTGATCGGGACGCCCAAGAAGCTTCCGAATACTTGAGAGAAGAAGACAGTCTTGGGTGGCAGATGCATATAGTGACCAATCTTCATGTCTTGCAGGTTCAACTGCGCGCGGTACCAGGCGTTTCCAGCAATAGCGCCGTAGGCGGAAGCTCCGGTCGGGTTCTTGAAGCCGCTAACAGAGTTGACCATGAGGCCGTACAATAACTCGTTGACTGTGCTCCGTTAGTTTGTGTTGCGTGAAAAGGAGTGGATTTCAACATACCGGTACCAATAGCCAGCTGGAAATTTGACAAGGCGTAAAGGTATCCCAAGGGAACAACTAAAATAGCTCCAGTACCAATAGCTACGAAGTAAGTCCAGACGGGGATGAACATCTGGCCAGTGGCGGTAATTGTGACTAAAGAGATGAAGGATGCTCCAAACAGAGCCAAAAACCACCACATGGGGACTTCCTTGTACGAGCGCTGAAGGATACTGAGCTGATCATTGTACTGGGTGCTGATCTCAGCTCCGCTCTTGCTGCGCTGCCGCAATTTTTCGAGACTGGCTTTGATGGTCTTGTAGCCGAACAGTCCAGCCCACACCAATGCCGACGTGTAGCTTGCATAATCGAAAAACATGGTCCAGAGAACGTGGGTGCTAATGAACGGGGGTCCAAGTTCCTGATAAGCTGTCTCATTGAACGAGACGTCCGCAGTCAGTAGCGAGGTGGTAGGGTAAGATGTTCCGTTCTCGAGGAACAGACGATTGGACATGAGGTGCTTGTTCCACTCCCCAAGGTGGCCGAACTTGGCAGCGGGGATCAGAATCCAGGCGCTGCAAGCGAAGCCCAGGAACATGACGACTTGGGTCCACCAGGGGGTCAAGAACAAGCTCGCACTGCTCGAGATGTTGGACCAGTCGAGGGACAAGTTGAGCATTCCCATTCCACCGAAACCAGCACCGACGAAGTTCGCGGTCTCGTTGTTGGGCGCAACCCAGCAGAGGAAGGCCAAAGAGCCAAGCATGGGGAAGACATACTCGGGCAGGAACTGCCAGAGGGTCATGCCGGCCAGAGCGAGGAAGAAGACTCTGGTCTGTTTGCGAGAGGCAGCTGTAGGGTTCTCGCGCTGCTTCTTTTGCGTTTCGAAAAGAGCAGTTTGGCAGAGACTGAGTCGAAGTCAGCGTAATGCTTAGACGCAAGAATTTGCCCTGCTTCGCAAATTTGGAGTCACGAAAATGCGCAACAGCGACTAGAAACAAGGACAAATTGTATGTAGAAAGTGAGAACTTACGCAGTGAACCATGGGAACTGGGGATCGTAGATTAGGAACTGGCGAGCGAGAGCCGCGAAAGAGTAGCCCGTCCAGACGATGCCCCACATGAAGAAGATGGCAGCCGCCGGATTGATGCGGGAGTTGAAGTAGAGCTCGGCCATGGCAACCGGGGTGTATCCCAGGTTATAAGTCGCTCCAGATGCTGCAGAAATGGTGACGAGAACATGCTCTTTGACGCTGAATGGCCCCGGGTTCAGGTTGAAGCCGTATCCAAATGGCAACTTGACTTGCCACGCAGGCAGAACCTTGGCGAGCCAAACACCGGCATAACTGGACGCGATCTGCACGAAAAAGACGGAGTACGGCGCGTAAGTGGTGCGAAAATGGCTCATCATACTCAAGAACGCCCCGGGAATAACAAAGATGATGGTAAGGACGAAGTAGCGGAAGGTGAGTGTCGGCAATTCGGGGTCGTCCGACAGGCTCACGATGCGGCGGACGTAAGGCGGAATGTCCTTCAATCGCGGATCATCTTCGTCAAATGCGACCTCGGATCCGTTTGCTTGCGTCGTAAAAACAAAAGGCGGCTTCTCCATGTCGCCCTCTGTGAAGGGAGCGGCGTGCTCGCTGGACGTCTTCTCGGGCGTGCCATCG
Organism: Colletotrichum cordylinicola; assembly: GCA_027406065.1. Taxonomy (NCBI): domain Eukaryota; kingdom Fungi; phylum Ascomycota; class Sordariomycetes; order Glomerellales; family Glomerellaceae; genus Colletotrichum; species Colletotrichum cordylinicola. Next base: position 6,351,436 of record JANVYD010000003.1, on the reverse strand, counting down.
CGGGGAGACTCGGCGGAGATGGCATCGTTGCCAGGGGTCTTGGGCTCGCTAGCGGCCGTTGGCTGTGTGGTGGTTGAAGGAGACATGGCGGACGTCGTTCAAGCGGCTGATCGCCAAGATTCTTGGAAAAGCACGCCACACGGGAGCCAAGTCGGCCAAGCCTGGGGGACACAAGCTTTCCGCCCGAAAGCAACCCTGGCTGCTTGATGCATCTTATATCGAGGGCCGAACATGTTCGCCCATAGGTCTTGCAAACACCGAACAGCTTCCAGATTTGGGAGGTGACCTTGAACGGTTAGACACAGTGGATCTCTGCGATGGTGTCATCGGCGTTTTTCATGTTTATATTGCCTGCGTCGCGCGATGGCACGACCTCGCCCGGATCTGCGGCTCGGGTTTTTGGCTTTAGGGCTCTTGACTGGTGTGGCGGGGTCCCATTGAAGTCGGGCCTACGTGGGATGGCCGGGGATGTTGAAGATGGATCGTGTTCCTACAAAAGGTTCCTCCACGGATTCAACCGCCTCAATCACAGCTCACTCTTGGATCATGCCCTCGATTGCGAATTCACCAAAAGCGCAGGTGGCAAAGGCAAAGTCTCCCTCATGTTGGTGAGATTTCTCATCAAAGTCGTACATAAGAGCAATTGCGCCATCGGCAAAAGTGCCTTTCATCGAGTCAGGATCAACCTCGCACACCCACCGCCGCTAAACGATTTAGACGAGATGGGTACAGTGGGACACGGTCTTTGAGCAATGCCTTCTGATTGGGGCCTTGAGCTTCAAATTTTCCATTATACACGCGTCTTCGGCGCGCTCTGGTGCTCGGATCCGACCTGGTACTCGTTGTACGCATGGTTCATTGAGCGCCTTCGAGTTCTGGATCCGGTGAAGATGGGCATGCTCCCGGTGTTAAGCGAAACTCGATGATACCTTGTTGCATTGCCGAATCCGACACAGACTTGATGGATGGTATCCGTCGGTTCGCCCCAGCCTTTTCTTTTTATTTTCGAAAGAGGGTTCTGTTCTTGCGGCGACTTGATGTTCCTCAGTCGGGGGCCTTCAAGTATTACCACAGAGCAAACAAGAAGCAGTCTCCGCGTGAGGTCAACCGAAATCTCATAGCTGGAGGCAGCATCCGCAGTACCCATGCGGAGAACCAAATTGCAGTATCGATCATAACATTGAACCCGATTTAAAGTAGTAAACTTGGATGCATCCTTTCAGATTAGTCTCAGTCACATTAAATGCTGACTGCAGTCTGCAGGACTGTTGCATAATAGCCCTGCAGAATCCATCTGTATGGATGGCGATGTAGTGGTGCAACCGACCAACCGCTGAGATGTAAGACTGGGCAGGGATGGGCAAGCCGATGGCACCCAAGCAAAGTGTCGGAGCAGTGGCAAAGTTCTTCGTGCTAAGTACAGTGACAGGCAACCTGGGTGTCTTCTTGGATCTCTATCCCTGTGCGATGATCAAATCGTGGTTTTCTTCCCCGCAACTCTTCCGTAGTCCTAACTACCATACTGATGAATTCCGCATCTATGCAATAATTTCCTCCACCTACATGAACAAAGACAGCATATAGGGGTCTAAATTGACTCCAGGGATGGATCAATACTCATAAGCTGGTCAACGAGCGCCATGTTCTTGGTGGATGATGTGAAATCGCACCAATAGCCGCCTTCCGCTTTGCACATAATCTGGGCGACGACTAACGGTTAATGATTAGCCACACCTATAAGCTTGAGGCGACATCTGAAACCACTTACATCTGGTAGGCCTTCCTCTAGGAAGCGAGTGGCCAAACACAAGCGGTGATGGCGGTGGTGGCGTGGGTGGACGTTGTGATTCAGCATGCCGTTCTGAGTCTGCCACCAGTCGTTCGTCTTCACTGGCAGGTTGATCATGGCATGCAGTAAAATCAATTCCATGCCAAGCTACTATCCAGTTGGTGGTGGTGAAACTGAGTTCCCCAGGTTCGCACACGTGGATAGTGTACCCGCGTAAGGCGATCTCTCGAGTCACCGCAAAAGCCCGGTCGATGTTCTCAGGCTTGAGAGCTTCGATAATTGCAAGTCGATTCTTGTAGGCTATATCGCATACGGAAGTGTCTCGGCTGATGAGCAAATGCGATGTGCTATACATGACTGCATTGTGAAGGTATGGCTGATCGGTCATGAGTGCCGGATGGCGACCCCGAGCTGCCCCAACGTTAGTTCATCAACACGTTGCTCATATCTCAAATCATTTAACTTACCATTCACAGTTCCAGACACCATTATCATTTTTGGTTTCTTCCTGTGCAAGTGAGTTAACTGGAATATGCATTAGCATCGTTGTAGTAATGTGAGGGGAGGTGATGTTATGGGACTCACCTTCAACAGAAGAGCCGCGACAATGTCCCCATTTGTGACCTGCAGCTTCGCGCCGTGAGTCGAGGCGAGTTTGGCTTGATGCTTCTCTCGTAAGTTGGCGATCAAAGCCTCAGGGAAAACCAAGAGTCGTCGGGCTTCGGATGGTTGCAAGATGAGTTCTGGGATGAAACCTAGTAAGATCCTAGCTCTCTCTTTGGCAGTTGTGACTCTGTAAGTTGCCTTTTTCTGCAATTCCTCCTCACTTAGGTCCTTGGGGCCATCGAGAGCCCCGCGTTCGAGTTGCAGGAACTGATCTGGCTTTTCCCCACGTGCTACCTGCAGCCACGCTCTCACGAAGCTAGAGAACCCCAGCTGGTCCACAATCGCATGTGGAATGTTCGTACATACAACAGCCGCATCTTCATACTGGGTCAGATGCACAAGAACCGTTGCGGTATCTGGTTTATCCTCAAAGCGTGCTCTTGGCCAGGTTGTAGGAGTCCACTCCTTCTCTAAATCAACGATTGACTTCCCCCAAATGACCCCTTGGCTGGCTGATATGTTTGATGCGGGTAGAAGCTGGCTTGCAGCCAAAGTTGTTTGAACGCGTCGGCTCGACCATCCGAACAGTGGTCCATCGTGAGAAGGTGTTGGGAGATGACAAACCAGACCTCCGTTCTTTCCATCTGACCGAATCTTGGAACCAAGAATGGGAAGGTGGTTTCGTATCAAATTGTCAAGAGAGTTTCGCAACATGTCCTCTCGTATCGGATGCCGGAGGACGAAGAATACGATGTTGCGGATGTAGTCAATGGGCTTCCATCGGTCCTTTGGGTCCAAATGAAGGATTTGGCCCCTTACTGTGCTAGGTTCGCTTGGGTTCATGGCAATAGGCTACTTTCAGTGGCTCACTACTGAGACTCGCGAATGAGAAAGACTTCAGATGATACAGATGTACAATGAAAGGCTGCTTGCTGGTCGTGTGTGTTTCTCACTCTTTCGTGTCTATTCGTACCTGGACGAAATAGCAAAGCGTTTCAGTAATTTCTTGGTTCTCATGCACAGAACCACGATGCTCAGTTGGCATCTATCAAAGTATAAACAGAATTTTTCATAGCGTGTCGTGGACCACCACAAAATGGATGTGGCCGGGGTCAAAAGGTAGAAGATGAAAGTATTTCAGGAAATCACAAAGTTCACCCTTAGATTATTTGTTATTGAATTGGAGCGTTCCTTCCTCCCACCGGCTGGAATGCTGACACCAAGCAATTCGAAAGAAGCACGTGTGAACCACCAGCGAAGGACGGAACAGCGTCCCTTGCATCTTGTGTGTAACTTTTGGCTGGCGCCACAATGCTACCACGGCACCAAGTCCCTTGCATTTATAAAGTGTTCCGGAGGGATGTTCACTTGACTACCTCAAATGAGAAATCGTCCTCGTATTTGCCAGCATCCCGGTGGGATGGCAAGCATCTGCCAAGTGTGACGGGCGCAAAGGCTTTCTTGGCGCGAACCACCCTCAGGGACTGAGATTAGGTTTGTGGAGAAGGCCACAGTCTCGCCGAATCGGATGACAGAGTGAATTGAGCTGGCCCGTATCAAAGACGCTGAGCAGAATAATGCGGGATGCATGCGGGTTTGGAGAGCCCGAGAAAGTGATAATCGCCAAGTTTACAGTTGACATCTAGTGTCCATCCTTTTCCTTTAGTAGTACATTTGACTCTGCATGACACTTGCCAAGTAGTCTGTCTGAGATAGCCGGTAGTTGTCCTGCTCGAGAAATGACTTCGATGTAGGGTCACTGTTGGCATTGAAGACCAAGTTACTTCCGTAGCTCCCAGTCCCGTTTGCGACATCTCCAGTCCATGTGGGCCAATTTGGTGCGTCAGAAACTTGTTTACCCTGTTAGCAACTCTTGTATTCAAAGGCACGAAAGCTCGATGTGGGAAGTCCTGCCAAGTGAACATACCTCCATGATGATTCGGGTCAAGTTCTGAGACAAACGACGCCCAAGCTCCGTTCATGAGCTTGGAGGCTGTCGCGAATTGTGTTTGGTTCGACGTGCTGGAGTCCAGATTTGCGAAAATGAAGTTGAGATCCATGGAATGGTGCGAACCTAAACGGGCCGTGGTGCTAGGTGGTAAGAGATTGACCCGAGCTGAATATGCCTTTTGTCCAGCAGTAGCCCAGGCCTTCAAAGTCACTCGTCGTGAAGTTGTTTCGACAACATCAGTATGAAACATGACACCTCGCTTCCACTGAGAGCCGTACAGTTGAACATCTTCCGTTGATGGAGTATACCCTGCGGGGAGTCCGGTCGTATTCCTGGGATACAAGGCTTCGATGTTGGACACGGTGGTCTCGTCTGGGCCGCCAGCCGCAACAAGTGCTTTGAAGTCGTCATCGGTTTCAATAGGTCCACCAAACATGAAGACAGTCGCCTCATCCGTGGTCGTCGAGTACATGATTGGTACACGAACAAAATGACCTTTGTCAAGAGATGCGCTCGGCCCATCCTGAAGGAAATCGCCGTCGACTTGCGTAAGCCACGGTCCAAGGCCGGTACCTGAGAATACAGGCGTGTTGCTGACGTTCAAAGCGGCGGATAATGACTCGACAGGCAAACTGCGGAGGCACTCGAGTGGGCTGGTCTCGTCGGCGCAGCCCGTGGTTTCCGTGATGTTTCGGTACAGATCCTCGGTGTATGCAACTGGATCCTTGATGTTGTATGGCCACTTCTCTGCCATACCGCCACTTTGCATGATTGCTCCGCGAAACAGACCATCGTCCCGACCTCCGTACGCAATCAGATGCTTGCCTACGGATAGGCCTCCTGCACTCTGACCAAAGATCGTGACCTTGCGTGGGTCTCCGCCGAAAGCGGCGATGTTTTCTTGGATCCAGCTCAAAGCTAACCTTTGGTCGCGGAGACCGTTATTCGCAGAGCCATTAGCTGTCAGCTCATTGGATCCCCAGAGAAATCCAAAAGCCGAGAGTCGATAGTTGAGAGAGACGGCAATCAAAGGTTTCTGGGCGGCACTGGCTTGTCGTACGAAGTTTGTCAAGTTGGTTTCTTTAGATGAACCGGCATACAGGCCGCCCCTAGAGTAGATACTGTGTCAGTGTCACTGTGTCAATTTTAATATTAGAGCTTGGAAACATACCCGTGGATCCAGACTGCGACCGGAAGGGCTTCTGTTCCGTTATAATCGCTCGGCCGGATGACGTTCAGCGACAGGCAGTCTTCTGACATTGGATAGCTGGGAGGGGCCTTGAGGACGTACAGTCAGCTTTCAATTCATGTTGTTCACATGGCTAGCTCTCACAGTGTATTGCATGCAGATATCAGAATACTCGACTGCTGATCGGGACGTCTGCCATGTTGTGTTCAGACTTTCAGGTGCTTTGAAACGGCGATCTCCAACTGGAGGTTGGGCGTATGGCATTCCGAGGAAGACATCTTGTTCGTAGTTGTCCAGGTGCAAACCTTCGTAAGTGCCGTTCAATACAGTGACAACAGGTCCTGCGTTTACCCGTTGAATCACGAGCAGCAGCACACTGCTTAACAACACCAGTGAAAGCATCTTCAATCACGAAACCCGACCGATGAAAGCCTGGCAGGAAGCAAATTGAAGGTCTCATTTTCCCGGCTACAGCAGTTCTTTTGTTTACATTCGGCTGTGATCTTCCGAATACTACATGTGCCAACTAGCCGACTGTTATGGCAGATAGCCGATGATAAGGCCCGGGAGCGTGGCGATAAGAGACAGATTGCCGCGATATGACAAGCCAACAGTCAATCATCGCCCGTCGTGTTTTTATCCCGCGCGACATCCGTCACTAAAGAGGTCGAAATTTGCATACAATTGATAGAGCTCGAGTTTGGGGGTAGGCGTGCTGTTTCAAACCGATCGAAAGATTATGATGGACCACAATAACTGTGGTCAACCTCGGAGAACCTCTTTCGTGCTGGACTAGTACTGACAGAGACGTGACCAACTTCCGAGGGCCGAGCAGTACCGACGGCTTCCGAGTGTGCTATTCGAATCGCCTTCGTATATCTTTCGCCCCTGTTGATAACGACTAGACTTTCCAGATAACATAGGATAGGCCTCGAAGATGTCCGTAAGACTTTACCGTTGACACTATGACTCTGTGAAACCGATGGCTCTAACCAAAGACAGCAGGTATATGCCATGGACAACTACAGACGTCACGGAAGCCCTTTTCCCTACAAGTCTATCAACTCATCTATCGGATAGCTCCGGTTGGTGCCGATAGTCTGAGACATTATTACTTGATCACAATGTGAAGTAACTTTCCGTTGGCTGCGTACCACTGAACCTTACGACTAGACTGTAGAAGGTAGTTGTCGACAAGCAAAGCTGACTTGCGGACCCCCGATCATGTTCTTCGCTTTCGCGTCTAATAGTTAGGTCGTACCTGCGGCCCACCTGGGTAAGTATGTTCGTCTAATTCAAGACTTATCCCAGAGCCATGGCCTTGAGATTTTGCCAAGGAACCGAAGACTGTCGCATCTCCCACCTCCGTTGACGGACCACGTGCACCACCCACCTCCTTTCTTCAACTTCAGTGTGGCGGAAACTCGGCCGGGAACATGGCGCCAAAAGCTCGGGGAATATTTTTCCGCCAGCCATGGGCACTTCCACGCCTGTGTGTCCTGTCGTCCTGGCCTTTCCCACCGGGCCAAACGCAATAGACTTTCTGGCAGAAACGCAGCCGAGAACGACACAAATGGCCATCCATGTAACAACGCACGACTCACGAGTCGTGGGCTACTGGTCTGCGACACTGATGGTCCCCTTTTTGCATAATTTCGCCTCGTGTCATGGTAGTCCAGATTGCTGTGCAAAGTTTAAATCCTTAACAGTCGCATAATTCGTACACCGACACCGAGCTGACGCCTAGTAAGCCCTGTCCAGGGTTAAGGCAACAGAGAGATATTACCGTTAGACCGTCCTTTCCTTGCGCGCTCTAACTCTCTTTCCCCCCCGGCGCCAAGTATTCAGGTCCCATTTTTGGAGGGGACAGTTACACCTAGAGGTTTTTGATTGATCGAAATCGGAAGTTTAGCACCATGGATCGCGAACCAGACGCCTATTCCGTGGCTAGAGCCTCAACGGTCAGAAGGCGTAGCATTGTCACCATAACCGACCGGCAAACGCTCTCCATAGACTTGAGCCTCACCTCTACAGACACGTTTCCATCCGTATTCGTGGACGAAAAGACCAAAAGCCCTAGCCTCATTCAAGAAAAGTCGATCAATATGAGTACAGAAACCATTCAAGAGAATCAAGAGCACGAGAAGAAAGATGAACCATCAGCTTTGGTAGTACCGCCAACGCCTAAGTACTTGTCTGGATACAGATTATTCCTGGTGATGACCTGCGTGACACTTGTCTGCTGGCTCATGTTTCTCGACAGCTCGATTATTGTCACTGTAAGCCAAGGCTGCCCGGAAATGTTGCCAGAGACTTTTGGGGCTAATACCGTCATAGGCAATTCCAGCGATTACGGACGAATTCCACTCTCTTGGCGATATTGGCTGGTATGGAAGCGCGTATCACCTTGCAAACGCAGCGTTTCAACCCCTTACGGGAAAGATCTATCGCTACTTTAGCTCCAAAGTAAGAGAAGAGAATGCCTGTAGTAGCCCTTTGCTGATAGTCGTAGTGGTCGTTTTTCACGTTCCTGGTGATCTTCGAATTAGGCTCGCTGATTTGCGGCGCCGCGACATCTTCGATGATCCTGATCGTCGGTAGGGTGATTGCAGGAATGGGCAGCGCTGGTATCATGAGTGGAGGACTTACCATCATTGCTGGATCTGTGCCTTTGGAAAAGAGACCAGGTTTGTTTGATCTAACCTCGTATTCAATTTTATCACATGCTAACAGCCAGGCAACAGCTCTAACAGGATTGCTGATTGGCCGTAGGTCTTCGCAACTATCGCGTAGGGGTCTACGCTAACAACATGTGAAGTCGCAAACAGTGGAAGTGTCTTCGGTCCAGTTCTAGGAGGCGTGATAACGCAATACAGCACGTGGAGATGGGGTGAGTAACTTTACGCCTGCTGAAGCTTCCCGAGGAAGAGTTAAGCTCTAACATCAGATGATGGCGTGCAGCTTTCTACATCAACCTTCCCATCGGCGGTTTGGTCTTGCCTCTCCTCGTTTGGACAGATATTCCCGATCAAGTCCCGAAGCCAAGTCCAATGGCTGTGATTCCGAAGCTACATCAGTACCTAGACTTTCTTGGATTTGTTCTTTGTGCTGGGGCTGCTGTGTTGCTCCTTCTGGCTTTGGAGATTGGCGGAAGCGAGGAGTTCAGTAGCCCAACGGTCATTGGGATGTTCTGCGGTTCTGCAGTATCGTTTGTCGCCTTCTTGACTTGGAACTATCGAAAGGGAGACGACGCACTAATCCCCAGGTCCATGGCAGGAAAGAGACCGGTCTGGTGCGCGGCCTCAACCAACTTCACAATGGTTGGTTCTGCGATGATCCAGATCTATCTCCTTCCGCTCTACTTCCAAGCAGTCCAGGGTTCAACGCCTTCCCAGAGCGGAGTCAACGTTTTACCGAGTATTTTGTCGCAACTCGTAGCTGCCTTCGGTGGAGGTATATTAGGTGAGTTGCGCTTCTAACTCAGACCTTGGCAAAAGTTTGCTGACATTCTTATTAGTGGGCAAGCTCGGATATTACCTTCCATGGGCTATCGGAGGCACGGCAGTAACAATCGTTGCCAGTGGACTCTTCACAACATTGACACCAACTACACCAATTGCGCAATGGGTAGGGTTCCAGATTCTTACCGGAGCTGGTCGTGGCGTAGTGTTGCAAATTGTAGGTTGCATTGTTTCAGTCGAGCATTGGAAAGGCAACTGACAACTAGGTTTTCTAGCCGAGCATCGCCATACAGGCCAATTTGCCTCCGGAGCAGATTGCCCAAGGCATGTCTTTCGTAACATTCTCCCAATTCATGGGTTCGGCCATCGCCTTGGCATTAGGCAACGCCATCTTCGTTGGCGCTTTGAAAGCAGACCTCCCCGTGTTCGCCCCGGATGTCGACCCCGACTTGGTAATTGGGGCGGGCGCAACTGGATTCCGCAAAGTTGTTGCTCCAGTTGCATTGCCAGGCGTACTGATGGCCTACGTATCCAGCATCGATAAGGAATTTTTCCTGTCGCTAGGACTCGCGATCGCATCTTTCTGCTTTGCATGGGGGATGGGATGGAAGGACCTTCGACCCAATAAGAAACCTACGAAACCTGACTCGAGCTCGTCATAAAAGAAGAGCTTTAAAGTTTTTTGACCGATTGAGAATAATTACTGTTGGCGAGATATCATTACCTTAGTCATACAATTACTGAACAACCTCGGTGCAAAAGTGCCATCTAAAGCAAGTAAGCACCGAAAGCTCTCTGAGCGAACGAGCGAAGTCCATATTTGTTACCCAAGATCCGAACAGTAATCACGATCATTGAATGTCCATTATTTAGAGTTGACTCCAAATCCTGGAATCCGGATTCAACGGTTGAAAGTGGACCTTGACTGCTAAGCGAGGCATCAGGAAGGATGGTCGGATGGTGGAGGTGGGCAACCGTGCGCTCAGTGTACGCGTTGCGATGTGGCTTTAGCTACAGACTCGTCCAAAGAAGGAATTGTGCACGAGGGAACTGATTCAAAGACACATGACGCGTCAACAACTCACAACTCGAGTTGTCAACAACTATGTGAGCCACACTTCAAGAGGTGCTCAAGTGCGAAGACTGACTCTTTCTCGTGGCACATGAAATCCGATTATGCGCCGGAAAGTGGGTGGCTATCGACGGCATGGCGCGGGGAGAAAAGCAGGCCCCTGGAGAATCTCTTCGGGCGATGATGGGCTCAGAGCTGCCTACCTCGCTCCAGTGAGGCATGTGCCTATGGTCACGCAACGTGGCACCCACGTAGTATACAGAGATTGGAGCGTCCCAACAGAACAGTTGACGCGTTTCAGCCCTCTGATCTGCCAAAGCTACTGTGCAGCCAGCCCCTAGCTGTCGAACGGTTGCCAGCTTCTCCAGCCCCTAAATCGTTCGTTCTCGGAGCGGCCGGACGCTGGGATCACCAGGGGTCATTCCTCCGAGGTGATCCACTGTTCGTCTTCGGCGATGCCTTTGATCTGCGAGCGACGGCCTTTAGACTTTGAGCTCTTGCAAATCCGGAAAGCTTGACAAAGACTTTGCTTTCCTCTCGGAAAAGCGGCCAGTCGATTCTGCTGCCCATCCTCATCTCAGCCTTTTCAGATATAAGTGAACGGCTGCCAAGCCCCAACATAAGCACTCGGCAGAGGCTGAGCACCGCCAGCGTGTTGATGGAGTCATGTGGCTTTTCTGCCCGTCAGTCTGTTTACCTGAATAGTGGTTCGTTCACCAAGTCAGGTCCAGCCCGACAGCCTCCCCGCGAGGCATGTTGAAACTGATCTGAGTGATAACCCGCCCGCGGGGAGCCAAGAAGGGAGTACTCATGCGCTTTGACCGTCTCGACAGGTATTCAGGGTCTCATCGACCCGCTCTTGACTCAAGAAGGCAACAGTGCGCCCGCAAAATAAATGGAAAGCGTTGGAACGTGCGTCCCAAGAGGCGAAAACGAGTATTGTGGGATAGAGTTCGCGCGATCTACGAGTTCATCTTGTCGTCCCGCAGCTTCGGAGTTGTCTTTTTGTCCAGAGATGGAATTCGCCGAAGATTGTTTGGGCCTCCCACTGGCTTGTTACCCCCCATTTCGGCAAAGCCTGGCGCCTAGTGTACGAATAGTGAGAGGCAACAACAGATGGGCACTTTTCCGTCTGGCTGATGTTAGTCCGCGCCATGAGCAAGTTATCATCAAGGTTTCCATTTTCCGCTGGTTGCCCCCCGTTTATGCCAAGCGGCGCCGTCTTGGTGTTTCTTGATTCAATCTATTTACTCACTTCGCCAAGAGCTCCAGCCTTGCTCCAGATAATTGTTCTAGCGCGAGAGGCTCAGACACAGCCCCCAAGAAAAGAGGATTCACGTGCCGTTGCCGCCGATCGAGACGGCGGCGGCGGGGGAAACCCGCGGCGGCGGGTGCTAGTGCCCGTCGAGCACGTTCGGCGGCTCGCCGGACGGCTCCAACAGTCAGTGCCATCCTTGAAGAGTTGACATATATGTCACAGTTGGCCGAATAGGAACTCTAAATTTATTCGCGCAAATTGATTCAACAGACTGTGTGGCAGGACCACTATCTCGAGTCGTGGAGCTCAAACCTGCCAAGACCCTACGACTCTTTCGAGGTTTACCTTTTTTGACACCCTCTGTATGACCGCATCGCTGGGCAGCCATTGAGTCCTCTTATTGTTTCTAAACTAGACACTATCAAATGTCTTGGCCTTCGTCGTCAATAGATCCCCCCACCTGAGGCTTTGGTCTTGGCAGTCGTTGTCTTGGCATAGTGGTTGTTTTTAGAAGATTCACGCAGCTGTCACGATGCACGTCTGACTGACTGAAAATGTCTTGGGAACAGAACTGACGAACCACGGTCTTGAGTACTTGTCCGAGGTCCGTGTACGACGCTCTTCTCGGAACGTTGGAATTGCCTTTCTCGCAAAACGAGATAATTCGTCAGCCCCATCACGGAAGCCATGGATGGCTTCCACACAATTGTTGTAGTGGACCCTAATTGAAAGAAGGTTTGGGGGGACATAACGATGTTGCATAGCCTAGGAGCTATTGAGAAAAGTGCACAGCGGTTAAACGGAGCGGTTCCGCCCTGCAGGAAAGCCCCGTCAACAGCCCAATGGTTGCCTTATTTCCAGAGCAGTGGTAACTGGTAAAGGCAATGTGTGCCAAGTCGGATCGGCATCTTGACATGCAAATGGGCGCTGAGTCGACATATCATACGTGAGTGGTTTCCTGGAAACCTTAAAATAAGAAATCGACAATGCGCATGATTGCTTGACCGAAAAGGGAAGAGCAGGTTCTACCGAGACATCTCATCTAGATCTGACAAGGCCCCCCGCCCCCGCGCAAGAACCCCGACATGAGTCGAACGCGCGGATGTACTTGGCGTGGCTAGGGCGCCTCTTGGCAAGGTTGACTATTTTTGAAGTCTCTGGCCTTCGCGGCTAAGAAGGAAGAAGATATAAGCTTCGTTGGTTGTCACTCGGTATCCTTTTGACATCATTCGTCTCTTCTCATTTGTCGTGCAGGTACATGAACCTTTGCCGCCAACATGCTGTTCTCACAAAGAAGCGCCTGCGATCGTTGCCGAGCTCTCAAGAGCCGGTGCTCCAGAGAGTCTGGAGCTGCCAAGTGCGAGAGATGTCAACGTCTTCAGATTGACTGCTTCTACAGCCCGCCAAGACGGATGGGCAGACCAGCGAAGAAGAGATTGGGCCAGGAAAACACCAGCGCAGCGGTGCCACCACAACCACAACCACAACCACAACCATCATCCGGTTACCGCCGCTCTTCAACTATGTCCAGTGCAACTATCCAGTCGAGCCAATCCGAAATGGTTCAAACACCAAACAACGATACGAACGAGTTTCAATATGGATTGGGTATCATTCAGAGTCATCCTGCAGAGGATGCACCTTGGGCAGAGACTTTCGAAGACCCATTGCTGGGACTTTTGCACAATAACGATCCCAAGATGGTGGCAACGGAGTGGATGGATCACGATTCTTTGGGGTTCTTGGATCATCAGGACAGCACAATGATTTCCGACCACGGACTTCCACTGACTCCTCCGACCACCATCGGATCTCTCCCGAATGGCTCGGACGACGCATGGATGCCCAGTTGCGAGCAACCAAGCGATTTTGGACATCCCGAATCGTTCGCATGCGACACCCTCCCGTCATCACCGGAACATGAGCCGAAGTCCTCGGAGCCCGCGACTCAGCGCCTGCTAGAGCTTCAGTCTCACTTGTTCGCCCGCCAAATGGCCAAGGCGCAAAATATGGATAGCTTGCCTGCTCTCATCAACACCACAGTCCACTCGACTGAGACCCTCATCGACATCGTGGAGGGCCTCCCGCAGCTCCGACCCAGCGTGGAGGGCCGGCGCTCCGCTTCGCCACTCTCGTCTTGGGGTGCCGGATCTGACCCTGCCGGCTTCAACGCGCCCGCTGCCACGTACGCGGCGCCAGACCCTCAGCTCCAGCAGAATCCGAGCCACGCAATTACAATTTCTCTTTTCATTACTTGCTATCTTGTTCTTTTGGACTCTTACGACGAGCTGCTCTCAGCTCTACGAGCACGTTTACAGTGCTCCCGGCAAAGTCAGGGCCCGAGTCCCGCTAGCGACATGGGCCTGGCACAGCCATTCTTCAACAACACACCAGGGGGAAACCTCAACAAGTTCAACCTTGTCAGCTCTTTCGACTTGGATGTCAACTCTGTTGTTTTCCTCCTGTCACGAATGATGAAGCGGTTGCACAAGTCCACGGAGAGCCGCTTCGTGGCCGTTTCGATGGAGAACCCTGCGATCAACCACATGAAGGGACAGAATCAAGGTGGATACCCGGTTAGGCATGGGTCAATTAGCTATGATTTCCAGGATGGGGCCAGCCAAGATACAGATGCTTTTTCGGAGCCGTCTCCGGGAGGTTCATTCTCCCCGATGATGATGATGGGGAACTACGCTCTGAGGGAAGTGAGCCAAAGACATCAGGGCGTGATGGAGTCACTGCGCGTCATTAGATGGCTGGCTGATGAATTATGACATAGCGTGCACCAATAAAAACAGAATTGCTTCTTGCACGAACAGAGACGCGGATCTCGTTTGAGACATCACCAGCTTTCCGCGATTCGTTTTGATGGGTGTGTCCAAGCTTCCGTGACTCGGCCAAGAATTGAAACCGACTCACTACATGTATTTTGTATTGCGACTGGATTGTCATTGACGGGAAATGAGCCCAGTCGTCGTAATACCCTGCCGCAAATCATCCCATGATGAGATGAGAGATTATTTCCACTGGTCACCACAGCTTTGAATGAACCTATTAATAGCACCCACATGAGGACGAATCCAAACATTTGGAACTTCATCCCATCTTGTCGGATGGCTCCGTAACGGTTGGTATGGTCATGCCCAACAAGAACACAGGCTGTAGAGGTCTCAAATCAAGCCTAACTATACCCTTTAAACACAGCTCGGAGATAATCTCGGGTGCTGTCAAATATGGCAGTGTCTGATGTTTTTTGCGAACCGAGTCAACGGCGAAGCAAACCTCCTCGATGTCCGACTCGTTCTTGGCGGGCGCAGCTCGTCGGCGTCACAGCACTCGTGCGTCAAAGACCAGTCGCGACGTCTTGGCAGTAGCGACTGGAATTAGTGCGCCCATGGGCAGATCAAGATCTCCAGACCAATTCATGAGCTTGAACTGGAACTTCAGAGTCTGGTTGAATCAGATGGTAGCAGCTAAGATCTGACCAGGGCCTCTGAGATTCACGTGTGCATTCCGGTGCTAGTGCGTGGGGTTCCGGTGTTTGAACTTTGAGCGGGACAATCTCCGCCCTCCCTTATCTTATCTATTCCGCAGCAGCGGTAGTCATCAGAACCCAATTCCACGTCTAATCATCTTCGGAATCCAGAATACCAGACATGGCGTTGACGTCTTGATCATCTGATTTACTTCAGCTCGTACATGCCTCAAAGCAACGATGGCTGGAACCAAGGGTAAGCCGCTGGCATTTGCGTGCGAGCAGTGCAAGTCAGGCAAACGCAAGGTTAGTACGAGTACCCCACTCCGAAGGGTGCATGGGAGCATGCAGCAGTGGAGATCATGTTGGTTGACATATTGGACGTTGGAGTGTGATGGGGTCAAACCGAAGTGCTCGTTGTGTTCTAGGCTAGGCAAACCTTGCACGTACGTTGAGCAGCGTCCGAAGAAGTAAGTTGCCTGCAGCCAGACAAACCCCGGGAGGCCTGAGGCGGAGTTAAACCGGACCTATCTAGGAGAAAGTATTGGGATGAAGACTATGTGAAAGGTCTCGAGCAGCAGGTACAAGCTCTCCTCGCTGTTGTAAGACAGTATGAGAGACAGTTTGGTATCTTGCCCTCTTCGGAAACGGCTTCCTTGCCCGTCATCAAAGACCTCATATCGGATGAACACCAGAATTTTGAATCGGATCTCGTCAGTTATCGGCAGCATGAAAACAGCGATGGCCTAGGAGGGCCAACATCTCTCACAGACACACTGCTGAATCATGAAGAGCTTCCCTCATTTCCTACTCATGAAAGGTCTCCAGTGGCCTTGGAAGAGCTCAGTGTTATGATGTGGCGGATGAACCTGGGCGACGGCGCAGTAATCACCCAGGACGGCGATTCGGCTCTTTCTTATGAGATTGCAGCAGACTACGCTGTGGAGTCCTCCCATATATCACCGCCTGATGAAATCCTCCGCTACAGTCGCGATTCGGACTTACTGTCGAAACTCGCATCAGTCTTCCTCGCTAATATCAACCAAGAGCATCAATTTACACCATACACCTCGACTTCATTTCTGGATCAATACCCATACCAAAGTATCGACGAAACTTTCCTTCATACTGCCATCCTCGCAACAGGAGCCGCCTTTCTAGCAAGTCGAGACCTCAATATGGCCAAGGTTGGCGAAGACTTTGCGAAGTACGCAGAAAAGCTCGTCTTTGACTGTTGTCGCTATCGGCCTTCGCTCTCTGCAATTCAGGGAATGTGCATCCTGTCGTTCAGGTCCCTGTCCATCGGAAAAGATCACTTGGGCTGGATGTTCATCTCCATGGCTGGGGGTTTGTGCGTTCACTTACGACTACATGTTCTTGCGTTGGATGAGTGTGCTGGAAGAGCTTTGAGACCTACATCGCCAGAGATCAGGACGTTCTGGATGTTCTACTTTGTCGACGTATCTGCAATCACCATTCTCGGGAGGAATTGTGCACTTCCGTGGCGGCGCGTCAACGTGCCTGAGTTCCATACAACCTTGAACGCCGAAACAGCAGACTTGGCAGAGCTCTCATTCGCGTGGCAGAGCCAGCTGTGGTACACTCATGCTGAAGCTATGGACCAGATGTAAGTGGCATGATCACCACTAGCCACTACAATTGGAACTTTCTCTAACATCTTCGACTTTAGATTTGCCCCATCCTTTGAGAAGCTTGCCATGGCACAGCAAATCAGGCTTCTTGTGTCGACACTCGAGCAGCTTAATACCTTCTTCCGCTCGAAACCACACCGACTTCATATGCATAATGACGCACTGAAACCAATCGTTTTCTTTCACTTGCAATATCATATGGCAATCATGATCATCATATCGTCGTTCCTGCGATCTTTCACCTCCGCGGACACCCTCGGTATCAACGAAGCCGAATCGAATAGTTCGCTACTCGTACTAAGATCTATCACGAGTGCTGCGTCAGAGACAATACGTCTATGTCGGCTGTATCGGGACAAGTACACCTTCATGATGGCGCATCCTATCATCGTACACCATCTTTTGAGCGCGATTCTTGTGCATCTCATGAACGCCACCAGTAATGATATCACTCTGAGAAGACAAAGCTCACGCTGGTTACGGACAGGAATGGGGTTGATGGATGAACTGCGGGAGACATGGCCCACGCGCGTCAATAAGTGCATCCGTGTTGTGCGCGTGCTGGCTCAAAAATGGGGAGCGGTGGGCGCTCTTCCAATGGCATTTGCAGCTCCTGTTGAGCCATCCGCGCAGGAAAGGGAATCACCAAAACAAGACGCCAGCTTCTTCAGCCGGCTCAATGAACAAACGCAGACGAGTATTGGGGTATATGATGGCCACGATGCCACTTCCTTCAACGGGCATACATGGCAAGCTGGCGAGATGTCATCTGTGTCAGAGTTATTAGGGGCTTTTGGAAGCTTATCCAGTTTGCCAGATCTGGGATGGTTGTACGAGGGTCAAGATTTTGATACAAGCGGTAATTAGTCTAGAGGTTTACTTATTTTTCCAGCCTGGGGGATTCGCCCTGAATCTTTCCTAAGACCTCTTGGATTGCCCTCTGGACTATGTGTCTCTTATGCGAATCATGCACCTTCAGGGATGACCAACTCTCCCGTCTTGAGCCAAGCAATCGAGTTCGTCTTATGCTTCACAAACTCTCCCTCCACTTTGGGCACATACTCCGGGAAGCTGTCAACCATCTGGCTCAGCGTTCCCCACGAAGCCTGGCCGTTTATATCATACGTGGCCGAGTTGTTGAAGCTAGTCGTGTTGAAGCTGTAGTAGAGAACAGGAGTCTCCTCAAAGCTTACGTTGGCAGCAACATACGCCACTCGGTTTCCGAGGGGGTCGGTGACAAAGGAAGCGCCCACGGAGGGAGTGAGGGAGTATGCGCCGCTGAGCACGGAGTAGACTGCCACGGTCCCGGTGTTGATCCACTCGTTCTCCCACCAGAGAGAAGTCTCGTCCTCGACACCGGCGAGGTATGGGAACGGCGCCAAGTGGACGTGCTCGCGTTGAACGTACATGTTGAAGGTCATGCTAGGGTAGAGGTGTCTGCGAACCAGCATCAGCAAATCATTCGTCTCCGGTGGGTGCTTCTTAGTTGACGAGACTTACTCTCCACACTCCAACATTCCCCAGCGACCGTAGTCGGTCTGCACGACCTTCAGGCCGTCGGTGGTACCATCACTGAACATGTAGCGTTCGGCTCCAGAGGGACGAAGCTTGCGACGGTGGTGCAAGACGTCGCCTTCAGGGCTCAGAAGAGATTGAGACATGTACATGAAGTCGCCATCTCTCTCGGCAAAGTTGATGTTGGCGAAGATGCCGGCCTCTTGGACTGCAGCTACGAGGCGGCTCCACTGGGCATCGCCGACGACGATGGCGTTATCGATATACGAAGGCAAGTGATCTCGCGTGAAGTTGTAGTGGCTGCTTGAAGAACCTTTGGGGAATCTGTTCATTGCATCCGTCAGACAGGCGGAAGACGTCACTGCATCTTCGGGGGGGTTTACCCAGGGAACCAGAGTTCGGGGAAGACAATGAGGTCTGAGCCGGCACTCTTGGCATCGTTGATCAGCTTGATACCCGCATCAACACACTCGCTGATGTTGAACGTCACGCCAGTAAAGTCGTAGTTTGTAAGAGGCAACGGCCAATTGGGTGGCGGGGTGCGAACGAGTGCAACTGTCAGGTTTGCCCGGTCGACCGTGCTGTTGCTCAATGTGGGAGCGGCAGAGATGCCCTGAAAGGCTGCGAGAGCCACGAGAAGGCGCTTCGACAACATCGTAATTTTGGTGATTCGAGCAGCTGAGCTTATGATTGACAAGGGAGCTTTCCTGGCTTGGGTCTATCTTCAGACAATAATGTGCGGCATGGCCATGCAAGACTTAAATATCTCACTACTGCTCACACAGAGTCCCAATCTCTTCTGATCTGGTTTTCTCTAGCCGCCTGTCGATGCCGAACATGATCTCACAAAATCGAGGGCAAGGGACTTGAATCATGGCGAATGTGATCACAATACGTAAGCGCATGCACCTCGGTGTATGGTAAGTGGACTCATTTCACATCTGAGCCTTTTTTCTACTATCGTAGTTGTGCCATGCAATGATCCCGTGATGTTGGAGTTGGCACAGAGTTGGATTGCTATCTTGATAATGCGGAAGTTGAACTCCCGCACCGATCAAGCCACCGCCACGCTGTGATATGGGTCTCGGCGTTTGACCGGGGGAAGGACCGGTGGCCGATATCGTATCGGCCCCACAATCAGTGTAGTCGGGGATTGAAAGGGCCAACCCCAGGACTTTCAACAGGCGGGGATCGGTCCGAATGAGCTTGCTCTTCACGGGTGGAGTTCTCCGTACGGAGAAAAACTGGTACTCATACAGCTACGACACCGCTACTAAGGTGCGCAGCCCTGTACACTACCCTTCCGTCACAACTACCTCTTGGGGAGATGATGTGTCGGAGGATCGGCGAGGCCAGGCGGACCTGATCATCGATCTCATGAGCGAGTGCTTGATCAGTCAACCTTTGACCTAGAAACATGTAATTTGTCACATCCCAACCTTAGCTAACTAAGCTTCTTGACTGGGAGATAGAACGCTAAAGTTAAGAGCAGAAGCCAAACAAATCAATTTGCCAGCTATCTTGTTTCGAGCAGTGTTCAACCACTCAAAGCCCACACTGAATATTGCCGGAACCGGTGGTAGGAGGGTTAGCTTTCTTAGCGATTTCGCTGTTACAGCATCTCTGGAAAGCCCCCGTGTCTCCCGTGTCACAGTTATTTCCAACCAACTTGCCCCCGCCGCAACAAGCTTGTGTAGCTGCAGAATCTGGTGATTGACCTTGAATCGAACCGAGGATGCAGGTGCAAGCACCAGTTACTGTGCTGACTCCGTACAAAAACAGCACAGCGATGGCGGCGTAGACCTTCATTTTCGATCGTGAAAGTACGGTGGTAATTTTGTGGTCTCACGATACTGTTAGTTCAAAAGCAGTTTTCTACGGAGCAAAGAGGACACATACTTTGAGGTAAGAGTAAGGCGGCTGGCTACGTGAGAGACGCAGGAAAGATTGATGAGGGATGATCAAGGAGAATGTTTGTGACGTTTGTGATGTCTGATTCATCAGGCGGGTGTATCAGGCACATGTGTTTATATATATATTCTTTTTCTTCACGACCTTTCTTTTCACGATCAGAACCTTAACCCCTAAGTTGGGTGCAAGTGCAGATTCCACGGACCCAGAGCAAAAGTGACCGACTGAGTGCGTACCGTGGAGTGAATCAGGCGCCTACATCAGGGTTCTGTGTTTCACAATCATTGATGAACCTGACTCATCTCCACTCGCATAGCGAGAGCGAGTTCAATTAATCAGGCACATATGAAGTCTACAACGCTCAGGGTTCGGATTTACCGTTAGTTAAGGGTTGTTGGGCAGCGCTGGAATTCAACTGAGCTGTCTTCCAGTTGCTAGCTGAAGGTGTTAGAGAAAGTCAAATTATAACTCAACAGCTTTTATCTCGATTTCTATAAGCTCAGTTCAGCAGGTAGGTTGTTACCAATGTCGATTATACACGAAGACTCAATCATATCCCTCAGCTTAGTCTTATGCTCTTAATCTGCAAGCCTGAACTTGGTTCTACCAGAGCTGCTTTGCTTTTAGAGTTTCTGTGACGACGCGCGCGAAGAATGATGAGTAGCGAGTATCAAGGGAACTATGTTGTGGTACAAAACCTCGGCTTGTCTACTATGGTATTACTTACTCTCAACCATAGAACGTTGAAGACACTTTGAAGTACCCAGTAATGGCAGTATCCAGGCTCACGGCCAACAGCCCGTCTCATACTGATTCAGACCGTGCAGGGGTTCGTTAACCAAAAACCAGGATTAAGCGATACCGAGAAGACCAAAGCAAAATAGATTACTCCCAAAAATTAAAAACCTAGTTCCGCCAGAGATGTACAGCGGGATCTTCCGTCAGAGCACAGGGTCCACATACCGTTGAGAAGGTCTGCCGCCAACACCCCCTAGTCTCGAGGCCCTCCCAGGCAAATTCACGTGTGTATCGGCAACACCAGCGTCATCCAAGGCATCCGCGGCATGCCACCAGGGAAATTTGCGGCGAAAGGAGACGCCTCTCGCCGCCACAGCGTTAGTCCAGTCACAACAATAACACCAACGACAAAACACGCTGCAATGGGCTTGACAATTGGGTGGGTTTATACGGGTGAAGACCGGGTTCCATGATTCATTAAATAGGGTATCTTTGTTGAAATGGGCTTTTTGGGTCCTTCCGCTCTGTCCATGGCGCGAATGTGGATCATGTCGGAGACTCTGCCCTTCGCGTGACGCAGATCACGTTGACAAGAATCTTAGGCCTTGTCACTCAATGCTTGGTAGGTCCCGAATGCATGCAAGGGCCGTTGCAGAGTCAGCTCATTCAGCTCATAAATCGCTGATTGAAAGAGCCGCGTTGCTGTCTCCGCAACCTGCAACCGTTTGAAACAAGCTCGGGGGCAGATGAGTGACTCGTCGGCGCTGTCAAGCCAAAGTCCCAACTCAGAGGGTAAGTGGCGTTTCTTCGGCACAGGGGATTCGAGTCCGCATCGTGGTGTCGTTAAGTCCTGAAATAAACCCGACGTTGTCAGTACGAACATCTTGACAATGCCTTGCAAGAATTTAAGGACAATGACTTCGTTGTACCGGCGGCAATGATTTTGCATCTGTCTGATCTGGAGAGGGACTTGCTTACTGTGACGGTCACATGGACTACTGCGGCATGCAGGTGCATGGCTCGGTCCCGGTCGGAGTGGGGTCGGTGCAAGCATCACCGCTGACAGAGAACCTGGGCGTCTGGGCGTAAATCACGTAGAGGTTGGTGCCGTTGATGGCGTTGCTATAAATCGTATCATCCCACTGTCAGCCGATAATCACTACTTTTTGAAAGATTTGCAGAGCCTCCCGCCACTCTGAGCAATCCGCTTGCCGATTGGTATGAGCGCGCTGGGTCTTATTCGAAATTTCGGACAAAGAAACTGCCGAACACCCGAGTTAAGAGCACGGGGATGGGAATGATAGTTCTCAGAGCTGCGAATAAAAAGGACCATGACGACTGGATACCAGGACAGCTTGTAGTTATGGCAACAAAACAACATCAAAAAGCAACAAAGGAACAGAACAGGTGTCTTACAATTGATAGCCACTAGTGTTCGCAATAGAGCAGGGAACTCGGACGGAGGCGGCGCCGTCAGCGGTCTTGATGTCCGTAGCCAGCATAGTGTAAAATGGTGGCCAGTCAACAAAGTTGACGAGGTAGACACTGAAATTCGAAGGGTCTGTATCGACGGAAGTCCAGGTCAGTTCGTAATTAGAACCTTTGGTGATAGTGGAATTCGCAAGGGGGCTGGTGAGTTCAATAGCGGAAACGGCCAAAGGGACCGCGAGGGCGAGGAGAGCACTGATAAAGCGCATGTTTGTAGCGTTTGGCTTTTGTTGATGCGGAAAGAGAAACAGAAGATCCAGTACTCTCCAGAATGAATTGCGCACGGCATTGGTATGAGACTTCGAGGGCATCGCGAATTTTATGTGAAGTGTTCAGTTGTGAGGTTGCAGGGGCCAAATAAGGTTTCAACGGGGAAGCCGACAACGGCTGAAACCTCACAAATTACCGTCTCTGGTTTGCTTAATACTAATAATACCTACTCAGATTTTGCGGAGCCTACAAATTAATTTAAGGGTGCTTCAATAATGCATGGCTAACCACAACGCCCACTGTAATGTCCCGGGCAGGGCTGCAGTGTTGAATCAGATGCTTGGGACAATCTCACGGAGAATGCTACATCCGCCCCCGTAGAGTTTTATCTCACTTCGGAGTGGCTCAACAAGGGCCTTGGTATTGCCCACGGAGAGCACCATAAATGATTCGATATCACCAGGACCGAGTGCTTATCGCGTCTCTCCTGCAACGGAACGAGGCTTTTCTGCCAAGATGCTATTGTGAGAGCGATCCTAACTAAGTTTCGTAGATCGCAGCGTAGTCTTCTCATTTGCGCTACGAACTGCGTGTTGCAGAACCCGGTTAGATCCTCAAAACTCCTCAAGTTCTTCAATACCTTCAGGCAACTCTGAGAGTGCTTGCTACACCCGGAACGAAACCCGAACCTTTCATCGCGAAAGCTTCTCTCGGCCATGCAGTATAAATCACCTACGCGTTCCCAGTTTATGCCACCATTCCCCTTTGACTGCATCAACTCGAGATTGGAGAAATTCTGAGCTGCTTTTCCGAAGACTGCTTCGATGAACTGGTCGATGTTGTATTGCGTGAGTTCCGCTGATCAGTAGGATCCAGACCTGAACAATTGGTTTGTGGTTGGATTGGGAAGAATGGTTCTCCGTAGCCGCGTCTCATCACCTCGCATCAATGCCTGGCCTTTTTCGCTTCCTCGTAGGCTGCAATGCCTTCTCGAATCCTGGAGAACCTCCTCGTCTCTTGTACGTAATCAGACCCCATCTGTTGAGATGAATCGCGCATGTCTTGGGCCTGCCTGGTACAGTTAGATCGGTCTATTTCGGCTTGAGAACAAGATCTTGTCACATACGTGGCCGTGAGTCCATACTCACGACGTAGTGACTCAATGAGATTTTGGCTATTGCACGCTGTATGCAGCCATATTTCGGTTATCTTTGATTTCATCTCCTCCATTACGCACGGGAAGGTGCCTTGCTACACGCGATAGAGCCCGGAACGGACGACATAGCATCGATTGTAGGTGAAATATGAAGGGTAGGTTGCATGTGACAGGTTTGAGTTGGATCAAACAAACCTCAGGAGACTGGTTTGTAATTTCAGCGAACACCTCACGTCTTGCCTCAATGCTTGGTTGCACATAGACGGATTATTACCCCACCTCTATGTCTTTGTGCGACCAACAAGCATTTGGAAGAGGAGAAAATCAGATGACAATTATGATTGAGAGCCTCTGTTTCATTTGGCTAGTGTGCGCGCAGTAGTACGACTCAAACTCTCAACTCAGATGTTAGTTGGCTTCTACTGATGCATGAGCGGTGCATGAGCGGCATGGCTGATCTTCAACATCGCACACAACAGTCTAGCCAGACTTGAAATTTATTGGCCGTTGAAATGTCCTTGCATATTGCTATGTATTGACGGCGTAGTACCGTAGACATCTCGTGAAAATCACCGAGCGACCTTGTGCTCAGTCATCAGCAGGCTACGCTGTGCACGAACTTGCGGATGTAGTGGTCTCAAACCTATAAAACACTGCCTGAAGCCCCTGGTAGCTTTCAAAACTCTTCCCTCTTCAGGCCTCTTTCATTCTTACTCTCTATCTTCGAAAGGGTCGGTGTTCCTCTGGCGGTCTCAGCGATCGTCGGTCTCGCCGTCGGGACTACGAAAATCAAGCTCGCTGCAAACGGGGCAGTGGGCGGTATCTATGTCAAGTACGCGTTTGGTTTCCATGCTCTAGAGCTTGGCGCGGCCGGTGCAAGAGCTGCCACTGTTGTCACTGCAGCAGGGTCTGCCGTTGTTTTGGGAGTGACTGTAGCGGCGGCTGTCTATTTCATACCATGGGAGAGTCTAATGGACTGGCTGAAGGGAGCGCTATCCTTTCTTTGGGACAAGATTTGTGCTGTCTGGGAACGAGCCAAAGATTGGGTCATGCAGTTGCTTGGGGGACACACCGGGCCCAGGCCGATGGAGTTTGCTGTGTAGAATGGATAAGAGCACGGCCTTCTGCGATGTGCTGGTTTTTCCCCCGCCTTTTGCTGTCGAGCTCCGAGGTGGTCGTATCATTTGATGACGAGACGTGCCTCTGGTGAGTCTGGTCTCATTTCTTCCGTGTAATTTAGTACAAATCTCATAGCGTTTCAGCTTGTATTTTTCCCTCATCGTGCTTAGAGAAGTTTGCCTCTCCAATAAATAAGGAATTATATCATACCCAACGAGCGAAGTCGTTCAGGGCCCGTAGACTGTGCTGCGGCAAGGGGCAACACCGGAGACACATAAATTACGGCTCCAGAGACCATCAAACTCATCGGTGGCAGCATGCAGCAAAACGGAGTAATTCTATTATGGTCAAACCAGACCAACCTGAAGCTGTGATTTGAAGCATTGCTCGCACAAATATGCAACAGTCTAAAAGCAACCTATCTTTCAAGGCCACCGTGGTCTGCATGCTGAAAACTCCAAAAACACCATGCCAATGCCAATTCTCCTGTGAAAGCCACCGGCGTTTCAATGCTAGGATGGGATATAATTCGCTCTAAACAGCGACACCGACCATGCCGTCATACGCGCGATCAACGGTACGACCACCCATTCCAGGGATGGTCCTCAGCTGCGCCAGGGATTCAATGTTCCCGCCCTGCTCCTCCGGCATCTCCTCGAGGTAGTCAACCAAGTCCTGTGCCTTCTTGGATCCGAAGCCGTGGAGGCTCTTGATCTGGGCGAGGTCGCGGGAGTTGACAATGTTCAACAAAGACTGCGTCTGCGGGGACGCGGGCCCGCTGGGCTCGGGGAGAGGCAGCCTGGTGGCAGGCTTTGTCGACTTGGCCTTTCGGCTCTTCGACTTGGCGGCGACGTCGACGAAGCTCATATCCTCGTCGGCCTCGGCGTGCTGGAACTCGTCGTCGCTGTCGTACGCGACCCTTCTGCGCTTCTTCTCGTGTCTGTCACGCTTGCTAGGAGAGGGCATACCCACCTCAATTGCGAGGCTGTTACCAATCTTTGACCTCAACTTTTCAATCTTGCCCAGCAGCTTCGCCTGTCCTGGGAAGAATGGGAGGGCAAGCTCGTACATCTTGAGCGCACCCACATCGTCACCATGTTCCTTCGCTTGTCTGGCAGCCAGCAGATAGCGGAGTCCTTCAGAGCGGCTGTCATCTCGGTCACGCTCCTCGTTCTCAATCCGACGCTCCAATGCCTCCAGGCGACGCTGCACCGCTTCGTTGATATCGGGGTGGGCAGCTGCCGGGGCAGGCTCGATCTCCTTGTTTTCCCTAGACTTGAGAATCTCGCTAACCTTTTTCTCTACCAGGGCCTCCAGCTGCTCGGCGGAGATTGACAGCTTCTGCTGAGCTGGCTGGGCCGATGAGGGAGGACGGGCCAGCTTGGAGACCTTAGGCGCCGTGTCCTTCTCCACAACGATGGCCGGCTTGCGAATTTGGGTAGTGTTTGCAGTAGGGCGGGTGGGGGCAGCCGGCTTGTTACGATCGGCGAACACGTTGAAGGCCTTTACTGGGCGGGTAACGTCCTCCTTCTTCTCCTTCTCCTTGGCAGCAATCGTACCACTGTGGATATTGTGAACGTTCGCCAGCGGGCGGAGAGGTTGGCGGTGTGCAAGTGTGGAGTTGGCGGAGTTCGTGCGGGGCACCTGCTTGAAGACGACTTCGTTCTCGATCTCTCGGACCTCGATTCGCTTGGCTCTGGAGCTGACGTTCAGACTGCTAAGGGTATCGAGGTGGTAGCTGCGGATGGGTGCGAGGTTCAGGATCATGATGGTGATGCCGTTGTTCTGGCCGAGGCTGAGAATACGGGTCATCTTGGACTCGCGGTAGGGGATTCGCTTATCCCCACGGCCAATGGCATCGATACACTGCGACAGGACGAACAGACTCTTGTTGATGGCAGCTGACTCGATAAGTCTCTCTTTGCCGTTGTCCGTCCGGCGGTTATCTTCTGAGCCAGCCAAATCGATGGCCGATGCGGTGCTTTCGCGGACGGTGTCTCCCGTCGTTTGCGTGACCTTCACTCTCAAAATAGCGTGGCTTCGACTGCTGTGCGCATTGAGCTTCGTGGCGGCGGTGACGCGGTTGTTGTTCGCTTCGATGTAGAGCTTCGAGAAGTCTTGGAGGTCCTCGCATGCCCGTTCTGAAAGACCCACCACCTGGGTCTTGCCATCCTTCTCGCGGAGAGGGAGACCTGAGGCGCTGCGCTTCTCTGGGGGTTCGAACAGGTCAAAGACCTTGTCGTTGTAGATTTCGTAGTAGGACAGGGCAACGTCGACCGTGGTGTTGCCTCCCGTGTCCTTGGCGATCTTCTTGCCGCGTCGGTAGACTCCGCTCAGCAATCTGGGGATGACGCCTCGGTCGGCCAGCTTCAAGCCGCCGCGCATGGTGTGCGTCTTTCCGGTTCCCGTGACTCCGTACGCGAAAATGGTGACATCGAGGCCTTGGAAGAGCGCCTTGAGGTGGGGCGCGACTGGTGAAGTTAGTACAAGATGCAACGCGTTATCTCGAAATTGGCGTGTAATCGCGTACCCTCGGCGGTGAAGAGCTCCTCCTGCGTCGTAGGCTGGTCGTAAACACTTTGGAACGCGAAGGAGAACTCCTCGGTCTCGTTTTTGGGGTTCGGGATCTTGACGAGCGTGGCGTGCTTGCCCTCCTCGGAGCTATCAGCCCGGACGATGGTGTCCTTATCCAGCTCCTTGTCGAGGAGAGGACGAATTCGGGCGACCACACGAACCGACATCGTGGGCCACAGTCAGTCCAGGATTACTTGGGAGGAGGTAGCAAGCTGCCTGGACACGCAGGTGAGGAACAGAGGAGAGACAGAGACGCAGAGCGAAGCGTGTCGTCGTCGCCGTCGCCGTCGTGTCGGTTTCGAAGGGACGCGAAGGCGGGAAATTGGTTTGATGAGAAAGAGATTTGACGATTTCGAGGTTTGCCTAAGGTTTCCAAGTTGGAAGGGCTCAGGCGTGGATTCGACGGATTCAGTGTTGTGCAAGGAATATGCAAAAGTGAGGGTCCGAGACCCTTGTCAACAGGCCCGCGTCATAAGTCGTCGCCGGGGTGATGGCGCTAAGCTCTTTTCGAGAGAGCGGTGAAAAGAGACGTACCCGATGCTGTCTTACCTAAGCAGGAGCCAAGGTGCAGGTAAGGAAGGCACCTACCAGGCTCTGGACCTTCCCCAAGAGTCTCGGCCCGGAAGCCAGGTTCTCCCGGCCCCCGCCAAGCTCCGCTCCGATTTTTTGCCGTTGCATCTTCAATTCGTGATCGAGCCGCCGGGAGCTGCTGGTCTGGAGCTTCGAGGTCACGATCCAACGACCGACGTCATCACCCCCCCAAACATCCGCCATGCGTGCCCAATTGTCCCTGCTGAGGGCGGCTCGCAGTGCGCGACCGGGACAGACGCCCTCCTACGTCTGCCGGCAGTGCAGGAGCATCCAAATCAGCGCGGCGCCGACGACTGAAGCTCCAAAGGTTGGCGGGGATGTTTTCGGAGCTCGAGGCACCGCCCTGAGGGACTCGGCCGGTATGCGACCACCTTTGGAGGACTATCGTGGGGCTCCATGCTAACATAATGGTTTATAGATGCCCGCTTCGAGGTCCTCGGCTCGCCCTACTCCCTCCTCTCCGTCACACTCTCTGCGTCGCAACAGCTTTACACAAGGAGAGGCACTCTTGTTGCCGTCGCGGGCAAGGCTGAGAATGTAAGGGAACATACTACGACGAACACCATCGAAATTGCTGACCTTCCATGCAGGCCCAATCCACACTCTCGATCCTTTCCCCCTTCACACGAGCCTTCCTCGGCGTTCCTTTCCTCTATCAGCGCATTTCCTCCTCGACGCCTCTGACGGCTCTCATTTCCACAAAGTCACCGACTACGACATTTTCCGTCCTCCACCTCGATGGCACGACCGACTATATGATCACCCAGCGTAATGCACTCCTCGCATGGACGGGACACACTCTGTCCGTATCTCCCCGCATCGCCCGTGGTCTCTCCGTCGCCCACTGGGGAAACACCCACCTTACCGGCCGTGGTCTGGCTGCGCTGTCATCGCCAGGCCAGATCTACGAGCTCAACCTTTCCGAGGGCGAGGAGTTCGTTGCCCACCCGTCGCACGTGGTCGCATACTCAGTTTCCCGAAACCCTCCTCTCCCCTTCCGCCTCAAGTCCAACATCCTGCGCTTCCAGGTCCCAAGCATCACTGGCCTGCTTCCCGAGACCGAGTTCATCAAGAACATGCGGGGCACCAGCACCTACAAGACCCTTGCGCGCTGGCTCTTCTCTCTGCGAACAACGCTGCGTCGCACCATCTGGGGCGACCGCCTGTTCCTCCAATTCCGCGGACCCACCACCATCCTGATGTCCAGCAGAGGCGTCAGAGTCGCCGACTCTCTCACGAACAAGGAGGTCAACGAGATCGCAGACGCGCCAGCTGGCGTTGCTGCCGAGGCGGTTGAGCTCACCACAGAGCCTAAAGCCGAGGCCAAGCCGCCCGCCTCAGTCGAGCAGGGCCCGTCTGCAATTCATGTCGCCAACATCAGCCGCGACGGCAAGGTCAACTTCGAGGACGCCAAGGATCTGAAGGAGTTCGTGAGGTAGAATAGCCATGAAGCCGGAGTTAAGAGCAAGGCGTTGCTACGCCGCAAAGGATTGTTCACAATCACGCCACGCAGCCACAGGCTGACAAATGTACATCTACTGTGTAATACAACAGATCAATCTTGAGCACCAGGAGAGACGCAGCTCGGTTGCGAGCGCGTGAGACGGGCGTCTTGTCTGGGCCAGATATGTCAGCCGCGCGTGTGCGGACACAGTTACGGATGCATTTCGACGTGAGATTGGATCTCGGAGATCTGATGTGTCTCGTTCTCCGATTGATAACGGCCCAATCTCCAGCAGAAAAGCCCAGAAGCATGTTGGCGTTCCATCAAAAGAAGCTTAGTTGACGGCGCGCACGTCTATTCCACGTGGTGGCTTCACTATGCACAGAGGCCAAAGTCGCTGGGACTGGCATCGTCAATATCTACGTACATTCTATTATTTAGCGTCCCTAAAAACACTGGCTCGATTTCCGATCCGAACGCCGAGCACACCCTTTGCAAACGTTCTCGCCCATTGATTGGGAGGGCTCCAAAGTGCCATTTCAATTCCAGATGTTCGGGTCTCGCGTTTTCGTCTCAACGCCGAGCCAAAGGGACCATCCGCGCCCCCCACTTCGGAAGCCAGCTCCGGGCCAGGATGTTCCCCCCGGAGTGAGATCTCATCATCTCACAGCCATCTCGGTCTTTTCAGGCGCTGAAGAACGAGATTATGAGATCCGGATTCTGAAGCATGGGGACTTTCTGGAAGCTCACTGTGGGAGCGCCGCTAATTAACTTGCTTATCGACTGTTCGGCCATCTCACGCATCTGACCGGCAATAAAATGCCGTCTGAAGAAAAAATGAAAACGCAATAGTTCTCGTGGCAATTAAGGGCCGCTGACCGACTTTCTCAGCGCTAAGCTGCACCGGTTGATTCCTTTTGCGAGTTGCTTTGTCGCGTTAGTCTCTTCGGGAAAAGAAGAAGAAAAGAGTAACACGATCTCCGACGTCTACACGTCTACTACTGTGTGGAAGACAAGACTGCTTCTTCCACGGTCGCTCTCTGCAGGCAAAGGGGCAACAGAAGGCGCGGAAATCACTCCGACAAATCTGTCAAAATAATTAGGACTATTAGCAGCGATTCGTCGCCTGTCCGGCAATTTTCGTACTCCGGCCGGTCAAGACAAACGGATCTTGAACGAGCTACAGACACCCAACGCGGTAAAGAGCTATCAAACGGCCGAAGCTGTTTAACCCCGGGAGGCGTGGAGCCCAACCCAACCCCCTCTTCTCCCGAGTCCCCAGAATCTCAGAGGGGTGACCCAGAATTGCGTCGATCAAGAAGA
This sequence comes from Colletotrichum cordylinicola, assembly GCA_027406065.1. NCBI lineage: Eukaryota > Fungi > Ascomycota > Sordariomycetes > Glomerellales > Glomerellaceae > Colletotrichum > Colletotrichum cordylinicola. The sequence goes on along the minus strand of JANVYD010000003.1, from coordinate 6,320,914 downwards.
GCATGGCGTCTAACCCCGAGCATGGGTCTGTCAGAGGGCTGTCAGAAGGAAAGCTGGCGGCAGCCTACCCTATTGCTGCGTTCCCGCACACACTGGTTGGTGCTGCTTTTTCTCCGAGCCTAGCAGGAATGCCATGGTAAAGAGCGAGAAGAACGCGAGCCTGGAGTGTCGAATTTGCCGTGTCTCTTCCTCGTCTGCCTGGCTCTTCAATTATTAATCTTGCTCGTTCTGGCAGCTGGGCCCCATCATGACAAACAGGCATTGTGTATCCGCCATTGTTTAAGTCCATCGCCTGAAGGCTTCTTCAGAAGATACAAAGTTCGTCGAGGTGCCATCCGATCTTGTCCATCCATCGAGACAAGCTCGCCACCACGAGAGAAACGCGACAGACAGCCACCCGGCCCCACCACATCTCATCGGCCAGCAGGGTTCTTTTGTTCGAGAATTTTTCACCTGGGACGATCAGCAACACTGAGATCTCTCACTCGGGAGGGTTCCCCTCAAATAGTAACAAGATTGAACCAAGGGAACAGCACATCCATCGCTGAGGAAAAAGCCAATTCCAAACACCAACTCCCACCGCAGCAATGCGCTCCAACGACGCCCTCTCGACGTCGTCCAACTCCTCGACGGTGATGGAGAAGCCACAAGCCCCCGCAAGGACGGACCCGGAAAAGACAAAGGATACCGGGGACCGCTCGCCCTACGGGACCTCCACCCGCCATCCATCAATGGAGCGCATCCCCTCCCAGCAGCGCGAGACCGAGGCAAACATCTACCCGGAACCCGCCAACGTCGCCGAGGCCGACATCGAAAAGGGCGGCTTGGCGTCGCCGTCGCCGGCCGCTGACGGGCAGGATGCCAAGGAAGACGGCGACGCACCTGCGGCGCCACCCGCCGCCGCTCCGCCGGGCTTCAACCCCGCTGACTTCCCGGACGGCGGCACGCAAGCCTGGCTCGTCGTCTTTGGCGGGTGGTGCGCGCTGTTCTGCACCTTTGGGCTAATCAACTGCGTGGGCGTCTTCCAAGCGTATTACCTGGAGGGCCCATTGAGAGGGTATGCTTCTTCGACAGTGTCGTGGATCACGAGTTTGCAGGTGTGGACGATGACGTTCATGGGCGCTCTGGTACCTTAGGTTTTCCATTTCCCAATCAAAGTGGTGTCGCTGACTTGTCGTAGTTCGGTCGTTTGTACGACTCATACGGCCCGAAATACCTCCTCTACGGCGGCACGATCGTGTACGTCTTCGGCCTAATGATGACCTCGCTGTCGACACAGTACTACCAGTTCATCCTCGCCCAAAGTCTGGTGTCCTCCATTGGATCCAGCGCTGCCTTCAATGCCTGCATGGCCTCCGTCACGTCGTGGTTCTTCCGCCGCAGGGGTGCCGCCCTGGGCATCATGGTTTCGGGGTCCTCGCTCGGCGGCGTCATCCTGCCCATCATGATGTCCAAGATGATCCCGCAGGTCGGCTTCCCGTGGGCCATCCGCACCGTCGCCTTCCTGTTCCTCTTCCTGCTGAGCATCGCGTGCTTGACGGTAAAGTCGCGCCTGCCGCCCAGGCCGCGGCCCTTCGTCCTCCAAGAGTATCTCGACGGCTTCCGCCAGCCCGCCTTCGCCATCACCATCTTCGGCCTGTTCCTCTTCTTCTGGGGCATGTTCCTGCCGTTCAACTTTGTCATCCTGCAGGCGCGGGCGCAGGGCATGGACGAGAACCTGGTGATCTACCTGCTTCCCATCATGAACGCCGTCAGCATCCTCGGTCGTATCATCCCGGGCATCGTCGCCGACAAGATGGGCCGCTACAACGTCATGATCCTCATCACCTTCATCAGCGCCCTCTTCTGCCTCGCTCTCTGGATCCCAGGCAAGAGCAACGCCGCCATCATCGTCTTCCTCGTCATCTTCGGCTTCTCGTCGGGCGGCTTCATCTCACTGGCCCCGGCGCTGATTGCCCAGATCTCGGACATTAGACAGATCGGCATCCGGACCGGCACCGCGTTTGCCGTTCAGTCCTTTGGCGCGTTGACGGGCAGCCCCATTGCTGGCGCGATTGTCGCGTCGCAGGGGGGCAGCTTCCTTGGCCTGCAGCTGTTCTGCGGGTTTGCCATGCTGGCGGCTGTGGGCGTGTTCATCGCTGCGCGTACGGTACAGGTTGGACTGAAGTTGAAGGTTGTATAATTGAGTTTGGTTCATCGGGGAGGCGAAAGTTTAACGGGCGGAGACCGGTCCCGGAGACGGAGACGTCGGCCCACAAACACGGACCTTTGGCTCCGTACGGCGGTCGTTTGTGCCGGTCGTCCGGGTCATGGCATCAAGCCAGAAGATAGGAAAGGTTTCGACGATTGATGACGGGCCCGAGGCCGTGAAGAAGACACTTGAAGACGCCGGTCGGAACGAAGAAGGGGTTGACGCTGTGGATACTTGATACCAAATCACGCACTTGCGTTCGCGGGCGAAAACATAGAACAATAATAATGATACACCACTCACTAAATTGGACTTTCTGTCTGCTGTGTATTTGTACAAAAGCCACGGAGCTCCCCGCAAAACGTCCGGAGTACCACGTCTAAGACATCGAACGCCAAATAAAAATGCCGTCTTGACTGCTCCGGCTCAACGTCAATTGCGGCCGGTCCGAAGATAGTCAGGGCAGCTTGCAGACCACACACAATGTCTGGATTCCTGAGTGCACTCAACGCGCATTTCCCCTTGCTTGATGACACCTTGCCAACTGCGCCCTTCATCAATCGACCTTGGCTTATGGCATGCGACCGGGTATGCATCTCGTGGTTTGCCGACACCACGCTAAAAGCTGACACAATCTGGCCTACCAGGAGTCGCCTCCCCAATGGGTTGCGTGCGACTACGGCCCTGCTCAAAAATGAAAACCGTTGCTTCTAATCATTTTGCAGGATACATCCACTGGATCTTTGTCACCATCGTCCGCGAACATGGCATCTCCCCAGGCCGATCCAGCGCTTGCCAGTCACCTCAAAGAGCTCTACGCCTCCTACCGCCATACCAAGGATATCGACGCCAAGGGTGTCTTCTTCTCGCCGTCATGCTACCAGATATGTCGACCTAAACCCTCGTTTGCTGCCCACGATAGGGAGACCATCGTGCGGTACCTTCACGAGACGGCTCCGAAGAAGAGCTCTCTCGCAGAAGAAAACACAGGCACACCCAAGTCCAAAGGCTACTATACCATGCGGCCATTAACAGACACTGAGTTTGAGTTCGGCACCGATGAGCATGTCATTCCCGCTGGGTTCTCTTCGGTCGAGGACGTCAAGGTCAAGGCTAGGTCGGAGGGTTGGGTTGGGATGAGAGTCGACTTATGGGATGAACCCATTGATGCCATCGATAAGGATGATTCACTCATGGTGAAGGTGCAGTACTGGTGGAGAAAAGAAGGGGATGAGTGGCTTCAAATTTTCCACGACATTATGTACCTGGGATTGAAGGATGGAAGCCAGGGCACAGGAGGTGAGATACTGGAGTAAATGAGTGCTTCACTGTGATTTGCAGTATTTTAGCAGTTTCAATCCGTCTCACAACATCCGATGTATGTGTCTCGTATGCGCTATCAAGTAAATCGCGTGATGACATTGCTACTATGAGAGTGTAGTAAACGCTACCGAATGTCATGAGAACGACTGGCCTTCGGCGCCAAGCATACAAGATCAGCGATCACCGGAGCAGCCAGGCTAGCCTCGGCTCACATTCCCCGCAGCCGGTGTATGGGGTTACTCATAAAATGCTATCAATCAGAAATCTTCTCATTGCCATCATCCTCTCAAGTAGACAATTCGACATGTCCGCTCATTCGAACGTGGAATCGATCGAACTGGCCACGCCTTCGGCGACATCTTTCCACACAGACCAACGAATAATCGACCCGAACGACTCGAACGAAAGCCATGGAGTGCAGCATCACCATCAGCTCGAGCCCACCGACCGAGGCTTCGCGGCATGGAAGCTCCTCTTGACTGCATTTGTTTTCGAGGCTCTCTTATGGGGTGATACCGTCTTCCAGTCTCAGTCTTGCAGCGTCGATGGCTGATTAATTTCAGGCTTCCCGCTCTCGTTCGGCGTCTTTCAGAATTACTACTCCAAACAGCCCGCCTTTGAGAGCAATCGCCACATCCCGGTTGTCGGGAGTGTCGCTTCTGGTATCAGTTATCTCGGCGCGCCGGCCGTGACACCCTTGATCAAGCGATTCCAGCGCTTTCAGACGCAGATGATCTGGGCTGGATGTAAGTCGCCGCATGTGCTAAATCTTCATGGGAAGTCAAGGTATTAACATGGCATCTAGGGCTCGTATGTATAGGAGGTGTCGTCCTCGCCTCGTTCTGCACCACCGTCGAGACACTCATCCTCACTCAAGGAGTCGCCTACGGAGTCGGGTTCCTCATTTTCTACTACCCGATTCTTACCATGGTCAACGAGTACTGGATCACCCGCCGCGGCATGGCTTACGGATTGCTATGCAGCTCATCGGGTGTCTCTGGGGCCGTCTTCCCGTTTGCCATCGAGGCACTCCTGGACAAGTACGGCTACCAGACGACGCTGCGTGCTATCGCTGTTGCTCTGTTCGTCTTGACTGGGCCGTTGATCCCGTTTCTAAAAGGCCGCCTGCCGACTTCAGTTCACAGCACCTCAACCCGCATGGACTGGAGCTTTCTCCATGATGCCCTCTTCTGGGTATTCTCCATCTCAAACATTGCCCAAGGCTTGGGCTACTTCTTCCCGTCTTTGTGGCTTCCCTCCTATGCTGCATCCATCGGTCTTAGCGGAAGGGACGGTGCTCTCCTGCTTGCTTTGATGAGCGTCTCCCAAGTTGCCGGCCAGCTCACCTTCGGCTGGCTGTCTGACAGAAAGGTGCCCCTCGAGGCACTGACTATCGTCTCTACGGTCATTTCCGCAACTTCTGCATTCGCCCTGTGGGGTCTTGCCCACACCTTGCCGCTCCTCATCGTCTTCGCCTTGGTCTACGGCTTCTTCGCAGCCGGCTTCACGGCAATGTGGGCAAGGATGACGACTGCGGTGAGCACCGACTCGACTGCTGTTCCCATGATCTTCAGTCTGTTCAATTTCGGGAAAGGAGTAGGCAATGTTTTGGCTGGGCCGATAAGCGGAAACCTCTTACATCACATCACGTCGGCGGAGAGTTATGGCCTAGTCAAGTACAAAGGGGTTGTTGTTTTTACGGGATCTTGTATGGTGTTTAGCACCGTTGCTATTGGTTTAAGATACGCAAAACCCTGCTGGCCTCGAGAAGGGTAACGTGACGTCTCTTGGTTTTAGATGAAGCACTAGAAGGCCAATATTATCAATAACAGTGTTGTAAGGACTCGCTTCACACATAATCCAGAACCTAAACCTCGTCGAGAAATACTTATAGAAAGGTGGAATTCTTTGCTTTTAGTTAAGAAGTTCCCATATTGAAGTAGGCTATAATAACATTGAAAGGTAAGTATCCTTCTTCAGAGATATAAATCAGAATTATTCAACCTTACTATTCAGGAGTAGCTGCAGTTCTTGTGGGTTGCTAGAGACAAAAGTAACAACTTGAAGTGATGACTAGATTTCCTTCCTCTACCACAATTGATGTGTTGATTTCTGCTAGATTTTCTCGGCTTGAGATGTTCTCGCCGCTGTCCCTTTTACAGACACATGCAATTTCTCCATGAAATGGCTCTGTGGGCGTAATGGTGAGTAGTGGGGATTGTATACTTCACTGCGACGTTACCGGGATAAGCCCAGTCGAAGAAGGTTGATGAGAGTTTGGTGAGAAGGACCGAACCGCTGATGTGCAATTACATGAAAGTCTCCCACCGGCATCTTATTTTATCTACAGCATATTCGACACTTGACAGACATCTGTTGAACCCCCGACGTCTAGCCGCCACGGGTGTTCGTCAAAGCTGGATGCCAGGGGAAAACCACTTCTTGCCGAGGATGACCGCGGAAAAAACAGAGGCCGTTGATCCATCTCTTCGTGAATAGGTTTGGACGGTGGTGGCCACTCTCTAATGGAGCTCCCCGTGACTCTATTTCAATAGAGACATGTTTGTCAGTATCGTTGGGGTACGAATTTCGGGATGCCTCTTCTTTGGGTTTGGATGAAGTGAAGACATATATCGGTTCGTCTGCCCAAGGCTTGGGTTTGTTGATGGTGAACCCGTACGAGTATTCACTGTCACTGTCGCTGTTGCTGCCGCTACCGTAGCCCCACTCAAGCTGGTCTACAGCATCTTCTTCTTCTTCCGATTCGTCCTCGTCAGTGTCCCATTCGCTATCGACTGGGAATTCTTCACAATCGTCGAGTATGAAGATGCCCTTGTAAGAAAAATTGCTGTCACCTTCCAGAATACCCCCAAGACAGAGTGGCTTATGAGCATCCATCGCGGCCACCACCATTTTGGCCATGGTCCTCATGTACCGTCGAGAAAAGGACTCGTTGTGATCAAACTGTAGGTTCTTGTCAATGAACTTCTCAAGTTCTTCCGCAATTGGCGTGTAGCCAAGTAATTCCAGGACATGGTGAAGCTGGCTCAGCCGCCATAGCACGTAGTCTTGTCTAGCCAGTGGGTTTCTGTCATCTTTCCTGGCCGGGAACTGTTCAATCGGAACCTGGAAGCGAAGATGAAGCTTCCACAGGTGACCCTTGGTGAGCATACCTCGAGGTGTGAGTACAACATTGTTGAAACGACATCCCTTATTGAAGAGAAGCGGCTTCTTGGAGTGCGGCGGACAGAAACCATCAAACGATTCATCCTCGATAAAACTTGAGACGGTCTTCTGTAAGCAATATTTCTGCTCTCTGTCCAAAGACTCGTTTTTTATCATCTCTCCGTTGAGAAGGTACAAAGCCAGCAGGGCCAGGCTGACACTGTGCTCGCCTCTCCGCAATTTCACATCATCCAGCCTGATGAAGTATTGGCAACAGTTGGCGATGATCGCTAGCCTGTCAGAGCAAAACTTGCTCTCGCGTGGCTCAATGTCTTTGATTATCCTCGGCGACTGGGACCATCGAGTCAGGTACTTTGCATCAGGGGCTGTATCTCTGAGCAAGATCTCGTAGTTGGAGGCCTTTCCGAGAATGCGATCTGCACTGGCGGCCAGATCCGGCGTCTGTTTCTTGCAGGCCAGGCAAAGCTGGGTCACCTGTCTATGAAATTCGATAGACTTGATGCATAGCTCGCCAACGGTGGTGCCGAAGACCGCCTTCTTATGCCTCTTCTCCTTTTCAAGCTCCGGAGACCGAGAGTGGGGGATCAGGAGCTTCATCTTGCCTTCGCTGAGATACTTCTCCTGAAATGTCCAGGCCCTGCTCCACCATAGGTCGGATGTAACTGCTTCCAGAAGGACCATAGCTTCCTTGAGTCTCTGCTGTGATGATACTGCCAGGGGACTCAGCCTGAACTCCGCAGAACCCGTAATGTGGGTAATGAAAGCGCCTTCGAGGATTTCGGCCAAGAAACGCAACTCCTCCTTGCAATTGATCCGTCTTGCGAGTAAGGAGATTGGATGGTCGCTCAGTCCGTAGACCAGGTCCATCGCTTGCATTCCTTGGGTCTTTTCCGGCCCTTCTTCTTGCACGATGCAGTGCTGGTCTATCCACACGTACTTCAAAAGTCCTCGCTGGGCATTTATGTAACGCTGAATTCTCTCGAAGACCCTGTCGCGCACTCCTGACGGCTGAAAGTCATCTTTCAATGATGTCTCTACCTTAAAGCCTCCAGACTTCGAATCTTCACCGTCCGCAGCGTTCCAAGTCCAAGATACAGCGATGTAGTCGCCCTTTGCTTCGGCGTTGTACCCTTTCCAGCGTCGCCATTTCCCTGGAGAACGCGTATCATCGCTGTCTGCGCCGCGTTTGTTGTCTGGTTCGAAGTAAAGGACATCTAACTTCCTGACGAATTGTAGAGGTTTTGATTGGTCGACGATGGCTTTCTGGACGTCTAGCAGCTGATCAACCAGACCTTTTCCACTCTCAGAGACGATGGACTGTAACGAACGGTCTCGATCATCGATATCAATTCGTGGGTCCGTCATATTGGCGCCTGAGACAGCAGCCTCTTTGATTCGGGATGACAAATGCAGCCTTTCCTCGGCCGAGTCTGGTGGATTTGGCATGTTGGCCGGTCGCAGACGCGTCAACGGGCGCGTTCCGCCAGTTGGGATCGACGAGGGCGCATGACGATGTGGCTTAGGGCGTTGTACGTACTGTTCCCACTTCCCGCGGGCCCTTGACCGACCCCTGAATCCCTGTCTTTTACCACTCTAATTCTTAAAATTGTGACCTGGGTACGCATTTGTGCAGGCTGTGCAGCCCCTTCGCTCGGTTTTTTGTACTGCTCTTCAAGGGCCTCTCATCAGTACGTCACCTGCGGCGTTGTTAGCGACCTATCGGACAACTACCGATTCCTGTTGTCAGTGAGAGCCGCGAGTCTGGCTGAGACATTTTCTCTGTAGAGACGGGAGACATAAATTTTCTTTAGATTTGAAAACGGCCACAGTAATGTCGCCTTGCCTGAACTTAGGAACGGTGCGGGTGGCCGCTGACCAGGATCCGGTTCGGGTTCGGGTGTTCGAATCGGGTCTTCAGAGCCTCGCCGAAAATTTGTCTTGCCGACAGGCTGACAGCTTAAGGAGGTACGCGTACGAGGCAGATCTTTACAGTTACCGGTAGAGATTCTGTCAACACACATGATTGGGCGCCGGTGGGATGAGGGAAATGAGGAGTTGCTGTAACACCATCGTAGATTGAGGGAGTGCCATTGCGCGTTCCCAACTCCTAATCCCTCCAAATGCGGGCATCGTGGAGTGACCCGTCCCAACAGCGCCCACCGTCCATGCCACCTTCCGACAATGCCTGCCTCCCGGAATGCTTGCTTTCTTTAACCTCCAGCCTGATTGTCCAATCGGCACTTGTCTAATTCACGTCGAGCTGACGATTCAGGATGGTTCAATTTGAGAGAGCTTGCTTGGGAGGGAGAGGAGCCCTGATGTTCGACATGATAACCCGGCCTCAGCTTGACGGGATGTTACGAAGTCCTTGCGAAGCTTGCGATGAGAAGTATTTTGGGAAGTTAGAATGCAACGTGCAGTGGCGACTGAGATGACATTGACTAGAACTCAATTGGTCGGCAGCTCGGTGGTCGAGCCAAGGACTTTGATGGCAGCCTCTGGATCGTCGTAACCAAGCTTTAAGGCTATCTCGTGGGGACTGAGAAACAATAGTTGATCGTCATGTGCAACGTGTAGAGCCTCAACATTTGATGGGCATCAGACAATCGGACGAAACATGATCTTTGATGCGTTTCAATCTCATCCTGTCACCCGCCTCAAGTTTGCAAAAGTTCAGACCAACCGATCACGGATGCATCCGTCTTGTTGGACAAACTCTCAACGTCGAATTTTCCTCCTTCCCAGCCAGGCACAAAATCTCAAATTGATGAAGTCGGGAGCCAAGAACAAGGCGACTCCGAATCACACAATCTAATAGATGTGATATCACCAGGCCCGGGGACGCGCAGCAGCACCCCCGCATCCCGAGCTGAGCCACTTTTTACGTCCGTCGGCGATAGACACCTAAAGCACGCCCTACAGGCATTGAAGAAGCCTCGGCTCATTCCTACTATGTAAACTCTCGGCTATTGTGTAGTAAACAACGTAGCAACCTCTCACGATAAACCAAATCATTACATGAAGGCTGTGGTTGGTCGCGGTAGAGCCAAACCCCGCAAGTTGACGGGATGTTGTTGCAAGGAGGCACAGGTATCTGCATCCCTGAGAGTTTAGAAAACTTCCCGAAGCCACTGCGCAGCAGACGTGTGCTGGCTTTCCCGCTCGGTAGTCTATTTTTACAGCATCAGTTAAACAACAAACCGGGTGTGATTGGCCAATTCCCGTTTGTGAACGCGTCCTCCCCAACAAGCCAAAGTCATCCAAGTGGGCTTTGTTTCGGCATGTGGGATGCCGTCCCGTTCAAAAGGAGGCTTAAACGGCGGCACCGACTCCACTTTTGACGGAAGGCTTGCGTGTAGGGCCACATCCGGATGCTTGGTCTGGCTCGCGGAGCACTCCTCTCGTCGCCCTGCCGGGATATGATCGAGAGAAAATTAGCCTATGTGGAGGCCGGTGTCCGGGGTGAATTTGTTATGCACAAGCCATCATTCGCCAGTTGACACTCTTAGCCCCGTGCCAAGACGTTGAATCTAGGTGTTGATGGCTTTTGCGCCAAACAGAGTAAGGGGGCCAATTTGGCAAAGGGGGCAACGTCGTCGTCGTCTTCGTCTAAGGGCTCCACCGGCCGAGGCTCTACTGCGTATCTCCCCGGTACCACGGTCCCTACCTTACGCCGGGTAAAGAAAGTTGACGTTGCTGGCCCGGGACAGGGGCGAAGCATTAGACGCTAGCTCTACCATCACGGCGGAAGCCCACGCAATCGAGGCCCTCCGGAGCCACCGTACACGTCTCCTGAGTCAATGGCGGAGGCTAATTGTGATGGCTGTGATGGGTTGAGCTCCACTGTTGGACTCATGCGACGAACTCCCATCATGGCACCAAGGCGGTTCGTGGGGGATAGTTTTGATCTGGATGTCATCTCATTGAGTATAATAACCCAAGCTCCATTCCCTCCAGAACCGAAAAGAAGATCCTCATCAGCATCACCTTCACTCAACAACCATCTACCTCTCGCTTCCACTTCCAACTCATCCTCTTGTTCACATCAACAAGTCGTATAAGCAACTTTCTTCTCATCAACACTTCAGTCACAAACAGCCAACATGCGCTTTTCCACCGTCGCCTCCGGCTTGGCCCTCCTCTCCGGCGCCATTGCCCACCCCGGCCACGACCTCACCGAAGAGATCGCCGAGCGCCGCGCTTTCCTCAGCAACGTCAAGCGCGCCAGCTTGGCTCACTGCGCCGACAAGCTCAAGGCTCGTGGCGTCACTGCCCGCAACGTCGCCCGCCGCTCCGCCCAGGTCGAGAAGGCCCGCCAGAAGCGCAGCCTGAAGAAGCGCGACGCCGCTACCGTCCTCGCCGAGTCCCACAACCAGACTGCTCTCGGCTACACCCTCGAGACCGACGCCGCCACCCTCTTCTCCGGCAACAACTCCTGCGTCCTTACCCCCGAGGTTACCCAGGGTCCTTACTGTAAGCACATTCTCATCAGGCGTCCTGCAAGCTTCACTCCATACTAACACATTGACCAGACGTCTCTGGCGAGTCTGTCCGCCGCGACATCATCGAGGAGCAGGAGGGTGTCGACATTGTCCTCGACTACCAGGTCATTGACGTCGACACTTGCGAGCCCGTCCCTAACGTCTACCTTGAGATGTGGCACTGCAACTCCACCGGTGTCTACTCCGGCATTGTCGCCAGCGGCAACGGCGACTCTTCCGACGAGACCAACATCGACAAGACCTGGCTCCGCGGTATCCAGCCCACCGACGAGGACGGTGTTGCTCAATTCGAGTCCATCTTCCCCGGTCACTACACCTCCCGTGCCACCCACATCCACTTGATGGTCCACCACAACGCCACTCTCTACTCTAACGGCACCCTCGGCAACGAGATCACCGCTTCCCACGTCGGCCAGACCTTCTTCGACCAGGACCTCATCTCCGCCGTCGAGGCCTTCGCCCCCTACAACACCAACACCCAGGAGCTCACCACCAACGCTGAGGACTCCATCCTCTCAGAGGAGGCCGCCACCGACGGTGTTGACCCCGTGATGGAGTACACTCTCCTCGGCGACAGCGTCACTGACGGCCTCTTTGCTTGGATGGCCTTCGGTATCAACACCACCCTGTCCCAGACCGTCACTCCCGCCGCCTTCCGCTACGCTTCCGGCGGTGTTGAGAACTCCAACTCCGGCGGCGGTGGTGCCGGCGGCAGCCCCCCCAACGGCACTGCTCCCCCTTCCTAAGCGCCCCATCTCTTGATGGTTGAGCAAAATTGATCGATTGGGACTTCGGACATGCATAAGCGATGGTAGCAATTGAACACCGGGTTTCATTGCATCGGGTTTTGAAGGAATAGCATTTAGATCGGCGTTGTTTGTTTGTCTTTGGTACATGTACACACTTTGACTCTTGTATAAACATTATATCCACAAAATCAAATGTTCTTGCAGATACGCGAACTTTTATCTTCTCTGTGAATCTTGACTTACTAGATCATTGGTCTCCAAGTTTAAGCAGTTGGCCTCCTACACCTCCGCCTGCTACTTGCAAGAGTGCTAGTCGATTCCAGTTCGATGAGATGTCCTATTTCGGGTTTCAAGCAGTCGGTGTTGGCAGGCATGAGCAAGCTGAACTGACCCTCGAAATCACATTCGTCGGGCAAGCCTCAGCAGCGTATGCAGGCACCACTGCTACATCCGCGATGACGGTCTTCGTGAACTCGCCGCAGAACTCCTGAGACTCCTCCAGCCGACCCGGCACACTAGAGGCCCTCAAAGCACGAAGACAGTTGTCTGCATTGCAAGTCTTGGGCTTGCATGCCTCCTTGGTCATTTTCACAAGGTAAGCACCGCGCTCAATGGTGTTGACGAAGATGAAGCCCGACTTGAAGTACGCGTACGAAGACCATGTTCCAGAGAACTGAATGGCCCCACCTCCGGGTAAAGAATCGTCCTCAGGGTAGATATCGAAATAGGCGATCTCGCATACACTGTTGCCGGTGGGGTCCTCGGGGACCGAGGAGATGTCCCAGACCCGAACACCTGCGCCATAGTTTGACTGCACAAGGAGATCGCCGACAACATACTGATTGTGATCGATTCCCTTGACGTTGTGCTTGAACAGTCCTTTTTGAAGAGGCTTTTCGAGACTCGAGATGTCCCAGATGTACGTGACCGGGTAGCCATCCGCAGCCGGGCCGGCAAGCTCGTCTTCGTCGTACTCGTCGTCCATGAAGAGCCATTCTAATAAAATCAGCACCTTTTCACTTCAAGCGACACATTTCGAAGTCAGTACGTACCTTGCCAGTTGACATCATTGACCCAGCCCTGGTGAGTGAACGTGGCACCCTCATAAGATGTACGAGAGATGATCTTGGAGTCCTTCTTGTCGGAGACGTCGTAGCTAGGAGCCAGGTTAGAACTGGTGGAGACACGAATCATTGGTCTTCGTGATGACTTACATAGTCAAAGTGTCTTCGTTGTATCCGTAGCAAATATCCCGGCCGAAGTACTTGGAATCGGGTCCGCGGTAGATAAGACATTGGGCCTGGGAGAAATGTCAGCCATGACCTCAAGCAGTCGCGCCACTCGCTTCTTTGAAGACCTACATCATGAACATAGCCATCCTGACCATCGCATCCGAGTGCAACAGGGTTGCTAGGGTCTTCCAAGCTGAAGAAGTAAAGACCTCCCATGCAGCTCACGTTGCGCGGTTGAACGCCGACAGCAACGGCATAATTAGCCTCTTCGTTGACAACGACATTGTGGCTACGTCCCAAGGGAAGCGTCTCAATGAAGTGACCTGTAAGATCTTTGTCATTCGAAAAGAGGATAGGGGCTTCAGATGGGTCGATGTCGAGGAGCTGGTTATCAAGTTAGACAAATCTCAACCCTCCGCTCTTTGTTTGCTCTTACCTTTGTCATGTCAAAGATCTGGATGCCGTGGCCTTCAAGCTCGCTGCCAATGAGCATGTAGTTCTTGTAAGGCCGAATTTCATGCCAGTAAGCTCTGTCGCCCACGGGAGAATAGGTGGGACTGTATCAAGTCAGTAAAGTCTTGCGATAATATTGAGACTCGTTACTAAACTCACAGAAATCCGAGGTTCAGCATCTTTCCCTCCGGCAGAATTTCGATGAAAGCACATCCATCGAACATACCGCTGACTAAACGGATCACTGTCAGTGTCCGCGGGATGTCGTGTCAGTGTTTTCAATGCTTACCGATAAACTCGCGACCAGAGTCAGGGTCGGTCCAACCCCATGAAGAGCTGCCGCTCTTACCGCGGTAATCGGTGTTCGGAGACCCGAGCGTCGCGTGGTTGATGAAGTCGTAGAGGTCCATCTGGGAGAACACAGCCGTTAGCGATGATTTGCGAACTTGTCACAAGTCTCAACTTACATTCTTGCACTTAAACTTGTGCAGAGGGCTGTCGGGGATGGCCTCAGCGTAGCCATCAACACACTTGGTGTAACCAAGCCTGGGCCACTGAGACGAGTCCATGAGGCCCACGGCTTCTTCGGCTTCCCAATGGGACTATGCATCACTGTTAGATTTGGCTCAATCATAAGTCTTTTCTCGGCTGTGGACACACAATCTTCTTAGCCATGAGCCTCTCGTGAATCACACCGGAGTCATAGAGCTCTGCAACAATCAGCAAGTGTTCGAAATGGCTATTAGGGGGTAGAACATACCGGCAGCGCGAGCCTCATCCTTCGGGAGCTCCCTTGCCTGGACAGCAACAGCAGTCAAGACCGCTGCGCTGGTGATGGAGTTGAGACGCATGTTGGGCTAATTTAACGATGCACTTCTTGGCTCTTTCAAGGCTCAACGCAAGTGAGTCGCACGTTGTCGGGGCTGCGTCCTACTGGGCAGCGAGATCCATGAATGCGACATAACCATTGTATTTATCTGTCCGCCATGCTCTTATGTGACATCACTCAAATCTACCAACCCACCGACGTCCCCGTCAGGTCCCAGAAAGGCAGGAAACAAACTTCTTGGCGAGTCCCGGCGCATGCTGGACCCCGGGACCAGGCCGAAAACGCCACCCGATCATCCAGGCACCAAGCTTCCTAGTCACCTTGATGCTGATTTTTCACGCATGGCTGGACTGCTACCCCGCGTTCGGGCGAGACCAATATTCGTGAGTTAAGATGAAAATGGAAGGAGACAAGACTTCTGCTAGTCGAGCCAAGAAAGCCAAGCTTTTCCCAGATAAGCAGAGGTGCTGTCCGCTGGAAACCGAATGCAACATCGGAAGGCTTGGGAAACGGTGAACGTTGCGATGAAGGCAACGAACAAGCCTCAATGCAGCTACACGGTCCTTTTGAAGCTCGGCATCGCGCTAGACAAGATGTTTCCAGGCACGATAGGTGGTGTTTTGCTTCTAGCCGCGTGTTCTGACAAGGGTACGAGTTCCGCGAGATTGCCAAGACTTTGAAAATCGCTATCAGTCCCCAATCAGAATACGTAACATATCCGCTGTCCATCTTGTGATGGATTAAAAGCCGCTGCTCCTGGACAGAGGTTGGGCTCTGGGAGATGTCATTTGGCCCATCTTCCTGGCCTTTGACAGGTGCACACGATGCCGTTGTTCACCTGTCGCCTTTCAAGAGATCAACTTCAACTACATCAAACCGATGAAGATAATGCGTAACGAGCTGATCAATTCCAAAGCCATCTCGCGGCAGTTTGGTGCACTTCGGATGTGCACTTCTCAATAACCTAGTTCTTGGTTCTCGGCAATACTTCTACCACCCAATGTTTGGAAATTGCTGGATCTTGGCCCTCCTCCGATCGAACTTGATCCTCGGGACTGAAACAAGAAGCATACAACCTGGGCAGAGGCTAACTGCACCTTTGCCTTCCAGTAAAAAAAAGATGAAGCAAGAAAAAACTATCGCCAACATGCGTTTGCTTTTCACACAGCCAGGGTACATTTTGGGAGTTTCCATGGAGGTTGCGCCAAAAGCGAAGGCCGGAAAACCAGAACCGTTGGTTTCAAGATGGCTGCACCGTGTCCGCTAAAGCTCCAGCTACGGTGTTCGTCGAGACGCTGCAAAGATGACACGGGAAATGGTATTCATAGCGCATTGTCGCACCAATGATTCATTTCACTTGTCGGCACGCGGATTGATCTCAACTTCCATTTTGATAAAATCAAGGCCCTTGAGATTTTAGCAAGTGCGATTCTTCCCCGTAGAAGATAGTCGCCGAAGGTGCATCTGCTTCGCGATGTACCACTCTCCTTACCCAGCGCCTTTTGTTCCGTCGGATGTTTCAGTTTCGCAATTCCTCCTCAGCAGCAACCCGGATGACGTGCCCCCAGACCAGCAAATATTGAGCGATTTTGACAATCAAGAGCAGACGCTGACGATTCAGGAGCTTCGGTCTAATGCAGCACGAGATGCCTCCACCCTCATATCAGGTTTCGGGCTTCAAGAAGGAGACGTGGTTTGCATCTTTGCTCCGAACTCTATTTCGTGGGTAGCTCTGGCTCACGCAATACTGTGGGCTGGCGGATGTTTCTGGTCAGTACCCGGTTTGAAGGAAAGTGGTCCTTCGGTTCTAACGATATCTCAGTGGCATCAACTCTATGGCAACTGCACATGAGTTGACGCACTACTTTGCTGTGGCTCAGCCGAGCATAGTCGCAGTAGACGATGAGCTTTTGCCAAAGGCCTTGAAAGCCTTGGAACAACTGGGAATAAATCCAAGACTTCTGGTAGTTGGCAATAAGAGCAATGCCCGAACGGAAGATGGTTACCTCAAGGTATGAAGCGGCCACGTTAAGATGCCTGGCAAGAATACTTACGGGCACAGTTTCCCCTGGACTTCAGGTCTTCAAAAGAAAACCCCGTACCCCCTTTCAATCTTTCCACACGAGACAATCGGAAAATTCCTGCAGGGATGTGCTTCAGTTCTGGGACGTCGGGCAAACCGAAGGGTGTTGTCTTCTCTCACCATAACCTAATCGCGTATCTCCTAACACTCCGGGCAACGAATCCTTTCACACACAATGCCTACATGAGAGAAGCTTTCTTTCCATCCTTCGCGCACATATACGGCATTGTATCTGGAGTTTTGTTGCCGGCTTGGGTAGGAAATCATGTCCAGCCAATGAGAAAATTCGAGTACCTGCCATACCTCCGGAGGTGCTCCGAACTGAAGGCGACGGTATTGAGACTGGTCCCGGCAGCAGCAGTACGAATGGTGAAGGACACAGCCATAAGGGACTTAGATCTGTCCTCGGTGCACACAGTCATGTGCTCTGGTGCCCCGCTATCCGACACTACGGTGAAGGGGTTGAAGCAGCTTCTTGGACCCGAAACCAATGTTCTCAACGGTTATGGAATGAGCGAGGCTACAATCACCCTTCTAAGAAATACAAGAAACGGAAAAAAGGGAGCTAGTGTTGGCAAGCCTGCCGCTGGAGTCACAGTCCGCGTGGTAGATGACAACTTCGATGACGTACCAATGGGCATCGAGGGCGAGTGTCTAGTCAAAGGGCCAACAGTATTTTTGGAGTATAAGAACAACCCGACAGAAACTGCCTCGACCTTCAGAGACGGATGGTTGTGTACGGGAGATGTTGTCAAAGTTGATGAAGATGGGTTCTTCTGGTTGACTGGGAGGAAGAAGGAACTGATCAAATACAAAGGGAACCAGATTGCACCCGCTGAGTTGGAAGCTATACTGCTTTCTCACCCCTCGGTTACGGATGCGGGCGTATGTGGAATGGCATGGGGCGGAGATGGCGAAGAGGTTCCAATTGGGTTTGTCTGCTTGCCACCTTCAACAGAAAAGGTGGACCATTCAAAAACGTTGGATGAGATAAGAATTTATATGAAAGAGCGCGTGGCTCCTTACAAAAGGTTGAGAGGAGGGCTGCATTTTCTCGAGTCACTCCCGAAGAATAACTCGGGCAAGCTGATCAGGAGCGAGCTCGCAGCTATTGCGAGGAGGATACACCAGACTAAAGCTAGATTGTGACCGAATTCAAGCATGCGTTGTTTTCATTTGCAGCTTTTCTCAACGATACCTCATGATAACTCTCCACGGAAGAATACAATGTCGTCAGTCCATACGCGATAATTCCATGCGCCGAACTTGCTTGAGAATCTACTTCAAAAGAAGCCTTTGTATAGTACTTCCAGATGGAAAGCTATGAGTCTATGGCGACATGTTCACATTCAGCAGTTCCATCCACCATCAACCCCGATTGCAGCACCTGAGATGTAACTTGCCTCGTCACTGAGCAAGAAAGCGATCACAGTTGCCGCCTCCCTTGCCTGACCGACCCGCTTCAAAGATGGCTCGACGACGATTTTCATGTCCCTGGATGCCTGCGACATCGGTGTATCGATTTTACCCCTAGCCTTATTAGTTCATTTTGATCTATGAGAAGCTGGATAAGACTCACGGGCAGATGCCGTTGACTCCAATGCCCTTGGGTCCAACCTCTTTTGCAGCACTCCTTGTCAAGCCCATGACGCCGTGCTTACTGGCTACGTATGAAGCGTTCTTGTTTCGACCGATGAGGCCGGCAATACTGCTTGCATTGACGATTGCTCCTGTGTTTTCGATGACACGCAGCTGAGCCTTGAGACAATGCATGACCCCAGTCAAGTTGACACTGAGAATGAGGTCCCATTCGTAAAAGTCTTGCTCGTCGATTCCTTTGAGACCGATTGAGTTGGGTATGATTCCGGCCAGATTAGCCGCTCCGTCAAGCTTTCCAAAGTGCTTCACAGTCTCTGTGATCCACTTGTTAACCTGCTCGTAGTTCCTGACGTCCACAGTAAAAATGAGGACATCACTTTCGGGGTACTTGGACTTTATATCGGACTGAGCTTGTTGAAGAGCCTTTTCCTGGACGTCAGCGAGAGACAGTTTGGCTCCTCGCTCAGCAAGCAGATGGGCTGTTGCGAGACCTATTCCAGAGGCACCACCAGTGATAGCAACAACTTTGTCGGAGAATTGCTGTGCGAAAGTCATTTTGAGAGGATTGATTGCAGAATGATATTGGCCTACGTGGTGTTGGGAATTGAATAACTTTCAACTTTTGCTTTGTATAAGTTGATGTTACTCAAAGGCTCGTCCGCGATTACAGCAGTCGGTAATATGTTTCCGTGTGCCGGTAAGTTTCGGCCTGTTCCCCGCTCCGGTGAAAGGATGCCTACGGATGCGGAGTTCCGCATCTACGTTTCCAATGAAGCCGGATGTCAGTCAATATTGTTTATTACTCATCACTTGTGAAGAATATGCTATTTTCATCTATCAAGACCTAAAAAGTTGGCTTGGTGCGCATGATGGAGTGACAGTTTATCAGGTTCACCACAAATCACCCCCATACCTTTGTACATGTACATCTGCAAGGCGCTTAGTTGCAGCCGCTCTTCTCCCAATTCCCGTCGAAGATGATTACTGGACGTATTCTTCAGAGCGTATCCCACGATATGGTCAGAGTCAAGATACAGTTTCTTCTTTTCCTTACCACGCCAACAGGTTACCACCAAACGACAATAGTCCCAGTTATATGGCGTGGTAATTGAAAATGATGCGACGCTGCCCAATCAAAAGATCTCACCAGACATGTCACGTTCTTTTGAGTTGCTGACTAAACATGATGCCCACTCCTGCCAACGTGGTGAGCTTGAGAAAATTTGCCACTTACTGTTACCTCAAAGCTATCCCGGTCACGATTGCCCTCCTCCCACCCACCCGCACACCCATGATCAATCAATCTGCAGCGCCAGCTCTGTTTCGCATTTCTCATGGAAGGACCGCAAATCTTAGACCTTCCCTGCGAGATTTGGGACCAAATCATCTCCGAAGTGTTCGTGCCATCGTCATTATCCAAACTGCACTCTGGTGCCTCCGGCTAACTCAACCCCTTCTTGAGAAGACGAGGTAGCTTGAGACCAGTCTCGCGCGTGTGTCGTCTTTTCCGCGATCTATGCGATCCTAGGATCTGGAGTCATGTGTCCTTGAAAGGATCACAGCCTTCAAGTCTCGTAGCCCTTGTGAAATACTGGCACTCGCGCACTGAAAGCGCCGCATATGTGCTCGACCTTCACGTCGACTGGGAGAAAATCAACCGAAAGAAGGAGAAAATCAGAAGCGAAGATATTGCCGAACTTCAGATTATCGTCAAAAGCTTGAACCTCGCTTTGCCAGAAAACTGGCATACATTGACAGAGAACTTAACGATACTGGCAGGTATCGCAATACTCCAGGCGCGGAATGTTCGACAACTATCTATCACAGTCGACAAAAAGTCGGAATATTTCTTCAAAGCCTTGCCATTTCCGGAGGAGACTTCCATACGCTTGCCAAGTTTAACGGATTTACGTTTCGTTGCCAGTCATGGCCAACTACCTGTTCTATTCGACCAAATCTTTCCTCTCATGAAACTCGCTCCATTCATTAAAAGCTTTTATGGAATCAACGCTGTTGGGAAGTTTAAGGGCATGGATTGGAGTCGTGTCGTAAAGCTCAAATTGGCAAGAAGAGGCGTCATACCTGTCGAAGATACCCCCGGGTGGATCAAATCTTGTGGGCGTCTGGAAGAATTCGCCTTATGGGCACTCACTGATTACGCATACGACGGCTTGGAAGGTATTCTACCAGCTCTAACATTTCACGGCGAGAGTCTCAAAGTTCTCAAGCTGGAAATAGACGGGTGGGGAGACACGGCAATGCGCCTTCATTCCCTCACTAAACTCCCCGGTTTAGAGTCACTGAAGATAACTGTGGACGAATTGGGTACTGGCAGCCAATGTTTGCTGCGAGAACTTCAACCGTCTCTGAAACACTTGAAAATCAGTGGCTATATCGATGGCTATAGGGAAGAATTCGTCTGGTTGGCTAGAGAAGTTGAGCGTGGCAAATTTCCTGACCTAAGAACCATAAGCTTCACGGAATGGGATTGCGACGGGGATCACGAAAATAGTTGTTGTCCAGTAGACAGTGAGTCTTGGGAGGGAGGCGAAGTTGGGTGTGACATGGGGCAGACCCTGTGCGACGTGAGAGAGATGTTTTCAGCGCTGGGAATTACAGACCCGACGGCTTGGGACAATCCTTGGGACACGGATCGTACACCGAGCGAGCTCATCTACAACTTCGAAGATATCACCACTCCCTGAATGAAGGTGTAGTTACACGAACCTTTAGCCATCAGATGAGAAGCCAAACATCCTTCATGACACAGAACCTTTACAAGAAGACTCCTATTACCCGGATAATGATAGGTATAGTACGATGGGATGGGCATCGACGAGCTAGCTTGCTTAGCGAAGTCATCAAGGTCCGAGGCTGGCGACTCGCATGACAAGCTTTTTCACATTTCGCCCAAATCTTCGTAAACGGCTGTGCTTTTTGCGCCCCCACGCTTCATGTGAAATGAATCAACTGTGAAGGGTCCTCGTCAAGCTAAGAAGCATATGGGTGCTGGCGCACTTCTCGGGCACGTTTCCCCGCAATCTGTAACTCCGATATCCAGCAGCCCGGTTATCGAACTCCGCGAACCCACCTGTGTTGCTTCGCTGCACCCCAGATTTTGCCAAGTGTGGCCAGTAAACGGGCAGCTCCTAAGAAGAGTTTCATGATTCAGTGGGAGGGAACAGGCGACCGACTGGTCTTCACTTCGATGGTATTTTCAGCTCGTCATGGGGCTGAAATGGCACCAAACAGTCTAGCAATATCATGAAGTGTTGAATTCACCACAGACTCCGCTTTCCAGGGTGTCCCGATCTATGAGGTCTGCTATTTCGGGAAATTGTTGGCGAAACAGGCTACCCACCGTCCAGTTCTTCAGCTGCCGTAGATGTTCTTCGTAGACCGGGTTGATGGTTATCTCAGACATTCCGGGACCATCTGTAGCCACAGTGATGAGGACCAATGAAGGCTCGTAGGCCCAGCTTACATCAAAGCTCGAGCTGTAGGTGGCTGCCCAGTCGTCGAGGGTGATGTCTGGATTCGCGATGAGATACTCCCGAACTCGAGGCCTGGTATTATTAGCATCAATACTGGGTCAAACGACGCCGCTGTTACAGAGTCCGCCTACCAAGGAATTCTATCAATCCATGCCGCATGAGCTGTCGTGAGCTGTGCAGGCACTGGCCTCAACCAGGATGGCATCAGACCCCAGCTTTGCTTGTCTAGAAGGACCATCCACTAAGGCAATGAATCAGCTTGTCTTCACGACGAATCATTAGCCATAGATTGTGCATACCTTCAATAGCAATGCCATATTCTGGAATACGGCTACCTGTTTTGGAAGGGTTTCTATCTCGGGATATGTCCGTACGACGTCTGCAACAACATTGCTGATCTCATCTTCCGATCTTGCTTGTTGTTGCATCAGTGCGGAAACCTTGGGCTTGAGGGTGTAGGAGGATGACGATGCCAGCATGCCATCAGATCGAACAGAATCCACGAAGCCTTGTAAAATTTGATCCGCAATGCAGCCCGGCGCAGTATTCCGGGACGGGAGTTCCCATGGACTGTCAGAGAGCCGTTTCTCAAAGACAAAGGAGTCATGGCCGGTTCCAGAGTCCTCATTCCGGCCCATTAGGCTCAGTTGTAATGCTGCATTCTGTGCTCTGAGCTGTGCGTTCTCGCCCTCGAGAACCCCGATTCGTGTTTGAAGCATGGCCACATCCTGGCCCCTCTCCTCCATGGCGGAATTCAAGTAGGCGATTTGGTCGTTCAAGTTCTGTATCGTCCACTTGTTACGATCACGCATGGCTTGCTGAGATTTCCTATCCCTGGCCCGCTTCTTCTGCAGTTCAACATCCTGCTGTGTCATCCCAGAACTTTCCGGGGCCGTCGATGAGGCCACCGAAGAAGGAGACGTGGCCGACTGGACGGAGGCTGACATGGATGGTCGTCGAGGCATATTGGTTTTTCGAAATTGGTGATGAGAGGTCTAATTGACGAGGGAATGGGATGTATCCTCCCGAGTGAGGTATAAATGATGTGCAAGTCGTATTGGGGTACCCCAGAGAAACGAGACATCTGGGCCAGGGTTTGCTGCGGGGTCAGCCACTCGCACAGTGGGATGGATGTCACTATTTACGCCACGATTTCGGTTCGTGAACAGTGAGAAAGCTCTCAGTCTCGTGGGTTTCTGAAGTGGCATTCGGGCCAGTTTGATTGATGTGCTCCAGAGAACAAACAGGGACTAAACAACTCGCTGGCTGCTTGCTATGATATGATCGAAACACCCCAAAAGTCTGCTATCAAAGCGACACTTGTTTCCACACACATTCGGCGATTGTTGATTGGATACAATTACCCTCTCCTCTTGGCTTCCCGTGAGGCCTGACTACTCTTCTCATCACCTCATGCGACGCTCGACCTTGTTGGTCAGGTGCTTCTGGGCATCCATAGAGAACAAGCAGCCGACAATGGCGATAGCTCCGAACCCCAAACTAGCGAGATAGACGGTCTCAAATGCCTTGGAATAGGCAGTAGGCAAGACCTTTGAGACGGCTTCCTTGACAGCCGTGCTCAAGCCTGGGAAAGTCTTCAGCTTGTTGCCTTGGATTGCCTTTGCGAGCGCGGGAATCTGGCTGGCGGGAAATCCTGCAGCAGTAGCTGGCTGAGTGATTGCCGCGGGGATGGTGGTGGCGAGGCGGTTGGACAAGATCGAGGTGTAAACAGCAACGGCGATAGAACCTCCCGCGGAACGGATGGATGCCAGCAGACCCGAGGCCAGACCAATGTCTGCCGGCTTGCAGAAAAGGGGCGCCAAAGCGAGTGAAGCAAGCTCAATGAATCCGACAAAGAAAGGGCCCAGGATTGTGAGGGCGATACCCGTATTCAATGTCTCAGGGGTCAAAGAAGCAAGAGCGCCGACGAAGCCAACCATGGCGAAGGTCGAGAAGATGATCCAGTATCGGACGTTTCCTCCCCACTTGACGATTGCACCGGCGCATATTTGGCCAAGTGCAGTCGAGCTTGCTACAGTGGAAGAGAGCCAGCCACCATAGTTGATATCCGTCGTGTACAAGGCCTGAACCTGCTGAGGCCAGAGGAGCACGGCCGAGTAGTAGAACATGCTGGCAACCGTTGCGCAGCAGACGAGAGCCATGAAGCCACGGTTGGCGAAGAACTTGACGGGAATGGCAGGATATGTGAGGTTCGCGAATGCTTCCCAGCAGAAGAGCGCAACAAGGAGGCCGACACCGATGACCAAGCTCGAGATGGTTGCTGCAGAGTCCCAGGGGAACATGACTCCACCCCAGGAGACACCCATCAAGAGGAGGGTCAAGCCAGCGGTCCACAAGAAAATCCCGAGATCTTCGCCAGGGGTCAGCCGCGGGCCAGACGAATGTAACATGGTGCACTTACAATCAAGTTCTTTGAGCAGCTGTCTCTTGGTCTTTCGGTCGTGAAGCAGTTCAAACGTTGGCGGGTGGTAAAACAGGTACAGAAGGACGATGGCAAGGCCAACTGCGATGATATTGATGTAGAAACACCATCGCCAACTCAGCTTAGGATTCTCGACGAACTTGCGAGCTGCCGTTGGGTCAGATGTGAGACCCAAGTTATGCGATGGTAGACTTACCAATGATGGGGCCAAAGGTGGCGATGGGCGCATTCGTTGCGAAGATACAGGAAAGAACCATGGGTCGATACTTGTTGGGAACCAGTTCGCCAACCGCAACGTTGAAACTCAGCTGCACCGTCTCTCCCAACCCGTAGATCGCTGCGCCGACGATGAGGGTGTTTACGTTTTGCGCAACGGCGCAAACAATGATGCCGACAATAGCGACGCAATTGCCGCCGATGAAAAACCATCGTCGACCGAAAAGGTCGGACAGGCGGCCAAGGATGGTGTAAGTAAAAGAGAGGGAGAGCGTTCTGGCAATATTGACCCAGGAGATGTATGGACTCGGACCTAACACGATGAGTATCGTGTCCCAAAATAAACAACTACATGATGTTCTCACCAATGTCTGCGTTGATAAATGTCAACACGTTGGTCGGCAGGATCAAGAAGATGTATGCGGATAGTGCAGAGAGACAGAAACCCTATTGTGATGTCAGCGACCGCCAAGCCCCTCTTTCAACATTGTTGACAAACCGCCATAGCACCGAGGAATCGCGGAGACCAGAAGTAACCGGGAGGCAGATCATCCCCAAGAGCTTCGGATCGAATCGAATCGGCATCGTCTCGGTCATTCTCGATGTGCTTCTCCAAGGTGTCCATCCGTTCGAACTCGCGAACGGACTCATTCTTGGAGATATCCATGATGGGATATCGGGATGTCGTTATGCGGGAGCCAGCTCGCAGTAGCAGTACCGGATTTCGATGGACTAGAGGACAAATGACGAGCAGATGCTAGATGATGTGAATAGAGTATGCGCCTCGAGGCCGTGCTCGAAGTCTTATACAGCCCTTGTGTTTCCTGCCATTGACGAAAACCACCGGTGCTGGATATGTGGCAAGCGTCGAGGATTGATTGACGGAATAAGGGTGAGATGAACCCCTCAAGAAAGCAAGACACCACCAGAGACGCAAGTCTTGGTTTGCCCCGTCCCGTCTGTGGCTGCCACTCCCTTCACTCGATCTTTTCTGCCGCCGTCCGGGCTTCACCGTCTTACACGCTCACACGGCATACGCACGCCAGGTGTCCCCCGGAAAACTCGAACCTCTTCGAAACTCTTTCATGGAGTCTGGCTCGCGGGGCGGGGGCCTCTCCCTGCGCCGTTCTGCGGGGAAGACCACCGCACGAGCCGAGCGCCCTACGTGTTGGCCCAATGTCCGGGTGCTGCATTCTGGATGTGACGGGCGCTGATTCATTAGCTTACGCTGACTCAAAAATGGCGATGTGGGATGCTCCTTTGTGCGATTGAGGCGTTCTATGGTAGTTGAAACTGGCCTTGGTTGCAGAACAGGCTCTTTAGCTCGTGATGGACTATGGACATCAAGATCCCATCACCCGGTCTCTGCCTGCATCCAGTGACATCGACGTGCGTCTGCCAAACCCAACTTCCCGGGACCTGGCAAGCCGGGTCCTGAAGACGATCTCTTATAGCCAAAAGTAGGTTGGACCTGGCTTCTTCCTCCCTCGACTGGTTTCGGACGAAGGGTCTATTCAGGCCAAACATGAACCGGCAGGATGAGAAGCATTGAAGCATGTAGAACACACAGAACTAGTTCATCCGGCACGGGGACGCAGGTGGCTTTTCCAACACGGGATCTTATTTCCCCCTCTCAAACAAACCCATCCGCATGAGGCTCGTCACAGCTTGCTGCCTTTCCACCGGGGTTCCCGTTTCTCAGAGAATGCCTTGAGGCCCTCGAGGATATTTTCCCCCTTTTGCAGCTCCGCGAATTCCTTCTCGAGGGTCCATTCGACCGCTCTCTCGACCGCTGCCGTCTCCCAGCCTTGTCTCAGCCCAGCCCTGGTACAGATGATGGCGTCCGGGGAGTTGACGGCGATCATCTGCGCATAACGCACCGCTTCCTCAACGACCTTGTCCTTGGGCACCACCTTGTTCACAATTCCCCATTGTTCCATCTCCTGCGCTGATACATTGCGCCCCGTCAGGGCGAACTCGCTCGCTCGTTGGAGACCGATCGTGCGGATGAGTCGTGGCAGGGCGCCGCCTATCGCCGCGATGCCGCGCTTGACTTCTGGTAGGCCGAAGTAGGCGTCGTCTGCGGCGACGACGAGGTCGCAGTTGACAACGAATTCGCATCCGCCGCCCATTGCAAGACCATTGACCGCTGCTATGACTGGCTTCTTGCCCAGCCGTCGAGATAGGGGCTTGAATGCGGGCGCGTTTCCCATCCGTTTGCTTGGGTCGGCGTCGTCAGCCATGCTGTTGTTCCATTCCTTGAGATCTGCCCCTGCGGAGAAGGCTCTTCCTGTGCCTGTGATAATGGCAACGCTGAGTTTCGGCTCTTGGTCGAACCACTTCCATACCGAGTCCATCTCCCACTGCGCGGCTGTGGACATGGCGTTCAGGTCTTTAGGCCTGTCCATGCGGACGAGGAGGACCCGAGGCGCAGGGTAAGATAGCTTGAGGAAAGTCGGAGTCGCCGGCGGCGGTGTTTCTGTTACTGTTTCTCCCATAATGACTGGTATCAAACCGGACGTCGCTGGCGAGCAGAGTAAAAGATGTCGAGCCTATTGTCGCAAGGTAGAGAAGCTATCGTAGCAGCCAGAGACAATGACACAGACGGTGATGAATGGCAGCGGCTGCCACATGCCACCGTCAACCACGAAGTCTAAACCAAGCAAGATGATCCCGGCCCTTCAAGACTCTAGAAAGAATGTCGAAGCTCACGGACAGTCCCCCCACTCCCACAGCCTCCCGCAGCCTGCCTCGGCGGCTCGGTGTAAGGCTCGCATGGCACACATCCCCGATGCTAAGAACACTGGGAAAGTCCAAGACGGTGGCTGCTCCATGTTCACGCTGCGGTAAAGGGGGGCAATGACTCGCTGGTGCATGTCGCGCGCTACCCAATCGCAACGGACGGGAAACACGTTTCCGGCGTCTTTACAGCGGGGAACGGAGGGAGGACGGGAAGCGTGGGTTCCCCCGCAGTGATGCGCGACGTGGGGGATGATCCCTCCTGCAGGGGCGCTAATGATTCACTCTCTGGCGTGGGATGCCTACGAGGGCAACGGCTGTTAGAGAGAGTTGGGGGCTGTGTTGGCTTTGCGGAAGTGCTCGTCCGTCTCCGCGGTTGCGCAGCGTGAGCTGGGGTGCTCGGTTGTGCTGTGACGCGCGCCTCGGAATGGCTTCGAGCCACGGCCCCGGCTGTCGGTTGGACGATTAGAAGGTAGGATGGATCTTGACCGAGCTGATTGAGCATCTCAAGCGCTTCCAGTTGTGTTGGAATTGTTCTGGAAAGCTGGCGCTGATGAAGCGAGAGTAAACACCAACCTGTTTGAAGACGCCTAGCGAAACCGAAGACCCCCGAAAAACGACGATGTCGACGCCGAGAACGAAGAATCCCGTCCCGTCGTGGATTGAAAACCCATATCCTCACGTCGAACACAGCTTGATATCTTTCCCCCGAAAACACATCCTACTCGTCACGATCAATCGGCCGGAGCATATGAACTGTCTGCCGGTGCAGGCAACGATCGAGCTCGGCGCGCTATGGAAATGGTACGATGCTGAGCCGGAGCTGCGATGCGCCGTGTTCACAGGCGCCGGGAATAGGGCCTTTTGCGCGGGAATGGACTTGAAGCAAAGACTGGACATTATCAAGACGAACGATGTTGCGTTTGAGTATCCGCAAGGACAGTTTGCCGGCATGAGCAATCGGACTGGGCGAAAACCCATCATTGTCGCATGCAACGGACATGCTCACGGTATGTTCGCCGAGCAATCAGCTTGAGGCGTGCAGCCACTGACTCAAGACCTCAACAGGCGGCGGCTTCGAAGCGATACTCAACGCGGATGTAATCTTCGCCTCGCCAAACGCAACATTCCGACTCCCTGAAGTCCTCCGCGGCGTATCAGCTCTTGCGGGCGCCCTGCCTCGATGTATGATGCTCTTCGGCAACCATCGCACGATGGACCTGATCCTCACGGGCCGCACAATGTCGGTGGAAGAAGCACGGGAGTGGGGGCTTGTCAAAGAAATCGTGCCGCAAGAGAAGCTCCTCGAGAGAACTCTTGACTATGCCGACGAGATTGCGGCATTGAGTCCTGACAGCGTCATCATCTCGCGGTTGGCAGCCAGGGAAGCTTGGGAGACTGGCGTCAGTAGAGCAACCATGCGCGGACAGGAACTTTGGGCGGAGGCGATGCTTAGAAGCAAGAACGCGTCGGAAGGACTGGCGGCTTACCGCGAAAAGAGAGATCCAAAATGGTATCCGTCACACCTGTGATGCGCGGATTTGGGCGGCTTCACAGGGAAAGTTACGATAAATCTGGCGAATAGACTACATGGCAGAACAATTCACCAGGGCAATCATCCAATAAACTGCGCCGATGGTTTAGTGGTAAAATTCTCCGTTGCCATCCAGCAGCGTCGGGGAGCCGGGGGTTCGATTCCCCCTCGGCGCAATCTTTTGCCAATGAGTAGCAAGGAACAGGATAACGCTCACCACCTTGTAGCAGGAAATTCACTTTCGTATTTTTGTCTCATGTCTCATGCACTTCACCTTGGCGAATGTCACAAAGCCACTGGTAGAAACAAAACGGTCTCGTTTACGGGGCAGTGCTCAACGGCTCGTGGACCCCACGGTGTCTCGCACGGGTATCGAGCCGTTGGCCATCTCACTCTTAATCGACTCAAGCACTAGAGGCCATTGGACACTTTCTGACTCGGGGGATTCTATCACGATGGCATTTGTCGTGTGACACGGGCAGACGGGCAGATCAAACTTCGCGATCTAGTCCACGTTTGGACGAAGATGAGACTTGGCGCGAACTCTGCATCAGATGTTGATTACAATATGTCTATGCTGTGCTCTCTGCCGCCACATCCCGGTCCACCCGGATTTCCGGACTCTCGGCAGACGCATCACAGCTTCACTTTCGCATTTGCAATCTGGGCATATCCGTTCGATCTGGGATAATTGTCAGCCACTCAGTCTTATCACACCGCCGATATAACTCGGCCGGGCGATATGGCAACACTTACAGCGCAACTCTGCCGTCTTCCTTGACGACCGTCTCAAATACGACATCGTTCATCCCTCCTTCTGTCTTGACCACCCACATGCGAGTCTCTAGTGTGTCCCCGGGATAGACAACGCTCTTGAACCTTGCGCCATAAGCCTTGAAGCGGTTGGGATCGCTGTTGCCTAGCTTCTGCAGGAGACCGTGGGCGGCCATGTTCCACGTGCCGAGGCCGTGGAGGATCGAGCCGTTGAACCCAGCACGCTGACCGAACGCCTCGTCGGCGTGCATCGGGTTGTAATCGCCGCAGAGGCGGTAGAGAAGGGCGGCTTCCGGGGTCGTCTTGATTGTGTGCACGGCGTCCGGCCGGCGGTCTGGGGGCGTCACGGCCTGTTTTGCCGGTCCACGGGGCCCGCCGTAGCCTCCCTGTCCGATGCCGAATGCGGTGGAGGTCATTTTAGTGTAAACGGTTTCTGTGTTTTTGTCGACAAGCAGCTGCTCTGCTTCCAAGATCATGGCGCCACCTGCACATCTGATTTAGCGTTGCCATCCCACAAACATATGTC
This sequence comes from Colletotrichum cordylinicola, assembly GCA_027406065.1. Classification (NCBI taxonomy): domain Eukaryota; kingdom Fungi; phylum Ascomycota; class Sordariomycetes; order Glomerellales; family Glomerellaceae; genus Colletotrichum; species Colletotrichum cordylinicola. Next base: position 6,291,041 of record JANVYD010000003.1, on the reverse strand, counting down.
TTGCCGTCTTCACCCACCCTTGTCATAAACCCCAATCACCTTATTCCGAACCTCCAAGTCCAGGCCTGCCGAGGAGACTGGAATCGGCCGGATGATCTCGATGCCCCTCTCACCATCTACAGAACGCTGAGCGTCGAAAGGCGGAACGCCTGGAACCTGGCCCGACGTTGTCCGCGCGATGAAGTCGAAAACATCCTGGTCTGTCTGCTTGAAGGCGAGGTTGATGGGAAAAGTGGGAAAGGCGGCGAAGTGAGGGTGGAGCTCATAGAGGAAGTGAAGCTCGTCTTTCTTGACACCAATCGCGTTGGCCTAGGGGCGTGTTAGTGGTGCGATTTACAGCCGCCTCCGTGATGTGTCTGGGATTTGACGGTTTGAGACTCACAAATAGGAGAACATCGCGGCGGTTGTAGCTGCACTTGATGGGTGGATGTTGATAACCTGCTGCTTTCCGAAAGTCTACGTTGTCATAACGGCCTGAAGCGTTCTTGACGGGCACATCACTAGAGGCCATCTCTCACGGGGTTATATCTGGCTCGGGTGCGTGTGAGTTCGGGATGGATTATGACGAGGTGGAAATGAAAACGCGGATGATATCGGCGGGATACGGCTACAGGGGCAGCAGGCCGCTAAATATGACGGTCGGCTGCAGATGATTCCCTGTCGGCAGTGCGCTTCAGTGGCCGGCGTGCCTGTATTCCCCAGGTTTGTCGGCCGAGGTTCCCCGCAGCTGAGCTGCTTGTTTGTCCTCGGCCCAAGACATGACGAAGAGTAAACAACATTCGGTCATCATCGGAAGTCCAGAATCAAATCATATCATGTATCATGGTCTTCGGAATCATCTGGTGTTATATTGAATACACCTCGGCAGATACGATATCATAATCTGGCCTGCTCAGCCATGTTCTCTGCTGATCTGCGCCGCCAGTCTTCAAGATTGACCAGATCCAGGGGTAAATCAACGACCCTCGCCCTAAGGAACTCGCCTACGCTCTTTGCAAAGCCGTCTAACACACTGCTGCTACTGACGCCGTCCTGAAGTATCCCCTTGACTACAAAATGTACCGCCCAGAGCCCCGGAAACTCACACCTTTCCACCACATATTTGCCCTGCCAGTCATCGCCAAGAAGCTCAATGAACTTGCGTTTTGTCAAAAATGCCTGAAGCCATGGCCAGGCCGACTTGTGCCGTACCCAGAACCCGATGTTCGCATTGCCTCCCTTGTCTCCGCTGCGGGCAAAGACCAAGTCTCCCAGCGGCCTTTTAGACGTCTGCGATGAGGAGATCTTTGCTAATGGTGATGGAGGATCGTAGTCGTGTTGACGTGGTATTGACCCGCAGTCTCTATCCTGCCTTGGTTCAACCATAATGTTCTCCGGCCCCTTGACGAAACTGATGGTCAAGGGTATCTTGGATTGTGGTATCAACGCGGGATAGTAGCGCACAAACGGCCGGGGCTCCATCGTCCGCCAGTCCATCCCCAAATGCAGCCCACAGTAGCCCTGTAAGCCATTGTAGAACACGGCGCGTTTGAACTGCTCGAACGCTTCCCTTTTGTGACACTGAGCAAACATTCGAAACTGCACGGTGGCTGCTTTCTGTGACCGCGGATCTTGTGCTGCCGACCCGTACTTCTCGATGCTGAAAGTCGTAAAGTCTGACTGGTTGATCTGTCCCATGACTTGGCTCTTCAGCACTTCGAATTTGAAGTCGGTGTCCAGACCAGCCGCGTAGGCAGAGATCTCCGCCTGGTAACCTCCGAGCAGACAGATGGCCAGCTTGGCTGTAGGGGGTGGTGGCAGTCCCTTGATTCCGGACAGCTGGATGCGCCCCTTTGATACTTGGCTGAATTTCGCACCCTCAATGTCGGCGATGACGTCTGGGTTTAGATAGAAAGAGCCCTGGATCTCATACAACAGCTGCGCTTTGCATGTATCAACGGACACCAGCCCGTTGGACCCCTCCGGCTTCGTGATGACCACCCCGCCGTCCGCCGCAATCTCCGCAATCGGGAAGCCGGCGTGGTGGAGGTTCGGAACCTCACGCTGGCCGCAATAGTTGCCGCCCGTCACATACGGGCCACACTCGATGAGGTGTCCGGCCATGAGGCTCGCCGCGAGCTCGTCGTACTCCGTCCCCTTCCACCCGTGCCACCACCTCGCGAGTCCCATCACGGGGCTTGCATCCGTACACCGGCCGCACACGACGATATCCGCCCCGGCCTCCAGCGCCCTCACGATGCCCGCGTACCCGGTGTACGCATTAGCAGCCAGAAGCGGATCCTCGCCGCCGGCACCTGATGCCCGCGGATCAAACTCAACGCCGGGCTGGTCGAGATGCATGACTCGCCCGAACGCGCCACGTTTGACCGCCTCCGTCACGTTGTCGCCGCCGACCCAGGCCACCTTGACATCACCGATGCCAAGGCTCCTGAAGTACGCGTCTGTCCGTTCGGCCAGCCCCCGAGGATTCAGCGCCCCTCCATCATGAACGATCTTGATGCGCTTCTCCGCCACCAGACGTGCGGCGTCGCCGTCGTGCCAGGCAAGCTGCTCAAGGAAGTTGGGCTCGAAGCCCAGCTCCGGACGCGTCTGCAGCTCGATGGCTTTCCATGCGATGTTGAACTCGGCGAGATAGTCGGCTGTAATTGCGTCGACGTTGCCGTACTTCGCGAGACGATAGATCTGGTCGATGCCGTCGTTGATGGCGCCCGAGCAGTTGCCGATGCGGATGGGACGTCGGGGTGCCATTGTGAACAGTGAGGAAGACGGTAAGTGTGGATGGTGCTGCTGGCTGCTCCGCTCGACGAAACAACCCGTGGAGAATGCGATATCAAACACGATAATCGTTTACGAGAACGAGGCCATCGTCAGACTGGTCGCCCGCCAAAACCGAGCCAGCAGGTGCCGAGGGTGCCGCCGCCGCCGCCGCTCGAGCTGCCCGCCTTGACATTTACACCTTCGGCAAGGAACGAAACACGCACAAGGATGACCGCCGGAACTTCTTATCCAATGCCTCGCCTGCGGAAGCTCCCCGATGCGACTAAAACTAATGATTCAGTGGTTTCATGCGGAGAATCTTCGCTCCCCGCACGCCGAATGCTTCCCCTCTTGCTGGTAGCGGTGCGTCTTGGTCGACGTGACACATTCTCGACCGTTCTGCCGCTTCGTTTTGCCGCCAAGACGTTCCCTGTCCGTTCCCCTCCCCTCCCTCTCGAAGAGGAGAGTCCGCATTGACAGAAGAGCCGCGGATGATGACAACCAGGCGGCTGGATGCAGGGCGACTCAGCAAGCGACGTTCGGACGGCGGTTGGAAATGCCTGCTCTCTCATCGAACCCATGCCGCATCGTACCGACAGCTTTGCGGAAGAGACAAAACGAGTTCTCAGTCACGCTCCCTTCGCCGGTGATTCAGCAGGCTGCTCAATGTCGAACTCGTTCATCCGACGATCCCGACTGTGACTGAACTCAAAGTGATGCACCGACCACCGCGAACATGAGGACGTACACATCACAGCCAATCGACATACCACGCGACTTGAACCTCACAGAGCTGCTTCACACTACGGCTACATCAATACCGGAATCTCACATCATCGCTTCGGATAGCCTGACAAACCGCAGCATTACGCTAGGGGAACTTCGCGACCGCGCCGGGAGAATCGCGAAGGGGCTGAAGGATGGGTTGAATCCACCAGATCAGGCTCGTTGGGCGATTGTACTTCCCAACAGCGTTGAGTTTCTGGAAATCTTCCATGCTATCTTGTGGACTGGAGGTGTTGTGAGCCCGGTAAATCATGCGCTCAAGCCGTCAGAGATAGGCCATGGTTTCGCAGTATCAAGGCCGCACTTCATCATTGCGTATGGTACAATTACGCCGGCGATTCAAAACGCTGTCGCTGTTGCAGCTAAGGAGCTGTCAGCAATGGGAGTACAATGGGATAGTCCTACAATACTCTCCATCATCAAGCCGGCGAGGGGGGTAAAGCATATCCCTGATGACTTCATTGCTTCATCGCGGCTTGCGATACCTCACTGGCCGGACACATCGAATCGATTGGCATCAATACATCTCTCATCCGGAACAACCGGAAAACCAAAAGGAGTTGAGCTTACACATCTCAACTTCGTTTCGAACGTACTTCAGCTCGTGGCGCTTGATGAAAAGCATCAAATGTTCAACGTCTCGTCTCGGACCGTGGCCTTCACGCCGTGGGCTCACATTGCTATGACGACAATGCCTCTTTTTCTTGGGCCTTACACCGGCATGTTTCATCACGCAATGCCGCAGTACAACATCGACAAGTTTGGTCAACTGGTCGGCTCCAACCAAGCAAACTCGTTCCAGGGGGTGCCAAGCGTGGTTCTCAGCCTTGCAAACTCGGACGTAACGGAGCGATTTGACTTTTCCAAAGCGCAGATCATCAACATCGGCGGCGCCCCATTGAAGCCAGAGCAGATTGATAGGCTTCTGAGACGAGCTCCATGGAAACTCATCCAGGTTTACGGAATGACGGAAGCTGCAGGTTATGTGGCCTACCAGGGCTTCGACGAGAGCATCCCCGACGGCTCGACTGGAAGGCTATTGCCAGGTATCGAGGCAGCGCTCAAGAAGGAAGGGACAACTGAAGATGCAACGGAAGGTGGTCCCGGAGAGCTGTGGATCAGAGGACCCAACATCACTCGTGGCTATGCGTTCAATCCAAAAGCCAACCAAGAAGCTTTCCGCGTGGAAGGATGGTACAATACAGGAGATGTATGCCGTTTCGATACGGAGGGGAGACTGTTCATCGTTGGACGCACAAAAGACTTGATCAAGTACAAAGGCTTTCAAGTCAGTCCGTCGGAGCTAGAACAGATCGCAAACTCACATCCACTTGTGAAGGAAGCGGGTGTCGGGGCGTTATGGGATGAGACCCAGCTGACTGAAGTACCAACTGCGTGGGTTGTATTGAAGGACGGAGACATGATGAGAAGGGAAGAGATTCGTCGAAGACTTAGAGATATTCACAAGGTCGTTGATAACCAGGTGAGTGGGTACAAGAAGCTTAGAGGTGGGGTATGGGCAGTTGAGAGACTGCCTAGAAATCCAACAGGCAAGATTCTGAGGAGGGACCTGGTCAAGATGACCGATGGAGAGTGTTCCTTAGATGAGGGAAGAAGATTTGTTGCGAAACTTTGAGGTCACATCAAAGCAGGGAGCAGCTAACGGACAGTGGCTAAGCAATGTTGAGGACCCAGGCCTCTTGTCTGTATACCCAGAAGTGTGTTGTACAAGCAACGCTCACGTAGTCATTACTTAGTCTTACGAAGATTCTCTTCAATGATTCACAAAACTTCAGTGTTGATCACCTCCAAAAGACTGAATCTGAATGTGAAATGGCAAACGTCGATCATTCTCAAGCATTCATAGTGCGTCGATCCCCACCAAGCCCCTTTCTTACCAACCCGGATAAGCTCACGCAGGTGTGAGATGCTTTGCGGGGACCCCAGGCACTGTGCCTCTTAAAGGTTCCACCATCCAAGCAGAAGGTCAGCATTTTATGACATTACATACAGAACCCAGATGCCCTGCATTGCCTACTACATTGAAAGCTGGTCCCAAATCGATGCAACCATGAGTGAGAAGATCTTGATTATTGCGATTGTCCCTCTGTCCAGCACCGAGGCCCGGGATGACGTGCGTATACTCCAAGTCCTCTGTCACTGAGATTTGAAGAACTGACGTCCCCGGATCAGGCATTGCGCCAACTATCGTTTGGTGCAGAGCATGCCTTGGCTAAGGAACCCGGTACATCGAAATACGCAATCTTCTTATCGCGGGACCCAGAGAAACAGAACACCATCTACGTCGTCGAAGAGTACCCGTCCAAGGTCGACTTTGACGCTCACATGGCACTTCCACACGTCCAGAAGTTAGTGGCATGGATGAGCGCAACCAATCCGAGTCCACTTGCTGGTACCCCAAGCACTCACTTTCTATCCCTTCCATCCGATGACTTCTTCTTCTCGCGCGCAAAGGTGTCTGAGAACATAGAGAAAGACCCTTGGGTTATCATTGCCGAGTTGGGCTACCAGCCTGGGGGGTCAAAAACGTCGATACCGTACTGGCAGGGTGTTGTGAATGAAGGGCGAGAGAACGAGGAAGGAACTCTTATCTACGGACTGGCCAGAGATTCCGATGATGGCGAGAAGCTTTGGACTATTGAGGTGTATGAGAGTGAGGCATATTTGAAAGATGTCCACGTCAAAAGCACGGCAATTGCGGAAAGCATCAAGAACACCAAGCACCTACGGACTGGTTTGACATGGACGTTTCTAAGGTGGAAAGATGGGTTTCTCCACAAAGACATGTAGATGAGGAAATTCTAGGTATTCGCTTCAAATTTCACCTGAATACCATCCCCCAATAATATCATCAACAAAGTCAGCCTCTTGAATATTGATCGTGATCCATTATGGCAAACGGCTTGTAAGCTGCCTATAACGGTGACTTCGAAGTTCCGAGGACTGGACTCTTTGCTTCCTCCAACGCGAAATGACTAATAAAAGTCCTGGAATCCATGTTCCTGGTGCCCTAGCTATCCGTAGTAGCCTTTCATCACCCGGTTGTTGGGTAGCTTCGGCAGCAAAGCGGGGTGTGCGGCAAAGTGTTCAGCTGCGGGGAGGTCCGCCTCCGTCCTGCGTTTGACGGGTACTGAATCATTAGCGCCAACCTGTGGAAGGCAATGACTGGATTGAACCCCACTTGATGCTGTTGTTGATGACTTCCTCAGAAATAGGTCCAATTACAAGTCCTCTTCATACATGTACGGAGTTTGCGGAGGAAACTGTACGAGAGACCTTATATCATAGCTTTGCACAAGCCCTCGTACTTATTGGAACATAGAAAAACAAAAGAAATCGCTTCAGAGTCAACGCCCCCTTTCCCAAAGCTGATTTGCTTCTGAATTGTAGTATCTGGCGTGTCTCCTACTTACACAATCCCGCATAATGGCACCAAGTGCGACCACAAACACCACAAATGGCAATGGCCATGGCGTGAAGCGGCCCATCAGAGTCGCAGGCTGCTCTGGAGGTGTGTCTGGTTCTTCTCTCGTTAATAGAACTCAGCTGCTGACCCCATCGTCCGCCAGGCGTATACGACCGCAAACGCGCCATCCACGACATGGCCAAGAATGAAGATGTTGATGTGATCACCGGCGACTGGATGTCCGAATGCAACATGACTCTTCGCGGGTCTGATAAGCGCGACCGTCTCGCCCAAAAGTCTATGTCATCTGGATCCGCGGTGGTTGCCAAAGGCTACGAACCATATTTTCTGGATGAGCTTGACCCAGCCATCCCCTGGCTAGCAAAACGCGGCGTCAAAATTGCTGTCAACGCCGGTGCGAGTGATGTCCATGGACTTGCTGAGGCTGTCAAGGGACTCATCAGGAAGCATGGCGTTGAGCTGAAGGTTGGCGTTGTTGATGGCGATGATGTCACAGACGCTGTGCTGGACTTGTACAAGAAAGGTTGCGTCCAGTCTCCCGATCGAACATCAACAATTGCGCTTTACTGACCATCAGATAGGCGAGAAATTCCTCAATCTTCCCGCCAACAAGCCAATTCAAGAGTGGGGCTTTGATCCCATCTGCGCCCAGTGCTATCTCGGCGGCACGGGGATCGCGGAGTGCTTTAAAGCTGGCGCTGACATTGTCCTCTGTGGCCGAGTTGCTGATGCCTCTGTCACGGTCGGTGCTGCAATGTGGTGGCATGGCTGGACCCGCGATAATCTTTCCGAATTGGCTGGCGCTTTGATGATCGGGCACATCATCGAATGCAGCACATATGCTACAGGAGGATACTACTCGGGATTCAAAGACCTTGGTCTCAATGATACTGACATGGGATGTGAGTTGCTTAAACCTTCCCGCGAAGAACAGTTTCCTGACGCAGGTACAGATCCTATCGCAGCCATCGACGAGAAAGGAGAGGCTGTCATTACAATGGAGAAGGGCAAGCATGGCCTTGTCACCACTGCCACCATCACCAGTCAACTCCTTTATGAGATTCAAGGGCCACTCTACTACAACTCGGACGTGACAGCCTCCATCGAAGACATGCATCTCAAGCAGATTGGCAAGAACGCGGTGCACGTGTCTGGCGTCAAGGGTCTCCCGCCGCCCTCAACTACCAAAGGTACGTCTTTCACACTGAAAACAAGCCGTATCACATCTAATAACGAGACAGTCGGCATCACTGCCAAGGGTGGGTGGCAAGCCGAGTTCCATTTCTATCTCACCGGTCTCGACATCGAAGAGAAAGCCGCCATGGTCGAACGCCAGACGAAGGCCCTGATGGGCGATCATATCAACAAGTTTTCTTGTCTTCGCTTCATGGTCGCTGGGGCCGTGCCTTCGGACCCTCAGTCTCAAGAAGAAGCCACCGTCGACATGCGCATCTTCGCCCAGACGCGAGACCCTGACCTGCTCTCTGGGAACAACTTTGTCGACTCTGACCGTGGCTCGTTTGCACGATTCTGCATCGAGAACTTGCTTCAGGGCTACCCCGGAAGTACAATGGCCCCGGACATGAGGACAGCCATTGGAAGACCGTTCTTCGAGTACTGGGTCAGCTTGCTGCCGCAGACCTTCGTCCACGAGACTGCTCATTTGCCAGACGGGACAGTGGTAGACATCCCAGCGCCGACGAACGTGAGAGACTATGAGCGGGAGCAGCCGAGCTATGATACGGCGAATGCTGCTGATCTCAAGGAGTTTGGGGAAACCACACGAGGCCCGCTTGGCTGGGTAGTACTCGGCCGCTCTGGGGACAAGAGCTCCAATGCCAATCTTGGTCTCTTCGTTCGGCATGATGACGAGTGGGACTGGCTGCGGTCGTTACTGAGCACTGCGAAACTGAGAGAGTTGCTAGGCAAGGATGACAAGGGACGGCAGATCGACCGCTGCGAGTTCCCAAACATTCGGGCGGTACATTTCCTTTTGAAAGACCACCTCGACAGAGGATTCAACTCCACAAGTAGCTTCGACAGTCTAGGCAAGAACTTGTGCGAGTATATCCGGTCGAGACATGTGGATATCCCGAATAAATTCCTGGAGAGAGGCAGAGTCTAAGGACGGAGATCGGTTGTAGTAAGTTGCTGAGCAACTTTCACTTTCATTAATTTAATTGTGCAAATCATTTTGCATGCTTCTGTAGATTGCATTCGTGTTCAGCCTGCCGCGTCGTCATGCCTCTCAACCCCTGTTGCCAGTAAAACTCATGGGGGCAGTGCGTTGATTGATTGCACTGCCTACTTGGTTGCAAAGGGCCAGCCAGTGTCTAGAGTTGTTTACTCAAGATGGGAATTTCAAAGCAAGTAATTCTTCAAAGAACGAACTGGCAAGTAATGATCACTATTGAACGCCACAACTCATGACGTGTTGTGTCCCTTGAACAGCCATTATCCCCGATCGTCGGATTGAGACACACCAGCATCATTTGACAGAATCTTATCTTATCAATCTGCCGATGTTCCGGTTGATGCGCCCACATCCAACAGTCTCCATGTTTGAGCGAATCAGAGCAGGGCTGTCAAGCACTCTGAACCCCGTCGTCGTAAGCGTCGAGTTGTTCTCGTCCATAATTGGTTAGTGCTAATTGATGGCGAGCTCTTTGAGACCCGGAAACCTGCGCATCGGTCTCCGGTATTTTGAACACGCGTCTTCGGGGCTCCGCCAAGCCTAATCCGAACCCAGGCCGAGTCAGTCCATGTTTAATAAAAACATCGACACCGCCGTTTGTGTTGCCAATGTGACCGTGAATCCGTTTCCTCGAACCGCGACGACTTGGACACGGACGACCACGACACTTCCTTTCCAAGCTGCGACGCTGGACATCTGCCGAAATGAAATCGATTCCTGATTCAATATTTCTCCTGCTTTCGCTATCCACGCTAGCACAATGCGACCCTGTCGAATTGCGACCCAGCGAGGAGTTCGCGCGGCGTCGGGGACCCCAGATCTTCAATGCAGTGCATGATTCCATGCGCCAGTGGGGCTCTTCGCTTCATCACAATGGCATGTCTTTCTTCCCAGCAACCGTCCCAGCCGGCGTGCTCCTTTACCACGGAAACAACAGCCCGAAGTCGCCCTCAGAGCCAGACTGGTTGGCGTATGAGATTGAACATGCAGAAGAGTTCGCACGAGGTCGTCCTGGCAGACCGCCTGGAGGAGGACCCCCGGGCGGGCCACCCGGTGGACGGCCGGGAGGAGGACCACCGAGAGGACCCCCAGGAGGCCCGCCTCCACCGCCCGATCATGAGGATGCAGACCAGCAGCACGTTCTTGGTGGGCGAAGAGAGAAGCGCGCTGAAGGTGAAGGAGGCTACTTGCATGTCTACCGAGCCTCTGAGGATCTCCACCTCCTCTACGTCGACGGCATGAGCGGTGGCAAGACGAGCATGGGAACGCTCGACTCTCAAGACTACCTATTGAGAGGCAGCAAAACCGACTCATGGGCTGACCCGGATTCAAGCAAAGTAAGAGGCGGCGGGCCGATGGGAGAGCGTGAGCGTGCAGTTGAACTCTGCGACCTGGTGAAACCTTGGGGTTTACATGGCATCCTGCGCATGGAGGCTGGCTTTGAGATCATCATGTGCGACTTCACCAACGGCCTGGAGCAGGTTCAGGCTCAACGGCGCTCTAGTTCAAACAGGCGAAACGACCGCAATGGAGGCATCAACCGTCTTGAGACTCTCCGCGGCTGGGCAGAGAGATACCAGGGCATTGGCGCCTCACGCACGCTGATCGACTACTCATCCATGGTCTCTGCCTTCTTCTACCCCGTCAACCTCACCAACCCGAATGAGAGCCGGCCTGATCTTCCTAGGCTGTCGTACGTGTCCGACGCCGAGCTTGAGGTTATCAAAAACCACGTCCACGAGGCAATTGAGTCCAGCAAAGGAGTCAAAAGGTCTCCGGTTGACTGGCAGGGCATCTCCGACCTCATCGTCGGTCGGTTCGCTGACAGGATCGAGTTCATGGCAAGCACTGACTCATCGTCTGTCTTGTTGGAGGAAATCAACTTCATCCTGGATGTTTTCATCAACTACCCGGAAGACGACGGAAAGCCTGATCTTGCTGAGGCCGCATCTCTCTGCAGAACCTTCTATCTCCAAATGATGACCCTGTCTACGGAAGCCGACCGCCTCTTGTACGCGTCGTTCAAGACTGTGACTTCAGAGATCTGTTCTACCCTGTTCGGGGTGAGAGAGAAACTGTCTAGTTCTTCTCAAATCAGCAGATCGGATGTCAAGGCATCGACCGAAGCCATGCGGTCGCTGATGGATTTCCTAGGATGGAGTCGTTTCAAGCGATGCACGGGTTGCAGCCTGGACGAGGTGTGCTTCATTCCCATGTGGCCGATGGGTAGCAAGGAGGACTACTACCACCCGAGCTGCAAGAACGGATCGAGTCTTCACGACGGAGAAAGCTACTGGAAGATGTGAAGAGGAAAACAAGTATACTGATTAGCAAGCGTGCATTTAAATGGAGTTGCTTTTATGTTCTGTGCCTGACGGCGGAGCTAGAGTTTGTCGGTGAATACGCGCAGCATTTCAAGTTGAAAATAGAAACACCTAATCATGTTGACTACCTCGGGCAACTGATGAGTTATGCGTCGATGAAACCCAAAACAACTTCGACAAAGCCCTCCGGATTCTCTTCAGCCACATAATGCCCACTCTCGGGAAGTTCTCTGACCTCTATCGTACCGTCTTCATGTGCCTCCTTGAACATGTCCGGCGCAGCATGTTTGTGTCGCCAATTTCCTCCACTGAGTCCAAGTGACCTCACTTTGCACTTGCCGTGCTTCTCAATCCACGCCAGATTCTCCTCGGCATCCGTCAAGAACGCCCGGTATACACCAAAAGCGCAGCGAAGAGCACCGGGACGGCTGTACATTGACGCGTAGTACTCCAGATCTGCCTGCGAGATTGCAGACCGGTTGAACGATACCTTGTCGAAGAAATGGCTCAGATAGAGTTCCTCGCGACCCGATACCAAAGCTTCCGGAAGGTCTGGAACCGAGTGAAAGAGAAAATGGAATTGCTGTACTCCGTGGATTGTCCGATCCTCCTCGTGAGCTTTGGTCCCGGGAAGCGGGCACTCTCCCCATATGAGAGACGCTGTTCGCTCAGCATGGCGAGTTGCGAAGGCGTAAGCGATCATCCCTCCTATGTCATGACCAACCATGTGCACCGGCTCTGTGATGGAAAGATGGTCCAAAAGAAGAACGATGTCATTCGCCATGGTCGTTTTCCTGAAGTCGCCATCAGGCTTTGATGACAGGCCTGCCCCACGGTAGTCGGGCACGACAACACGGTATCTGTGGGAAGCCTAAGGTAAATCATGAATGGTCTTGGGAAGGTAGTGTTTGCTTACCCAGCAGATATGAGAGGCTTGATCACATGGCGGTACTGATACGAGGTCTGCGGGAAGCCATGGATAAGGACGATGACGCCCATGGCCTGAGATATGGGCTTCTCATCGATGTAGGCTAGGCGCAACCCTTCTCCCAAAGCCTCTCCCAAAGACGCTATCTTATGATTGTATTCCATTTTGGTTGGGTCGATTCGTCATGTAGTTTGCATGGTTTAACTTTTACGGTACCGGCAGCTTCCAATCTTTTATGCTGGACTTTGTGTTCCTGCCGCTAAGGCTTCTAGGAAGTGACGCTCAACGTTGCGCATCGCATTTGTAATGCTGTGAGCATCCCCGCACGAACACGCTGAATACGCCGGATATTTGAAGCGGGACAACTGAAAAGGCAATTTTACTGGATATCTTCAGAATGCGATGACTGGCGGCGGTGGGATACCGAAGTTGTGCGTTGATTGTCACTGAATGGACAGTGCCGTAAGCGTCCCCGAGACATTGGATGGGCCGCGAGAAGAGGCCTGTCCCTTCAGCAGCACGTCGTCTTCTCCAATCATGTTACGCTATCTGTCAATTAAACGAGACAACACTTCTCTGAGGAGTCCTTCTGGCAAACAAACAATCAGCAGAGTGTCAAGTGGTTTATTGTCTAGTTAGACAGAGGAGAATGAGTCTTGAGTGGCCCCCAATGTCTCCCTTTGCGCACGAGTAATGGGGGATTTTTTAAGCATAAAGCCACCCGCCAAACCAGGAACGCAAGTGACACATTACGCCTCATCCGCGCCGCTGGCTAGCCGCCGTTCTAGCCGTTTATTAGCGCCGGGGGGTTTTGGTGGTGGGCAGCCACCCATCATTTCAGTGTGTGGACTACAGAGTACGAGAGACCAGATCGAGAATCGTTCGAGAGACAAGACCGTCCGATAATAACTACCAGCACCAGAGATGATGTGACAGGCAATCATACACCACAACAATCAATTACTGGACTACTCCGTCCGGACTGGCGGAACTGCTGCCGACAACGGGGATCATCATCCACTACGTCCGCCGTCGGATCCAACATTCCCAGTCCATTAGGCACCGAATTATGGCCCCTGGCAACTCGGCTTGGCCAGACCAAAACTGATACTGCTACTGAATCAGCCCTGCCAGTTCGCTGCCTGCGGGCGGCAACAGGCTTCCTTTAAACCAAAGATCCCATCCGCCATTCAGCTTGTGGGTTATCAGTTCTAGCGCCACGGGTAGCAAGCCTCCAAACCACGCGATCAAACATGGATCTGCTTCTCTTTGGGGGAAGAAGGATTCACTGGGATTCAGCATGCAGAGGCCAGGCCTACTTGGCGGGCCATTGCCGCCATTCAGACCCCACGATCATGGTTCAGCGGCTCCTCTTTTTATTTGATTGTCAATCCTACAGCCGAGGCCAGAGAGTGGCACAGCGCCTGGAATCCCGGCCGATCAGACGCCTGAGCAGGAAGCCATTCGCGGGTTCCCGATCCATTGGAAATGGAGACCGGGTCAGCGCTTAACCAAACCAAGACATTGCCTGTACCAGGCCGTGCAATTTCCGAGCCAGGGACGGGATCCTTCAGCCCCCTAAGGCACTTGGCAGCATCAAATCGCACTCGTCCACGATGGCGAGCGCGCGCTGAGGTGCCTCCAAAGCAACCCAAAAACTTACCAAAGTCCCAAAGACGCGGATCCGCATTGCCTGTTCATGGATGATGGCTCTGTTCACCGTTGCATTCTGCCCGCCCCCGGAAGCGAGATAATCTTCTTTTTCTGCCGCCTGCCCCCCTCTCTCGCACCTGAAGACCCCGAGATGATTTTAAACCTTTGCATTTCCCTTTCCTGGTCTGCGAGGACTGAACGGGTAATCGATTCGATTCTGGCCCCCCTTTGTCCAGACATGACAGCCGCCGCCGCCACCACCACATCATGACGACGCCAAACTCCAACGCGTATGCCCAAGAGCACTACGCCGGGCTCGAGGTGGACACCCGCCAGTCGCCCCTCAGCAGTGCGGGAGGATGGAACGCCGACGACTTGACCAAGTTCCGACTCGCCGACCAGAACCCGAGCAGTGCACCGCAGGTCCACAACCCCGATCTCCCGGAGGTGGCTCCGTACTATGGGCAGGACTACTCGATGCCGCAAGCCGTTGACACGACGCACGGCAATGGCAACGGCACGGGATATCAACAGACATACTACGCGCCGAAAGGGAGCCCGGATTCCCCGGAAGTGACCGAAATCGACGAGAAGGAGCGGAGGGGATTAATATGCGGGATGAAGAGGAAGATGTTCTGGATCGTCCTGGCGATCGCAATTGTTGTTGTGATCGCTGCCGGTGTTGGCGGAGGCGTCGCCGGATCGGCAGCTGCTGCGAATAGCTCTCAATCAGACAGCTCCTCGAGCGGATCAGGTAGCGGAAGCGGGAGTGGAAGTGGGAGCGGAAGCGGTGATAGCAGTGGTGGAAGCGGAAGCAGCGGAGACACGAGCAATTCGACAGATACAGGAGTAATCCTCCCAGCGACGAACATTGGATCTTTGAATTTCACGGATCAATACGGATGGGAGAACTCGATGGTCTTCTTCCAGCTTAGGAACAAGAAGGTCTGGCAGTCATGCTGGAATGCGTCAACAAATGTCTGGACCTCGGCCGATGCCAAGGTACTGGACACTGTGAAGGAGGGCACACCAATCTCCAACAGTCTGTTATGGCATAGCAAGACGGTAAGGAAAACCTCATCATATTGACCATTGGACTCGACTGATCCTTTTTGACACAGTCCCGCGACGCCCGTATCTACTACCTGAACGAAGACAACAAAGTCATGGGCCAGATCAATGGGAACCCCGCCTATGGGGCAACCTGGGACCAGTCTGGCGTCTCTGACACATACACTGCGGCGAGCACATCACAACTCTTGTCCAACGGACAGTACACCAATGACTCATACCTGGACAACCTGGTGGTCTACCAAGATTCCGGCAGCGTCATCCGCGTCATCCGTCGAATCGGCAGCGGAGCCACCGACTGGCAGGTCAATGGTATCGATACCGGATTCGGCACCCCCGCCTTGGGCACTTCCATGTCTCTCATCCCCATCCAGACGCTCGAGACGAACAAGACCATGAGGCTTTTCTACGTCTCCACAGCAGGCGCAATCATCGGCCTCACAGTTTTCAGCAACAACAACACCTGGATCGGCGAGACGCTACCAACGACGGTCGCAACAAATTCGTCCCTCGCAGCGTTCTCGTATGGCTATGACACCGACCTCACTATGCATGTATTGGCGACGCAAGAAGGCAAGGCGCCGGTCCTGACGACGTACTCAGGCGGCGAATGGACGAACCAGGGCGAGATCGCGACCATGTCTGGGGACGACATCCCGATCAAGGTCGCAGCTAACCTCGCGGGTCGGGTTTACGGCGTCGTAGAAAGGAACTCTACAAAGTTGGAGGTTGTAGAATGGAAGTGGACAACCGGCACGACATACCAAAAGATTGGCGTGGTCGACGTTAGCACATAACAGATGTAGAGGAAGTTGAGAAGATTGACGCGATTATGATTCCCACCTGGGCCATCTAATTCTCTTGTATGGAGGCCCCTTGATACTTAATACTATACATGATTAATTATCAAGCACATCCAGGACTCGTGCTCATCCAGTTCGTGAGTTGGGGCTGTGCCTGCGGCCAAGACTGGACCCACGTAGCATCGAAAGCCATCCAGTTGGCGTCAAAGTAGTTGAGTCCGAAGGTCTGCGGTTGGGGCTGCCAATGGGGCTGTTTGACAACACAATAGCCGCCGTTCTTATGCTGCGAAGGAGTTGGTCAGGCTAATTAGAACGGTTGACCAGTGGCCAAACTCACCAAGTCGAGGTCAGTCTTATGAGAAAATGTCACTCCACAGCCACAGTTAAGTGACGGCAGGCAGTGTTTTGCTTGTTCCTGGCCTTCAATCTTGACCTGCGTGTTGGTATTCTGCTCAGGCGGGGGTGGGGCGGCCGCGGCCGGGGCGGCTCGCGCGGCAGCACGGGCAGCTGAACGAGCTGCGGCGGCGGCTACGCGAGCGTTATGTTCAGCTTTAATCTTCTTGACGAATCGTGGGACAGGATTGCGGCAACGATCCTCGTATATGTGCTTCATACACATCAGCGTTGGACGGGTAATGTGGCTGGATGGCGTACTCACACGGTGCATGCTGCCTATCTTGGTAAACGATTTGAAGCACCCAGGGCAGATGGCCTCAATCATCTTAGGCCCACGAGGGAGGATGAAAGTCATTTTGGGTGAAGCGGCCAGACCACTTGCGCAAGACTTCAAATGTGACACTGAGAGTTTGAGAGAAGAGCTGGCAGTGAGGTGAAGTGAAGTGAAGTAAAGTTGGGTGGATGAACTCCCGGGGGGGAAGGTAAGAAGAGCATGTTCTTGTATTCTCGTCACATCGTGGCAACACACCAGGTGGAACCGAACGAACCATCACTTATACGGCCGAACCAACAACCTGATATCACCTCTCATGTCTGCTCATTCTGCCCTTCCCACGTTTCTGGATACAGTCACAAAGCACATGGGCCGGGGCTCCTCTCCAGCCCTGTTGGTAGCTCGCCACGGGGAAGACGGAATTTCCTTGTCTTCACAGGCTGGACTGTTCACCATCATGACTTTAGGAGGAGCCCCATATGTTTCATCTCGTGCAATTAAGAAGAAACTCGCCCTCAAAGAGGGGTATGGGAGTGCGAAGAGACGTGGGGTTTAACTCCGTGAAACATGGGTGGATGACATATTCCAAGATTCGCTAACGAAGTTTGGCTCAAAGGGAGAAGGCAAGACAACGTCAACCTGAACCAACCATGTTGGACGTCAAGTGAGGGGATCCGAGGGAGCCATCATCAATGTTGGGGTTCTGATCAACGCCCGCTCGCATTCTGTGACTACATGTGCGTGGAGCAAGGCAACACTGATTGCATACCCAAGATTGCAGTGACGGGCTCCGGAGAGAGTCCGAGGTGGGATGGACAGCCTGATGCAATGAGTTGGTGCGGTTAGCCGTCAGAATCTTAGTCGAAGCATTTTCCTCGAAAGGGATCTCGGTGGGCATCAGGATGTAACCGCGGTAAACATTCCCTGTAAGTGCAAGCCAGAACGAGAGTACAGGAAAGCTCGCACTCTTGACCGGTTCAAATCCGGCATTGGCCCCCAGGACCTCGTCTCCTCGTCGAATCACTGCGAATCTAAGTCACCTACGGAACCACTTGAGATGAAGTTTGCGCGATAATGAGAAGCCAATGAAAGTGTCTGGTCCAGGCCAAGGTCCAGGTCTGGACGGGGCACAGCCTGACTTCTGCGAACTCCTGCATGTTGGTTAAAGGTGTCACAGACCCCATGTCACTCGTCGCCTCGCGCGAACAGCAATCTTTGACTCGAACGCCTCAATTGACCTGCAGACAAGGGATACGAAGGCTGAGCGTGGGGAAACTGCAGACCCTGGCAACAACTGTGACCTAGCAGGCCCCCATAACCCTGAAATAGTTCTACTTCTCATGGGGTACCAAACGACCGGGCCGCTGCGTCCAATAAAAGTATGTTTTTGACTTACACCCAGGTTCCAACAGCCAACAACGCGCATATCACCGCGCCAAAAACTACCAACAAACAACAGACCTCACCAAATCTTCACCAGAGGCGCACTCCCTTGAATCGATCCTCCGTATCTCCGCTGTGGCGTGCTCGTCTTTCCGGGGTTCCAGGATGCCCCCCTAGCGCGAATCCCTTCGAGGTTTCTTCTCATTCGCACTTCAAAAAGTCGCAAACATCCTCTTAGCCAGTCATGGCTCTGAATAAGGATTGCTGCAGGATACAAACAGCGGACCGCTGTGTGACTTTCCAGCCATCTTTCATTCAGCCATGTCTCTCGGGTCGCTGACCACCATCTTTTCCCCAGCGCCGACCTGCATCGGCCTAGATCAGTTCTGGCTTGAAGAACGGGACGGCCAGTCTTATGTGCAGCAAGGCGCGCCATTTACGCAGGCGCCGGAATGCTTCCCGGCTGGGTTCACACCTGTTCCTGCATCGTACTACTCGCCTGGGGTGTGTCCCTCTGGCTACACCGCGGCCTGTCTAACCGCACTCTCCGGAAATGGGGGCAAGATCAAGCAGAATATCTGCTGTCCAAAGTAAGCATCTTTTATGTGCCCGCTGTGTTTTGTTAATTGCAATAATCTGGCCCATTTACTCATGGACGTAACAACTAGTGTTGGCCAGTATTTTTGTCACTCTGAAAGTGCTACGGAATACAGTGGACAGCCGTGGCTTTCAACGTTTGGCTGTTGGTCAGGCATTACCTCTGCAGCTACCGTTGCTGTTACATCGCAAAACAGCATCATCACGACTTTGGTTCTTTCGACGGGAATAATCGGTGCGTATGCTGTCAATGTTCGTTTTGAACATATCAATGACGGACTGCCAGATGAAACAGTAGGTGAATTGTGGCGGGTTTATGTTCAGTGGCTAAAATCAAGCTTTAGGGGTCTCTCTCGCAACACCAACCAATCCTAACGGCTCCCGCGATCTCTAAAGCACAGAGTTGGGACCAAGGAAGAATATCAGCTGGCACCGCGGCAGGTATTGGGGTCGGTGCCGGAACTGGTGTTATCCTATTAGCGGCTGGAACTATTTGTCTTGTACGCAGGCTACGCGCAAGGCACCAGGCGCCGAGACAACATCACGTGGATACGGGTGACCCTCCAGTGTTTTTAACATGGAAAAGCTTGGAGCTCAGAAGACCCGAGCTGTATGGGAATCAACCTATGCGTGCTACAATGGAATTACCTAGCACGCATGGGCAGCGACCGAAAGCGCCCATCAACGCTTATCTGAGAGATGGCGCTGCGTCCCCAGACTCTCCCACGATACCTCCAAGCCTTCTACGAGGACTTCAGGGAGTCAATGTTTTATAAGGACAGTGTCGGTTAAAGCCAATAACATCATGTAGATTTCACCAAGAATCCCTGTCCCGTTCAGTCCATCAGGAAATCGAACCCTGATATGCACTGATGGTTACGTCTCGTATACAACGGATGGATGGCAAATGAGCCTTTAAATCCCTACAACCCACTTCCCTTCAACAGCTTCTGGAACATTGTTAAAGAACACTCTGAGCCAATGGATTTTAGAAGAGTCAACTGCCAAGCCTCGTCGCAATCCAAGACCTTTGACTGTCAAAGATCTAGGATCTACCGAGATGATTCAATAGGGCGTCTCGTGACCTCCCCATTCCAAACCTAATTCGATGAAGAGGGCAAGATCTTCCTGAAAGAGCCTAGTCCGATGATTCAGCAACGGAAATCGAGATACTGACATGAATCTGTTTGTATGCACACTCTATTACACGATCCAAACTTTGCGAAACTGTAAAATTTCCCTATCGGCAGCAGCTATATGCACGTTGAGCTATTCCGGCGCAGGACCCATTGGCCGAGCGCCGAAAATCAGATGGTGGGTGAGCTTTGCCAAAACCTTGACCATGGGGAAATCAGGATTTTTTGTACACCCATTCGACCTGTACGGGCAGGAGTTGATGCGAGCTGTTCGGACTTTATGCCCAAACAAATCTGGGAGAACTCTGAATGAATGTGCCGCCGCACTTGCTGTTCTAGTAATTTTATGCTTGACTTTTGAACTGAACTGGCAGCGATGAGTGCCATCACCGTTCCGAGAATTGGTGTCAGAAGCACGGACGAACCTGAGGGACGTCCGGCTACCAAAGTCTAACAATTTCTCAACATCCGGCATGCGTAGTGTCTCGTTTCCGTTAACTGACATGAAGTCTGTGCTAGGTACAGACTTCCGGAGCACGATAAGCTTCCCTAGTGTACAAACTCACGGACGGACGTGGCAGAATATGCACAAAGGCTGTTATCGGCTGAGGCGCGTTGGCGGCTCCCCGCTGACTGGACCAAGGCCGGGCTGAGATGTTAAATCGTCCATCGCAGTTGCTTATGTCGACATTTTGTGAAAAAGACATGTCGGATTCTTGAGGTGCATTCTGCTGTCTCCCTGGCTTGTGATTGATCCTTCCTCATTGAGCTCGGGATACATATACGACACTTCCATCCATGATGCCGAATCCAGAGGACTACGATCTGGAGATCGAAGACCGACCGAAGCGCAATTCGAGAATGATTGAGGAGTTCGAGAAGTTCGACGAGATAGGAACGAGCATCGGCGTGATCGAGCAGCCGGGATGGTCGAGAACCGACTCGCTCAAGAGTGAGCATGATGGATCGACGGCTGAGAAGAGAGTCTTCGACCGGAAGCTGCTCTACAAACTCGACAGGCACTTGATGATCGCTATGTTCTTCCTCAATTTTCTCTCTCTAATGGGTCGGACCAATATTGGCGCCGCCCTCATTCGACAGCTACCACAAGATCTGAAGCTGGACGCGATGAAGGTCTTCGTCGTCCTGACCATGCCAGCGGCGCCACTGATCCTCTTTGAGGTTCCAAGCAATCTTTTCATGCGATGGTTAGATCGCAGGCTCAACTTCTCATACATGTGGTACATGTGCCTTTTGGACTTGCTTCTTGGTCAGTCAGAATCTCATTACCCCATTTACTCACGTTTCTAACTATGTCGAAGGTGTTATTACAATTGCGCAAGGCTTTGTCAAGAATTACGACCAGATTATAGTCACGCGATTCTTCGTCGGTGTTTTCGACGCAGGGCTCATTCCCGGATGCGTCTTCATTTGCTCGCTTTACTATCCAGCAAAGCATCTTCAATGGCGACTTGGCCTCATCACCGTCGCAAACATATGCTCCAGCATCGTGGGAAACTTTCTCGCGTACGCCATCGCCAACATCAAGACGACGAACAACTTCAATGGATGGAGATGGTGAGTAGTCCAACCATGTCGTGACGTCGTCATAAGCCCCCCTGCTAATTCAAGTAGGATCTTCATCATCGAAGGCAGCTTCACAGCCGCGGCCGCTCTACTATGTGCTTTCGCGAATGTCGGGCCGCCTCAAAAGGCCAAATTCCTCACGGAAGAAGAGAAGAGAGTTATCGAGGCGTCAGTCGAGACTCGCACGACCCAGATCGGCATATGGGCTGAGTGGAAGATGTTCTTCCTGAATCCACTCAACTACTGCTGGGCAACGCTTTATTGCTTCACCACTACCACCGCGTACTCAGTATCAATCTTCTCGCCATCCTTTGTAAAGGCGTTTCATCCCGAACTCAGCGCCGCCGATATTCAGGCCCAAATTGTACCCATCTTCGTTGTCGCGGCTGTTGCGTGTCTTGCCACGGCTTTCGCGGCGGACCGTCTCAACCACCGGTCAGCTTTTGGACTCGTCGGGTTCGTCTTCACGATCATTGGCTACGCGGTCTTGCGCAAGTCGCAACACGAAAGTTCGAGCGTCACCATGATGGCTCTTTACTTCATCGCCTTTGGCACCTTCATCACACTCCCTATGATCTGGATTCTGACCATACAAAATCTGCAAACACCGTTCCAACGCGCTATCGGCAGTGGCTTCGTAGTGGGAGTGGGTAACACCTCGAGTTACATCTCTGCATGGATCTTCAAGACGAGCGATGGACCGTACTACGAGAGAGGGATGACTATCAGCATGATTTTGGTTATCATTGCATTTTGCATCTTATCCGCGACGTGGGTCTTCATCGTCGCCCATAACAAGAGACTGGACAGGACGCAGCACATTAATAGCAACTTTTCAGCGAAGAAAGCCAATAGTGAGTGGAGGTATAAGGTATAAAGCGGATGTTTGGTCTCCCCCCGACGACGCCTTCGCGTCTCTGCATTTGTAATTAGATTTCAATGAGTTTCAACGATCTTAATAACTTGTGCCTCGTATGTTCCCAATTGGTCCCTGCAGATGCGCGGTCTACATATGAACCATACATCGCGATGATTTTACCGGCATACGATACGAAGAACGCAAGGCAGCGAAACAGGCAGTGTATAATGTTTATTAAAGGCTGAGGAGCTGGTCCGAGATTGGACGAAAGAGAAGGAGTTTTGAGGACTCCCCTTATCCTTTGGGTGGAAGTAAGTATTCCAGCATCTGAATATCATAGCACAGACCTGTACAACTTTGCACTACATGAGCATCATATGACTTGACTGACTCTTATCTCGCCAAGTTGGTCTGTATGTTGCGACACAAAACCACCGTCGCCATGAAACATGCCTACAAACAGATGGAAAGTGAAGTTGAATAGCTCAAATTCAATAGCCTTGTGCTAAGGTATGTTATCTAAACAAGATCTAGCCCATGTGGATGTGACTTGATATCCAGAACAAGAATCACACGTTGCCTTATTCTGCCACTGGCGAGGCCTATAGGTACCTGAGCACAGCGGCTACTCGCTGCCCATAGCTCCAGCAGCAACACAGGCATTCGCAAAGCCGTCGCCATCAAGTTGCTTGCTCGGAGAGTTGCAGACACGGTGACCGTCTTTGTCACCGAGCGTACAGTCCGAACAGAAGTTAGGGCATACTTTGTTGGTAACGTCGTCGTTCTGAACCCTTAGTTAGCTTGTCTCTTTTAAAGAAAAATGTCCGCGGAATGACCCACAGGGAACGAAAAGATGAACTGTCCGGAGCCACTGGCGTTGGTGCATTGGAGTTGAGTGTGCTTCTTGGCGGCAACGCTACAGAGTATTGATTAGCTATTTGAAGCAATGGAGCAAGCTATTGAATAGCTTTATGAGAAATGGCACGTGGTTTGAGGGTTAAGATGGTGCTTGTGATGACGATCGAGGAAGCGGTCGCATACCTTGTAGCAGCTGCGAGGAAAAGAACGGCGAAAGTGGTAGAGAACTGCATTTTGTTTGAGTTTCTTTGAAGCGACTGGTTGGATCAAGTGATTGAAGAGTGTAGTTGAAGCGACTGGTTGAGATGGGAGAAGCTGTTGATGGGTTCAGGAGAGCTCTAGAAATGGGCGTTCTCAGCTCTTATATACTGGCCATGCTCTTTGAACCTCATTAAGTCGTCGGATTGAATCATTTGGGACTTGATAGCGCATGAGCTTGCGGTAAGGCTGAATATCGAGAACGGTGACATTCCGTGCAAGAATTGGCGTGACAGGCGTGAGGAGCGAAAGCGAGAGCGACAGACGGAGCCACAGTCGACAGCTACCGTTGGGGCTGGTTAGTCCCACTTACTTCACGGCCACCATGGTGTCAAATACTGGGGGTCACACCGAATTTCTTGTTGCTTGACTCGCATAGCGTCCATTGCATATTCTCTAGTCCTAAGTCCTGTGAGGTAGATGCGTTGTATCTCAAGATTATACGGTCGATCTCCATTGCAAGATGCCGGGCATCCGGACTTAACAGCTGGTTTTGCTGGCATCCGAACTCGATCAATCAATTTCGTACCTCGAAGGTGTTCAGCAGCTCACCCGCTCTCAGGACAACGCATTTGCCCTTTTTTCTGCTTCTCCTCCCTCCGGATGCGAAGCCGGATGCGAAGACACGGATGGGTCTTCAGGTGGATTGATCGGAGTTCTTACAGACTCCAGTCACGAAAACATTGGTGCGTCGGGATGCTTCACGTATCTCTTGCGAGAAGCTTCCCAGCTGCACAACATGTACGATTGATCCCTCTTTCCATTGGTCACAGGGAACCTCTATTCGTCCGGCCATAGATTTTCCCGGATAGTTCGTTGACGCGTGGCGACGTTGTTATCCTACTTTGATATTGTTAAGAAAGCGGCTCTTGATCCTTCAGTGCTACCCTCTGCCGGCTTCTCGGGACGTTAGCTTCTAGGCCAAGATCCACTCCCGCCTGCCAAATTAATTGATCCCCGAACCTTATTGTCGCGCTCTTCAGCCTTATGGTGTGGCTTCAATGAGCACGAGACGTGGCGAAGCAGTAATGCGTTCGTACCGACGAGTCATACTAGATCACGCTTTGGGCAGTCTGGCGGGCCAATTGTGGGTGAAACGTCATGGCCATGAATATCACAATCTCTGCGACCCATTGTGGTTTTATTTCGGCCGATGCGAACCTGAAGTGGCCAAGTGAGGCAGGACAATGTAGGAGTACCAAACAGGACTACGACCATATGCAAGTGTCTTAACCTCTTTGACGAGAATCAGGGTCCTGATGAGTCTTTGTTAACCGCATTGAATGACTGCGATCAGTGAGATTCTGATTCAGACATGGATGCATTACCTCTGCCATCAAAGTCCTGTTCGTCTGAACGAGTATCGAAAATCTTCCACCTAGGGGTTTTGGTCGGTGGAGTCAGCTCCCGCTTGCCATTGCTATTTTGGGTCATGTTCATTGCTCATGCTCTCGACACCCGGAAAATGACATGGGATGATCAAATGGCTGAGATGTTCGAATGACATGTCGTGTGAAGAGGTGTCTTCCACGTCATTAGACCAAGGAAAAAGAGGCTTTTTGTACAGCAAAGTGGATTGAGGCACCAATTTTACAGACTGCATGGTTGGCGGTGAACGTTATCTGTCCGTTGAATCGTGACCTACCGCTGCAAAGTGTTATTCAACATCCTGGGCCACTCTTTAGTAGTCGCCGTTGAGGTCTAGACCGCTTCTTAAGGGAACCGGAACCCGGAACACCGATGGGCTCTCGGGAGTCACCAAGTCCCCGCCCTGGGACAACCTGGGCCGAGGTTTTTAATTCATGTCAACTTCCGCCTGTTGTTGTCACCCGGCATTCCATGGTCAGCTGCATGTCCGATGGACTCTAAATGACCGCCATGGGTCCCAATACTGCGGACTCAGATGGAGCTATTCCCGCATCTGACCTGCCATCATGCGAGGGTTGCCGATGGCGTGAACTAAAAGGCACCCGCCAGAGGCCGCTTTATTCGAACTGTGAACGGCTTGGTAAGCAGTCCTGTTGTTGGATCATCAAAAAAATAAACCATGTGTTAGCAGTATCAGAGATTGAATGCATTTATGAGAATCGGCGAAATAAGTCGGGGTTGAAGGGTGGCGCCGTAGCAAGTCTCAATAGAAGACGTGGTAAGCAAGACGCGTCTCCTATGTGACCAGATATGTGCTCATGATTTGATCCAGAGGCGGTGGAAAATGCTGACTTTGGCAACAACGAGATACCAATTGCTTCAGCCGGTGGCCATGTGAATAATCAGACCTCATCGATCGTAGACGCTGAGTTGGGGAGAGAAGGGTCGTTGTCACGGTGATACTGCGATCAGCCCACGGAAACCATTCAACAGTAGCCGAGACGACCTCTTCGTTTGTTTTCCCGTGTACGACGGCCGTTCCGTATGTTGTGTCGCCACACTTGTATTTCGTGGCCCACGTTTCCATCCCGTCTCGGCTGAATATCAACGCATTGTCGGGTGCAATTTGGTAAATCGTCGCGTGGGCTGTGGGCGCTGAAAACCCAAAGGAGGAAGAATAGGCGAATTTTCAGTACTTCGCCTGATGAACTTTAGAAGAGAGTGCCATGAACTGCGCGGTTGAAAGCATGAAATGGTGGTTGCCTCTCGGATGATTACAGAGTATTTGTCGAGGAGCAGGCAGCATCTTGATGCCGGAATCCATGGTAATTCCGTAATACTGGGATAGGGTACTTCAGGATGAGCCCAAAAGGCGTCGTTCATCGAAGTGAGTACCCGCGGTAACAGGAAGTTTGATTCTTGCCTTTCCGGGAGAAAGGTATTGAGCCAGGGGCTGCAGGAAAGCTTCTGCGGCCCGCACCACGACATCTCGCGACTTGAATGGGTTGTCCGAGAAACCACATAGGAAGGGGCGGCATCTTGTTAGATGACGGAATCTAACGGTATGACTGTACCGAACGGAAACTTTGTCTTCTGTACACGAAGAAAAGATGGCCTTGGAATTGACTTTCACCGCCGGTGAGTCGTACTGAGATCGGAGTAGGAACATCTCGGGCAACCATCGGCCGATGGACGATGTGCGGGGCCGAAGGGGATCTACCCCGCGTTTGGGTCGGCGCTCATGACTGGACTAGGAGAGAGCTAACCGGCTTCTCGGAGTATTTCATCTCGGCGATATACTTATATTACCTGAGAAAAGTGACATAGTTTGTCTTGCACGGATACATACCCGTAATTAGTGCCACTCAAGCTTGGGTAGCCAGCCGCCTGCACTCGTGAGCTCGAGGATTCCCATACTCTGATGAGCCTGCGCAAAAAGTCACACTATCACTCAGCTGGGCCGAACTCATAACCAATCTCAACTTCCGGTGCCGTTGGTTCGATGCTGGTCGAAATACGAAGCACTCGCGGGGCCCGCCTTGCCAACAACTCCAGAGCCGATGCTGAAAGCTCTCCTAAGACGATGATGCCGACTACAAACCTAGCCCTTCTGCCGTCAAAGGCTCCGAGAGATCGCTTATCGGAGTTGTTCTCAGAAAACGTGACAGCAAAGCTCATCCGGACCGCTACACAGAAGCTGGTCGACAACGCAAGTCTAGGCACCTCTACTCGGACTGATGATTTTCGAAGGTCTCGTACTGACAGCTATCAGGACCCGCCCAAGAAATTCCCCGAGACAGTACCGCAAATCGGCCCCAATTATGGCCAGTATCAATCCAGGAACATCGACTTTTGGACCTGTGGATTCTTTGCAGGGAGCCTTTACTCGCTTCTTGAGAGAGCCATCAAGTACCCCCGTAGTATCCAGTCGGATAATCCAGACATCGATCTACCCAAGCTACGAAGAAGACTCCAAGTACTAGCCCAGGCCTGGTCGGACCCCATCCATGGCGAATCCAGACTTACCAACACTCATGACCTTGGCTTTATCCAAATGCCCCACATGAGACCTAGGTGGGAGTTGTTTCACGATGAAAAGGCTCTCAACACCATCCTCACGGCTGCAAAGAGCCTGCATACTCGATTCAATCCTGCCGTTGGAGCCATAAGGTCATGGGATCAGTTGACATGGCTGAAAATCCCACCTATCGTAGGCATGGACGACAACTTCATCGTTATCATCGATTCGATGTGCAATCTTGATCTTCTCTTCTATGCCGCAGCTCACTCTGGGGACAAAAAACTTGCCGATGCCGCCATTACACACGCCCGTACGCTCCTGAAGTCGCATCTACGACTGGAACCATCGGAGCCAGAGCAACGGTTCCCCGGTTCACTGTACAGCACCTGCCATGTCGTCAATTTCTCACCAATCACTGGAGAAGTTAAGGGTCGGTGTACAGCACAAGGGTACAGCACGTCGTCTACTTGGTCAAGAGGCCAAGCATGGGCCATTTTGGGGTATGCCCAGACGTACGTCTGGACCGGGGAACGTGAATTTCTGGAAACGGCGTGTGGGCTTGCAGAGTACTTCTTATTGCGCTTGGAGAAAGCACCAGCTGCGGTCGAAGTACCGGCCCCGGATGGCTCCGGGCGGAGGATTGGTAAATATGTGCCAGTGTGGGACTTCGATGCTCCGATTGAAGATGGAGAACCCCCGCTGCGGGACACCTCGGCCGGGACCGCGGCAGCCAACGGTTTGCTGATCCTAGCCCAGTCTCTTGCAGGACAGGGTCTTCACGACCTCAGCGACCGGTTCCTACAGGGTGGGCTCAAAATCGTGGAAGAGACTTTGGAATTCTCCCTGGCTGATGAGAAGGCTCGGTTGGACATTGGAACGAACGGTGAAATGACGGGCATCGACGTGGTACAAGGCGAATGCTTTGAGTCAATCTTGAAGAACGCTACAGTCTGTAACAATCCGATGAGCAACCATCGATCGAAAGACCACGGGCTGGTCTACGCTGACTACTATCTGGTGGAGTTTGGGACAAGGCTGTTACGGTTGGGACTGGCCTGAAAGAGGCAGGACTAGAACAATGACGTCGACCTGCTCAATAGCCATGCGGCCTCCCGTTCGCTCTTATCGCTCGGTCCTATTGTGCATATCATTTGAACGTTCTCGTATCTCTGGCCAACAATGGGACAGCGAAGGGATGCGGCCAAGATATTGGCAGGAATACAGGGACCTCGATCCAAGACATGTGTCGGCCCACTCTTGACGTCTAGCCCGCGCACCAGGGCCCATTTTGTCATTTGTGTGCCTAAATCCCACCCAGAGTCGATTTTATCAGACCTGGGAGTTCCATATCAGCCAGGGCTACTTGCATAATACACAAGCAAGCCAAGTTCTGGGGTGCATTGCCAACGCCGTGGGACTGCTCTACGATAGATGCAGCCAGATAGAATGGGCCCGAGAAAGTCTCCTAGATCAAAGCGACTTTCGGAACACACTCCGGCACGCATGATTGGAGCGTTGGGCTCAGAGTGAAGTTCAGCTGCCTTTGACGCACCTACACCACGTCACAACAATCATGGTAGCCTCTCGTTTCTAGTTTCAGTGGCGGTTCTATCCGTTCCCCATGAGCCATACCCTCGGCTCAGGAACAAAGTTGAAAAGGCACCATCAGTCGCACCTTGACGAGTTGACGGCTTCGATCGAGCGGCATGCTCTGCATGTAGAAGCCTTGTTCGTGCAGTGTGGTGGTGGTGGTGGCGACCCGGAAGCGCAAACTTAAGGCGAGGGCACGTGTTGTTTGTCACTTTCACCACCAACAAAGTCCTTTTGTCCACTGGCCTCCTCTCCCCGCCTGTCATCCTACGTCAAAGTCTCACGACTCCACGGTGACACCGACCCAGAGCAATTGAACCACCACGGAGCGGTTTGCTTATTAGGTCAGACCGGAATCCCGTCAGGTGGGGTCGATCGCGTCATTCCGCTCCGGTGATTCGACGGACCAACGCCCTTGACTCCGTTCTCGGTCTTGGCCGGCGGGATACCGGTACTGTAGAGCCTTGTCGCCAAGTCCGCCGAGACCTTGGCTCACCGGGATGTTTCTCTCGGCGCTCCGCCTCCAGCTCCCGCCTGCGATGCCACGGGAGACGCGCTGCTGGAAGGATTCGCTAAGGTCTTGTCCTAGGTAATGCTAAGACTTTTGTTACCCACATACCCTCGACCCGTTGGAAGATGGCACCGGACGAGAACCCCACGAGGCGTGAAACCAAACAAGATTGCGTGCTTCATGGCGGTGGTTGGCTGTGTGGGCAGGCTGGGGGCGTTCGCGTCTTGCGGCGAAAACCCGAGTGAAAGTTCTGCAGGCCAGCAGGGTCGCATCAGATGCTTGGGTGAACTCCAGAGCTGAATAAAAAGGCAGCATGATGATGGGCAATGTGGTACGTACCTGGAAGTAGAGAAATGATTCCGTCTTCTCTTTCTTCTTTCCTTCCCTTCGTCTTTCTCCACATGAGTCCTCAAACTCTCTGAAGAGATCTTCATCCCACAAGGTGCCATCATTTGGAGTCATTCGCACCTCATCTTTGGGCATCACATGCAGTCAACATAAGCTACCCTCAACAAGCTCACTCACACGATCCCTCAATCCGGGTCACTTCCGGATCGGAGCTTGGTCATCGGCATACCTCGTCTTCCACGTGGTGTAGGCATGGACGTGCTCAAAAAGGTTGGGAGGTGGTTTGCGCCTCCCCCTAACAAGGCAGAGGACGGCCGAGATGCGTGGCCTTCACGGGCGGCCTTCTTGCTGGCCTCCATGGGTGGCTGCGCTGGCATGGGTAACTTGCTACGATACCCATCACAGGTGTACAACAATCATGGACTGCAGTGGTACATTCCATACTTGATGGCCGTCTTTATTGTCGCAATTCCGGTTTTGGTGCTGGAGATTGCTATTGGGCGTTTGTGTTCCACTCCCCACAACGTTGACTCCCGAAGCTAATAATTGTGAATAGAGGCATATCGCGGAGGAAGTGTTGTCGCTTACAACAACCTCAATCAAAAGCTCAAGGGCACTGGTCTATCCTTGTTGTATGTCGGCTTCGTGGTCGGTCCTTATTTCGTCGTCAATCTGGCATGGATCATGAACTACTTCCGGCAATCATTCACCATCCCGCTTCCCTGGACCAACCGCGGCGAAGAGTTCTTCAATCGCGATGTAGTCGCCAACGTCGACCCAATTGTAGGAAATCTTACTGCTGATGGTAGTGCTGTCGCCAACTACACACAGTATCCAGGCACTGCTCTGCTGGGTGAAACAGTCGGATGGACCCTCTTCACCTGGTTCCTGTGCTGGCTGTGCATCTTCCGTGGCGTCGGTTTGACGGGCAGAGTGGTCTACTTCACCATGGGTCTTCCAATTGTTGTTACCATTGTACTTATTGGAAGATCAGTCTCGCTGGAGAACGCAGGCGAAGGTGTCAAGCTGTATTTCGCGACATGGAGAGGCTCTCAACTTGCCAGCGGACAGGTTTGGCAGACAGCCTGTGGGCAGGTTTTTTTCTCAACCGGTGTTGGATTCGGCTACTTCACCTCCTATGCGGCAAGTCTTGCCCCAACAGCTTCATTATTGTCATAGATAACTGACTTATTCAATCCAGTCGTACAACCGTCAGTACTCGAATGCTGTGATGGATTCCATCCTCATCGTATGCAGCAACGTTTTGTTCGAGAACATTGCAGCGTTTGCTATATTCGGTGTCGTAGGGTATCTGGGAATGTACCCTGACCCCGAGAACCCGATTGGAGGCTTCACAGTCGGCTTCCTTACCCTTCCTCTCGCCGTCACGGAGATGCCTGGCGCCAATTTCTGGGCTGTAGCCTTGTTCTTTACTCTCATGGTCTTGGGCTTCAGCTCGGCCTTCGCAATGCTGGATGCCATTGTGACTCTGGTCATGGACACCGGCATCAAGTTCTCACGTCCGGTTGTTGTAACAGCCCTGACGATTCTCTCATTCCTGCTGTCACTTCCTTACTGCACGGAGTTTGGCTACTATCTTCTGACCGGCATCGACAAATGGACAAACGACGTCGGGCTGGTTTTTGTCGTATTCGCTGAGTGCGTGACATCCACGAGCGTTTACCGTTGCAAGGATGTCATTGGACAAGTTGGCAAAGTGCCGTTCATCATCTACAACACGGGCTACATCTTGGGTATGGTTCTTGGTGTTGCCCTTGCCCATGCCGTCAGCCCCGGAGCAGGAGCTGGTGTTGGATTTGGACTCTTCTTTGCTGGATGCATAGCTTCTGTTCTTATGAGCAAAACCCCTGATTCCATTGCCCCTAGATTCTGGGGCAAGAATGCTTTCATGAGCCGCCTGTGGTATCTGGCGTTCTACTCCGTAAGTGCCCTGTGGATTTCTTCCCTCCCCGAAAGTAAGCTAACTCTGTTCTCAAGGGAAATCAACTTCGCCGCGATCTCAACGTCATTATTGGAAGTGGCAAGAACTGGAATATCCCGACCTTCTGGCCGGTGTTGTTGCGCTACGTCTCTGGACCAATTCTTGCGATCGTCTATGGGTTCTCGTATCCCGCATTCTACAAGCTGCGTTACGACCCGCTTCACATCCTCGGCTTTGGTGTTGGACATATTGCTCTTCTTATCATCTTCGGCAGCTTCATTGTTCCAAGATGGTATGACATGTTTATCCCCGCGAAGCGGCAGAACGAGGGCAAACTCGCTTATGCCCCGAATGTCACCATTGGTGCAGATGAAGCGCAAGCAGCAGCAGCAGCAGGAAACCTTGAAGAGGCACACTCAGAAGGTGCGACGGAGAGGAAGGATTCTCCTATATCGCCAGAAAACGAGCTCATTACCACGGAGGAAAAGAAGGCCACCAACTGAAACCACTCTGCGGGTTCATTTCTCATCTTTTTCCTTTATCTTTTCTTCTACTTCGGATGGTAAATACCTGTTGGAGGATCCGAAAGCATTGAACCAGAAAAAAAAAGACTATTGGAGCTGCGCCATGAGGAAGGCCAGTCTCCGAACCTTACTTCGCGTCGGCCCACCGCCAACTTGTCCCAGCCCGGACTAACATTGATGACAAAGATCATCCATATTGATGCGTCTGATTGAGCGTTGACTGTGAATTGCAAGACTTGGCTAATTTCAGAAGTGTGACAGACCCGCTTCCTTTCCCCGTTAAATGTCGCCGCAACACCGCCGAGATAGGACCTGCCAATTGCTCTCGCACAGATTATCGCGCCAGGCTCACCCGTTGAGAAATACTTGATTACCGGGATGCTAGAAGATATCTTGCCATCTTCACAGCCGACGTTCTTCACAATCTCAAACAAACAGGAATCAGCCACTAGCTATACATCATAATCTAACATCCCCGAAGCACCTTATTCTTTTCTTTTAGCTCATTCCAAACTTCTTCTGGAGACAAAAAAGCCATGCGATCATTTCTGTCTACAAATCCGATGGGTTTAGTGGAACAATTTCAACCACAATATCCCAAATCTTCGTTGGGGTTGTCTCGGGGTACTGGGAAGTGCCGGTTTGCGAACCAAAGCTACATGGTAGGTATACATATCTTTCACTGATTAGCGTTTACGTAGTTGAGCAACTGGCATCATATTTGGAAGAACCTTTCGTCCCTAATGTCGTTGTTTTGACGGGAGTGCCTGGCGTGTTCAATCTGTCTGGTGATAGACCCAGCAAGCGTCCTCGAGCGGAGGTGCCAAGGTCTGGACAAGGGTACCCGAACATCCCGGATCTGCGCTCGGGGTCTCCAACAACGTCGCAACATTTGCAAAGTTGTTTGAGCCGAGGTTTGTGCCGCCATTTGGAGTTCCACGAGTGCAGCGTGCGGGGGAAACGGTATCTCGGTCCCTCGGGTGCCCGTGCATACTCAACTCGAATCAACCGCTCCAACTCGGTAGGCAAGGTACTGTTCATCTATTCAAAATCCCTCCTTCCGTGAAGTGAGAGCATATGTACTTCTGTATTGATAAACAACCTCCAAACTTCATCATGCCTCTGCGAACCAATCTGCCCGGACATCTAGCCTCTCGCGCCAATGGTACGGCACGCATTGCGTCGGCCTCGGGGTCGGCGGCAGACAGACGAGGGGGGTTGGTAGAGCTAGCTCGGGACGAAGATGTCCAGTACATCGTCGGTGACTGGATGTCAGAATACAACATGGCGCTTAGGGGTGGTGCGAAGGCCGACGACCCTCTGAACTCGGCAGAATTTGAGCCTTCTTTCCTCGAGGCGATTGAGCCGGCCCTGAAATACCTCGATGCGCGGCGGATCAAAGTCGCGGTCAATGCTGGTGCGAGCGATACGAAGAAACTACACGATGTCTTGGTCGACATGATTGCAGAAAAAGGTTTAAAGCTGAAAGTCGCGTGGATAGAGGGAGATGAAGTGATAGATGTTGTTCAAATAGGGCTCAAGTCAGGGGACGGGTTCAAGAATCTTACAACAGGTATGACTGCAATTCTAAAGGCATTCAAATGGAAAAGCTGATATCACAAGGTGAAAGCATCAAGGACTGGCCGTATGAGCCCATTTACGCGCAAGCCTACCTCGGATGCTGGGGTATAGTCGAAGCCTTCAAGCAAGGCGCTCATATCGTCCTCTGCGGAAGAGTAGCAGATGCTTCACCCACCGTTGCATGTGCCGCCTACCACCACGGGTGGAAAAGGAGCGACTTTCCACAGCTTGCACACGCGCTTGTGGCAGGTCACTTCATCGAGTGTACCACCTATGTGACAGGCGGCAACTTCTCTGGGTTCAGGTCACTACCTGGAACATCTGTTGATCTTGGATTTCCGATTGCATCCGTCGAAGGAACCGGAGAGTTCACAGTTTACAAGCAAGCAAAGAAAGGGGGTATGGTTACACCTGAGACGTGTAAGGCCCAATTGCTCTATGAAATCCAGGGGCCTTATTACTACAATTCCGATGTTGTCGCCATCCTTGACAACATCAAGATGGATCAGGTCGAAGAGAACAAAGTGTAGGTGACACGCATAAAACCACTTAGCGCATGCTAATAACATTCAGACGGGTGTTCAACGTTGGGCACATTAAACCACCCCCAACGACAAAGGTTGGTATCACTGCAAAGGGGGGATTCCAAGCTGAAGCACACTACTTCCTCTGTGGACTTGACATACCCGAGAAGGCTGCTTTGTTTGAGCGCCAACTCAGGCACGTCTTTGACGAGTCCAAGTTTTCCTGCCTCAAATTTCGTACAAACGGTTCATGCCCTCTCAATCCTTCGAACCAGGATGCAGCGACCGTTGACCTGCGCATCTTTGCTCAAGCCCGCGACGAAGACACGCTATCACCACTGAAGTTCCTCAAGCCAATGGTCGACAACATCATGCAAAGCTACCCAGGTGCAACGTTCCACATGGACACGCGACAAGCCTTCCCCAGGGAGTATTACGAATACTGGGTCAGCATCATACCTCAAAGTGCCGCTAAGCACGTGTGCCATCTTCCGTGGAAGGACAAGCGAGTGAGCATCGATCCGCCGTCGGATACGGTAGACTTTGTGTACAACCAACCGACGTATGAGACCAAGGATCCGATCAACGTGACCACCCTCGGGCCGACGACTCGGGCACCGCTAGGGTATGTCGTGCACGCGAGGTCAGGTGACAAAGGTTCAGACAGCAACGTCGGGTTCTTCGTGCGAAACGCGGATGAATGGGATTGGTTGAGATCGATATTGACGGTCAGCAAGATTCGAGAGTTGCTGGGCGAGGATGACACGGGGAAGCCCATCTTCCGATTTGAGCTTCCGCATCTGCATGGTCAGTCGATTCACCCCAAAATTTTCCTGACCATTGGCTAACGTTTAATTACTTTAGCTGTGCACTTCCTACTGAAGGATCACCTTGATAGGGGAGTCACTTCTAGTTCTTCCTATGATTTTCTGGGCAAGAATGTGGCTGAGTACTTGCGCTGCAAACATATCGATATTCCAAACAGGTTCTTGACCCGTGGGAGGATTTAAGAGACTGGAAGGAGACAATTAAGGGTGGTTGGGATTAGTCCTTATTGTGTATTTTTTGTGTCGATGAGGCCCGACGTCACTGAAAATGTACGGGGTTCCCTGGTAGACGCTTGCCTCATGAGGCGCAGGCCATTCCTCGGTGTACCACCTTGAGCACCTACGCCTCAAAGATTGTTAAGTAGAAGGATAGGAAACGGTTGGGCCCGTCGATCGTTTTTAGCTCGGTCTTTCTTGAATCTGGAGAAGGGTCTACCCCGCAAATCCTTGATGAGAGGGTGTCCTGTCAGCCTGTTGGACTAATGAGGCCACGAATGGTGTCGTTTGTGAGACAGACTTTCCCTTGCAAGCTTCGATCAGGCTTCCCGAGAGAAGATGATAGGATTCAGCCCCACATCCTTTGGCTTTCCTCAATTCTCATGCGGTGTTGAGAGCAGCGCCTCCCTAATAACGATTACATCGCCCCAGCTTAATGATTGTTTGAAAGGCAACCTGCATCATCCCTACGCTCAGATTGTTTGCCGATGACCCTTGTCCAGTACATACATCATTTCCTGCTCATCCAAATAACGATCAACGGTGCCTGGTTTACGATGTCAGGCACGGTTTGCCTGGTCCTCACTATCCCGCATCCTTACCGACATTCAGACCCAATTCACGTGGGAGGATCTGAAACTCTACTGGGCACGGCAGGGACCCGAAAGCGGAATGGGGTGACGCGATGATGATCAAGTGGCGGGACGAAAATCAAGGCTGGGCAGCGAGTGCTCAGCCAGGCACCGCCCGCACCTCTCGGCTGTCGAACAAATCACCGAGCGGGTTGATGCTGCCGGATGCGCGGTCCACATTGCCGGAATAGGCAGTTTGGCGTGCCGCTCAACCCGCGGATCACTCCCTCCGCACGCCGGAGCGGCTGCCCCGCGCGCACCGGGAGCCCGGGGTAGGGCATCTAGAGCATGCCAAGTTGTGATGCGGCAAGGGCCAAGGGAGGGAGAAAACGCCCTAAACGCGCAAGCGATCCACTGACCCGCTTTGCTTCACGGGATGCTGCAGGGTGCAGCTCAAACAGATGATGGGTGGCACGTTCCGTTGGGCTGACCCAGACAAAAGTTGAGGCTTTGCAGTGTGTCACGTTAGGGTCAGGCGAATTCAGCGCCACGATCTTGCGTACCCAAACGTCATTCCTGACAGGTTTTATTTAAGAAAACATACTTCCAGCCTAGGTATTCATGATCCTTCTCTAGCTGAACAACACCCATCAAGCACTCAACGGGGCTCAAAATACCATCTCTCTTACTCAAATTTATTCAGCTACAGACTCTCGACGCCTCAGTATACACCTAAGTCACGATCAAAATGCCGACCCGTTTGTCCGAAGCTATCAAGCAAGATCACCGCAGGATCGAGCAAGCATACCGATACATCCTCACGGCAGCTACGCAAGAAGACAAGCTTCGCTGGAGGAATGAGCTTGCTCTCGAGCTTGCAAGACATTGTATTAGCGAGGAACAAGTGCTTCTCCCAGTTCTGAAGCTCCGTCTTGCCGACGGCAGCTCGAGGTGCGAGAAGAACTGCACAGACCGACAGAGCGTAAGCCTCCCCGTTGTCCTCGAGGTAACACAGTTGTGAGCAGACGCTAACTCCAGTGATCACTAGTTGAAGGAGAAGATCTGCAAATTGAAAGCCATCCCCGTTGACGATGCGAGCTTCGAGCCCCAACTGAAGAGCCTCTGGGTAGACATGGCCGCCCATGTTCGCGATACCGACACTCAAGATGTCGCCCGACTGGAAGAATGCCTTAGCATTACCGAGTCTGAACAACTGGCTGAAGAGTTCCGCAACACGATGTTCTTCGCCCCGACCCGAAGTAACCCGGCCGCCTCACACGGACCTCCATCAAAACTGATAACAGATTTCTTGGCGACGAAGGAAGGAACCATTACCAACGCGGATCCCATCGTCGGCGGTACTCAATAGAGTGAATTGACGTAAATCGGATGGGAAACACGACTCACGACGTCATGATAAGATGAAAACTGTAAACAGATGCCTAGAAGACTCATAATTACTCATCATGTCTCCCAACAATCATGTGTGTTTGTGCTCTCGGAACGCACATGTATGTATGCGCAGATCGTGACCATCGTATCAGATGCAACTACATCCAAAGTAGTATTTAAGAAGAAGGCTGGAACTATTCTCCGAATGTCCCTTATAATCTGCCCAAAAGGTCCCTGCAGACTGCAGGTCTCGGCGCTGTAATCCGGCTGGCTCGGTGCGGAGTTGATGCCCTTAGGGCCCACGGTCGGATCCACCCACCGGAGTTTCTTCCGACACATTCCCATCATTTTCACGTCATGGCTAGGCCATGTGAACATCAGTCCCGGGAGATCCAACTTTTTCTGTGATTCAAACTTTCTGCCTTGATATTCGCGTATCTTAGAAAATCGACAACTTGGCTTCGATTGTTACCGGTGCCCTCCCAGATGTTCGGCGACTGACTTCGCCGGTGGAGTCTCCTCGGATTGTCCTCGCGAGCTCTCCAATTCTCCCCGTTCGCTTTGGTCCTGTGTCAAGCTGTTTAACAGACCCAAAATCATCAAGTCCTATGTCAAGTAAACACTAATGAGGACGATTAACATGCTGCCCCAGAGTTATTCAGACTCAAAAACCTGTTATTTTGTTGGGTCATGCATGTCAAAAACGACGAACACCTGCCGCTTCACATGGGGGAATGATCCACCCCACCACTTTTTGAAATGGTTATCTGACTCAAATCATTGGTTTAAAAACATCATCGAGACGGAATTCCAACGTTGCCAAGGACCTGACATCAGAAAGTGATCCACGAAGCTACGCTGAAGTGGCAACAAAAGTAATTAGTCGCTGCAACGATCCGCAATCTGTGTACTCTAGTAGGGTCCTCCTCCAAGGGCCCTTCCGGACGAGTCGAGCTGAAACTGGGTATATAAGCTTAATTGCAAGAATGATCTGGGTGATCCATCTTGCTTTCAATCTCGAAGTCCACTTCCCAACTCACTCCAAGCAACCGAATCCAAGATGACACACCGAAGCGGATACAGAGACAATTACCCGCCTCATCTCCACAGGCATCATTCCCCAACATATTCAGACTACACAAGCGACCGGCCAGACTACAGCCCGACAAGGGATGCTGGCGCAGTGCGTGTCGCTCAAAGACACTACGAGTACCCTGACCGCAGCGGGCAGATCGAAGTCTATGAGAGCGGCAAATATCGACCTCAGGAGTATTACTATGACGAGAAGCCATCGCATTCCCGGCCGAGGTCAAGAGACTATGAACAGGATCGTGGAAACAGGCATCATCATCACCATCACCACAGCAGTCGCAGCAAAAGAAGACACTCGAGTGCAGGCCCGAACTGGAGTCAGGCTGCCATCGCCGCAGCTAGCGCCGGTATCATCGAGGCCGGATTGTCGAGAAAGGACAAGGATCGCACTGCCAGAGTGATGACCGCCGCAGCAGGCGCCGGAGCTATTGATGCCGTCGCTGGGAAGAACAACGAGAAGACAAGCAAGAGTTGGGAGCACATCGTGGGAAGCACTGTTGGCGGGCTGGTCGTTGACCGCGTCGCGCATGGATCTGGACGACGATAGAGTGATGAAAATGTGAAACTCATGACGATATGAACGGCCATGTAATTTACTTAGATTCTACCGACTGGTTACGTGTAATGACTTCAGCGTTATTCAATGCTCCATTACCCACCCGACGCTCCATCTGAATTATGCAACGGCGCAATCACTTCTTTCTGAAAGGGGTCCTTGGTTTATGGAGTGTTCGCCTGACGTCGAATGTCATCAATTTATTTACAAAGGGTGTGCTTCCATGAACCATAGTTTTTGCGTACATGTAGGAGCTAGTTTCCAAACATCACGCGGAAAATCGGGCACCGGTGCCGGTATTGCGACCAAGTCGCGTTTCTGATTGATTTAGTCGTCTGAACGCTAAGCTTTTAGACACGCGATTCGATGAGGGCGACATGGATGGTGAGATCCCCGCCAGGCGAACCATGGTTGGATATACCTCGGGCGCCAAACGATTCGCGGGGTTTCAACAAGCCTCAATCTAAATGCCGGATGAGACTGCCCCGCCAAGCCAACTTCGTCCACTGCCGACATCGACAGTCCTCCTGAAATGCAACGACCTTCCTCCCAGAGCAACGGATGCAGATGCACCGGGGGCGAATCGCAGGTTAGTCTGTTTATATGTCAGACCTAGTCCTCTTTGGCCTTTGGTCCAGAGCAGATATGCAACGTCTAGCTCACGGGCTTGAGATATAAAGACCAAATTAGTCTCCAGTCTGCTCAAGGCCAACTTAATGTTTGTATCAAACCATCGAAGCCAGCCAGCATGAAGTTCTTCAGCCTTCTCGCCGCAGTCGGTCTCTCTCAGGCCCACACCATCTTCGTCTCCTTGGAGGCTGACGGTGTGAACTCTGGAGTGTCCCAGGGTATCCGAACCCCTTCATACGATGGCCCCCAGACAGATGTCACGTCCCAGTACATCGCATGCAACGGCCCACCGAACCCGACTACCCCGACCGACAAGGTGATCAGCGTCACCGCCGGATCAACCGTCACTGCCATCTGGCGGCACACTTTGACCAGTGGTGCTGACGATGTTATGGATGCAAGCCACTTGGGACCTACTATCACCTACATGAAGAAGGTCAGCGATGCGAAGACTGATACCGGTATCGGTGACGGCTGGTTCAAGATTCAAGAGGATGGCTATAACAACGGTGTTTGGGGCACCTCGAACGTCATCAACAACCAAGGCCGCCAGTCCATCACTATCCCGAAGTGCATTGCGAGTGGCCAATACCTTCTCCGAGCTGAGATGATTGCCCTGCACGGCGCCAGCTCATACCCGGGAGCTCAGCTGTATATGGAATGCGCCCAGATCAACGTCGTCGGCGGAACTGGGACTAAGACCCCGTCGACCGTCAGCTTTCCCGGTGCTTACAAGGTAAAGAGCGCATCCGTTGAATGTATAAACTTTGACTCTGACACCATACTTAGGGAACTGACCCCGGCATCACCATCAACATCTACTACCCGCCAGTAACATCCTACACGATCCCCGGACCTGCTAAGTTTACTTGCTAAAGGGAATGATGGATGAATTATGCCTCCAGAATGATCAGATGGGCAACATATCGTGTCTCAAGACTACTTATCGTCATGATGATTCCCTAGCATCCAGTATTGTCAGAGACTAGATGTAAACGATGGTCGGCAACATTTGGGCAGGAGATAGTCCATATGATCAAATTGAGACAACCCCTTAGTGGAATTGAAGACAGCCCACGGAGCTGGCATCTATGTCAATAGCTTCCATGCAACCTTTGATGTGGCCTCCCTCAATGCTTCTTGACTTGTAGATGTAAGACCGTCGGCAAGGCGGATAAAAGGGGCTCAGCCAGATGATATAGGGGTCAGTTGAAACCAGACTCATTACCTATTCAATCCATTCCCCCGGGGGGTTCGTTTTCATTATGGAGTACGATATTGCTAATGACCGAAGGCAGCGGACTTACATGTCCGCGGTGGGTACACGTTCGGACATGCACGTCCGAGTATGTCCGGCGGGGCGCGCTTGTCTTCTCACATATAGGAAATATGTATGACTTGACTAGTGAAGAAGCTAGATTCCGTGCCTTAACACGACTAAAAGAATCGCATTCCTTTTTACAAACCATTCCATCCAAAGTTGATGCTGTCACAGTTTACAGACTTGGCCGTTATTGCTTTTCGCGCGCATTACAACATTGAACCGTCCTACTCCGTCGCGAGTCATCAACAAAATGGACACTAGCACCAATAATGTTCAAGTCTCCCCTAATGAGATCAGAGCAATGTTTTCAATTGCATTGTCTGAAATGTACCGAGCAGAGGTTCCTCAATACGGATCACTGGTAGACATTGTGTCGAAGATCAATCGTCAGCAAGATCAGAGCGCTTCGAACAATGCAAAACACCGTCTGGAGGTTGAGAGACACGGCGCAATTCGTCTCGGCACCGCCGCTGAACTTCAAATGATACGGCGCCTCTTTTCAATCATGGGCATGTATGCGGTCGGCTACTATGATCTCTCAGTTGCTGGTCTACCTGTCCATGCGACTTGTTTCCGGCCTCTTACCAGCGACGCACTCGCCCACAACCCCTTTCGCGTCTTCACCTCTCTGCTGAGGCTAGATCTCATCAGCGATGACGAGTTGCGCTTGTGCGCGGACAGTGTCCTGAGTAATCGGAACATCTTCACGCCTCGATGCATCCAACTTATTGAAGAGTTGGAGACCCTCACGTCAGTGCCCAAAGCAAAAGCAGACGAGCTCATCATTGAGGCTCTGGAGACTTTCAGCTGGCACAAGACTTCGACGGTCGATCTACAGACGTACAGACGGCTTCAAGAGGCTCATCCGTTGGTTGCCGATGTGGTGTGTTTCAAAGGACCTCATATCAACCATCTTACGCCTCGGGTTTTGGACATCGAGGCGGCCCAGCTTGAAATGGTCAGGCATGGCCTACGGGCCAAAGACACGATAGAGGGGCCGCCATCCAGGCAGTTCCCCATTCTCCTCCGGCAAACCAGCTTCCTCGCTCTCGAGGAGGAGATTGCATTTTCCGATGGGTCCGAGAAAGGTGGTAAACACAAAGCTCGATTCGGGGAGATTGAACAACGAGGCATGGCTCTGACCCCCAAAGGACGGTGCTTATACGATGATTTGTACCGCAATTTCACGCGCGAACAGGGGCAAGGATCTTCAAAAGAGTCTGTCCTCATGAAGGTTTTCCAGGACTTTCCTGACGATCTAAATACCTTACGTCAACAACAGCTCGCATACTTTACCTACCGTATGGTTAGAAAACCCGAATCTAGGATGTTTGGTTCGGACGATATTGACGCTTTGGTGATGTCTGGAATCCTAGAGTATGAGCCCATCACTTACGAGGACTTTCTCCCTGTGAGTGCGGCAGGAATCTTCCATTCAAATCTCGGCTCAGGCGCCTTCAAAGCCAGCGCCATCTCTTTGGAAGACCAAGAAGCTTTCGAGAAAAGTCTCGGCTGCGAAGTACTTAACAGCTTCGACCTGTATCAGAGCATGGAGAAGACATCTATTCAGGACTGCCTCGAAATGTTGAACACATGTAAATAGATTGTCGACTAGTATAGTTGTAGCGAGCCAAGATTTGTTTCCTATACTCATGAAGTGAGTATCCCACTTGTCGAGAATTTGATGGCTGGGTGATCCAAGTAAGGTACTTTCCGGTATTTCTGGGGGGTCAGGTAGCCATAAAATCGATCCAACTACTTCAAACTCATTAATTTAGCAAGGCAAACTGGCCCTCAGGGCACGTCCGATGCATCTTAGAGACTTGAGCGTAAATATTCACGTTGAAAATCCCCTCGACACTATCGTTTGTGTAGAAGAAAGCTGGCTTTCATATAATATATGATGTACATCGCTATTTATCCATATTGCTTTGGTGAAGGCTGACGTTACCTGAACTTTCAAGAGCAAAGTCGACTGCCGCTCGAGCATGGACAATGCTGGTGTCAATAACTGGCACGGAGATATGCTGTTCCTTGACTAGAATTCCAAACTCCGTGCATCCAAGAATGATAGCCTCTGCCCCTCGTGCTATTTGATCGTCAATAGCCGCCTGGAACTTGAGTCTCGTTTCCTCCAAGAAGATGTTTTTGGCCAGTTCGTTGTAGAGAGCGTGGTGCACATTCTCTTCATGATCTCCCTCGGCCACCAAAACCTGCAACCCATATTTGTCTTTCAGGCGTTCAACGAAGTAGGTACCTCGCATCGTGTAACGGCTGCCAAGCAAGCCCACGGTCTTGCATCCCATTTCGACAACCCTCTCAGCGGCGACATCAACAATATGGATCATTGGTAGGTCGACGTTTTTCATGATGAAGGCGTCGGCGGTGTGGACCGTGTTGCATGCTAGGAGAAAGAAGTCGGCTCCAGCAGTCTTCAGCTTATTTGCCTCGGCGGCAAGAAGCCGTCCGACCTCATCCCAACGTCCCTCCGCCTGGGCTTTCTCGATGAGTGCGAAGTCCGTTTGCGCGAGAACAAGTTTTGGGGTGTGAAGGCTGTCGTTTCCATTCCGCTTTTTGAAGTATTCGTGGATTTCTTTGTAGTAAACCAAGGTGCTAGGCCAGGCAATGCCGCCCACAATGCCAATTGTTTTCAATGATGTGCAACTTGAGCCTGGTTGGTGATTAGATTTTGAATGATGTCTGGATACCATCTGGAGACAATTTAACTTACCGACGAGCTCAATGTTTCTAACTTGTAGATCTTTAAAGATCCAAAATTGATTGACGGGCTAACAAGTGCTCGCTAATAAAACTGATTCGATCCATGGATGTCTACCAGCGAAGCTCGCAACCAGTTCCAAAGAGAAAGTGGGGCCCGGTTGCTTCAAAGTCCGATTCGGACATCAAAACATCCGAGGTAAAGCTGCGGATATCTCCTCGTCGCAGCATCGCCGAACCCTGTGTCGCGCAGATCTGATTGCAACAATTCCGAGGGAAACATAGCCAGGAGTTTCTATTTCCCAGAGACCGAGTCTGGCCAAGTGACTTCGTCCGGGGCTTTGCATTCTGATCCGATGACGACCTCGGCAAATGCTCGGGATTCTCCGTTGTCGTCGAGAAGAAACGGAACTCGAGCCGGAGCCAACACAGGCATCTGCCACACTTGCAGTAACTGCCGAAAAAGAAAGGTGAAATGCGACGGTCAACGTCCTCGTTGTAGCTCATGCCGAACGAGAGACTTAGCCTGCGACTATCCAA
This sequence comes from Colletotrichum cordylinicola, assembly GCA_027406065.1. NCBI lineage: Eukaryota > Fungi > Ascomycota > Sordariomycetes > Glomerellales > Glomerellaceae > Colletotrichum > Colletotrichum cordylinicola. Next base: position 6,246,953 of record JANVYD010000003.1, on the reverse strand, counting down.
AAGATGCAAGAAAGACAGCGGTTCGGACAAGAAGGGAAGATGTCAAGTCCCTGCAGAAACAGATCGAAGATCTAAGGAGACAAGTTGGAGACTCGCCAAGCCCTTCTGCTTCTCAGACAGCAACCAATCAGGACGAATCTTATATCCTCGAACGGCGTAATGATACGGGCATTGAAACGGCTCAAGCAGAAGAATTGACGGCGTCGGCGCAGTACGGAACTACCTATCTCATTTTTGACTCCGGACCATCGACACCTAATAGAAGCCCATTCGCGCGTAGACCCCCTGGCTCTACCGCAACTCTCACCGGAAGCGTACTCTACACACAAACTCCGGCGCCTGCTGATGAGCCATCGACAGGAGGAACCCAAGATGGCCAAGACGACACCCAGGAAGCTGAAGAAGTGCAAGTCTACGGAGCTACAAGTCTATTGCATGACCACACATCGAGATCACCATTTGTCAATGCGCGACAGCGACTTGCGGAAAATAACCCCCTGGTGTATAAAGAGGCTATAAAAGACCGGCTTTTGTCAAACGCTGCTATTAGAAGGCAGGAAGAGCTGATGCTTCATTCATCACCAAGCATCGCAGCCAACATTGACTTCGATGGGGTCCCAGTAGACACCGCGATGCATCTGCTGGATTTGCACTGGAACCGGCAACACCTTTCGTATCTTCTGACATATCGGCCGGCGGTCATGGACAGTCTCATCAGGAACGGTCCTTACTCCAACAAACTTCTGTTGAACGCTATATACCTACAGAGCAGTCTGTATAGTGACCGCACTTGCCTTCGGCTCAACTCAGAAGATCCACAGAGCAGAGGAATGGCATATTACAACCGTTTCAAGGTTTTGCTCGCCGATTATGTTGACAAACCCACAATACCTACTGTTGTGGCCCTGTTGACATGCGGTGCCTGCTTGGTGCCTCGCGGCCTGCAGAGTGCCGGCTGGATCTTCTGCGGCATTGGATATAGGATGCTCACCGACATCGGTTGCCATCTTGATGTTCAAACAGCTGCCATTGACAGTTCAAACTACCGCACCTCTGCTATTGATCTGGAGCTTCGGAAAAGGGTTTACTGGGGGGCATATATAGGAGACATGCTCCAGTCCCTCTTTCTGGGGAGGTTTCCCACTATGCCTGAAGTACATGGAACCATCTCTAGAGAATACCTTGACTCTTATGAAGAGCTGGAAGAGTGGAAGCCATACATCGATCCTTCGCTGGAGCCCTTGGGTATTCACGTATCGTCCTATCAACCGCGGCCCTCATATGCCCTCAGCACCTTCCAAAGCCTCCTTGGGCTGTGCGACATCATGGGCCGAGTAATCCGAGCCTTTTACTCGACAACCAGTGCAGAAACCTCCAGGGAGACCCTGCTAGAGGAGCGAGACAAGGTCAGGGAGCAGCTTTTGAGGTGGAAAGCGGACCTCCCAGAGTGGCTCCAATTCGAGCCAGGGGTTGATGCCACTCCGCCACCACATCAGATCACACCCCAGTAAGTCGTCCTTTGCCTGAACCCGGTCTATTTTCGCTAATATGAACAAGTGCCATATTTTGGGCCTTGATCATCTTAACTGAGCAGGCATTCCTCAATCGCGGTCACTTCACGTTCACTTTGGACACTGAATCGAAAAAAGAGGCCGAAGAGAGATGCCTCAACGCCGCTTTCCGTATTTGGAGACTCGTTGAGGTTTACAAGCAGACCTTCACCCTCCGACGGGCTCAGTATGGTATATCATATGCAAGCTACTGTGCTGTCGTTGTTATTCTGCAGCAAACCGGTCAGGATCCTGAGGAGCATATCAACTGCATCCGTTTCTTTTGGTTGGCGCTGCTTGAGTATCAGAAAGGATGCAATTACGGCCTTAAACGACCTTTGAAGTTGCTCAAGTCTCTCATGCTTCGCTTAGAAAAGGTCGCACAGAACATCGACATGGAAGACCCCGCAGACGAGATTCAAAATCTTCCAGGCAAGTTGCCCAACCGTGGTACTGAGTGTATTAATAATCCGTCCACAGACCTCCAAGCAGATCTTGACCCCGTCTTCAATTCAATGTTCAATCAGGGGAGCACCATGCCCTCGATGGAAAAGGGCGGATGGGATGTCCCTACTAATCCTGGAGCCTTTGGCGAAGATGTTGATTTTGGTATTGTGGAAGATAGCGTCTTCGGGTTTTACATGTAGTTGGTTGCAATACAGGCCGGGCTTTCGATATTCAGGATGCCCCTTTCTGTTATCGAAATCGGCTACGCTGTTATGTCATACCAAAGTAGGCTCTATCAATTTCGGCTTGAATTTTGTCATGCGACCCCTTCGTACTTCAATTCCATCACAGCCGCATTTCAGGCGCCTGACATTTGTGTCCTGTTGGTACTGGGGTCCTAACCATCTGTGCCACACAGCACATTAGACCGAATCATGCTGGTACAAGGGGCACCTGGGTTCTAGAACATGTGTAGGAACTGACTTGAGGTGTGGTATCGGCTTGGCAATGGGGCAACAAATGGGTTGCGGCCGCTTCCAGGAGTTCCTTTCCCGGGAACTCGGCAACGAGGAGCTCCCAGTCGTCAGCTACTGAGAGCAGCTTGGAAACCACATCCCTCTTCTGTGCTCTGTTCTTGAGTCCACCCAAAAGCGATTAAATTAGTGCGCCTAATGGTGAAAGCAATCATAGTTGTGTTTGTCTAAGACTATTGTCTTGTGCGCAGTCTCGAAGGATTGCCACATATGAGGCTTGTTACCAATTCGCCATTCACGACCAGGGTCCTCATGGTTCACTCCACGGATGCGACATGATGACTCTAATTATCAATGCAAGACCTTGTTTCAACCACGTGGCGCAGCAAGGGTTGGTTCTCTTCGCCATCTTGAAAATGAGGGTTGCCCCAACCTGATCAAAAAAGCCACCCTACTACAGGGCATTTTTGTGAGTCTACCTTTGGCAATCTACCTTTCAACAAAGACATGTGCGATGCCACATAGTCATGTGGGACGTATCTCGAAGTTTGGGTGGCTTCAGCATCCTTTTCCGCAGAAAAGCGTCTTGTAGCCCGACGGTGGAATACGGAGAACTCCAGAGGCTAGAGACGAGATCAGAAGGTTTTCCACTTCGATGAAGCCCCTCTTGCTGGCCTGCAGTAGTGCCTCATTAAACCCGAGAAACGTGCGCAAAATCAGCAGATTTCTCATCTGCCACTTCTCAAGCTACCTCTGCACCATCACTGCCGTTGGTAGCACCCTTGTTTCTCATGTCCAGGCCCCTGGACGCCGGGCCCCGGCCGATGCAGTCGACGTTGAAAACTCCACCTTCTCCACATGGACTGGCCAGGAAGCTGATCCTCTGGCTGTTCCGGTGTCCTTCGCCGCACGGATGGCACACTCTATTGAGACGAAATCGATCTGGCGAGATGGGAGCCCGTTAAGTGGGATCCGTTGTTGACATCCTGTCTATGCTTCCAACCACTGAATTGACTTGCCCAGCAGTTTTCGCGGCGGGGTGCCGACATCTCGAAGGCCATGGCAAACACAAGAGCCACTTTTCACCCCGGCCCTATGGCTCTGTACGCAACTAATCGTCCCAATTAGGATGGTGGTGCGGCCTGGGAATCGCGAGGTTCCAACAGCTTCCGGCGGGCGTCCTGCAGGGGCAAATGACAGCCGCAGCCGACGACATTGGATGTTGCCGATGCTACCGCACATTGCATGCAGATGTACTATCCGAGATAGTACTCACATAAATATGATCATGCAGCCACGGCATGAGCTCAAGATTGTCTTCTCTCGTCCCCATCGCTCTCTTCTGCTTCGTCAGTCAATCGAGAAGAGACCCGCGACCACGAGCATTCAAGGTTCAGTACTGATCGCTCCGTTCATTCTTTAATTTTAATACTTTTCTTTACTGCCAATCATGTCTGCCCGTATTGCTGCCTTCTTCGGCACCCTGACCCTTGTGGCAGCGGCCGCCATCCCCGATAGCGCTGCAACCAGCGTCATTGAGAGAGACGTAGTCATTCTGGGAGGAGGTGCTTCTGGCTCTCACGCTGCCGTGCGACTTCGCGAGGACTACAACAAGACTATTGCCATTGTTGAGAAGAAGAACCGTCTGGTGAGTCTTATTTCCCGCTTTGCGTAAATACTAAGATACTTCTACTAACTGATGCTGCGAAGGGAGGTCACGTCTCGAGCTATGACGACCCCGAGACCGGTAAGCCCTACGATGTTGGTGTTTACTCTTACACCGACTACACCGGGGCTCGTGAGTTCGTCGAGCGCCTCAACATTCCGATCCAGGACCCCGTTCGTCTTGCCTTGACAACGACCTACGCCAACTTCGACACGGGCAAGAAACTGAACTATTCTGCTCCCGCGTACAACCTTACGCAAGCCGGATTGGCCAAGTACCTTGCTCTTTGCGAGAAGTACGAGGCGTTCATCCTTCCCTCTTACGAGAACTTCCCCAATGCGTCCGTTGGTATTCCGGAGGACCTGACTCTCAAGTTCTCCGACTTCGTCGCGAAGTACCAGCTGGAGGCCGCAGTCCCTCGAGTTTTCCAGGTCACTGGCTTGGGAATGGGCAACCTTGGTGACATGACGACGTTGTACGTTATGCAGGCCTTTGGCGCCCCCATCACTCGCTCCTTGCTGGGCACTATTGGATCTTTCGTGCCTGTTTCGCTCCGCAATCAGGACATTTACGACGCTATTGCCGATCTTCTCGGAGATGATGTTCTCTACTCGTCGACTGCTATCAAGACTGCCCGTACCGAGGAGGGCGTTGAGGTTCTTGTCAAGGGTGCTGACAACACCCGCACTCTCATCCGTGCTAAGAAGCTCCTGATCTCGTTCGAGCCCACCCTGGACAACCTTAACGGCATCGACATCGACGAGCAAGAGACGTCCATCTTCGAGAAGTGGCAGTGGTCTTCGGTCTACGCTGGTGTCGTTTCCCACCCGTCTCTCCCTGACAGCACGGCTTACACCAACCTCAACCCCGCCAACTGGCTTTCCCTTCCTCGCACTCCCTTTGTCGATGGCTTTTCCTACCTCGGCTCTGACAACTTCCGCGTCCTCGTTGCTGCTACTGGAGACCTGGAAAGCTGCGAGGCTCAAAAGATGGTCAAGAAGGCCCTCAGTCTCATGGCGGATGCCGGGACCATTGCTAGCCTCGGCAACGAGCGTCCCAACATCAAGTACTGGTCCAACCACGGCGCCATGCATCTGCATGTTTCGCCCGAGGAGCTCAAGGCCGGCTTTATCACCAACCTTTACGCCCTGCAAGGACGCAAGAGCACCTTCTTCACTGGTGGTGCCTGGACTGCTCAGTTCTCGACCATTCTTTGGGCGTACAACAACCAGTTTGTGCTGCCTAAGCTACTGGCGGAGTTCTGAGACAGCGATTGAAGAGACGAAGTGGATGTGAAGATGGTTTGAGCTATGGGAGGACGTAATTAGCATAGCATGCGATATGCATATTCTTCAGTAGCCCGAGCACATAATTCGAATCCGTACATATTGTGCCCACGCTTCCTTCGACCTAACCTTGATATTTCGCTGGTATGCATCATCGCCTCGCTGAACCATACCTACGCCATTTCATCCCCTTTGCAGGGTTTCTCCCAAATCTCAGTCCGCCACGAGTCTCGTTCTTCGCCACTTCCAGCCCCTCGTCTGCAAGACAGTCCAGACGGGACCAGGATCAGGGACGGAGGTCCAACTTCATCTGGAATGCATCTTCAGAGCAACGTCAGCGAGGAAGGACCAACACTAGGTTACATCGAAGTTGGACCTCGCCCCACCGGCGTACGTGCGTCCCGTCCGGGGCCCAAGCCGGGGCCCTGGTCGCCGGTCAACACAGGGACATTATCCGGACCAACGAGAACGCCATCTCGGGGCCAGCAACCGGCGCAGACTTCCCGTCAACCCGAGGCGGCCGACAGAAATATGCATGGAGTCGAGGACAACGCCACCTTTGAATCCGGCTCCGCATAAAATTGTAGTGACGCGAGTTTGTGCTGGTGTTTTTGACTAAGTTTTGTTCCGTTGCGGGTTGTTCGTATTTCATGTTTCTTGAGCCGACACGTAGGGCATATTCTGGAGCAACGTGCCATCATCTCATAGAAAGATCGTTCTCGTGCATGTGTTATTTGCGCTAGACTTCCCGTGCCTCCAGTGGCCCCAGTGTTCTGAGTGTTCTTTTCCACTTCAACCCTTGTTCCAACGAACATGTGGACGACAACCCTAGCTCCAACGACGACCAACGCCGAACATCCTTCTCGGCTCTCCAGGTCAAGTTTTGCACTCAGCCTTGGCGAAAGGAGCAGCAAATCTCGGTCAATTCGGGCAATCTGGCTGGAAAGTCAAATTGCCCGCACAGTTCTGATTCCTTTCAATTGAACGCCCGCAAGTCCATGGGCCATGATCCTTCTATTTTACAGTCACCTCCGTGGTTTTCATGATACCCTTGAAACTATTCCTCGTACCGCCTTGCAGAATCAACTCCTCACTGCCCGATCCCTCCCCAGTCTTGTCATTGTAGAACTTCGCCGTAGTCACCGTTGCTCCCTTAGCCGTTGGCATAGGGCAGTCGTCACTGTCTCCATCGCCCATTTCCCTGCCTTCCAGCTCGTACTGATCCCGGGCTACTCGCGGACCCATGCCACTGCGCATGGTATTGCGATGCTTGTGTCTCACTGCAGTTCCGCTCATGTGCGATCGGCTGCCATACTCGTTCGTGTAGTCATCGTATGAGGTGAGGCGCAGCATCTTGCTAACAAGGGGTCGGAGGGCGGGAGCGCAGGCCGCAATGATTCCGAACTGAATTTGGAGACTGATGAGAGGAGATGTTAGCATATCGCTGCAATTGGCTTCCCTTGTGCTACTCACAATCCCCAGACGAAAATGTGATAGTGAAATGTCTTGTCCATGTCGGAACCAAAAGCGATCTGGTAAACTGCCTTGATGATTCCCATGGCAACGGCACTTATCAAGTTGTCAGCAATGGTTGGGCAAGACTTTCATGCGCCCTTCTTACAGGTAGCCAAGGCTCAAGATGCCGATGACATAAAGTCGAAGTTTGAGCTTCATTTGGAGATTCCAAATAACAGGTACTGGGAGCGTGGCAAGAACAACGTCGGTAAAGATGTTGAGAGCTACGCTTCTTGTCAACAATCGTTTTATTGAACTTTGGGCTCACAGAGAAACCAACCAGTGTTAAGGACGCCGAGCTTGATAAACAGTGGCAAGGCCATACAGACGGGCTTTGGTTGGAGAGTCTTGTCCCAGTACCCTGACATCGGCTTGCAGTTGAGGAAAAACGGGAACATTCCGCCGATGCAGTAGACAACAGTCAAGCCTGCTTTCATCAGAAGACGTCCATCTTGGGGTTTAACTTTGACATCCTACCCATGATTGCCCATAACGACCATTGATACCATCTCTGGGTGCTCAGGCGGAGCAGGTTCAGAGCGATGGAGAGCTTGAGAAACATCATGCCGGCGGCTGATGATATGATGACGGACCAAAACGCAGCGTGTTGGAATTTGGTGTAATCGGCCGCATCGATTGTTCGATAATGTTTACCGAGGCCATATTGGGCTTGGATTATGAAGATGACCCAGCCACCAGCCACTGAACAGATCTGCAGAAGTTGAGGTCAGCTTGGGATCTTCTGCCACCAAAGAATGACTAGAACTGACGGCAGCAAGTATCATCGCCCAATCATCCCACCCAGGCGCCTTTATGACCAATATTCTGGCGTATAATCTTGCTCCAACGCATCCAAGAGCCAGAAAGTTGAAGATCGACACGACCACCAAGATCTGGGCGGTGTTGCTCTCAGAAGCCCATTCCGGATCCATTGGCGGGAGCGATGTGGCATTCGGGGCAGCCATGGTTGATGTGCTGGTCGATAACGGTGCCCGGGTATGAAACAATGCCGTTATCTGCGGTGGCCGCTCGAGACCTAGTCAACGACTAGTCGTCGCTGGAACGAGCTCAATGTCGAGAAGGTGATGAATCACGGAACCAGAAACGTTTGGAACACACCAGAAAAAAGGAAGGAAGATTACATCCGGCTTTAAACGTTAGCCTGTATGCAAGAGCAGGTTTGACGCTCGCCACCGAGCCGCATCAAAAAAGAAAGTCACGTAGATGCCTCAAGTGGTTGGTGGGCCGAGAACCGTCCACATTCATGTCCTCGACCCGACCTTCAGATTAGCCTCGCAGTTTCCCGCGTCCTCCCCATGCTTCACCCACTGTTCGTAGCGAGATATCTCAGAACCGCAATGGAACGATCCGAGTATCAGGTCCAGCACCAACAAAACGGATAGTCTGCAGATGCAGGCTCGCAAGCGACGGCGATGAAGGAAGTCTTGGCCGAAGGCACAGCTTCAGTCGCGCCACATCCCGTCGGTCTGTGTATGAACTCAGCAAGATCACCCTCGGATTTATGAAGAAGCTAGCTTGGATTCAGCAACGATGATCCGGTTTCCCATCCGGTTGTAGACCTGGACGCATCCATCTTGATCCCTATCATGTGTACGTGCACGCACATCCGCCGATTCGGTTCTGACAACCCGTACACCTTCAACGGGGCATCTAGAAGGGGCAAGTGCGACCTCGTCGACGTATCCATGTAATTCACTGTTGACTCCGAGTTCCAGGATTTTATGGCGAAATTTGATGAGCCAGTCCCTTGCAGATATGTCCAATCATAGAACATGTGTGACCATCAGTAACGAATGCCCGCATAAAGGTGGATAACACCAACAGCAGGCGAGTGAGTTCCGACAAGGTTGTTTCATGGACCAACGGACTGGCGTTGGAAATTTGCAGGGGTTAGAAAGAGACAAACATTCAAAAGGCCCAGGATAACCAAGGATTTTCAGCCACCTGCAGCTTCTGAGAATCCTGGAGGACGACCAACAGCATATCAACCACATACGAAGCAGCATGTCAATTTGGCCACCGCCTCAAGGGCACATCAATCGGACCATATGAACCAACAAGGGTTTGCATCCCTATTTTGAAGCCGTCTCCCCCGGAGCGGCATAATTGGCAAATTAGGTACTTAAATCCATTCTTCACCGGTGCGCCAATCTTGTGCAACTCACTTGTGCCGGGGATGCAGGACAAGACGCATTCCGCACGATCAGTCACATCCCCAATTTGCAGCCCTGTCTAAGCGAAGCCCGCTCGCTACCGCCCCGTATGTCTAACAAGGTTCCAGATACCCTCGTGAAGGTGTTAAAGCAACCGGTTACGTTGCCTTTCCACAGGCTTTTGTTGGTCCTCAATCTTGGTTCGTGGGTAGACTCCACAGTCTTCGGAGGAGAGGCGAACGTTCCGACGGAGTCTTCCGTCTCTTTGCTACCAGGAAGGATTTCTCGATGCCCCCTGTGAATACCAAGAAACCTCATCTAGCCCAAGTATATCCGTATTCTCGTTTGAAAGGCTCCGGGCGTCCGAACGGCCAACACCATGCCCACTTGGCCAGACGTCTCCGGCGATGATCCTCCAGTTCGTCCCGGATCGCCGATCCGGCCGACCTCCGATCGGCCGTCCCACTTCCAGAACTCGCGCATTACCGGAGCATTCCGCGCTCCGTAAAACCGGCGCAGTTACTTTCTCATAAACCAGGCCGTCTTAATCGGTAAAGATATGGGGTACATGAGCCCCCGCTTGAGTCCCCCTTTTGCCTGCCATAGTACCGGAATTTCCGGGGGAAGGGACCTCAGCCGGAAATGCCGAGGGGATCACCATTCACATTGACACCACCGCACGTTGGCTCCACGATGGAGTTCTTGTTCAAAGGCGATCTCTTGTACATCTAATTACTTCTTTACGCTTCATCGAATGCATGGCTGATATGTACAGTAGAAAAATGTATACAGGCAAAAAGTAAATAAGCTTAAGCTTAAACGCAGTTCCAGCTCTCAGGGATGTTGGGGTCTCCAGAGCCAGAGTAGACGTTGCGCGTAGGGTACTTGCAGTGCTTCCTCGTGAACGCGACGCCCGCATCCTTGGTGCCGTTGACGTACGCGGTTCCGAGGATCGACTCGGGGGCGATGCCGTCCTCGACCCAGTGGACAATGGCAGACAGCACGTTGCCCTCCGCCTCGTAGCCCGCAACGGCGGCGGGCTTGTTGCCGATGAAGGTGGCGCCGGGGCCGCCGCTGCAGTGGTTCATGCCCGAGATGCGGAAGTAGCGGTAGAAGTCGTCGAGCTGCGCGGAGGTGAGGCCCATGGTGCGCGAGACGTGGTTGTAGTAGCGGGCGGAGTTGTCGCTGCTGATGATGGGGTCCTGGAGGCCGTGGTAGTGCAGGATCTTGGTGCCGCGGTCCTTGACGGCGGAGAGGTCGCCCTTCCAGGTGGCGATGTCGAAGGGGTTCAGGTCGGAGGAGTAGGCCATGTCCTTGACGGTCAGGGTGGCGGGGTCCCAGTTGGGGTCGTTGTAGACGACGTAGCGGAACCAGTCTCTGGTGTAGGGGAAGGCGGTGCCGGTGAGGAGGATGTTGGTCGCGTCGGCGCCGGGCTGGAGGCGGGGGTAGACGAGGGAGCCGTCAACACCGTAGACGTCGGAGAAGACGGAGCGGACGGTCTCGGCTTGGGTGCCGGTCAGGCAGTTGGTGGAGTTGCCGGCGCCGCAGATGAGGGATTCGGGGCGGTACTGGCACAGGTCGGGGTCCTCGATGATGCCGTCGACGTGTCCGTCGAGCCCATCGCACTGGGTCAAGACGTCCTTAACAACCAGGCCCCACTGAGCCTTGGAGAGGAACGTGGGAGAGCCCTCAGTGCCGGTGGCCAGGAGGAAGTGGCCGCTCCAGGAGGTGAGGTTGTTGAAGGAGAAGGCGGGGGCGCCGGCCACGATACCGTCGAAGTCGTCAGGGAAGTCCTGGGCCTCCTTGAAGCCCTGTCTTCCACCCGTGGAGCATCCAAGGTAGTAGGATCTGGTGTGCTCCTTGCCGTAGAAGGCCTTGGTCACGTTCTTGCCGACAACGACGCCGGTGTGAAGGGAGCGGTAGGCAAAGTCCTCGATGACGCCGGGGTTGTTGTAGAAAGGCTCGCCAACGGTTCCGTTGTGACCGTTGTTAGCACCAACAGTCGCGAAGCCGCGAGAGGTGGCGTAGGCCATGTCCTCGTACTGGATGCAGCCGCCGGTTCCTCCGTTGCCGGTGCTCAGGAAGCGGCCCGTCCAGTTGGAAGGGAGCCAGGCCTCGAGACTGATGTTGCTGGTGGCGCCAGTGGTGACCAGCATGGAGACACGGCAGAGCTCGACATCGACAACCTGGCTGGTGCCAGAGCAGGTCGGGTGGCGCTCGGGGAAGGTCAGGTTGGCTCCTGCGGGCTCGACGCTGGTGAACCAGACGGTGGTGTTCTCGTAGGCGAACGACTTTGCGAAGTTGGCGCAGTCGTCGGCGAAGGCGGCCATGGCGACCTGGGCTGCCGGGAGCAGCAGCGCTGCCGAGGTAGTGAACGACTTCATCTCGGAGAAGGGGTGTTGTTGTACAGGACAGAATCCGAGCTGGAGAGGAGGACAGGTGCCAAGTAGATCCATCCAGGCCGATCGTCTCTTGACGGGGCCGGGTTGCGGTTCTTATATGTTGGCAGATGCAACCTGGGCCACGCGGCAATGGACCTGACCTTGCAAATTTGACGACATCAAAGTGTTCATCTCAACGGCCCCGGCACCACGATGCGACGTCGTTCTCCTTCCAAACAGTCGCCCTCCCTCGGCGATCCCATCGGGGGAAGATGCCGGTGTAGCTGTGGTGTGGAGGGACGGCACTTGGCACCGGCATGCCATGGATGCTGATTCAAGTGCACCACCAGAGCCCTGACGACTGACAAGCCCCCAATTGACCCAGCTGAGCTTAGCTTTGTTTTTTCCCCACGACGAAATAAACTTGAGGGGGATGAACCATGCATCGGCAATAGCGAAGTGCGGAGAAGCGCGGCCCTAAAAGGTGGCTTTCCGGGGGACGCATCGCTGAGGAAGAATCTTCTCCCGCCCGGCAGGCAAGCCTTTTGGTGTTCTTGGCTCTTTACTAGAGTTTCGGGGGCTTCTGAAGGAGGCATCTGGGCCGTTCATGGCATGGAGATGGACTGATTGAACTCTAAAGCGGAAGATGAAGCTTGTTTGGATGGTGTGGGCTCAGGCTGAGGGAATAGGAGGCGCTGACGCGATAGGAGTTTAGATGGAGATTGATAACGACGTCGAGGCCCCATCGGACCACAAATAGCGCCGAGTATAGGTCTTTACATCTTAGTGAGAGAGGATCTGTAGTGGTAGTCTACTGGAGAGCTGTAGTAGTAGACTGGAGAACCAGGAGTCGGATGCAATTTCGTCTATCGCAAGCGTAAAACTCGTCGATGTCTTGGCAGCCCACGACGCCGACAAAGCATGCCGTCGAACATGTCATCAAGAAACAATTGCAGCGAAGTGGCGTGGAAACCAGTTTGAGCCTCAGTCTCGAAGGCCCGATTTTGATCAGACGATCCGCAGATTGTTTGGCCTTGGAAAACTTTGATGTTTCGAGAGTCAAAACACATCCATGGATGGCGATGGGATGACCAACAAGACCGCGCAGGAGAAAAAAAAAACAACTCAACATCAACAGGAGGTATCCCTGCCACGTCGCAGCCGTCCCTGAAGATCTCCAACTGTCAACTACGGAAACAAAATGCATCCTTTGCTTATGGCATCTGTACCGTACGCGTGTTCACGTTGTAGCAGATGGTGGAAATGCCCCTTAATCTGTCTGAAGAATCATCTAGCCTACAAACCTGCCGAATAAGGGCCGTACAGCGGTAAAGATCTTGCCCGCCGACACTATTTCGAATCATCTGTCCAATAATATCTCAATGGCATTGTAACGAGAATCTGGGCACAATGCCCCCTCGATGCCCAACGACTAGCGGAGTGTTCCGCCACACGACCCTTTTTCTTCCATCTTGATGGTGAAGGGCTCCCGGATTGGTTCCGAGGAGGTCGGAACAGTCCCAAATGGCACGCGCAAAATGACTCGGAAAGCTTCCTCCAATCACGTGCTTGGCATCTAGACTAGGACCACGGTCCGAAGCCAAGTCGGCGCAGCTGTCGATCATCAAATTTGCAAGTCCCTTTTTCGGACCGTTGCGCCAGGGGTGGACGCGGACTCAATGCTCAAATCCAGCAGGAGATCGCCAGCATCCGTGGAATACGCGGAACAAAGAGAAGGCTGAGAGTGTCATTCGCCTTGCACAGAACTTGTCAATTGTTGCTTGGCACACATGTCAAAAGAGACTATCCTCTTCTTTTTTTTTTTGTCTCGTGTGTCTGCGGCCATGTCCGATTCGTGCTGGCGTTATTTGCAGCGGACTGTAACTCCGACGCCGATGAGGTGGCGTCTCCTCCGGGATTTCCGGCCGTGAGACTCCGGTCATGTAAGTGGCGGGACGGAGCGGTCCATGTGCGCCGCTCGATCTCTCGGCGATTCGACAAGCTAATGCAGGCGACAATTGCCTGCATTGAGTTGCAAGACAAGAACTAATGATGTCGCACTCGGGCGAGTCGTGCCTTCTATATACTGTATAATAACGTCCATCTCACTTGATTTTGAGTAACGGTCCGAAGATTTGTCGATGCTTCCCTTCGGACCGAGCTGTGTGTGTCCCTAACATCCACGGATCACTAAAGCGTGCTGGCTATGTAGCTGTTAACAATTTACGAAACTGTACACTGAGTTTGGAGGATTTCATTGGCCAGAACAACCAAGGTAGATTTTGGATACCTTCTCTCTCGCGATGTTCTTGCTTGCCGACGGGGTACCGCTGGTTCACACCGACCATGCGAAAGCATCGCAAATGTTGAAGGAATTAGATGAGACTTCTTAAATATCTTCTTCTCGTCGTCTGGGCAGAAAACTTTTGCCAAGCTGCTCTTAATCTGGGGTAATTATATTCAACATCATGGACGTCAACGCTTCATGGACGTCGCCCAGCTGGGCTGAGTTGGCCTCGCTCAAGCTGCCAACATCTCTGCCCACGTCGAACTCAGCGCTCTACTGGCTTGCGCTTATAGTTGTAGCCTCCGTGGTTGCTGTGTCCCCACTCCGGAAATCGTTTCAGTCTGCCGAGATCTACCCCGTCATCAATAAGACCAAGGAGGAGTACCTGAAAGATGGGAAGCGTCTTATTGCGAGAGGAGCAAAGGAGCACGGCGGGAAGCCCTTCCGGGTGTACACCGGGCAGGGCACGATGACGATCTTGGCACCCGAGTTTGCTATGGAGGTCCGGAATGATAACCGGTTGAGCTCGACGGAGTTCTTGCTGGCTGTGAGTGCGACCAAACAGCATCAGGCAGTATTTTTCTGACCATCCGAAAGTACTGGCAAGCAGGAACGCCAGGCTTCGAGCCGTATTTCAGCTCTGGCAGTGAGCTCATTCGTGAGATGATCAGAAGTCATCTCACCCAAACCGATATTTGTGAGATGGTCTGCTGAGCGTGTGTCCTCGCACCGGCTGACTGACATACTTCGCAGCCAAGCTCTCCGGTCAACTATCCGAAGAGGCATCTGATGCGCTCCGCGACGTCTTCACAGATGACGAGGGTGAGCCCTCCCATCCCAACCCCCTATGAATACAAACTCACTCCCCATAGAATGGCACGAAATAACCCTCGCCCAAACCATCCCGCAAATCGTCGCCCGCGTCTCCGCCCTCGTCTTCCTCGGCCCGGAACTCTGCCGCGACCCGCGCTGGCTCAACATCACAATGACCTACCCCAGCAAAGCCATGGCGGCCGCCAAAGTCCTGCGCTCCTACCCGTCGCCGATCCGGCGCCTCGTGCACTGGTTCCTCCCCTGCTGCCGCGAGCTGCGGCAGATGCTGCGCACCGCGTGCCGGGCGATCGAGCCCATCCAGCAGCGGCGGCGCGAGCAGGAGGCCGAGGGCGTGGTGTTCAGCAACGCGCTTGCGTGGATCGAGAAGCTGGCGAAGAAGCAGCAGGACCGGACGGCGCAGAACGCGGCGTATCAGCAGCTGGGGCTGAGTATCTTGGCGAATGCGTCGAGCACGGATCTGGTTTCGCAGAATATTCTAGATTTGTGTCTGAATGAGGAGTTGATTGAGCCGTTGAGGGGGGAGGTGATGAAGGTTGCTGCGGAGGGGTGGAAGAGCTCTGCGTTATATAACTTGAGGCTGATGGATAGTGTTTTGAAGGAGACGCTGCGGTTGAAGCCGATCGCCACGGGTAAGTCTTCATGCTACGATGTGGCTTCGGAGGAGCAAATGCTGACAGTTTGGATAGTCGCGCTTGGCCGTCGTGTAATGGAAGACAACGTCAAGTTGAGCGACGGCAGCGTTCTCCCCCGAACTACGGGTGTGGCAGTTTCCTCCGCAAACATGTGGGATCCTGTAAGTACATCGCCTTCTCATTGCATATCCCAGACTCTAAACGGAGTGACTTGCAGGAAATCTATCCCAACCCCGATAAATTCGACGGCTACCGCTTCCTGCGTATGCGCGAGGCCGGCAACAACGAGCACATTGCACAATTAGCCAGCGTGTCTCCCGAGCACCTGGGCTTCGGCCTGGGAGCTCACGCCTGTCCCGGCCGCTTCTTTGGTGCGAGCACGACCAAGCTGGTCATGGCACACTTCCTGCTCAAGTATGAGTTCAAGCTGCCGAACGACGACATGACGGCCGTCGATCCGATGCGCTTCGGATTCTCGACATTGGTGAACCCGAGAGCGAAGATTATGATTCGTCGGAGGAAAGATGTGGCTTGAAGAGACTGGAAGCCACTGGACTGAAAGTATGAAAGTAGAAGCTCTTCTGTGCCTGGACTATTGGGTTAGAAACGCAGACAGGCCCTATTGTTACAAGCGACGTCGACCCCTATGAGAATAGATGTTGACGAGATTGTATGTGATGCCGGGCCGTCTCACCATCTGTGTAACCTCTTGAGCCCCGTGTAAATATTTGGTACCGAACAGCTATCCCGAACCGGAAAAGGACTCATCAGCAATAAGCTTCTTCGGGGGTTGCATCCATACAACTCCAACAATCAATCGACCAGCAAGACTGCGCAAGTTCCTGGCTGCATCAACCCAAGAACGGCAGTCTCCGGTCAAGCGATTGGCGGAACATGATTCCGCGGGACGGGTTCTCCGGGGCGGGGTCTTCGGTTTTCGCAGCCATATGCGGGGAGATGCTACCATTCTAACCCCTCTGAAGTGCGCAGATGAGAGCCAAATGACCGTCCTTCCGGTTAGGAAGTGGTATGCTCAAGTGAGCGGCGCACCTCGGTTTCGCATTCTTGAGAGTGTGGAAGATCAGGGCCGTATGCCGGCTTCGTGAGCTACGGCAACGCGGCCGCCACGTGCGCGGTGGATGGTTACGATGATCTTGCTAGGCCAGCTTCCAATCTTGAAGCACGATGAAGAAATTAATGGAGCGCCCTTGGCGATTCAACGGGAACGACATCCGATCGATGCCATGTTACCAAGCTACTAAACGGAGGATTCTCATCCGCTTCGCCCGTTGAAGCCTCACGCCAAGAATGAACGCCTCACCAAAAAAAATAAAATCAATGAAAAATCCCCTGATGTCTTCCAATCCAGGAAGCACTCCTCATCCTTCAAGCAGCCAAGATGATGCGCCTGCTAAGCCTCCTCAGCTTCTTCACGGCCTTCCTGACCAGCGCCGCCCTCGGCGCGGAGGTCGTGCCGCGGGCGACCTTCACCGAGGTGACGTCCTACGGCGACAACCCGACCGGCACGCGCATGTGGCTCTACGTGCCCAACAACCTCGCGGCCAAGCCGGCCGTCGTCGTGGGCATCCACTGGTGCAGCGGCAGCGCGTCGGCGTACTACCAGGGCAGCCAGTGGGCGCGGTACGCCGAGACGTACGGCTACATTGTCATCTATCCGCAGACGCCGTACACGCGCGACAACTGCTGGGACGTGGCGTCCAAGATGACGCTGACGCACAACGGCGGCGGCGCGAGCAACTCGATTGCGAACATGGTCAAGTTTGTGATTGCGCAGTATGGCGCGGATGCGGGCAAGGTGTTTGCGACGGGGATCTCGTCGGGGGCCATGATGACGGTGAGTGACAGATAGCAAAAGCTTCATTGGATGATGGGAGCTGACGCCGTAGTTAGAACGTGCTCGCCGCGACGTACCCCGACATCTTCGCCGCGGGAATCGCATACGCGGGTGTTCCGGCCGGCTGCTTCATGAGCGCGGCGGATGTGCCCGACGAGTGGAACTCGACGTGCTCGACGGGCCAGAGCATCTGGACGCAGCAGCAGTGGGCGAACGTGGTGTACAACATGTACCCGGGATACACGGGCACGCGGCCGAAGATGCAGATCTACCACGGCACGGCGGACGAGGCGCTCAATGTGCAGAACTACTACGAGACGATCAAGCAGTGGACGGGCGTATTTGGGTACTCGACGACGCCGCAGTCGACGACGCCTGACTACCCCCGGAGCCCGTACACGAGATATGTGTTTGGGGAGAAGTTGCAGGTGAGTTTGCGTTGCGAATGTGTGCCTGTGAAAAGGTACTGACTCGAGGCAGACTTTCCTCGGACAGGGCGTCACACACTCCATCGACGTGTTCCCGGAGGAAGACCTCAAGTGGTTTGGGTTCACGGTAAGATTTCCTGGCTGAGAGGTTGCGCGAATGGAACTGACATGACGCAGAACCCGGTGACCTCGACGGCCGGAAGCCCTACGACGACGACGCTGCGGACGAGCACGACTTCGACGGCGGGATCGACGACGACGACGGCGGCCGGAGGGTCCGGATCGGCACCGCAATGGGGCCAGTGCGGCGGCATCAACTGGACGGGACCGACTTCGGTGAGTTGATGGAGGGCGATGCAGATGCAGATAGATGTTGGACCATTTACTGACGAGATGGCAGTGCGCGAGTCCGTACACTTGCATCAAGGTCAATGACTGTGAGTGCTTTCTTCGTGCCCATTCCCATGCTATCGCTGACGATGTGTGAACAGGGTACTCTCAGTGCCAGTAATTGAGAGATAAAGAGGGAATCTGTTGAGCCATGACGGGGTCCAGGGCGATGACGCCGAACAAAGGATTGTGGCATATCCGGCCCAGTCGCATACTGTTTTACCAGACTTCGTCAAGTACAGAACACGAATAGAAGCAGCTTCGTGCCTTATCATGCTGTTCGCGGGCTCACGCGCTGGCTGGGCCTGCGACGTGGAATGCAATGCGGGATTGAGATGCAATCGTGATGAAAACAGCCAGGCGCGCAAAGGGGTGACGAAGAATTAAAGGCTGGGCCGACAGCCGGGGTGAGTCCCGATCGGTGTTCCGCGAGACAGCAACATTCCAGCGGAGCAAGACCAAAAAGCAAGGTGAGGTGCGTGCTGGTGGATGTCTCGGCAAAAACAAAACACGATCGCGACGCAGTCTTAGACCGAGAGAGTGAGACATTCATCGGGCGCTGAAGAAGGGCCCAGGCAGCATATGGATGCCCGTGATTGTGGATGATGACTGTCACTGAAACTCAGCTGCTGCCGCTCAATGAAGAGAAGAGTAAAAACTTGAGCTTAAACCCGGAGGCTGAGGTGAGGCTATTCCCGTCGGGATCCCACGTGCGCCGCGTTGCCCAGGCCATTCAATCATTGATCATGGCTCACTTATTATTACTTCACCGCATCCATCGGTGAGGCCCAACCACGTGACCCGTATTTCGGTCCCTCGTGTGAATTTCGCTTCTGCTAGGCGCGGGAGGCCGGTGTTTTCACTTTTTCGCTTTTCAGGGTCCGCGGTGGCGTCATTCCCCGCCGAGGATGTGAACCTTGCAAGCGCTAACTAATGCAGTCTTTGCACATTGAGCAGTCTCTGTGATGTTGAATTGAAGAGACTGCATGAGCATCCAGATTGCCATGGTCATCGACATTGACGCTGGGTGTTCTGCCCACTCCAAAAGACACTGTCTGAGACTTCCCCAACATGTACGACGTGACCCGACACCTGACTTGACTTTGGTCACGGGACAATGTCTTGTCTTGGTCTTCCGTGTCTTGTGTCTCGCTTTTGTTGTACCCGTCCCAGTCCCAGTCCCAGTCTTAGCTCGCAGTCAATGTCCCCCCTTCACCCTCCGGCGCGAGTCCGTCCTCTCTCGTCCTCCACTCGGACTCGTTCTTGGTTTCCTCTTGGGCTCCTCTTCCTCTTGGGTCCTCCGTCCAAAGGTGACACACCCTGGTCCCCCTCGGCTTAAGCCTCACCGCTATTACCTCAGCTAAACAGCCTGGACGACATGCAAACCAGGGGGGTGCCTCCACTGCCGATCCGAAACTTGGCCGCCCAACACTGCGAACTGACGTAGAGTTGTAACGCCATTGGGCCTAGAAGCTGCTGCGGCCTTCTGTTGTGCAGTCCAGTCCACCGTCCGTCCACACGCACACACACATCACACACACACACCATGTATGTACCTCTGGTACAGAGTTAGCGCATGTATGTACACAGAAGAGAGTAGGAGGAAGAGACGGAGAGTCTACCGGAGAGCCTCTTCCTGTTGTTCCCTCTTCTGCTCATCGTCTATTCATCCATGTACCATGTGGGTTGACTCAATTACTTAGTAGCAGTACCATGTATTGCATCCAATGTATCCCCCCCACCCCCGCGATACAAAGAGACTTGTTCCCATCCACATCAACACACCATCCTCAAAAGTACCTTTCTATCTTGTTTTCCCGCGCATAAACAACCAGGGCCTGAAAGCGGCTCGAGCTTTCGTGAAGTCATGCCGCAGCGAATCGAACTTCAAAAACAACTTTGAAGCTTTTCAGCATCTTCCCTCCTCTCCCCACGATTCTTCCATGTCCGTTGCCCACGGTTCCATGACCTGACCTCTGTCACCCTCGCCGAGCACCCCTCAACCGAGGCTTCTTCCCGCTTCCTCCGCTCCCCTCCAATTGAGACTCTTCGATAGTCCTGGGGCTTTCTCTTCGTCACTGACGATCAATTTTCTCCCCGCCAACTCCATCGTCGGAAAATAAACATCAGCGTCTTCCCAAAACACCACGAAGCATCACCAACGCTGCATCACCGCCACCACCACCGCCCAGCATGTCCGACACATCGCCCTCCTCGGCAGACGAACGTCTACGGACGACCGTCATCGCCGAACACCTCCCCGCCGGCTACGGCACCTCCTTCGACGGCACCCGAACCATGTCCAACCTCGACCTCACCCGCCAAAACTCCAACCCGCTGAAAACTCCCAGCCTCCACGGCAGCAGCAAGGGCAACAGCCAGGGCAACGCGCTCGACGCCGACGAACCCCAAGAAGTCTCCTCCCTCCTCCTCCCCGGCGGCGACATCCACCGCGACCTCTACAAGATCTCCGCCAGAGAGCAGGGCGTCAAGCGCTCCCAGACATTCTCCCACCCGCGCCGCACCGAGTCCGGCCACGAGTCCGACCTCGCCGCCGCCGACATGCTGATGCCCCAGGGCTTTCGCCGCCAGTTCGTCATGCAGAAGCGCGGCTTCACCGCCGCGAACCTGCCCATCACCCGCAACTTTGTCGAGTTCCTCGACTTCTACGGCGCCTTCGCCGGCGAGGACCTGGCGGATTCCGACGAGGAGGCCATCATGTCGGACGACGAGGACGAGGAACAAGGACGCACCGCGCCGACAGAGACGAGACCGCTCCTCGGACGGAGGCGGTCCTCCCGCTTCGCCAAGAAGGTCGGCGATGCAAGCACGACAAAGACCTTCTTCACAACGCTAAAGGCCTTCATCGGCACCGGCATCATGTTCCTGCCCAAGGCCTTCAAGAACGGCGGCATCCTCTTCTCCTCCGTCACCATGCTCATCGTCGCCGTCATCTCCATGGCCGCCTTCCACCTGCTGCTCCAGTGCCGCACCCGCTACGGCGGCGGCTACGGCGACCTCGGCAAGGAGATCTCGGGCCCTCGCATGCGCTCCCTCATCCTGGCCTCCATCACCCTCTCCCAGCTCGGCTTCGTCTGCACCGGCCTGGTCTTCGTCGCCGACAACTGGTTCTCCTTCCTGCAGGCCGTCACCAACGGCGCGAACCCCCTCGACTCGACCGCCCTCATCGCCCTGCAGGCCATCATCTTCGTCCCGCTCGCCTTCATCCGCAACATCTCCAAGCTCGGCCCCGCCGCCCTCCTCGCCGACGTCTTCATCGTCCTGGGCGTCGGCTACATCTGGTGGTACGACATCTCCGCCCTCGCCACCCGCGGCATGGACCCCTCCGTCCGCCTCTTCAACCCGGCCTCCTACACCCTCACCATCGGCGCCTCCATCTTCACCTTCGAGGGCATCGGCCTCATCATCCCCATCCAGGCCAGCATGAAGAAGCCCGAGCACTTTGAGAAGCTCCTCGCCGGCGTCATGCTGCTCATCACCTGCGTCTTCACCTCCGTCGGCGCCCTCTGCTACGCCACCTTCGGCGACCGCACCCAGATCGAGGTCATCAACAACTACCCCCAGGACTCGCGCCTCGTCAACGCCGTGCAGTTCATGTACGCCCTCGCCGTCCTCGTCGGCAACCCCGTCCAGCTGTTCCCCGCCATGCGCATCATCGAGGGCAAGGTCTTCGGCCACCGCTCCGGCAAGAAGGACCTCGTCACCAAGTGGAAGAAGAACGCCTTCCGCACGGCCCTGGTGGCCGTCTGCATCGGCATCTCCATCGCCGGCTCCGCCAACCTCGACCGCTTCGTCGCCCTCATCGGCTCCTTCGCCTGCGTGCCGCTCGTGTACATCTACCCGCCGTACCTGCACATGAAGGGCGTCGCCGAGACGAGGAAGGAGAAAATGTACGACATTGCGCTGATGACGCTTGGGTTGGTGGGCATGGTGTACACCACCGCCATCACCCTGGCCACGAGCTTCCTGTAACGATAGAAAATCATGACCTGTGTAGAAAGTACAGCATCACCTGCATGAGATTGTAACATTTTGTTGAAAATAAAAATTACAGCGTAGAGCTCTTTGCTAATTTACATACCTGACGATGCTCCCTTTCAATCCTCCCGCCAGCGGACAGCCCAATCCCCCTTTGCGTAACTCGGCTCGACGACCTTGCCCTGCATGACAGCCTCACACTTCCTCCTCTCCTCGCCAACAAGGAACCCAAACACAACCCCCCGCCGCGCCGCGCACCTCACCAGCTCCCGCTCATGAGCCTTCTTCTGCCCCTCGTTTCTCTTTTCCCGCATCTCGTCCGTCTCCTCGATACGCTCCGCCTTGCCCTTCTCCCCGCCCACGCTGCCATTCACCTGCGACTTCTCCTGCGGCGGCCGCACCCTCGTCCCGCTGCGCACGGAGAGGCTCGCCGTCACGCTCGGGTCAACGTCGACCTCGCTCGACCGCGTCCTCCCCAGCATCTCGTCAATGATCTCCTCCCCGGGGTCCTCCTCCTCGTGACCGCTCACGTCCACACCCTCGTCCTCCTCCGCCTTCTCCGGAATCACCCTCGAGGCGCGGTTCTTCCTCCTCCCGTACACCTTGTCAGGATCCTTCCGCTCCCCAAACACCTTGGCCTCGACCACGTCGCAGGGCACAAGCACCCGCGTGTCGCCCTTGACCTTCTTCACGCTGGCGGCGTCGAGGGCCTCGTCGCCCTGCAGGAAGCGCACAAAGGCCGCCTCGATCTCGCGGTCGAGACGGCCTGGCTTCTGGCCCCGACAGCGCGCGGAGCAGTACTTTGGCGGCTCCGAGTTTGCGGGCTTCGAGGAGGAGGAGGTGGTGGACTTGCGGGAGGAGATGACGCGGCCGCAGGTGCGGCAGTAGGGCGTCTGGTCGCCGTTCGGGAGGAGGTAGAAGGGCGCGGGCGTCGCTTGGGACTTGGAAGGCCGGGACCAGGAGTCCATCCAGGACATTTTGCCGCTCGAGTTGGGGTGGAGGGTGGTGAAGGGGTTGCGGAGTGAGTTGGCGTTGAGGGGGTTCTTGGTTTTGATGAGCCGGATGATGAGTGAGCGGCTGAGCATTGGCGGGGTGTTGAGAGGTGCGGTTGTGATGGTGAAAGGGATGAGGTGAGGTGAGGGAGAAGACTGGGTGTTGGTGGTCTGGGATTGGCTACGTCATCGATAGCCTTTTCGCTACTTCCGGTAGGCGTGGTCTCAGCTACTCTTCTTGCCGAAGTAGGTTATTGAAGATGATTCACTGCAAGATGAAGAAATCGAATGAAGGTCACTGGAAAATTTTCATTTCTGAACGATGTTTTCATTCGTAAATTCCGTGTTCCTCATGTTCTCGAAGTCTTGTGTGCCATGGGCGATGTCAACATGTGACCCCAGGGCGACCTGTCTTCAATGAGATAACATCCACCATTTAGCCTTCAATCATCTCAGACTGTACCGGTGCTGGTTTTGTAACGTCAAGGCAGATTTATATGAAGTCGCTTACGTGCATCTCGTGAGATTAGGCTCAGAGGGCCCCGTGATGAGCGAGGCGCTCCCTGCATGTGAGCTTAGATTGCCGGCTGCACGGCTGACTCTCGTGTCGGCTACATCTCTCCTGCCTTGCTGTTAGTTATCATATGGCTAGATTCCACCCGGTGATGGAGTTTGTTTTTGTTAATCAAAATACTTGCTACATCCGTGGGCAAAAGTGACAGGCCTGAAGTTTAGGAATGTATCGGGAATGGAAGTGAATATTGCTTAGTTCCTGGCATGTCTGTAGTATGTTTGCTCCACGGATGCTATCTCGTCACGGCACTTTGCCGTAACAGGATTTTCAACGGTTATAAAAGTGGGTGTGAGAGTCTGCAGCAGTGGGCGGGCTTGTCAGCGGCTTACGAGACAGTGTCCCGGCACATGCCTTGTCCTACTGAGACTTTGTGAACCTGGCGTTTACCTTTCAACCAACTAAGAGCTTCCGTTTGCGGCTCAATAGAAGCTGCAGTACTCTCACATGTGGGTGTACTAGGATGAGAAGACGAGAAGATATTGAGCTTGTTGTAGCACAGGCCATTATTTGCGTCCCTTTTCGCTTCGGGCGTCTAAAGACATCACAAGTGGAGACGTCTCATCCTCAGCAGGAAGGCTGAAACGAGGGGCCTGAACGGTGTCGCCGTGGTCTAGGTAGCAATACATAGATCTGAACCGCGGCTGATTTGTGCATTCTCTTCAATAGAATCAATGTCCAATGACTTCCTGAAAACAAAGGTAGAAACAGAGGAAGGAGTTGGACAGATAAGAGACGGAGGAAATGGATTCTCGCAAATACTTAGGTATAGAAAAAGTTGACGTCTTTCTCAAAACGAAATGACGTTCACTCGGGCAGTGGTGGTCAGCTCACGCCAAGATGAATTGACAGGACCATGACACCCACACAGGCTGGACCACCTGGGCAGTGAGAGTTCGTCCCAAATGATGTGGGGGTGCTGAATCCCTTTGTCCCGAATGTCACGAGGCCTGCCGAAGACCCGAGTTGTCGGATTTGCATGTTCATCTCGACTGCCTTCTTGGTGACGGACTAGCTGTGTCCCAGACTGTCGGCGACATTCTGGGACATGACAGAAGTATGTATTCTCTCCGCACTAACTGCGCTACTCCCGACTGGGTTTGACATGGGACGAGTCATTCGGCTCAGCTCCACAATGGAGAAGTAGGATCGCTTCTGGCAGCTCAGCTCGCGCAATGACCAACAGAAAACCAAGATGGCGGTACCATCGACGGATATGAGTGCTCTTCCGCAAAATGTCAACACAGCGAGATCGAATGAATCACATTCGTAGGATACTGACCCATTGACAAGGTACTTCTGTTGACCCATGGTTCTGATTAAACCTGCTCGCCAATTATGGTCATGGCCGCAGCTAAACTGTGACCTCGTAGCGCCGCGACCAACTAGCGGGGAAGTTCCCGACACATGAGGCAGTTTTCTAGTTGACGTCTCTGGAAACGTGGAGATGCTGCGTGAGGCAGATGTGGAAACATTCTCGTCCTGGCCGACTTGAGCGTGCTTTGGACGGGGGCCGCGTTTTCGTCTATTCAGTTCAAAGTGACATTTGGTGCCGAGTCTCTCGCATGTTGAGCACGGCGCATTGCCCGTACACCGAACCTGAAAAGGGATAAGCAAAGAATTGCGGGCATTGGCTGCACGGGCGTGCTGAGTCTGATACTCGCCTTGCGCTTCCTACACTCTTCGCACGCAAGCGACTGCATCGTGATAACCTCGACTTGAGTGCCTTGTATGAGGTTCTGGGAGTTTACGAATAACCCTCTTCGTGGTGGGTTTGTTGTGGGAGATGCTGTTGAAGACGAGGGATACACTCGTTGGAATCGATTCTACTTGATTAGGATCTTGCATGGGTGTGTTGGGGTCGCATGGGGTGCAAAGATAAGGCCAACCCATTTTTGGCGAATGTGGAATACGCTGCATATTTGTCCGGGCCTGGCCACGGCAATAGATGATGACGGACGTTGATAAAGACAGATTAGATTGTGACGGAGAAATGGCGATCACCTTATCGTTGGGCGTCATGTATCAAGTCTTTTCACGATGGCGTTTCAGCTCGTTGATATGTTTGTCTCGAGTCCACGAAAGTTCATTCGGGATAATTTGCAAGCCTGGCAAACGGTCTCGGCCTGAAGATGACTGCAACTGTGCAGGGTTTGCGGATCGACCCGATCGATAAGTCAAACTTTCCGTTCAATGTGATTATCAGACGAGTTTTGTGTGCCTCGGACATTGCCACTTCGCCGGCACCAGTATCTTCAACTGAAGAATGGACCATGGAATTTCGGACAAAATTCTTACTGAGACGTACAGTGACTATTAGCTCTAAGGCTTCCTGTTTCGGCTGAAGGAGGATGGATGGGAACCATGCAAGCACCTTTGAATTGGCTGTTTGATTGAGATCAATAAAAACGTCAACTTGCCTCCTATGGATGACTAGTTCATGACCGCAGCCTCTATTTTGATAACCGAATTCATCTTCTCTAATAAAATTCTGAAGCCACTCGACTATGTCAGCAGATTGTCCCACAACAAGAATGGCAAAAAACTCACCAACCAAGCCACTTATGAGTGTTGCCCCTGATGCCACGAACTCCGGAGCCATAGGGCTACGAGTATCATCGTCGGCTCTGGATTCTGTGGACTCACGAGTGCCATCGAGTGTCGCCTCCGAGGCATGGAGGTAGTGGTTGTTGAGACGTATCCTACGTCTCGCACACAAGGAGATGTCATTGACTTATTCGCCAACGGGGGCATGATCTTTGAGTCGTGGGACGGGGGCCGGCTTGCCGAAAAGATGCTGCAAGTCTGCATCAATCGCAACGACACCTTCAAGTTTTACAACGCCAAGGGCGAGTATTTGATGGAGGATGCCTGGCATAAATACCCCCATCATGCTCGGAGGCAGTATGCCGGTCACCGTGGAGAGATGCACGAGATGGTCTCCGAGTATGCAGCCAGCCTCGGAGTGGAATTTCGACTGGGAGATACTGTTGTTAATTACATCGATCAAGGACATGAAGGGATTGATCGCCAAGTCGGTGTCAGTTGCGCTAGCGGGCTTCAAGTCTGTGGAGACGTCGTTCTCTGCTGCGACGGCCCTAAGTCACTGGCCCGGCAGAAGGTCTTGGAGCTCCTGGATCACAAAGTCAACTCTGGCTACGCCATTTATCGTGCCTTTTACACCCTCACTCCTGAAATGCGAAAGAACATCTACATGAGTCGATTCTGCGACCCCGAACGCGACTTCACAGGAATGTGGGTGGGCAAAGACCTCCATGGCCTCATCTACAGCTGGAACAAGGGCCGCGATCTTGGCTGGGTCCTGACGCATAAGGATGATCATGACATCGGGGAGTCATGGTCCTTCCCAGGCAACAAGCAGGACGTCATCGCATGCCTCGATGAAGGGGACTTCTGCGAGCTTTTCAAAGAGGTAGTGCGCCTTACACCGGAAGAAAATCTTGTCGACTACAAGTTGGTCTGGCGCGGTCCGTTGACAACGTGGCTGCCAAAGGGCCCGCATCCGCGGATGATTGTCCTCGGAGATGCTGCTCATTGCCACTTGCCAACATCCGGACAAGGGGCTTCCCAATCGGTTGAGGACGGAGCTGCAGTGGCGGCCTGTCTGGATAAGGCCAAGGGCGATGTGCCGCTGGCGTTGAAAGTATTCGAACGCATCCGGTTCCATCGCCAGCACGTCATTCACATGTCTTCCGTGTCTAACCGGAACGAGTACCACGAGATCGAATGGACGCCTGAGTTTGTCAAACAGCACCCGGATGCTCTGAAGCTTCGTCGTCCGGATTGGATTCTCGAGCATGACGCCAGGGCGAACGTCGACCAACATTTTGACCACCTCGCTGACGATGTCCGGTCTGAGAAGCCTGGGTCTCTGTTCGATTTGGCTCTGCCGGCCGAAGGCGAAATCATGCAGTTTCGCCCTGGAGACGACAACGACAAGGCCGTGGATACAAGCTTTGAGGTGGATGACCTGGCGCCACAAGAGGTCCAGTGCAAGCAAGCCACGGAAACAAAGGTTGGCGTGGATGCGCATGTTGCAGTTATGGCGAGTTGATGTTCTTGCATGCACATATGGTACGGGAACCAGACTGGAGATTGTCATCAGTATTCGCGTGTCTTTCAAAAGGAACTTAGTCCATAAAAACATGTGTTTTCAAGATATGTGCCTATGTCGTGATGGACGGTGAGGGAAGCTGCTCGAAAGGGCGTTTCAAGCGATCCATCGTTCGTCTATTCTAGCCTTCTTTTCTCTCTCTAATTTTATGCCTGCTATTTTCCATACTGGCGTCTGCGCCAACAATCTTCCTAGCTACTCGTGTACATACACAGATCTTAGCCACGCTATCTTAGGTGAAAAAGAATGAATGAATGAATGAATGCGCATCCTTATAAGCTAACATCGCGGAAATATAGCCTTGTGCTCCTTCTAGCTTATCTAGTCTAGCTACCTAGTTGCATGAGACTGCTGGCCCAGGAATTACGGCGATCACTGCATCTTGGTATTCTTCCGATTTGGGCTCCTGAACAGATGAGGAGGCTACTTCGTTTCGAAACTGGTGCCTAATCTCAGCAAGTAAACACTGGGCGTTTGGGTGTTTCTCGAACGTGAAATCGGCCTGGAGAGGAATTCACGTTCGGCATGGGGAGTTTTACGTTTAGACTTCTAGAGAGACAAGTTCATCACTGCTCCACTGACAACCAGCAACAAATTGATGAAATTTCAAAGGTCATGTATTGCCTAGACTATGCATGACTTGGCATTGGACACATCGATACTACTTCGCGAAGAGAAGCCACAATCTAAGCCACAGCAACCGTCTTGGGCGCATCTAGCCGAAGCTCGTGGGCTTGTACGGAGCGCTCGTCGGCAATTCCTTCAACCGGGTTGTATCCTGGAATGACACGCTTGTCTGCACCCTTCTGCTTCAGGACGCTTTCCAGCGGTGTGCTGTGATCGACCCAGCCAAGATTCGGCAGTGCCACATCGTATCCGAGCCGACGTTGCACCTCCAAGGGATAGCTCTTTACAATATCGTGATGCAGGTAGAGCGCAAAGTTCTCCTCCTACAGGTTTTTTAGGCTAAAATACAGACAATGGGGTTTAGAGAGCGACGTACCTGTCTGAGATGGGGTTGCTGCATGAACAAAGCATATACGAGCCTCTTGCTATCCTCGGTGGTGTTTTGGCCTGCACCATGGTAACAGCTAGACAGCATGAAGAAGGCGTCGCCGGCCTTGAGTTCAGCATCAATCGCCAAGTCTGAGTTTGGCTGCTCGTCGAACCTGGTCAGATGACTGCCAGGCACGAATCGCGTGGCACCATTAGCACGCGTGGTATCGGTGCCCGCAATGAAGAAGCTGATGCTGCTGTCGCGACCGAACTCGTAGTCTTCAGGACGAATTGCCGGCAGTTTGTTGTACCAGATGGAGTCATCCCGTTGCAAATCTTGGACGTGCATTCCTGGTTCGACTTCGAAAATAGAAGACATAGCGACGATCGGCTTTTCGGTCACCACGAACCGCTTGCGGCCGAGCCAGGAGGTGTGGCTGACAGACAGAAACTTG
Organism: Colletotrichum cordylinicola; assembly: GCA_027406065.1. Lineage (NCBI taxonomy): Eukaryota > Fungi > Ascomycota > Sordariomycetes > Glomerellales > Glomerellaceae > Colletotrichum > Colletotrichum cordylinicola. The sequence continues at coordinate 6,217,887 of JANVYD010000003.1, read as the reverse complement.
TCCATGACTCCCAGATATAGTTCATCTGTAATGATTCTCTGTGTGAGACTGGCCGCATACTCAGGAAGGCGAGCCAAGCGTTTGGTCTGATCATCAGATCTGGCATACGAAGCGGCATCCACGTGCGGACGTACGGCTCGCTCCGACTCCGCAATTTCCTGGGTGCTGAGAAAACCTTTGATGCGAACTCCGCCATTGTACTTGAGAGACTGAACAACCTTGTCAAGGGAGGCTGATCGGTCAAACGCTTCAAGGGTAAACTTAGGTTCGTTGGGAAGTTGAGACGACCCCGTACCCGTGACGGGAGCCTCATGAAGGGTAAATGTCATGGACATGGTGAAGTATGTTCAGTGATGTATTTGGAAATAGACCGGTAATTAGTCAAGTTCAGAGAGAGGCATTGACTGGCGAAGGTGCTTCAAGAACAATTTGTCCAATTCGACGACCTTAATATTTATTGACGGTGTACTCTCTTCTGCTATGGAGCAAGTTCCAAAGGAAGTCGTTGATCATACACCCATCATAAAACTCCGACCACAAGCACGGATAAATGTAAGCGTCTTATCGCTGCACCCGCTTGAGAGAAAATCATTGTGACGATACAATGGTTACAACATTAGTGCTCCGTGCCTTGCAGACTTGCTGACAAGAACGTATCTCTATTGCGCCGGTCCAGCATTCGCGTCGGACATTTGCGCTGCCAAGGTCCGTACTTATGTCCGATAGGCCTGGGGTAACATAGCCGCGATAGAAAAAGCCCGCCGGCATTTCGGGCCACCACAACTGAGCCACGCCGCGTATCAGCAGCTATCTGACGCAAGATTCCATTGAGTTTGTCGGCAAATCCAGGCTCACACGCTCCTTCGTAAGCCAAGATTGAATTCCAAGACAACGGATCCCGCGGGCCACATGATCGGCCGCGTTCAAGAAGAGCACAAACGCCACGAATCGCATGGAAGCTTGCCTTCGAATTGAAATCTTATCTTATTTTTCTCATCTGAAGATGCCGTCAACTGATAATCTCAAAGATATACTGGCGGTCTATTGGCCTTTTGTTGGTGTGTTCTTGCTATGCATATCTTTCATACAAACTCGATACGCCAGCAATTTGCACAGAATTCCTGGACCATTCCTCAGTTCCGTCTCAATTGTTCCACGAATTCGATCTATTTACCGCGGCAAGTCCCACGAGGATGAGTTGGAATTGCACAAAACATACGGCAACTTCGTCCGAGTTGGCCCTCGCACCATCTCCATTTCCGATCCCGCACACATTGAAAAGATCTACGGCATCTCTTCCAACTTCTTCAAAGCGGGCTTCTACGAACCTATTAGATTTCACGATGACGAGGGCTTAGTTCCAGATCCATTAGTGCTCGCCGACAAGGTGACGCATACGAGGATGAAGAGAAGTGCGGCAAATGCCTATGCCCTGCAAGCTCTCGTCCAGCTCGAGCCTCTTGTGGACAGAACTATTGATAACTTGCTCAAGCATTTGGATAGCGCCTATGTTTCAACTGGAGTCACCTGCGACCTGGGGGAATACATGCATTTCTTCGCCATGGACACCATCTTCACTATCACTTTCGGTCGGGATTTAGACTTCATCAACGGCGGCGATCCGAAAGGCTTTTGCAGACAGTTGCAAGATGGTCTTGGGTACCTGGTTTGTGTGAGTTACTGTTATCGGTCTACGGAAGAGAAAAAAGGCCAGCTCGCTTACCACAATTCATGATTTGCTTAGATCGGCCAGATTCCATGGGCACATCGCTTTCTGCTCGGCAACCGCTTCGTAGCGGGACTCTTGAATCGCCTGACCGATGAGGAATCAGTATTCGACAAAGTCATGAGTCTTGCTACGTCATATCGAGTAATTGCCGAGAAGGAGGCTCTGATTGAAGATGATGAAGTAGCTTCCTGCACCTTTCTGTCTCGGCTGCTGCGGAACCAGACCAGAAACCCTTCTCTGATCACCGACAGAGAGATCAACACGCACATATTTGGAAACATTACTGCGGGAGGCGATACAACATCCACAGCTCTTCGGGCTATTTTGAGAGACTTGATCCGCCATCCAGCAGTGACTCACCGCCTGCTTGCGGAGTTACGGGACGCGGGACTTGGTAGCACAAATGCTCCGGTGCCTTACGGCGTTGCATCCAAGTTGCCATACTTGTCGGCCATTATACGTGAGTCGATGCGCCTGCACCCGTCAGTCGGAATGATGCTGGCTCGCGGAGTTCCTCAGGAAGGCGCTGTATTCCGAGATGGGAACACAAATGAGTATCACATCGGACCAGGGGTTGAGATCGGTATCAACCCCTGGGTAATTCACCGCAATCCTCAGGTATTTCCTAATCCCGAGGTCTACTCGCCCGAAAGATGGTTGGAGGCCGCACCTGAGCAACTGGCCCAAATGAAACGGGCTTGGATGCCGTTTGGCGCCGGCCGTCATACCTGCAGTGGACAGCACATTTCAATGTTGGAGATCACCAAACTGGTCCCGACAATCTTGCTCAGATATGGCATCACTTGGAGCTCCTCCAGTGAGGATGTCTCCGTCATCAATCGGTTCTTCACCATGCAAAAGGGACTTCTCGTGAAATTGGAGAAAAAGGGCCAGTGATGGGATGTATACTATCGTGGATGATGTTCAATGTTTCGATAGACTTAGTCGTCTAGAAAGCCATTTCATATAAGTGCCAACTCAATTTCCATGTCTTCAAGCACTTCTTCCCACCTGAAGAGACGATTGTTGCTCAGCCCTGATATAGCCATGTCTCGGCGGTGCCATACCTCTTCTAAAACAGATATAGCTAGCACCCCATGATTGAGCGCCATTGTGGCCAGGCTTTGCAATCGCCGCTTGATGTGTTGTCTTCGTTCCAGGGCGTCAATCTCAGCGCCGATAACAACAAGAGCCCAGCCAAGAAAACTGCCGGGCCCAACAGTATCAGGAATTAGGGAAATCAGCTGAAACACATCGTCAACACTTGACTGAATTTCCGTTGGGCACTCTCCTCCAACAGTAGGTGTATGAAGAATACGATAGACGTAGATGTGAAGGGCGTGTCTGAACACCTCAGCTGATGCTCTGGCTGCCTGCCGAACTTCCAAGTTATCCAAAATATCGGCAGGAACAAGACTGTTGCAAATGCTGGAAGCACTCTGCTGTGCTCCAATCATGCCAAGGGAAGGCAGGTTTTCTGGCTCTAGTTGGGTTGCCTGAATGCGCCGTTGAAGTTCCCTTGCTTTTCCATACACAGCTCGCAGGTCAAGCACGCCGTCGTCAGTTGAACATCCTTTCAATCGCCTTACCTCATCGTGCAGGCGAGTAGATTCGACCTTTGGTTGTTAGTATATATTAGGCTCTCACAGAGTTGAAGAGACTCGAGAATGAAAACGTACTAAAAGTTCAGGGAATCCAGCATAAACCCCAGATAGCACGTCAACAGAGCCCGAGGTGCAAGCTTGAGGGAATAGAACGCTCAGTAAAGTGTAGGCTTTCTCCCTGAATAGGCCTGGCATGTGTAGAATTACTTGTGTCGCTACTAACCCCAAGAGGCCAGTCAAGAAGGGGTCAACATCAGAGCACCGGTCCCGCGACCGGACCCAGGTTAGCAACCCTTCGTAGTGGTATTTCCAGCGCTGTGTACCTTCGCAAAGCTAGAGAATAAAGGTTAGATGCCAGACCAAGAAAGACTAGTGGGGTTGAGCACCTCGTAAATGAGCAGAAGCAGCATCGTCATGAAAGTAACCTCGCTGCGGGCCTGTGCAGGCTTCAGCAATCTTCTCTGTAAATGGTGCAATGCCTTTCGTAAATGGAATTTCGGCGCGGAATCTTTGCGTCCATGCCAACGATTGAGATGAGAGCTAGACACAGTAAGAATGGCATTCAGTAGGGCTGTATCATTCAATGAGACGACAGCGAGCCGCCGATAGCCATTGCCGTCATAATCAACGGCCAGTGATAATCGAGCAACATTCTCTGCAAAACGGAGTGAGCCCCGAACTATATATCATGGACCATCTTTGAGGTGTCAAACACATACTAATAAAGTGCTCCATCAACTTGTTCTCATTAGACGGAAGGCCGAGAGAGGACAAAGAAAACAGAAGAGCTGAGGAGGAGGTATGTTAATAGATGCTATGCTGACATTGTGTCCGACGCTTACCGTTGGATGACCCGGGCTCTAGTGATTTTGTCCTTCGAATACGGTCTCTACTCTGTGACCAGGAGTAAAGGGCATGGTAACCGCCACAGAGCCTCCCACTTTCAATGCAGCGGCTGCAAACTAGACATAGACCCCTGATTAGCACTTGGGAAGAAGATTCCTTGTGATCAAAGGCAGTCGTACAAGGAAGGGTCTTATCACAGGCATCGCGGACACCCTGCTCAGCACATGTCCGGCAGCTTTCATTGCTTTGAACCTCCAGTTCAGGTAAAACTGGGCTGTAGGATGCCATTTCTTCAAATTAAAGCCGCCGTGTGGAATCGCGACTACTTCAAACGTGAGGAAAGTAGTCAAGAACTTCTTGAAATGTCTCCTGTACAGCGTATCTATCAATAATGTCAATCACGTTGTCTCTATTTCGGCCTCTACCATCTGCCTATCTCCGGACTCAAAGGCCGTTGCAGCCATGATGATGACCCTTGTCCGCGGGCGTGTGGGGGTTCCTTCCCCGTCGCCAATACCTTCTAGAACATTTGTCAGCGACCCCAAAGATCTTCCAACTCGTAGATTAGAAGCATATCTACTGGAAAACAGGCATCCAAGCCCTGGTGGTGCAGCAAGCTTCTTCAACTGAGTCTAGCCTCACTTCAATGAATATTTGGGTACATCATCAATGCATTGGAAGCACAGATTTGGTCATTGCACATCATTCGCTGGCCCCCCGACATTAAAGTCTCAGAGCGTTAATCGTGCCGGCTTCTCCGCATGTGGAATGCCAGTCATATCAGATTGCTGTTGAAGGCAGTCGGGTTTTACCATATGCAAATGGCAGGTCACTATCAACGCCAGGCCTGAATGGAATAGACTACCTTATCTATGCTAGGCTCGATAAGTAGGTAAAGACATAAGCTCGATGTTCGGGGACGCCAATGATCATGCAGGGCACTGTGATTGTATCGCCGCAATCCGCTAGCGCCGGTATCCCACCTGCAGATCCCATCTCAGACTCGGCTTCAGCAGATCGCCCACTCATGTAAAACTCCGTCTATCTCTAGTCTGTGCCCTTCCAGCTTCCTATCGGCTGATTGCCATCAACTGAGGTCCATTACTTGCATGGGATCATCTACCATTCGCTTCTTTGGCATGCCTTCACAAACGCATTAATCCACAGTTTTGTGTCAGGAAGCGTTGTCCACTTGGATTTTGATGAAGACTCCAGTCGTAGCTTATCGCCATACCTGACATCCTGGCTAAGTGAAACAAAAGGTAAAGCAGCATGTTCTAGAATTCAAATATGAACATTCTTGCCATGCATCGTGAGCCTGACAGAACGCTGAAGCTACTCCATCTTATTTTCATGAACCCCCCCATCTTATTTTCATGAACCCCCCTTTCCTTTCCAAATCGACAAGCCCAAGCCGAAAATCGGGGATATGTTTATCTACTTCAACTCCTACGGGGCCATCGCAGCGTGTGTGCTGACGGCAATGTTCTCAATGGCCAATATGGCCTACGACGCCAGCATGATCAATAAACTTTTGCTCAGTCAAAGCTTTTATGAATGTAGGCACAATATTCAACTACCACTAGTTTAGCTTTAAGAAAAGAAATTGCATGGACTTGAACTAACAATGAAAATGGAGTCTTCCGACTGAACGCAACATACATCGGGTTGAATGTCGCCATCGTGAATGTAGGAAGCTTTCTCGCAGGCCCCATTGCCGGGGTCCTGGTAGACTGGGTGGGCCGCAAGAAGTCCCTTGCTGTAGGCAATAGCATCGCCATTGTGGCGGTTATAACCCAAGCTCTCGCAAAGAATGGTGAGAATTCCCCGTGTCATTCAAGTCTTGGAACTAATGCACTTGCAGAACCCACGCTTCTTGCCGGTCGGCTCATCCTAGGAATGGCCTTCATCATTAATAGCGTTGCAGGGCCCTCGTTGGTTGCCGAATCCACTCCAGGCCGCTGGCATGGTCTGTTGACAAATTACATCAGTCTCGCCATGCCAGTATTTGGAACTATTAGCGGAGGTGCAATATTTGGAGTGTACCTTGCCCGCTCAGACTGGGCATGGCGAGGTGCAATTCTAGGAGAGCTTGGTGGCCCGATACTGGCCCTCATTGGGCTAGCGTTCGCCCCAGAGTCTCCTCGCTGGCTGATCGACCAGAATCGAACTGAAGAGGCCCTGGAAGTTCTATTTCGAATGCACCCGCCAAGTGCAGAACGGGACGTCGTCGTGGAGGCTGAATATCAAGAGATGCTCCAGACAATCCGCTTCGAAAAGCAGTCCGAAGAGTCAGGTGCAAGCAGTTGGGCAGCCTTGGTCAAAACAACATCCGATCGTCGCCGGTTCGCTATTGTGGTATTGACGAACATCTTTTTCCAAATCTCCGGCTCAAACACTTTCCCGTACTTCTTGACTCTTGTCGTACAGTCTGCTGGTATCGTCGAAGCACGGACAACACTTCTCGTCAACCTTGGGTTATGCATTTGGGGCTGTTTCGCCGTTGCCTTCGGCGTGTGGTCCTCCGAATATTTTGGCGCAAAGCGTTTCTTGCTTGCGAACACCGCTATCATGACACTCTGCCTGGCCATGTTGGCGCTCCTGGGCGCCGTGGGGAGCACCAAGCCCAAAGAGCAATCCGGCTTTGGAATTGGCGCGGTGGTCGTCATATTCATCTTCCAGTTCGTATCCTTCAGCTCCTGGATGATTCTCAACTACACTTACCCGCCACGGATTCTCCGGTTTGGTCAGCGTGCGAAGGGCTTTGCCCTGGCGCAAGCGACAGGATTTGCCTTCTGCGTCATGATGACCTACATACTTCCTGTTGCCCTCGAGAATATGGGTTGGCGTTTCTACGCGACCAACGCAGCCTGGAACGTAGGGATTCTGGCGGTAATATGGTGGCTTTTCGTTGAAACCAAGGGTATGTGCGCTCCCGTATGATCACAACGGAGTTTTCTCCGTGAGGCCCCCCGTGGCAAGTTTTGGAACTGACTGAAAAAGGCAAAACGCTCGAGGAAATTGACGCCTTGTTTGAAGGAGTCGTGCACTTCGAAGCAGGCCCCGAGAAGCTAAATACAACAGTCATCGAGGGTGTAGAAGAAATAGGTAATGACACTTCAGAGATTGAGTCTGCCTGGAAGACGGAGGAGAGTGGTCTAAAGCGTATGTCGCCTGCTCCGTGACATTTAGAGCTGGAGTTCGATCTCGTGATATGAATAAGATCGGTCAGTGGTGACATACACATAGGAACCAGAGTTGAACAATCAATAATTGTGGTATTTTACAGCTTTGGTACAAGGACTGTTCAGTCTTGTCCAGTGGTATATATAAAATGCACGCTATGTCCAGACATAATAGGTACAGTGGAAGAAAAAGTGCAAGAAAGTGCCATCCCTCAACTTAGCCAGGCTCAACCTGCGTGTTCGACAGCGCTTACTGGCCGAAGGTGAACTCGGGGATCTCGATGGTAGTGACGACCCAGGTCTTGCCGCCGTCGCTGGTGCTCATGTCGCCGGTGACACCCTCGCCCTTGCCCATGGTGTTGATGTAGTTGGCATCAGCCTTGTCGAGGATGATCTTGGTGTTGATCCAAGAGTGAGCACCAATGGTACCGCAGTCCTCCTCGGCGCACTCAACGGCAGAGCCCCAGCCCTGGGCGTGGCCGTCCTTGGTGGACAGGGTGTGGATGACCTTGTCGTTCAGGGAGACGGTCTGGGTGTAGTTGCCAGAGGCGTCGTCGTACTTGTCTGTAGGAGATGTGTTAGCGCACTGCGTAGTCAAATCAATAAAACCAGCGCAACTTACAGTGCATGGTGATCTTGTCACCCTCGGCGGCGTCGGTGCCCTCAGTCTGGACGGGCATCTGAGAGTTGGCCCCGGTGGACATCAGAGTGTAGGGGTAGGCGGACCACTTATCGGAGTTCCAGTTCTCGGCAATGGACTGGATCAGGTCACCGTTGGAAGTACCCATGCCAACCCAGAGGGAGGCATCGCCCTTGTTGTTGGCGGGGGCGGCGGGAAGGACGAGAGTGGAGGTAACCTCGCGGATCCAAGAGTCGGAGGCGACGGGTCCGGTGCTGAAGGCAGGGCCCATAGCGGCCTGGACGCCGGCAACGGCCGTGACGGCGAGGGCGGAGACGATCTGGCTGGTGGAAGGCATTGTGTGTGTGTGTGTGTGTGTGTGTGTGTGTGTGTGATGGTAGTTGGTAGAGACTGGAATGAGTAGGAATTCAAAGAGTGACAGTTGATTGAATAGAAAAGATCGACTAGCGATTGAAGTTAATTGTTGAAGTTGTTGGCCAAAAGGAGAACCCCGAACTTGGCGAGAGGATCGGGTTCTTTATAAGCCTCTGTCTCACGCTCAGCCAGGCACGTCTGGTGAACCGAATGCGAAAAGGTCACGCCTTGAGGCTGGCGCTACGCCCTATACCAGGGCATCAACGAAGGTGGAAAGTCGCACCCGCGAGTCCGGATCCATCCTGTTTCAATCATAATGGATTTTGTGGGTTTGTCACGGCGGGCTCATGATGGATCCGGGAATTCAACTAATCTGGAAAGGAGGTTGCATCTCGCTTGGGCGCTTCCACTGGAGTGAGTGGTGATATTCGCCGAACTAGCCGGAAAATGGCATCGGCTGTTGTCAAGTCTTGAGATTGGCGGGTGGAATGGATATCCGGGTTGTTTGATGGGTCATGTAAGCCAGTACTCAGGGATGACGCTTGGAGAGTGCGGAAGAGAGCACGTCTGTAGGCTGTACCCGGAACTCAGTCTCGCCTCTAACACAAAATCTCTGCTATATCAGCGCATGCTATCGACTCTAATTCGTCGTCATACCATCTACACGGAGCAGATCCCGCCAAGAGCCACTGCCGACCAGGCGCGATGTGTTTAGATGAAATTGGGTCTAGTCATCGATGACCCCTGACGATGGCTTGACAGGGTTGACGCACTTTTGTTCCGAAAGGGGGCGTTTGCGGGTTCAATGTTGATCCACCAATCAATCCGCCGCTACGATTTAATCAATTTGTTGCTTCTGAAACGTAAATAGACGCCGCAGTAATTCCACAACCAATACCAACGGAGCGCTCCGTCATCCCATGAACCCCACACTGATGCCGTATTCCCTCAGTCGATCCAAGCGAGATTGTTCTGAACTGAGGTTTTGCTGGAGATGAACCAACATGGAAAGTCGCGGGGTTCCATGACACAGGGCCGCTGTGGAAAATTTGCGATTGGTGGGACGACATCCGAAGTGGTGCTGTGGTCGATCGCCCCTTTCCTGAACGGCTCCGCCAAGGCAGTTCCCGTGTCTTGTCAGAAATCAGACGATGAACGAATTCGATCGAGAATGGTTATGAAATACTCAGTAGGCTACCGCTGTTCTATGGTCGTTGAGCCTCAATATCTAACGCACACATTTGGGTTGCATTAAGGCCCGTGGGATGACGCATCTTGGTCTGAGCTGAATGCTAAAATTGGGGGATCAGTCTAAAGGGTAATCATAAACGAGTTCTTTTAAGGCTCGGGTGCTACGCAGTACGTGTAGACTGCCCAACATGAGTGTCAGCAATATATCAAACTTTGGTCTCGTGATTCGAGTGCCGCTATCCGGCCCAAGCGACATTACTACTGTAATGTCTGTTGGCCGCGCTCACTGAGCTCTTTGAAACAACAGTAATATACTCTCGAAGTATTTATCCGTTGTCATCAGTCATCAGTCTTAAAGTCGACTAATCGAAAAAGGGGTTTGATTGCATGCGTGCACTCTGACTTCACCTCAAAGCTACCACGGCGTTTTAACAGCATCCAATCCCTGCACAATGGCTTTCTATAGAAAAGTCAGACAAAGAACCTAGTAAAAGTCGTTTCAGACGGTCCTGCGAGAGTTTTTCCTGACTTCGTCAAGCTCATATATTGAGATAATCTTGTTCACTGTCTTCGCAGAGTAACTTGGTCCACATGACTTACTCGTACACTCGGAAAGTGGGCAAGGAATGGGCCTTCCGAAGTGTGAAGTGGTGCGTCAAGCCCGACGATGATTACATGTCAATGGACATCTAAGCGAGTCGAGTCGAGTGGGGCAAAGCTGCGCGACACAATCATCTTGTCTCGTTTCCATCTCAATCTCTACTCTCTGCATGTTTGCACAAGAGTTTCGAAGTCACTGCTAATCAACAAGGGTTCACCTATGTCACGGCTTGCCAAGTACATAGCCGCGGGGCAACAACCGCCAGCTGCGGGGAGTGGGTTATCGCCAAGAGGCGATTTCGCTTGGCAGATGGTTGTCCGCCAAGGGGGGGCGAGTGCGAATGTGTTGGCTTGGCGTCAAGCGTTTTCGGGCCACGAACACTTGTCATGAACAGTAGTTTCTGTGACAAGGAGAATCGTCTTAAGAAAGCTGTAAGGGTTGGTATCTTGCACCTTGGATTCCAGTAGCTTCGACTTCGCTGGCTCTTGTCTAATACGATGTTCACTCAGTCTTATCTCAACAGTAAGGTATCCAATCTGATTACCTTCTATCGTGCTGGCTTCCGGCGAAAGATAAGGATACCGCTAAGTGGGCCGCCGGGCTGTAGCTTGCTGACATTCGGGTCTTGGTTCGCAAGCATCCCGTTCCGATAAACAATCCGCATCAGCTAAACCCCGTTACCTCCGTTGGTGGCCAGGGATTCGGATCCGACTCCGTGGGTCGTGAGGCCGCTCTCGGCTCGAAAACACCGATCAAAGATATGTACGCGGACTAGGCGAGTTCGACATGAGCTGCAAGTCTATCGGCCATATCTCATCTGACACTAACGTATTCGCAATTATTGACACACGGAAATTTGACAATGGCTAGCGGTGCTAAGTTCTACATGTTTAAATATCAATTGGCTGAGTGTCTATGCCTCATGCGAACATCCTACACTTGCTGGGTCAGGTCATCGCATATTCGCCAAGTCACCTACGACGCCATGTGGTTTGTGCATGCTCTTGGTTTAGCCTCACTGGCTGTTGCGGCCTACGTGGACCAAGGCCATCTTCTCCAGATTAACGGTGTCAATTATTACTCGGGAGGAGTTCCTGTCGGCCACCTGCGAACCGACCTTGTGCGGAATGTCACGACTGAGTATGCCGATCTATTGCCTATGACTGTTCTAGAGCTCTCGAACGCCGCGCTATCGGAAGACGAACTTTTGAATATCACGGCAACCTACGAGACCTCGGACGATGTTTTTCAGCCAGCATTTCTACAAACTTTGTACCTCCGCCTCAACGCAGCGGACAACACGACTATTGATGGTTTGGGACTCTCGAACTGCCTTCAAGAATTTGGAACTTCAGTTCTAGTTTCATCGTCCCAGATTCAAGGGATTGCCTCTAGTGTCGAGACGTTCCGTGCGAGCCTGGACCTGCCCAAGGGACCATATTTCATCTCGGTTCATAGCGGGAACATTTACAAGGCGTACCGGCTGTACGATGACGACAACTTGGCTTTCGTCCAAGGAGTCGTCAGTGATGAGGCCGGGGGTTTCACGTCCCTTCCAGCGGTCACTGAAAATGTCATGGCGAAGAGCATTGCGGTTCCATCCCGGCTTCACTACACTGCGACTCAAGAAAAGCCACTTGCCGGCCTTGGCTTTGGTGTGAAGGACATCTTTCATGTCAAGGGTGTCGCCACAAGTGGAGGGAATAGGGCCTACTTCTACTTATACGGGCGCCAGAACCAGACAGCCCCATCTATTCAACGGTTGATTGATCTTGGAGCGGTCCTCCTAGGGAAGATGGGCACAGTTCAATTCGCCAATGGCGATCGTCCGACAGCTGATTGGGTCGACTTGCACGCACCATTCAACCCACGTGGCGACGGATACCAAGATCCCAGCGGCTCATCGACTGGCCCTGGTGCTGGCATTGGGGCGTATGAATGGCTTGATTTGGCAGTCGGCAGTGATACCGGTGGCTCGATGCGAGGGCCGGCAGGACAACAAGGAATCTTTGGGAACAGGCCCTCGACTGGAGCCATTTCACTGGAACATGTCATCCCGTTGAGCCCCGTCTCCGACACCGCCGGGATGTTTGCACGAAGTGGTAGTCTATGGGCCAAGGTGACACAAGCTTGGTACCCGGACTTTGCGTCGAACTATTCCTCATACCCACACAAAATATATCGATCAACGGCAGAGGGAGGGGCTTGGTCTGGAGGGTCTAATGAAGGAGCCGCTAAAGTGATCGACTCTTTCGTCGGAAGGCTTGAGCAATTCCTTCAAGTTCAGTCGACACCAGCCAATTACACTCAACTCTGGATGGAGACGCACGGCAACTTGACTACAGACGTCAACGAGATGCTTTACCTGACTTACGGCGTTTTTGTCTCTCACGACCAGTGGCAATTGCATGGGCAACCTTTCTTCGAAGATTACGCGGCCAGGTATGATGGAAGACAGCCATACATCAACCCTGGCCCCCTGGCAAGATGGCAATGGGGCCAGCTTCATGCAACTCATGATGTTTACGCGCAGGCCCTCCACAATATCTCCATCTTCAAGAGTTGGTACGAGACGGAGGGCTATGGCAGAAAGGATACAGAGACTTGCTCTGAGGGACTTTACATATACCCTTGGTCCATCGGCGAGCCTTCGTACCGTGACCAATACTTTCAGGCCCGGACTACACCGCCGCTTGGCTTTGATGATTCGTCGGTTCCGGTGGCGGGGGCCCCGGAAGTTGTCGTCCCAATCGGCGAGGTTCCGTACAACAGCACCAAGTCCATGCATGTAGAATACCTCCCCGTCACAATGGCATTGAGGATGGCGAGAGGATGCGACTTCCACTTGGCAAATCTTGTCCGGGATCTTGAGGAAAGCGGTGTTCTCCGAGCAGTAGCTGCCGGACCAAGGCTGTTCCCATAAATTCGAATGTGGAATATAGGGGCGCTATTATGCTGGAAGCTCAAGAAATAAAGCTTAGAACCCACTGTTCGTTACCACTTGCAGCCTATGACCTTGGTTCTCATGTGTAAACTTTTGGAATGTCCACCAAGGGCATCTCAGCATCAACTATGTCCAGTCGGCACGAACGGTTGAATAATCATCTACCCCGCATATGTCACCGTGTGACGTCGTTCAGCACGATTTTAGGCCATCCCCGGGTGTCACTTGACGATTACTGATCAGCCTAGGCGTCTGTAGCTCGTCTCTAATAACTGAAAAAACAACTGATTACTTTTTCTATTTAAAGTTGCATTGCTGTCCGACTCTCCTGTTTCAACTTCAGTAACAGTTTCTCCTTAATACCTTCGGTAGCAACCATTATTATCATGCCTTTCTATCAGGTTTACCACACGTACCCACTCGCTGGGCACCAGCGTCAGGCGATCGCTACCTCAAACACCAACCTGCATTGCAAGGCGTTCGATACCCCGTCCTTCTTCGTGCACGTGAACTTCATCAAGCAAGAAGACTCGCCGGTGGACGATACTTACTTCATGGCCGGCAAGCCTCATTCTTCGAACTCTAATCGAATTGTTGCTGTTGTCCGCACATCGCCAAATCGCACGAAGGCAGATTGGGACAAGCTTGCAGCTGATATCGAGGATACATGGGACGAAGCTGTACAAAACAAATCACTAGGTTCAGAGACAGGGGCTTTGGACAGGAGCAGAAGTCTTTTGATGGTGGTATTCACACCAATGCTGGCAGTACGTGAGGGTGGCATGGCCATCCCGGAGGCAGGACATGAAAAAGAGTGGCTCAAAAAACAGTTGCCCTATTTCGAAGAGATGAGTGAGAAACATGGCTTGCAAGAGTTCACAGATATGCTTGAAGAGTTGAAATATCGAGGGGTAACGAAATGAAGCCATGTTCAGTCATGTCGTAACTTTTTAAGCACTGGAGACCACTTCGTACAGCCAAGAACCTGGGGAGATCATCAAACTAGTAAGTTGGTGTATAACAATGGAACATATACCTTGGGAGTTACATTTGAACCCATCATTTGTAGTGGGCAGGATTGTGATTGCTTCATTTGGACGGGCTAGAAACGTGTTTGAATGTTCGTTTTGCCCATTTTCTCACGAAACCCAGGCTTGATGATGGAGTATAATTGCAATTTGTGATCTAAGTCACAGTCGACACGCCGACGCCAGGCCGATTACATGAACAATCCACAAGGGTCAGCCGCAGAGCCTATGTGTCTCTTTTACACTGCACGATCATCTCAGGATCATTTTTCATTCCCGCAGCGCACTCCAATGCTATTGCGCATTGATTGACTCCTGTCCAGGTGACTGCGTTGATGGAGCCAAGTCTATCGTCTAGCTTGCTGAGCAGCAGTCTTGTGGGTCTTAGCATCCGATCTTCTTCAGGGAAATGAACTACTGAGCCTTAAACCCGACCGGCGTCTCATCAGGTCCCCGGCGAGCTCTCAATCACCATTAGTACCATCAGAATCAGCTCAGTGGTGACACGAAACTTGACACTTCAGTCCAAATCGACCAATCGAATTTTCGAGCCCCTCCAGTCCCATCCACATCATGTGGAACGGTCCTCAAAAACCGAATCAGTCAAGCAAGAAGCTGTGACCTTCGTTGAGAAAGCAAAAGCGTCAGACTTCGGCATCTTTAAATTTCGCCGAAATTGAATGCAAAAGCAACAGCCTTCTACCACGGCATCTTGCGAGTGTACCGATGATGGATACCAAAGTTATGGCATCAGGCTACGGTATCTCATCAAATTGCCGACCTTGGACCTCATCATTTCGGCCAACGTGCGATACCCCGCATGGGGTTCCACGCCCTTCGCATGTAGTCAGCTTTAGACAATCCTAGTCGTGAGACTGGCGTACCCATATGGTAAGGGACTTGTGTCGAGTACGCTTGATTGATGCAGTAATTAAAGCGGTGAGTCACGGAGTGTGCCGAAGCAAACCGCGTTCCACTATGAATGATATGTCGATTATAAATTGAATTGAAGAAGTGGCACTGCTATTAATATTTAACGCTGATTGTTGGGATCCTGTCATCCGACTTATCAGCCCTCATCGCGAATCTTCCAGATCCTCTCAAGGCCCTACTGAAAAAAAAAAACACTTCTCAGTCCGCTTTCTTTTTCCAACTGAAGTCCCAATGTCACCATCGGCAGAAGTCACGCTTCCCGTCCGCGGGCAAAACGGCACGCCTAATCAGAAACCCGGGTCAGGTGGACTTGATGCGTCATCTTTGACTTATGACTACACGACTGCACCCAAGTCCGTTCCAGACGAAGCAACTGCAAATGCGGCAGAGGAAACTGTATGCACAGATCACATGATAACTGTACAGTGGAAAGCATCCACAGGATGGGATACTCCGGAGCTCAAACCATTTGGTCCTCTGAGCCTCTTGCCTACAGCGTCAGTTTTGCACTACTCGACGGAATGCTTCGAAGGACTTAAGGTGTATCGTGGCTTCGATGGGAAACTACGCGTATTCCGTCTAGAGCGGAATGCCACGCGTTTCCGCGTCTCTGCGCAGCGCATGGGACTCCCAGACTTTGAGCCACTGGAGGTCAAGAAGCTTATCGTGGCTCTCCTCTCTGTCGACGGAGATCGATGGCTTCCCAAAGACCGGCCTGGCAGCTTCTTGTACGTGCGCCCTACTCTTATTGGGACCCATGCCAATCTCGGCGTTCAAGCCCCTAAGAAAGCCTTGATGTACATAATTGTCTCGTTCATGGCTCGATTGGATACAATCGAAGGGGGTTTGCGGCTATACACCAATCCAGAAACCGACGTTCGCGCTTGGGTCGGTGGGTTTGGGTACTGCAAGGTCGGCGCCAACTATGGCCCGACGGTGGTGGCAACAAGAGAAGCCTCTTCTCAAGGGTTCCAACAGATTTTGTGGCTCTACGGGGAGAACGGACAGGTAACTGAAGCGGGAGGCAGCAATTTCTTCATTGTGTGGAAGCGCAAAGATGGGAAGACAGAGTTGGTGACTGCTCCCCTGGACGACAAGCTCACCTTGGACGGCGTCGTCAGACGAAGCTGTCTCGACTTGGCTCGGGAGAGACTAAGCGAGGAGCTCGAGATAACTGAACGCACGTACACCATCGCGGAGGTTATTGAGGCCTCTTCCGAAGGCCGCCTCCTGGAAGCTTTCGTCACCGGCACGGCGGTAAGTTCCCAGCCCCAATGACACCAATATTTCCCAAAATGAGTAGTACTGACATATTTCAGTGGTACGTTTGCGCCGTTTCCCAAATTCGTCACCGTGCCCAGGACATCCATGTTTCGATGGGCGCACAGGGCGACGGCGGTGACGTCTGTAAGAAGATCAAGGGCTGGCTGGGAGACATCTTGTACGGTGGAGTTCACCATGAATGGGCTGAGATCATTGAACCAAGGCAGATTCAGTAGCTGCAAGAGATGGACAAAATCTGGTCTTAAGAATTGGTGCAGCTATCGGTGTAAAAGTACTAGATATCCCTCTCAAATTGTATATACATCCATACTCTTTGCCCAAGGTTTCCAAACTTTCTCCATGCCTTCTTCGTACTGCCAACCGGAGAAGTCATCATTTGTGAGAGACCAAGTATCCAACACAAACTGGCCACCCTCTCGTACGCGATAGATACCTGGGAGCGCCCACATCATCCAGTTGACGCCGTACTTGACCGTCATATTTGTCATGCAACTGACAAATGTGTTGCTCAGCATACTAGAATCCTGCCCCCATCCAAACTCGGAAAAGACTACCGGGGTAATTCTCTTCGCGGATTCGCACCTACCACCTAGCAGACTGCAGTATTCTGGAGGCTCAATACCCAAGGCATTCAATCCTCTCCAGTACAACTCGGCCTCAGTGAGCTTGCAGTTCTCCGTTGCCACAGTCTCTGTTAGTCCATCGTACATGTGAAGCTCCCAGAAGACCTTGTCATTGAAAGGGTGTTCGTCCAGGTCAAAATAGACAGGGTCAGAAACCCAGCCGTTCTTAATTGTGTCGCAGTGGTAGCAGTCGTGGGTCATCAGATTCTTCTGATTGACGAGCCCTGATAGATCCTCATCAAATTGCATTCCGGACCAGCTGATGAGAATATCCGGGTTCGCCTCATGGATGGCATAGGCACCTGCCGTCATGTTGCCGACGTAAGTCTGCCAGTTGTACTGGAGTGGTGCGTCGGCCAGCTCGGTGATGTTGTAGCTGGGCCTAAGCTCGTTGCGGAGGGACATGCTGGCAACATTGGGATGATTGCTGGCCCAGCGAGCAACATAAGCTAGACCCCGAAGCCATTTGTCGACGGGAAAGTTGAAGCTGTCGAACCAAGCGTTGCCGTCGATGTTGCTACAGCACCACATTGCCTTGCTGACATGATTATCTGGGTGAATCAAAATCCCTTTCTGTTGCGCAATCTCTGCAATGTCGGACCAGATCTCGAACCTGGTTGTGGACAATGACCATGAAGGGTTTTTGGAAACCATCATGTCAGCAACGCGCGTGCCGTTCTCAACACCCATTCCATTGATGAGAGCCTCTTTCAGACCAACGTCAGAGCCGTTTCGCTCGTAGATGTCGTCAACCATTTCGATTGCGAAAGGCATCCTGAGCATGTTGAAGCCCGCACTTTTGACCAAGTCTAAAATGTCGGAAACGGATTGGTACTCGACGCCTTCAGGAATCATCGTCTCACCTAGAAGTAGTCACGTCAGTACAGATATTCATGAATGCTGGCGTGCAGGCTTACCACTGAGTGGCCAGTTCAAGCCGGCCCATACGATTGTCTCATTACGAGAATTCACTATGTCTCTTCCTGCGGTACGAAATGGCCCATACGGCCAAATGCCGGTCGTATTGTCTCTGCCGAACAAGACATTGTTCGCAATTTTCGCTGTCTGTGTAGCAATCACGGGGATGGCATACACTAGAGCAAGAGTCGGCTTCATTTTGGCACGTACCTAAGCTGGGAAAGAAACTTCTGCCATTCGATGTGACTGCCAGCGTTCATTGGGCAGGTTTTATGACATTAATACCTAGGATCAGAGACTGTGCTTTGGATGACCATGGTATTGACCTAACATCGGGCCCATGATAAGCACTGTAGCCGGGCAGCCGGGGAGTTAGCCGGCCTTCCTGTCTTATGATGCCGACGACTAAGATGCACTTCATGGACTAGGCAGATTGGCATCATCCGTTACCCCATCCATGCGTCTCGAGCCTATTTTGATCCACTAGACATGGATATGCGAGGGGCTCGGGAGGGAGTACACCGATTCGACCCCGCATCATACTATCAGTCCACCGGCCATACCCGGCGAACTAGGGCCGGTTGGCGGCCCAGAACCGGGTGGCGATTAGCAGGTAGCTGTACAATTGAGAAGATGAAATCGTGTTTGCTCAGTATTAATCTTTGAATTAGAGAATAAAGAAAACAAGATCTTATGCTAAATACAATATCTCGTCCAATGACAGAGTCTGGTATCTCGTCTATGCGTGTAAATAGTGATCTATGTGCAAACGCTCCCTTTCACTCCATTCTATGTTTGGGTCTGTGCCTAGTAGCCATTGAGAATCTGGGCGGAGATCTTCTCAGCGAGCACATAGACGGTGCTCTGAGGGTGACCGGGAGGAAGCAGCGCAAAGCTGCTGGCGTCAACCACTCTCAGACCGTTAACGCCGATGACCTTCGCGTCCTTGTCAACAACCGCATTGGGATCATCGCTCTTGCCCATTCTGCAAGTGCAAGACGCGTGCCAGATGGTCATGACATCGTTGCGAATCTGCTGGATGATCTGGGCATCAGTCTGGACGGCGGGGCCAGGGTAGTACTCCTTGTTGTCGGCGAGGACGGGCTGCATGGCCTTGCTGCTGAAGGCCTGGCGGAGGCGCTTGTAAGTAGCAAGAGCAACAGCAACGTCAGTGGGGTCGGTGAGCCAGTTGGGGTTGATCAGAGGCAAGTCCTTAGTGTCAGCCGAGGCGAGAGTGACGGTGCCGCGAGACATCGGGGCGACAAGACCGCCGAGAATGGTGGCGTACTGGTACCCATCCTTGGGCTGGGTGAGGAAGAGGTTGGCGAAGTTGCCGACGTAGCCAGGGGCGGTGAGGTACTCAATCTCGGGCCAGTCCTCAGGGAACTGAGAGTCGAGGATGGCGGCGGTGTCGGCACTGATGAGATCACGAGGAGCTTTCTCCCAGCCGAGGAAGTCACAGACAGGGTTGGTGAGAGGACCCTGCTTGAAGATCGAGTACTGGAAGGCAAATTGGGCGGCAGTGTAGATAAGGTCGTTGGCGAGACGGGTCAGAGTCTGAACATTAACGCGCCATGTAGGTCCGAAGAAGACGTGGTCCTCCATACCCTGGCCAACACCGGGGCGCTCGGCGACGATGGGAATGTTGAACTTCTGGAGCTGGTCCTTGGGGCCGACACCGGAAACCATGAGAAGCTGAGGACTCTGGAAAGCACCAGCCGAGAGGATGACTTCCTTGCGAGCCTTGAGAGTGTAAGTGACGAGACCGGTGTTGACGACGACTCCAGTAGCAGTCTTGGAGCTGTCGAAGAGAATCTTCTTGGCCATGGACAGCTGGAAGACCTTCAGGTTGGAGCGGCCGATTGCCTCGTTGAGGAAAGAGGTCTGACTGGACTCGCGCTTCTCAGTCTCGGGGGCAATAGTATCGGAGCAGTACTGGGCGCCCATCAACTCGCCGCTGTTGAAGTCCTGGGCCTGAGGAACACCAATCTCGTTGAGAGAGGGTTCCAAGTAGCTGCTGAAGGGCTGGGCATAGTTGGCGTAGGAAACACGGAGAGGTCCGCCGGCAGGGGAGAAGGCATCGGGGTTGTACTCGGCGCTCGCATTGGCAGCGCGGGAGGGGCCGGGCGGGGTGAACTTGACGCTCCTCTGGAAGTAAGGGAAGAGGGAATCCCAAGTGTAGCTGTCATCGCCAACAGCATCCGCCCATTTCTGGTAGGATTGCTTCGTACCACGCTGGTAGATCATGAAGTTGCGTGCCGAGCTGAATCATGTTAGTTCTATGCAATTATCGTCTTGTTTCTATACCATTACTCACCTTCCACCGAGGCACTTTCCACGAGCATAGTGGATGCGCCTGTTGTTGGCACCAGCCTGAGGCTGAGTGACGAAGTTCCAGTCAACCAGAGGGTTGGTGTCGAGAGGGCTGGCGCCGGCAAAGAGGGTATCACCGGCAGGCGTGTTACCAATAAGGGGGTTCGTAATCTGGTAGAATGTGCCGGCCTCGATCACAGCGACGGAGATGCTGGGGTTGGCACTCAGTCTGTTGGCCATCACAAGACCAGCGGTACCACCACCGATAATAACATAGTCGAAAGTCGCGTCCTTGGCAGCTCCTGCATTGCTGCCGAGTTGGCGCTTGAATTCCGCGTGCTGACGCGCCTCATCGTCGGCTGGGGCGGCGATAGTCACACTAATGATGGCGACAAACGTCGCGATAGCTTGAGAAACGCGCATCTTTTTGGGTCTGAATGAAAAGAGAGAATGAATGACTGAGAGTGAACTGTTAAGTCTGAAGATGTGAAGAACATGTTTCGAAGGATCGTCGAGAGATTATATGATGTTTTAGGTCTCAAGGAGCGTTGCAGGACTGGCCGAGAATAGATCATCATGATCCTTTACGAGAAGTCTAATTGTCGTTTAGGTCAGGTCGTCGACGGGTGGAAGGAAGATCTTGAGAATCAAGCCTCTTTGAGAATACTAAGGTCTGTCTAGTTCGCTTGTGGTCAAGCGTGGCGAGCTTTAGCGTGAGAACAGACATTTGAGATGAGAAATCTTCCATGGTCCACCGCCTACCACCGCTCTTAGAGCGCTCTGGTCCCGTGGTGGTCAGTGGCTTGGACCCTTTGGAGAACGTGAAAAGTGATCACTGATCACCATCATGATTGTCAGGCACAGAAACGTGGTGGATAGGGTTGCCGGGGGCGCGATCAGGCGCTAAATGCAGAATTGAGTTTAGCCCGCCAATTCAGGGGAGAGTTGCGATGCTGAGAGAAAGGGCGCAGAATTTGTGTCCGGCTGAACCTTCAACTTCTAGATGCAGGCAGGGACGGTGAAAGACTTCAGAGCATCCCGTGCTGGTTACCGGATTCGGGAACGCGCCAACATGTGGCGTCGCGACCCGGCTGGACATGCTGGAATAAAGACGTCGATGATGTCTTCCATCCAGTGACAGTCTAGCCCGTCCCAACCAAGAGAACCTCTTTGTCCCGACTTGGTATAGAGAACAAAGTTGCTTGTTTCAGGAGGTGACGGAACAATAGACTTCGATCTGTCAACCTGTAGGTCAGACGAACATCTCAAATATTAACAAGACAGTCGTTCTCCGGCGGATATGATTTCTGGTAGTCGTTGCAACCAATACCGCGAGCGATAGGGCGAGTCTAGCCTTCAATCAGTTCAATCTTGCGAGCGACTCCGGCTAATTAGCCCCAGATTGTTCGGCCGGCCTGGGAGGGGGCACAATTGGGGAACGGTGGTATCGGCCGAATAGAGACTCGGAGTGCGCAGCAGAGCAACCAGCTCTTGATGCATTTCCAATGCCGTGACTGCGAGAGACATGCTGATGCAAGAACTTGTAGAAATTGGTCGAGATTTCCACGCCGGCGTGTGTTGATAGCGGAATCGAGTCCGTCTGAGCTGAAAGAGTAGACATAATTCCCGGAGCACCTCAAAGTCAAGGCCTGAGGATATGCTCTCAGTCATGACAGGAAAAGCCCTCAAGGAACAACGCCAGAGGCAGCATAAAGCTTTTTAAATGCACTGGGCCGATGGGGCGGATAGGCTCAGCTGGTGCTCTGATTCATGTTGTTACCAATAAACTCATTCATGAGCCTGAAGTGGAAGATTCATGGGAACAGAAATGATCGGCGCATGCACCTTTTTGAGCAAGGTGGCAACCCCTTAGGAGATCAGAATCCAGAAAGGCAAAGATATATGGTCGTTGTAGTCGAACAGCTGATGGGCCACTCAGGGCCCCACTAGGCGGTGGAAAAGTTGCAAAGAGCCCTCGCTTCCCAAGACTTATCTAGTTGAAGCGGTTGAAAGCACGTGGTCTTGGTAGAGTTGGTCGTTGAGTCTCTCGGTCTCGGTTTCGATTCGGTCTTGACCCATAGGATAGACATATGTATTGGACTTCAGCGCCTGTCTGGAAACTCTTTTATATTAAATCACCGTCTGTAAAGACCTGGGGCTCAAATAGGTAACTACCCTTTCTAGCTGCCCAGCGTAAATGACTCTGTTTTTGAGCTCGAAAGGCACCTGTTCCGCTTAGTCACAGCCGCTCCGCCCCCAAGGATGCAGGGATTCGCGGTCGCTAACTCTGTTCAGTCCGGAGCGCTGGGTTCGTCTCATTGCCCCTTAATCAAAGTTTCCAGGGGCTCTATGTTTATTTGACACAATAGTCAACACAAACAGATGAGCAATTGGCTAACGTTTTCACCCTCCTCGGTTCTCCGAGTTGGCATGACTTCATTCGACATCGGCTATTTGCCGCATCCCATCTCTTTCTGGCCAAGTTCTCCTCGTACTGGTGGACTTTTCAGGGCTGATGGAGCCCAAACACCCTGTCTGCGCCTCGTCTAATTGATGGGTTGCAGTGGGCGGCCCGCGAGCATCCCACCTCGGCTGTCGGAATGCGCCTGAGAAGGTTCTTTCGCGATATTAAGGTTTTCTGGGGAGCTTTTCAATCTATTCGAGATGCCTTCTTCCCCTGAAAGCGCAATTGACGTTCGAATGTCCCCTGCTACTCTATCGGAGAGATCACTAACCAAGAGAAGAATACAGTCCGAAAGCGAGGAGGAGAATTGTCCGTATGCACATGTAAATAGTAGATAGGTCCCCCGAATTGAAGCTGTTTGCTCTCCCATCACCTGTTCAATCCAGTCCTTTCTTTTTTCACTCACATTCGCTTTCATCGACACTCTTTTCGATCGACGACATTCACTTCATCCTGGCTGGCCCATTCAAGATTTCACACATTCTTTAGAGACTCGAGTGACCAGACCAACCAACAAAAAAACCCCGAAAATGAGAGGCGCCGGACTCATCCTGGCGGCGGCGGCATCCGCCCGCGCCGCGTGCGATTGGAAGAACGTCCACACCGGAGGCGGCGGTGGCTTCGTCCCGTCCATCCAATTCCACCCTACCGAGAAGGGCGTCGCTTTCGCCCGCACCGACATCGGTGGCCTCTACCGCCTCAACGACGACGATTCTTGGACTCCCGTGACCGACGCGAACGGCTTTGCGCACGATGGCAACTGGAACAGATGGGGCATCGACGCGCTGGCCCTAGACCCTGCCGATGCGAACAAGGTGTACATCGCGACTGGCATGTACACCAACGATTGGTACTTCTCTCGGTGCACTTCGTGCAAGGAAACCTGGCTGACTATCTCAGGGACCCCAACAATGGAACCATCGCCCGCAGCTCCGACAAGGGCGAGACATGGGAGGTCACCACGCTTCCCTTCAAGGTCGGCGGCAACATGCCTGGACGCGGCATGGGCGAGCGTCTCGCTGTCGACCCCAAGAACTCCCAGATCCTCTACTTCGGTGCCCGTAGCGGCAAGGGCTTGTGGAAGTCTACCGACGGTGGTGCGACATTCGCCAAGGTCTCTTCTTTCGAGGCCGTTGGTACTTTCCGTCCCGGTGCCGAGACCGATGCCTACAACGGCGATCTTCAGGGTCTGACCTTCGTCACCTTCGATGAGACCTCCGAGGCCGTCAACGGTGCCACCTCCCGCATCTTCGTCGGTACCGCCGACAACACCACTGCCTCCGTCTATGTCAGCACCGACGCTGGTGCTACCTGGGGCCCTGTTGCCGACCAGCCTGCCAAGTTCTTCCCTCACAAGGCTAGACTCTCTGTCGCCGAGAAGGTCATCTACTTCACCTACTCCGATGGCTCTGGCCCGTACGATGGTACTCAGGGTGCCGTCTACAGATACGACCTCACCTCCGGCAAGTGGACTGACATTACTCCTACCTCCGGTACCGATCTCTTCTACGGCTTCGGCGGTATTGCCGTCGATGCGCAGAAGCCAGGCACCATCGTCGTTGCTACCCTCAACAGCTGGTATCCCGATGCTCAGCTCTTCCGCTCCACTGACTCCGGTGCGACCTGGAAGAAGATCTGGAACTGGGGAGCTGATGGCAAGGTTGCGCCTCAGTACACCATCAGCGCCAAAAACGCCCCTTGGATCGAGACCAACTTCCTCGACATCGACACCAAGAAGCTTGGTTGGATGATTGAGTCCCTCGAGATCGACCCCCACGACAGCGACAGATGGTTCTACGGCACCGGCCTCACCATCTACGGCGGCCACGACTTGACCAACTGGGACAAGAACCAGACCATCACCATCGAGAGTCTCGCTTCTGGTATCGAGGAGATGGCTATCTCGTCCCTGGCCTCTGCCCCCGGCGGTTCCGAGCTGCTCATGGCCACTCTCGACAACAACGGCTTCACCTACGACTCCGTCGCTGATCTCAACAAGGCTCCTCAGACTGCCTGGACCAACCCTTGGTGGGCTAGCAGTGTCTCTGTCGACTTCGCCGGCAACGACGTCACCAAGGTTGCTCGCATCGGCAAGGTCACCGGTACTCCCCAGCTCGCTCTTAGCAGCGATGGCGGTGCTACATGGAATGTTGTCAACGCTACTGGCACCACTGCCGCTGATGGTACCGTGGCTTACTCTGCTGATGGCGATGTTGTCCTTTGGTCCACTCTCAACGAGGGCGTCCTTGCCTCTCGCAACCAGGGCAAGCTCGAGAACGTCACCCTGCCTGCCAGCAGCGTTATCGCCAGTGACAAGAAGGCTACCGGTGTCTTCTATGCAGGCTCCAAGTCCACCTTCTACGTCTCCACCGACGGTGCCGCCACCTTCACCGAGGCTCCTCTCGGTAACGTCACCGAGATCCGCCACATCGCTGCCCACCCTACCCAGGCCGGCGAGATCTGGGTTTCGACTGATGCCGGCATCTTCCACAGCACTGACTCCGGAAAGACCTTCTCCCCCCTGTCTTCCAGCCCCTCCAACGCCCACGCTGTTTCCGTCGGCAAGGGTGACGGCACCGCCTGGAACCTTTACGTCTTTGGCAACGGCAATGAGGGCAAGAAGCTGTACGGCAGCGCTGATGGTGGTGCTACCTGGGTTGACATCCAGGGTTCCTACAGCTTTGGTGCTATTGACGGTGCGGCTCTCGTTGGTTCCGCGAACGAGGCCAACGTTGTCTATGTTGGTACCAACGGCCGCGGTGTCATGCACAGCTCGTGCCCGATCTCCAACTCTACTGCTGCGCCTGCTACTTCCCCTGCCAGGAGACAGCTTCGCAGCCGTCCCATGAGGTTCGGAAGGGCCGTCCATAACAAGCACATGCACTAGGCGAGAGATATGTAGAACAAAACGAAACACTTCACTTCTGATGTAGCCATATTCTGGTCGAAACTCTTACATAGACTATTTCTCAATACATTTACTTCTGTTCAATTCTGTTTCTCGGGACAATTTCTTACCGCTCTCTGACTTCACATGTCAGGTTGTGGCTTTCCCTCAAGTTCGTGTATCTTCCGCCCCTAGCTATGTTGTGGTTTCACAGGGGCGTGTTTGGCTTGATAACATACTTACACTTCGGTCCGCGAATCATTCCTGGTCCAAAGAGACGGACGCCACAAAGTAATACAGTGGCGAAGTGGCCAAATGAGGAAGCCAATCAACAGTCCTAAAATTGGGTCTCAATTGCTGGTCGGAATGCTTGGCTGGAGGTAAGCAGTCAGCGCCATAATCCTCAGCTGTTTGCGTCGTGGATGCCTTGTGGTTCGCATTGTGCTAGGGAGGGACGCGGCTGAGCCATCTCGGGTATTTTGATGAGGTGCATCCCCCCTCTTCTCAAAACCCTCTTTCTTGTTTGTTGCCGTTTACTTCCCCAACTATCTGCCCTACTATTCCGCGATGGAACAACGTACGGCTTCCAACAACTGGATAAAGGGAAAGCCCGATCACCCACCTTCTCTTGGTCTCCCTAGCCATACTTTGGCATCTTCAACCTCAAATGAGTCTATCAATGCCGACAGTAATCTAACAACTTCACAAGATACGCAAGCCTTAACAGATGCTCGCAATAGCCCGGAGCATTCCGAAGTGCCCTCTTCGAATGAAGCCAGCTACGGCCTTGGGGATTATAGGCCTGTTGCTGGCGATGATGGATGCGCATCTCCAATCCAGTGTCCTAAACGGAAGATTGAGCTCAGTACAATACTAACTGACTGTACTACGATTATACTACCAGCCAGTTCAGTCGTTTTCGTGATCTTTGTGTGGTCTCTGAAAGGCTCTCGAATCACCGAAAACTCACACGCACCTTGGCAGAATGCCATTACTATTGTAAATCTTCTTGAATCAATCAGAGTGCTGATACTGACGCATTACAGATGGCCACAGTGCTCCCAATTGCTTTTGCCTCTGTTGTAGGCCGTCTCATGTCTGAGGCAGCACGTTGGAGACTTGAGCGCGGTGCCCCTGTGGGCTCACTCGAACAATTGATGGGGAGTCGAACTGTCGGAGGAACAATCACAACGCTGTTCCATTTCCACTCTTGGAATCTACTGTCTTTGGCGCTGCTGTCTTTGTGGGCGCTGTCTCCTCTGGGAACCCAGTCGCTGTTGCGGATGACGAAGCTGCACCACAGCATTGAAACGGGATCCACGCGAATCACATACTTTGACAACAGTGCTAGAAGTCAATTAGCTGATTGGGCCAGCTGGGGAGACACTGGTACTTCAATTTCTGCTTCGAAAGCAAGACTTCGTGCTCTCGCAGGACTGTACGCAACCCTTGTTCCAACGCCCGAAACTTCTAAACTTGACGCTATGGACACGTGGGGAAACATAAGAATCCCCTTCCTGGACCCGACAAACGGCAACGACTGGACAAATCTGTCGCAAAATCTCAACTCGGACGACTACTCGTCCCTTGCCGGCATTCCTCTCGGGATTATCAATTACGACAGCAAAACGACTTTTTCGCTAGAATCAAGCTACATCCAGCTTCAATGCAGCAATGTCACCACCAGTTCAAGATCAGGGCCAGATGGATCTATGAGCGATATGGTGAAAGGCGATATGCTTTCTAATGCCTGTAGCAATTTCACTTCGTTAACCCAGCCGGGACAGTTCTATCAGCTCCCCAATGGAACATGGCATGGTGTTCCGTGGGGATCAGCCCGCGCCACGTGGAGCATAGGGCTTGATCGTTTTGTAGATCCGCTGTGGTTTGGGGGCAACAGAACCAACTATACCGACTTTCAGAAAACGGCAAAAGGCCCTCGAACCCAATATCTTTACCGGCCCAGCCTCTTCCAAAACGAGACTGGTATCGAGGCTGGGCCAACAAGACTTCTATTTCAGGCCATGTGCAAGGACAGCTGGTTCTCACCCCAACTCTTCTACACTGGATATTGCGGCGTTACTCAAAGATATGTTGAGTCTCAAGTCACATGTGAACGGTCCACAGCAACCCGTCGAAATTGCTCCGTCACCGCTCAGCGACCCTCGCAGCAATTGCATGCTTCAAAACACATCACCCCACTATCCTTCCCCTTCATCTTCGACTACTTCTCCTCTGAGCTACCCTCCGTCGTCGGCGGTGATGTGTCTTTTCAGACAGAGACATCGCTTTACTATCTAAAGGACCCCAGTCTCCGAAGCTTCAGCGGGGACGACCGGAAGTTTCTAGAGAATGTCACTGCGAAGGACCTAGGAGTCCGTTTAGGTCAGCTTCTGAACACATATTTCCAGATAAGTCAGCTGTCTCTGAACATCACTGCGGGATCCGGAGTAGATTCCACGTTCAACCCGAAAATATTAGTTTCGGCGACCACCAGCAGAGATGTGGTTCTTTTCGATGTTTCAGATGCATGGGCTCTCCTGTGCGTTACCTCTTGTGCTGTACTGCTTGCAGCAGGTGCTCTAGGCGTTGTCCTTGCTCACTGGGCTCGCAGCCCAGAGATATTGGGCTACGTTTCAACTGTATTCAGAGATTCGAGGCATATGGAGCTTCAGACAGGCTCAGATCGACTGAGCGCAGTTGAGCTGTCCAAAACGATGATGGATGAAAAGATAAGATACGGTCTGGTGAGTAAGAAGCACGGCGACGAGCTGCGGGTGGGAGTTGCGCGTCAGGAAGAAACCACAGGGTTCAGCGGCAATCCTCGACGAGTGTGATAGCAGGGTTTACATAAGTTCCAAATTCAAGAAATCCTGCACAAGGACATCCAAATTCAACATCGATACAACATGTGATTCGAAGATTCGGGTTGCATGTCCTTCTAAAATAATGACGGGGATAGAGCAAGCCAGCCATTTTCCAAGGGGAAAATGGGCCTAGCGCGACTCGTGTCTCTTAGGTACGTGTAGCTGTGGTTGAGGATTCTCACTAATGATGTTTTCAGACTTGCTTGAAAAGTCGCACGTGATGGAATATGAAGTATGGCTGAGTTTTATGTGTCTCTTGTTTTTCTCTCACGACGTGAGTGTCATATTGATCTGTGCCGGAGTGGAGATATCGCTGCTAACTTCCTGAAGTTACAATTCAAAAACAAGGTCGAAATAAGTACCCCAGAGTCTCCACTTCCGTTCAAAGGTGGACCAGCTGTCCCCACCTCACAAAGAGGTCAACATGACCTCAGAAATACAGCATCACGGGATCCTTTTCCAAAGTAAGCTTGACAGCCTGGCTGAAACTGTGTCAGTAGACCGTTTAATTTCATGAGAGTCTTATGCATTGATTGCGAGCATTGCTGAGGAATTTA
Source organism: Colletotrichum cordylinicola (assembly GCA_027406065.1). Lineage (NCBI taxonomy): Eukaryota > Fungi > Ascomycota > Sordariomycetes > Glomerellales > Glomerellaceae > Colletotrichum > Colletotrichum cordylinicola. Next base: position 6,188,919 of record JANVYD010000003.1, on the reverse strand, counting down.
GCTTATCCAGTGTAGTTGGGTTTTTGAGTGGAGGAAAGCGAAGAACAAGCACCTCGGCCAGTGTTCCGTGGAGTATCGAGTGAAAGCATGATAAAGGTCATTGCAAGCCATAAGTCTCAGAACCAAACTTGGCTTGGCATATCGCATCGGGTACGAGCGGAATACCATACATCATGATATGCTATTCGTCATCTCCTCCGACCACAAATTTCGACATTCGCGAAAACTCCCTGTCGCTCACTTCTATTTGGCTAAACCAGCTATGCTGGCAATTCAGCACAGACTATAGGGCTGTCCTCTCGCTTCCAATGGGGCACAGAAACCTTTGGAGGATTGTGTGTCCAATGTGCTAGCCGTTGAGCCACAAGTGAATGATTTCTCAATACCGCCATCTCCAAAGGTGTCAGGGGAGAATCCAACTCTGTCCATTCCATATCATCGGCATCCCCTTCCTTCCACCACTCCTTGTGAGTCTTGAAAACGGCATACGCGAGAGAATATTGACTCGCCCCGGACCTACTAAGAACTTCACTGCACTCAAGCTGCCCTCGGAGAGCCGCGAGATGAAGTGGTCGAAGTCCATGGAGGTGGATTGCCGGAGTATCCATGTCTAAACCACGATACGCCATCTTCTGAAGACATGCTGCATGACCGAAAAAGGCAGCGAAGTGAGCAGGCGTGAGCCCCAGCGTTGATTTCGAGTCTGCCTTTGCACCAAGAGACAGAAGCAAAGCCACCACTCTTTCGTGGCCTTGTCGACAAGCAATATGCAATGGGGAGACGCCCATATCGTCTGGATAATCCAGATACCCCCGTATGACATACAATGATTCATACATCAAGAGAATGCCGTCGTCAAATCCAGAGGCAGCTGCGTGCCAAACTACCGACCTCTGGTGATAGTCCAAGAACACCCACTTTGCGAATATGTATCCAGTCTCCCTCGCAGAATCACGCAATTCAATGTCTCTTCTGCACTCCTCCAATAAAAGTGTCAAGGCCTGAATATTACGCGTCGCTGCAGCCCTGTGCATCGGACGCTCTCCTAGCATGTTAGCGTCATTCTCATAATAGGTCAATGATGTCCTTCTAGAGGTGAGTCCTTGCAGCAACCCTTCCGAGAACTTGTCTGACATAACCACAAGGTGTGACAGAGAATCAAGATATGGCGAAGTCGTTATCTCCAGCCACTTGGGATCCATCTCCACGTATTTCTGTAAGGCGCCCAAAAGCGCGTCATGTCCGAGGATGGCGATCAGGTGAATAGGTGCTAAAACCGTGCTTTCAGGTTTAAAATCCGTGCTGGGCATTATGGTTCCGCCCAAATTCAGAAGATACTCCGTGAGTTCGACATGTCCACCAAAAACAGCCCAATGAAGTGGCGTGAACCCAAAGAAGTTGATAGTCTTAACTTCCAGAAGGGGTTTGATGGAGCCCATTGATTTGATCATATCAAGCTCCCCATCGCGACAGAATTCCAGCAATCTCTCGGCCCTCTGCTGGTCCTCTAGATCGAACATTTCTTCCTCCATATAAACTTCAATCTGATTAGGAACCCTTTGGAGCAGATCGTTGGTGTAGCTCAACCACTGCTCCGTCGGCCGGACCCTTACGACACGTTTGCCAAAGAAAGAGCCCTCCAAAAGGCTCAAGGCCCCAAAGTCTTCGACCACAGAAGGCTGAAAGACTCTTGCAAGCTTTTCAGCACAGTCCACAGGTCCGGCGATCTCTCGTGCAGGCACGAAGTCACTAGCAGGATCTTGCTGCAAATGAAAGTAGCCAAGCTCTGGAATATCCTCGACGGTGAGCGACACGTAGCTGCGCCCATGCCTCACAATCTCGGAAACTTGTGCCACACATACATTGTCCGGAGAGCCAAACATATGTGGAAGGAGCCTTCCGTTTCGTGCTGATTCATCGGCCTTTTCGAAGAGAGACCTCATAGTGGATCCTCTTTGGCGTTTGATGGGCATGCACCACGGTTTATGATGCGTTCCTCTTGATGCCTCAAACCCCACGAAGACTGTAATTGTACCAGAATTTCTTTCGGAACGAAGATCCTCGAGTTCGATGATTCCCATGACGCCTCCAACCTGCGCATATGTCGATTTCAGTATCCATGCAGATGAATCCCATCGATTGCTAGGATAAGCAGCTTTTACACGGCGGGGCCCAAGAGAGTCCGGGTTGACACTGAAGTCCGGCACCAAGTGAACTGGGCTCTGGCGGACGTTGACGGTCTTGTAACCTTCCTCGGCCAATGGAATCTCAAGGCCGGGAGGCTTGAGGAGTTCAATGGATTCAGGGAGTATACGTGCATACTGATTTCCCCAAAGGCGCTTCAGGTAGATAGCGGGAGAGCTTTCAACGCCTTGTATTATTCTGCTGCAGTCCAGAATGGCGTGAAACCTGTCCGATGGTTGTGTTTCACCCTCCCTTTGGATTGGTCGAAGATATAACTTGAGATTGAGGCCTTGGTTGGAGATTGTCGTTGGCATCGTCTCTCCTGAAAGCAGCGGGGGCAGCGGTCTGATTCCCGTGCTCTTCAAAAAGTGCATAGGGGAGTCTGCTAAAAGGCCGGACAAAAGATCCTCTGTGCTCGTGCTCTTCGGGGGCAGGAAGTCAGTCTTTGTCCAAGCGAAGATTGACTGATCGTCTATTTCCCTCATGATGGCCTCTTGTAATCGAACAAAGGCGCGAGACCCTTCTCCATAAAGTAGTGGCATATTAACTGAGAATACTCCCAGTAGACAGTATGCCAGATCTTCGACCCTGGTTGTTTGTCGTAGAGCAGCCCAGCTCATTCTCGTAGCAACACTCAAGTCTTGAGGTCCCAAGCTGCCGTCGAGGACTCGTTCATCTATACCAGTGATCTCTCCAAGGATGTGTGGTCCGACAAGATTGTAAGATAAGGAATTGACTTCAGATCCAACTTTGCTTCCAAGGAAGTCCCATTCCGCTGAATAGAATTCCATGTTCCTTGGCGCAATGAGTTCCTGCAGTGTCCATCCCCTCGTGAACCAACGGGAACTTCTGATTGTGGCCTCTTGCCATGCTCTTCCGGTGTTGCGTGTAGAGACGTCGGACAAGAAGGCATAGCAGATTCCAGCGCCCTGGTACCACTGGTACATAGAGTTGATGGCTTCTGAAAGCTCGGCAGACGACGACTTGTCAATACAGCAGGTATCAATCCAAATGTAATCGTATCTGTCTGAAAGGGCACGCTTCGCTGCTTGCTCAACCTTCAGAAACCCCTTCTTGGTCTTCACCTGGCTTGAAAATTGGTATCCGTTCTTTGCCTTGAGAAAATTCCCCATTGCCTTGATTTGGCTGTAGATCTGGTCCAGTTGAGGATTGAGATCCTGGTAGGTGATCTCTTCCTCTCCCCAAGTATGTGACAATATGGCGTAAGGTGGTATGGCGTCATTGTTGAACTCAAGAACCCGAAGGGTTCTAGCATCGAGCAAGCGCATCCTGTCGTAGCTCAACGTCGAGTGGAAGTAAAGAGGGCATGTATAGTCCTTGCAGGGGGTTATTAAACAAGTTGATGGTGATTGTGAGAAGTATTGAGGCCTGCAGTAAAACCTAATCGCGAGGTAAAAACTTGGAATGGCCGTCGCGCTTGGTGCTATGCGAAGCCAGAAACCCCGCTTCCACGTCGCTTAAATGCAGACGAGTCTCGTCATCCTGCAGGCTGGAGATGAGCACTTTGGCTAGCGTGGTAAGCCTGTCAGCAACTGATAATTGCGATTGGCGCTCGTCGATCTGCATGGTCTGAAAGTCGTTACGTGGCAAATCAACGTCGAGCATGCGTCTGCTGCCTGGTCTTGCCCGCTTTTCCCCAGCCTGCTTTCTTTTTCTGACGTCCCGTTTGTGCTTGATTCGCGATTGAGTATTGGCCCTGGTGCTTGTAAAGAGAGGTTGTCGCGATCCAAAGTCGGCCATGAATATGAGTTGACTTCATATCGACACCCGACGCATTCTTACTAGAAATACTCCCAATGCAATCCAAACTAGCCTAACTTGGATGCAAGCCCGGTGAAGAATCAGTCTGCGCTAGGAAGCCTTTAGACTCGGGTCAAAATGAGCGGAAGGGACTTGGAAATTGGCATACAGGAATCACCTTGCTGCCTTTGGGAGCATGCATGATGCGCCAACGGAGTTTCAATGTAGATGAATACTACCGGAACGTTTTTCTTTTTTGACCTCACATGAAGGTCGATAGAATCCAGACTGTCGAAGGTGTTCTGACGCTTAGGCATTTCGCCAAAGGTCCAGTCGGTCCATGCCGGATCCAACAACCCCCAAGTCAAAACAGAATACTCAGGAGGCCTTCCATAGAGGATTAATTATGACAACTTTATAGACTCACTCAGTTGACTGGGTATCGGTGTAATGTGCCCCAGATTTGGGAACGATGTCTTATTTCCAGTTAGCTAATTGGGGTGTCAAAGGCGATTTCTATGTCGTAGCCGCGGGGTTGCGAGGGTACGTAGATGCCAGAGAGCAACTAGGACATAAGAGTATTGTTCATGACACACTGTCGTGAGTGGAAAAGTTACAATGGCATACCAATTATGCCTATCAGCGCCTCCCACAAGGCAGATTGAACGCACAAGTCAAGACACTAGACGGCCGAGACTGACGTGATGTACGACATTGTGCTTTGCTGGTTTTTTGAAAGATACTTGTAACCCTTGGTCAGTTTCGGCCATGTTATCTGTTAATTGCAATGTAATTGTGACACAGAATGCATTGTTCAACCTGAGTTGTACTATTTTTGTGTCGCATCATTGAACGACACCATAAGCTTACGCTTACATTTGCACATTCGCAGTGCACTGACTGTGCCCGACCAGAGTGGGACTGTGTATTGAGGCTCAACTGACTCCATCAGCTCTTGTCTCTATCTTCACGAGGAGCAGAATTCATCCAGAACGAGTGATCCATCTCGTTAGTTCAGGGGGCAATATCAAGCTCTCGGTGTTAAGTGGTTGTTGGAGGGTACGTTGAAGCCCGCTTGACCGCGGATCATCGAACAACATTCACATCGAACAATTCTCACCATGTAGCTTCGACCAAAAGAGTCTCCCTAAAAGCCGTCACATCCGCATCTACCTAGGTGATGAATGGGGAGAATAAGAAGGATCCATTCAAGAAAGGATGAGACATACGCTACTTGGCGCTTCCCGACTCTACATGTATGTATGACTTGAGGAGGCATCATCCATCATCGTGAGATCAACGACGTGAAACTAGCGAAGACAACAAGTATAAATGAGTCCAGTATTCCTGGTCCTATTCACCTGCAGCTCCCTCTCCAGCCGCATCTTTTCAGACTCTGTAGTATCTCTACCATCCTTCAACAGACCATCTTCCCAATTCTCAGAATCTTCACTTCAATATGCACATTCAGCTTCTTCTCCTCTTGGGCACCGCTGCCGCTTCTGTCATGGGAGCCTCGGTTCAGGTGCCCCGCAGCGATGGCTACAAGCCCGCTGACTTGGGAGACGGACTCTTCACTGCATCCTTTGGAGACGACGGACTCGTCAACGTCACTCGCATCAACGACATCGAACCTGAAGACACCGCTGAAGTCTCGCCGGCCGGACTGGCCCGCCGAGCCATACCCATCACGCGGTTCGGATGCTACAGTGCATCAAGGAACCACGGCGACTGGGAGCGGGCCAGATCGCAGTTCAAGAACCTGTGCAACCAGCGCGTTAAGATCCCTGGGAACGGCATCCTCTACGCCGTGAGTGGCAAGCAAGTCGCATTCGGTTGCTCTTGGGGAGGAAGCAACGGTTGCAGTGGCAGGGAGTTCGACGACTTCCTCGACTACATCAACAGGAAGTGTGGCGGGTGGAATGGAGGATGGGTCGATATGGACAGGTGGGCGAAGCAGTATGGCATGCAGCAGAGGGGCGAGGCGATCTGCGGCAAGGGCGATCGTGTTCAATGGCCAAAGCTGTAAGCACTCGTGTTTGACATAGCCTTCCAATGTTGGAAGGCAGACTTTCGACGGTGTCTTTCATTTTGTAAATTCAATTTAAGCTTAGTACGGGCGCCTAGGTGTATGATTCAACATTCATTTCACCCAGCGGCGTTCAATGACCGATGTCAGTGTTTCTCTTATCATGATTATCACGTCCCTGATTTCGTGGAGACATCTCTAAAGTCCGGCTGCCACACGTGCTTACTCGTCCTGTGAAAAGATTGCTCTACTCAAGACCGACACCGAGCATCGCGAGCTCCTCGCATCCCTTGTGGCGACAGGCCATCTCCACAAACAATCCCCGTTAATCTCTAGGAGACTAAAGAGGAGACCAGTGGCAGGCTCATGGTGTTCAATCAGGATAAAAGGTATCCTCGGAAGAGACCGTATTAGGTTTCGTCTTTTTGTCGCTTAAACAGCTAGGCAAGCAGGAGCTCAGAGCTAGAAGCTTTCGAGACGTTTACGCTTGCCACGACAATGTCAACCTTGCAATTTTCTGCTTTTTGGTCCAGATGCCCCTAGTGAGCACTTAAATAGACGCTTGGCATTGGGAATGACAAGAACCGCCAGTCCGAAGCGAAAGCTTGTTTCGATAGCAAGCGCCACATCACGATCAACACAACAGGGGTATCGGAACTTTTCCGGTATTTGCAGAGTCCATGGGCCCAACGGCCTGGATTACTGCTTTGGCCGTCATTCATCTAATTGTCACATTGCAACATGCTATGGCGCAAAGAACCCTGTCACGGCGGGTAACGCTTTGGTTCCGTTTTCGTGTCAATTGGGGCAGTGGAATCCGATGAGCAAACTCCACGATCTATTTAAGAACCCTTTTGCGTGCTGTTGATCCGATGTTGACAGAACACTCAGCAATCACTTTCTCATTCACTCTTTTACTTTTCACACTCGTTCAATCGCCGCCATGAAGTTCTTCAACCTCGCCTTCTTGACTCTCGCCGCCGGCGGCGCCTTGGCCGCACCTGCAGCGTCGGCAGAGCAGGTCGCCCCCGTGGGCCTGCGCGCCCGTTCCCCCGAGTTCTTCCAGGCTGTCCACGACATGATCAACTCGACCGCCGAGGAGGATGGATTCAGCATCGAGAAGCGTGGCACTACCACTCTCACCACGAGCAAGGACGGCGTCAACGCCGGAGGCTTTTACTACTCGGTCTACAGCCCCAACGGCGCCACTGTCAAGTACACCAGCGACGACAACAGCGGCGCGTGGGGACTGACCTGGACTTGCAAGGCCGAGTTCCTGGCCGGCAAGGGTTACAGATCTACGACCCCTCGGTGAGTGCCTGGAGACTGGAATGTTCACCCGTGCTTTCTTCAAAGGCTGATCACGATGTACCGCAGCTCTCTTACGTACTCCGGCTCCTTCAAGGCCAGCGGCGACTGGACTTTGGCAGCCTACGGCTGGACCACCAACCCCGTGACCGAGTGGTACGTCGTCGACGCCCACGGATCAGGCACCCCTGGCAACGGCAAGCCGGTCGGCACAGTCGTCAGCGACAGCGGCACATACGATGTTTACGACCTGTACTACTCCAACGTCCCCGAGATCTACGGTGCCACCTCGTTCCACCAGTACTGGTCTGTCCGCCGCGCTCAGCGCACCACCGGCGGCACGATCAATGTCGCGAAGCACTTCAGCGGCTGGAAGTCTCTCGGCCTCAAGCCTGGAGCTCCTGTCTTCCAGATGCTTACCCTTGAGGGCTTTTCTGGCAGTGGTTCGCTCTCTTTCAAGACCAGCTAAAGTACTTGATCACTGAATGGCTTGCTGAGCGAATGCTGTCCACAAGTCTAACACCGTCTTTAGTGAGCATTGTGTGTCACTGAGAGGCGCGTTGACGCAGGAAAACTCGATTGTTTTGGAGATCTTACTGCACTTCACTTCGTTACATATTCGTCGCGGATCTTTTATCCAAGACAACCGTAGACAAAAATATTTGTACATATTCACATCAAACTCTGTATTGTCCACTCTTTCCGTGAAACGCACTGTCGAGTATATTGAGATTGGCCTGGTACCAACTCATGCCGAACCATATCTTTTTTATCGGTTGTCATTCAACGCCATAAACGGGAGTAATTCGAGCATGGTGGTGGTTTTTGTTTCGTTCCGTTCGTCAAAGCAATTACCTACCGTGAGCCAGAGCATTGAAGCAGGAAACCTTACTTCTGTGTCGTTCCAGTTTCCTCATATCTACTCTATAGCAATATTTACCGGTGTGTATCGTGTACACACACCTACCTGGGGAAACTTCTAGCAATTCTCCAAAACGAGCCTTGAAGCATCACATCATTGGCCGAAGCTGTATTGGTCCTGGCCAGGCACGGGACACCACCACATTTGTCGCATCGGTGTAGAGGGCAGGATATCCTCGGTCGATTAGGTCATTGCTGGGGTCCCGGACTGTCCTTTGCCCAGTGAGCTATGAATATCCCATCAACGGCGATAACGCCCCAAACTCAGCTGAAGTCGGCTCGGGAAGCATATCTAAACTCTTGGGAACGCCGTTGCACATGAACAACGTGCGAGAAGAAACGTACCGATCGGCAGCCAAGAAACTCGAATGTAGATCAGCCTCGCAAAGTCAAACCAACGTCCCGTCCCGTCTGGCTTGGACTCACTCTGTTGGAAAAGGTCTCTTCAGTCCAAGTCTGAAATGGACCGACTGGAAGTGGGAAAACATTACCTGTTTTTCATCCTGCCTCTCGCCAATTGGATTGGTGCAGACGGTCATGCATGTTTCAGCCACCGACCGTTTCTTGTTGTGTTCCGCCAATGAAACAAGACGAACAAATCATGTTTCACATAGACGTTGGAACGGTTGTTCGATGCCGAGAAGAAGGAAAAGACGACGGAGATGTTTACCTGAGGGCTTCTGATACAGAGATCATCAGCATCAATCCAGACAACGTCGTTCCTTGTCATTTGGGTGCACCCTCCAAGCTGCCCTGCCATGACTCGGCCGTTTGCTCCTCCGTTACTCAGCCCCCCGACAACGTGCCACGCCACTTTTACATTCCTCCAGCTGGATGAAGAAAACAAATGGTGTTAGTGGACACTGTAATAGCGCAATATCGGAGTGTGTCGCGGGTCTGGTCGTTCCCCGTGACGCTGAGAAACCAGTCAGTCGATAGTTTGAATGAACATGAATCTCGGGTTGTTCTCGTGCCCTGCTGGAAATTCCGCAAAGTTATATCTTGGCACCTAAAATGGACTTCACTCAATCATCGGCGGCGGACGCCCGGCCGTGTGGGTTCTCCGCACGTCTCCGGAACTGACTCCGGACTCCTCCCAACCCATCTCCGTGACGTCCGTGGCGCGACCCAAATCCTGCAGCCGCTCGACCCCCCACGAAGGTTTTCCCCTTACAGCACAATCTTTCCCGCTGCGGCGAAGCACTGCTCCCTCAGTCTGTCTTCCCTTCCGAAGGGCCTCGAATAAGCAACCCGTTCCTCCTTCTGGGCGCCACCCAGACACCCCTGCAACGGCTCTTCCCAACTTTCCGCCGTGCATCTCTCTCGCATTCACTCACACAGCTTCTGCTGCTGCTGCTGCCTTTCCTCTCACGATCGGCGCTGAGATCGTCCGAGGATGCGGTCCATGCGCCGAGACAGCACAAACGACAGGACCTTGGCGGACTGTGCGGCTGCGTCTTGTCTTCCTTGAAACCAAACACCGTCCATCCAGCTGTCAACGCCCAGCAGGCCGCACGCCGGTCCCAGTCCCAGTAGCAGAGAGACTGGCAGAGTGACGGAGTGAGAAACAGAGAGCGGAAAGGGCTGGGCTCTCTGTCTGTCTGTATGTCTGTCTGCCTGTCTGCTAGCCCCCCCTCCCCCCCCCAAGAAGCTCTCGAGCTCATTTTTGCGTCGATTGGCGTTTCGCCGACATTGCCAAGATGCGTCCGTCCAGGTCTGCCCGTTCCGACGCGCTGTCCACCTCGGGCTTCCCTTTTCTTCGAGCTTCCCCATCGTTTGTTTTCCCTGGACCGTTGGCGTCCTTTTTCGTTTCCAACTTCTGTTCTAGACCAAAATAGTTGTGCCTCTATTTTTCCTTTCCTTTGAGTGTGTGTGTACCTTTTTTCTCTTTTTCCATTACTCCCCCTTGCAGAGGGAAGCTCGTCCACACCACCAAGATTCGACAGGCGAGAGACCATCCTGATCGCGAATCATGGCTACCGCCAACGAATCTCTCTACTCCCAGTCATGGGGCCCTCTCGACACGCTCCAGGCCATCCCGGGCCCGCTAGAGAAGCCGGTGCCGTACTTCATCACAGCATTCCTCCTCTTCATCTTTTACTTCTCCGTCCAGCAGGAGAAGCCGTCGATCGCGTCAAATGCGCCGATGCTGGCACCGAAGCCCCGATGGGATTTCACAGGGTTGAAGGTCAAATATGATTTCGCCGTCTTCGGCCGCGCCGTCATGATTTGGAGGGCGAGGCAGAAGCCCGACGAGCCGTACCAGGTCAACACCGAAACTGGCGAGTTGACGATCCTCCCGCCGATTCCGTACGCCAACGAGATTCGCAACCACGACGACCTCAGCTTCGACCGTGTTCTTGACAAGGTTGGTCTCTTTAGAGAGGGGGGGCAGTCTGGAGGAAAACGGGAATTTTGCTCACATTCGGCGTAGAACTTTCACGCATACCTCCCCGGCTTCGAGCCGTTGAGGGAGAAGAACCCGTACAAGCCGGCGCTGAAGCACGTCATCCGAACGAGACTCACCCAGTTCCTCGGTAAGACAGACATCTCACGTTTTGCAAAGACCTGCGCTAATTTTGAGACCAGCCAAGTTGACGGTCCCGATGACCGATGAGACAACAAAGGCCCTCCACGACATCGTCGGCGATGACCAAGGTATGTCGTAGCACGTTTTGATTCACGCCTTTTACACGGCTCTAACTCGCAATACAGAATGGAAGCCCCTCGTCGTAAAGAAGAACATGGTCAAGATCGTCGCCCGCGTCTCAACCCGCATCTTCGGCGGCGAGGAGCTCGCCCGCAATGACAAGTGGCTCAAGATCACATCCGAGTACGCGCGCACCGCCTTCTTCGCCTCGGAGCTGCTGCGCATCTTCCCCAAGTCCTTCCGCTGGTTCGTGCACCAGATCAACCCCTTCAGCTGGAGGCTGCAGGGCCAGATGAACGACGCGCGCCGCATCATCAACCCCATCGTGGAGAAGCGCCGCCAGGCGAAGAAGGCCGCCGACGACGCGGGCGAGGACGAGCCCGAGTACAACGACTGTCTCGAGTGGTGCGAGGAGGCGTCCGAGGAGCCCATCGCCGACCCCGCGGTCCCGATGCTTGGACTTTCTTTTGCTGCCATTCACACCACCGCCGATGTTGTCACGCAGTCCATGATTGATCTCGCCAGGAACCCCGAGTACTTTGAGGTTCTCCGCAAGGAGATTGGCGACGTGGTCCGCACCGATGGATGGAACAAGATGGGCCTGTACAAGATGAAGGTCCTCGACTCGTTCCTCAAGGAGGTCCAGCGCATCAATCCCATCAGCATGGGTTAGTTCTTCCCCCTTCTCTCGTTAACATCATTCGCACTAACACTCCGCCCAGCCGCCATGCACCGCGAAGCCACCAAGCCCGTCACCCTCTCCAACGGCATCGAGCTCCCCGTCGGCGCGCGCATCACCGTCAGCTGCCAGTCAATGTGGAGCTCGCAAGTCTACCCAGACCCCCAGCGCTTCGACGCCTACCGCTACCTCCGCCTGCGCGAGAGGCTCGGCGCCGGCAACGACGGTGCCGCCCACTTCGTGTCCACGTCGCCCGAGCATCTCGGCTTCGGTCACGGCCAGGTAATTTGTTTCTCTAGTTATATCTCTTATATCGCACATGGCTAACATGCATCAGCACGCTTGCCCTGGCCGCTTCTTCGCCGCCAACGAGATCAAGATCATCCTCTGCCACCTCATCATGAAGTACGACTGGCGCCTGACGGGCGGCGACTACAAGCCGAAAACGACCACGTTCGGCCTGACCAACGAGACCGACGCCAAGGCGACGGTTGAGATCCGGCGGAGGGAGATTGACGTGAGCCCCAAGGCGTAAACGGAAACGCTGTGAAAACGGACCCAACGAGAGTGAGTGGCTCTGTGCGCGGCGGCGGTAGGATGGTTTGATGCAAACACTCGGACATATGGCATTTTTTTGGTGAGAAATTTGTTTGCTATCACTCATCATTGGGGAGGCGAGGGGGGGGGGGGGGGGGGGGGGGCTGGGAGATGCATGTTCATGTTGTTTCTGACGGGAGGGGGGCGATGTGTAATCTGGAAAGGTCGGACGATGGTCATAGCAATGAGCCACTCAGATTGGAGCTCGTCGGCGTTCAATAGATTCATTATTATTTTTTGTTTGCAAACACAGGTCGGACCATTGAATGATGAGAGATGACAATAATGCTGCGGTTTGAGATGGTCTTTTTTTTCCAAATCCAGCCCTCCACTTGCGACAGAAAAGGCCCCCATCATGTTGCGATCTGCTGCGTCAGACATGTGCTTGATCAAGCTTTGTTGAGGCACATGCTTCGTCTGATCCACGGGCCGCGATTACTAGACACCACGTTGCGTCGCAGGTCACGTACTGGCCTTGCTTCACCGACGGTTGTGGTCGATCCCGCGCACGGGAAATATCTTCAAGGAGCTCTGACAGATTGAAGAAGCGTTGCGGCCTTCTGTGCAGAGAAGCATGCTCGGGTGGCGATACTGTAGACCGTTGGCCCGGTCGTTGCCGTTGGCGCTCGTTCAACGACGACGTTATGTGTAGTGAACAAATGATGGTCTCAGACTTTATCAGATACAATCGTCTTGGTCTGGGCTCTCTGTGGTGTTTCCTATTACACATCAGAGGAGGCCCGTTGCTTGTTTCTAATGAGATTTTGCGCATAGTAATGAACGCTCATCAACCTAGCTGCCCGATGGCGGCGAACAGCTACCGTAGATATCACATTATGTTTCGGTAAAGATTCCCGGAACGCCGAAGACCACCGGCACAATTGACTCGGTGCCGCCCCCGGCTTCAAGAAACACATCCAGCATCGCCGGGGTCCCCGCCCGGTCCACACCGCAGTCCACCAGCCAGCGGAGACAAGCCGGATCTGATCTGATTTCTAATACGTGCGTCATAAATCCAGACCCGGCAAACACACGATTTTACCCCCGCGATATCCTCAACGAAGACTGCTGCTGGTCATCACTGACGTCTCGCAACAACTCACACTTCACAGCAAGCAGACGAGATGGCCCCTACCGAAGTCCAGCGCTGGCAAACCCGCCAAGATGGCCTCGCCAACCTCTTCCGCGCAACGGCGGCCCTCCCCTCCCCGGGACCCAACGAGGTGCTCGTCAAGATCAACGCCGTCAGCTTCAACTACCGCGACACCGAGGTCGCCATGGGCCTCTACAGCCACCACAAGACGATCAACCCGGAGGCCACGGAGCCGCTCGTGCCGGCGTCCGACATGTGCGGCGCCGTCGCCGCCGTGGGCCCGGACGTGAGCGCCTGGGCCGTCGGCGACCGCGTCGTGTCCATCTTCAACCAGACGCACCTCAAGGGCCAGATCAAGGCCGCCGATATGAAGTCGGGGCTGGGGTTCCCGCTGGAGGGCGTGCTGCAGACCTACCGCGTGTTCCCCGCGACGGGCCTGGTGCGCGCGCCGAAGCATCTGAGCGACGAGGAGGCGGCGTGTTTGCCGATTGCGGCGGTGACGGCGTGGATGGCGATTAACCAATTCCGACCGCTGGGGCAGCCCGGCGGCGAGGGGGAGGTTGTGGTGTGTCAGGGGACTGGGGGTGTTGCTATCTCCGGGTTGCAGATTGCCAAGGCGGCCGGGGCCAAAGGTATGTTTAGATTGCCATGAGATTGTGAGAAGAGACTGATTGTGATGATTCAAGTCCTCATCACGTCCTCCTCGGACGCAAAGCTCGAAAAGGCCAAGGCCCTCGGCGCGGACTACACGGTCAACTACCGCACGCAGCCCAACTGGGACGAGACGGTGAACGCGGTGACCAACGGCGAGGGCGCGGACATCATCCTCGAGACGGGCGGGGCCAAGACACTCCGTCGGTCGTTCGAGGCGATCGGGTTCGGCGGGACGATCGCGTGCATCGGGTACCTCTCGGGCAAGGTGGACTCCGAGGAGGACCGGACCAACGTCAACCTGCTGGCGCTGCGCAAGACGGTGACGCTCAAGGGCCTGATTAACGGCCCGCGGGAGCGGTTCGAGGAGATGGTGGCGTTCTACGAGGACAAGGGCATCAAGCCGGTTGTCGACCGCGTGTTTGCGTTCGGAGAGGCGGATGAGGCGTTGCGGTACCTCTACAGCGGCGGCCACTTTGGCAAGGTTGTGGTCAAGGTGCAGGAATAAAGCCAAGCCTGGCTTGATTATGTCGCATTAATGGAATGGAGCTGTGGTTGATGAGGGTGTCGTTGGTGATTAGTCGATGTGACCATGTGAAATGATGCTGTTAACATGGCGAGAGTGTCATGCCACTGGGACCAAGCCGAGGCATGTCCGGGGTCCTCGGGCGATGATTCCCCGCACAATGAAGAAATGCGAAAGAAGACATGGGGAAATTTGGGGGAGGACAGGGACCCTGAACTGACTCGATGCAGCACCACCTTTGTCCCCTGCAGCTCGCCGTTTTTAGCTGCGTTTTCCCAGATTCTGGATGCCAGAGCTTCTTCTTTTGTTCGGCCGACCGAGGGCTGTCATCAAAAGCTTCCTCTGGCTCATCATCATCGGAACAAGAAGCTCACATCGCCTGTCAGATGCAACAACAGTAATCAAGCAACGCCTTCTGCCGTATTAATAAACAGCACCTCACTCAAGATTACTGAGAGAGAGACACAGAGAGACAGAGAGAGGCAAATAAACTCCCCGAGCTCCCCACGCGACGGAACTTACGGCGTCGCAGATCGGCCTTCCGCGGACCTCCCTCCCCCTGCGCCTCGTAGCTCATCTCACCTTTCTCACCTTTCTCGCCGCCCGCGACGCCAAGCGCCCAGATCCTGCAAAAGCAGCCAGACGCCAGTCTCGTTCTTCGTGCTCCCTTTCTGGCCAATTCGTCTCTTCCCCGCACTCTCTCCAACACATCCCATCCATCCCACCACAACCTCCACGAAGCACCATCGCGGCACAGCGATTCCTCGGCGCTGACAGCTCAATCCAGCTCGACGGCCGAAGAGAGCCAAGGCCCGTCAGACGGATAACTCGACCACGGGTCAGCAGCAGCAATAAGACAGACACACAACCCACCGCCAACCTCTCCAAAACCAGCCAGCCGCAATGGCACCCGTCATGTCCCTCATCTCCTCCTCTCTCCCGCAAACACCGTCCCAAACCCTCGCAGCCCTCGCCGGCCTCGGCGCCTCCGCCTGGCTCCTCAAGCTCATCGTCCGCCACATCCTCCTCCGCTCCCCGGCGCGGCCCTCGTCGAAATCCCCGTCCTCCGCCGGCCCCCACTTCGCCGCAATGTCCCCCGACACCCAGCGCGCCCTCCAGGACCGCCCCGTCCTCATCGTCGGCGGCGGCCTCGCCGGCCTCGTCGCCGCCTTCGAGCTCTCCGAGCGCGGCGTCCCCACCATCATCCTCGACCAGGAGAACGACGCCAACCTCGGCGGCCAGGCCTTCTGGTCCCTCGGCGGCATCTTCTGCGTCGACTCCACCGAGCAGCGCCGCATGGGCATCAAGGACTCCCGCGAGCTCGCCATGCGCGACTGGTTCGGCTCCGCCCAGTTCGACCGCGAGAGGGAAGACGCCTGGCCGCGCCGCTGGGCCGAGGCCTTTGTCAACTTCGCCGCCGACGAGATGGAGGCCTACGTGAAAGCCCGCGGCATGGGCTTCCTCTTCAACGTCGGCTGGGCCGAGCGCGGCTGCGGCCAGGCCGAGGGCCACGGCAACTCCGTCCCGCGCTTCCACGTCACATGGGGCACCGGCCCGGAGGTCGTCCGCGTCTTCGCCGAGCCCGTGAAGCGCGCCGCGAAGGACGGCGTCGTGCAGTTCCGCTTCCGCCACCGCGTCGACGAGATCATCACCGACGAGGCCACCGGCCGCGCCATTGGCGTGCGCGGCAAGGTCCTCGCCCCCGACAACTCCGCCCGCGGCGTCAAGTCCTCGCGCGAGGTCGTCGGTGACTTTGAGATATTCGGGTCCGCGGTCGCCGTCACGTCAGGCGGCATCGGCGGCAACGTCGACGCCGTCAAGGCCGCATGGCCCGTTGACCGGCTCGGGCCCAAGGTGCCGGAGACCTTCGTCGTGGGCGTGCCGGCGCACGTCGACGGGCGCATGATCGGCATCGCGGAGCAGGTCGGCGCGAACGTGATCAACCGCGATCGCATGTGGCACTACACGGAGGGCCTGCAGAACTGGGACCCGATCTGGCCGTCGCACGGGATCCGCGTGCTGCCGGCGCCGAGCTCGCTGTGGCTCGACGCGACGGGCAAGCGGCTGCCACCGTTCCTCTTCCCGGGCACCGACACGCTGGCGACGCTGAAGCACATCTGCGCGACGGGGTACGACTACAGCTGGTTCATCCTGGACCAGAGCATCATCGCGCGCGAATTCGCGCTGTCCGGCTCGGAGCAGAACCCGGACGTGACGGGCAAGAGCGTGTGGAAGCTGCTGACGCGGGTGTTTGGCAAGAAGGGCACGGTGCCGGTGCAGAACTTCCAGAAGCACGGCAAGGACTTTGTGGTGAGAGACAACCTGCCGGAGCTGGTGCAGGGCATGAACGAGCTGCAGCGCGAGCGCGGCGGGCCGGTGCTGGACCTTGACGACATCCGCGAGACGATCGAGTTGCGGGACGGACAGTTTGACAACGCGTACTCCAAGGACGCGCAGGCGATGCTGATCAACAACGGGAGGACGTACTGGGCGGACAAGAGGAGTCGCATCGCGGTGCCGCATAAGCTGCTCGACAAGGCTCACGGCCCGCTGATTGCGGTGCGGATGAACCTGCTCACGCGCAAGACGCTGGGCGGCATCGAGACGAACCTGGAGAGCAACGTCATGAAGGCGAATGGCGAGAAGTTCCCTGGCTTGTACGCGGCGGGTGAAGCTGCCGGATTCGGCGGTGGTGGCGTGCATGGATACAACAGCTTGGAGGGAACCTTCCTGGGCGGCTGCATCTTCTCTGGGCGGGCGGCTGGACGAGGGATCGCGGATGAGCTTCTTGGGCCTGCAGAGGCTAAAGGCGCACGGTCAAAGATGTAGACTTTTTCTTTAAGCAAGATAAAGATTGCCAAGCGGTTGGGATGGGCCCTGTATTTGAATAGCGACAAAAATTCCTGCCTTGGCAGTTCAAGCGTGAAGCTCGTATCTTTGACTGATTCTCATTACTATCAACACTAAATCATAGATGGTCATTACTCTTTCAAGAAAGCCGACGTCCGTACGCGTTCCAGCTTCACTTCTGTCGTCACGCGTATCTGCCCTTGCTGCGCCCAGTCGCCGCTGATCATCTCGTCCGACTTGCGCACTTCGACCGTCGTGCCGGAGGGGGACTGCATGCCCGCGTACCCGCGCTCTTCGTCTCCGGTCACGCTCTCCACGTCTGCGGCCTGCTTTCGCGACCGCGCCGTGAGCTCGACTTCGTCGTCGCCGCGGCGGGGGTGGGAGCTTTTCGAGGCCGTGACCTTGGACATGGAGTTGCTGGCTTGCGAGAGCGTCTTGCGCACCATGGACTTGAGCCATGGTGGTGTATAGTGCGAGATCATCGGCCGGAGGTGCGGTAGGCAGGCGGCGATGATGTAGGTTCCCGTCTCGATGATGCTCCAGCCGACGAGTGCGACGGATGCCCCTGGTCATGGTCAGCGGTCTTGCTTGTGGAGATTGTTTACTAAGAGGGCGCACATACATGTGCGATCTGTGAAGGCGGCTGTGCCAAAGAAGGTGACTGCTCGAATGATTGATGCGACGACGCCGCTGCGCCCATGTCAGTCAAGGTTCATCTGACGCGATACCGAGCAACTCACAAACTGCCAACCATGAAGATCCCGACCAACGCTATCCTCTTGTGTGTGGGGAGTTTCAAACTCCAGATAGTCTTCATGGGAAGTGCCATGATGAAGAAGTCCAACACGAAGCCCGGGATGCTCTGCGCGTGGAAGAATGCCTGCACGTCGATGCACTTCCCGCCGGGGATGGTTCTATCCCACCAGAACGGCAGCGGCGTGCACTGGAAACACGCCGTGAGGATGAATGACAAGCTGGTCGCCGCGAGCGTCGCCAAAAGGATGTATGCCGTCGTTCGCATCCCGCCCTTCCAGTTGAACACGCGCAAGTACAGGCACACGATTCCCATCTTCGGCAGCGCCACGGATGCGAAGTAGACAATCTCGAAGGCCAGAATGCACTTGGCCCAGCCGACTAGGAGTGCCGGGTGAAACTCTTCAACGAATTCAACATGTCGTCCAACACCGCCCACCCGAACCATAACTGAAAAACCACGAGTTAGTCAAAGCGATACTTTCCCGCCATCGCCCCATCGTACGACGGTCCCCGGAAAACCTTACCTATACCCACTGCACACATGCCCAGGTCGACGATGTACGCCGCCACGAGAAAGTAGTCGTCCACGCCATACCCGCCCGCCGTGAACCGTTTCGCGAACAGTCGCAGACCGAGGAACAGTGTCGTGAGGATGGCGAAGGCGATGGAGATACCGATAAGCGTGTCGCCCGAGTCTTCAGCGAGGTATGCAGCCGTGACGTTGTGTGTTGCGCCCTCGCCCTCGGCGGCTAAGACGAGGCCAGCGTCCATGGTCGTGAGGTTGGTTGCTGTGCTGGTAGGCAAGCTAAGCCGATCCACGGCCAAGACACGAGCTGGGCATCAATACCAAGCCTTTTTCTGTTTTCTCTGTCCGTCTGGGCAAGAAACAAAGACCCAGGAGGAAACAGGATATTAATATCGCGAGCCGCGGCGGCAGCCCTATCTTGGCGCGGGCCCCCTCTTTCTTTTTAACGTCCCGACTTGGCACACGTCCTGGAGGAGGGATGGCTCCGTTCGTGACGACAGGGGCGAACAGAGAGGCTTCGCGAGTTATTGTCCGGGGGGCTGAACATTAAGATCTCCTTCTGCATGAGCGGACCATGGCCAAGAATGCCATGGACCAACAGCGCAAGCCTATAATTGCCCTGTTTTTATGACCCCTTTTTTTCTCCCTCCTCGAGGCGCTGGCGTTGTGTACCGCATAGTAATGGGTTACTCCACAACATCCCCGTCGGCGGAGCAGAACTCCTCGGCGACTGAATTTGCCGTGCGCTCCTCTGTCAGGCGCTAGGTCGCTTAGCCACCATCGGTTGAACCAGTGAGACAACGTGATGGGCAGTACCGTGGTTGAGTGAGTGATGAGGGGGCGGGGGGCCTTTTTGGTCCAGCTCGCATGAAACGTCGCGTTCTAGAATGATCGTGGAAGGAGAGTTTGAGATGCGCATGGGTTTGCCCTGTCGCTATGCCATGGAGTGAGAGATCGGACGCCGGGCTTGAGTTCCTATTCGCTGGGGGCGGAACTGACTCGCGACTGTTGCAATAAGTAGACTACCCACATCCCTTCTTCTGCACCACCCAGGAATTAAGCCGCAACTCTAGGCAGATATTCCTGGGGTTCTTTGGCTGCTTGTCTGCCGAAAACGAAGGATGCGTTTCTGAATCATGGCGATGAGACGCTGGGGATGAGGAGGTGGTATGCGGTCATGACATGCTGGGCAGAAGCTTCAGGCCCCCGGGGCGCTGCTGAGTCGGTCTCGACCGCTGGGATACCGGCGACCATCTGATGGCCTTGCGTTGGAATAAACACTTCAAAGTTCTTGGACGTTTCCCCCCGTCATGTATGGACCCTGTCGGCGGCAAACACCTTGGCTAGGCCTCCTCCCCAGGGAATCCTCAACCGTGGATGGCAACCAGTGGCGGCGTGGCACCTACGATGACTCGTCCTGTAAGCTTCCGTCAGTCATGAGACTCTGCGAACAACTGTCCCATGCGCCTCCCTGCCTGCTCGCAGCGGAGACGGACGCAGCCGCGAGGGGGGAAAAGGCAATATTCATGCTCCAACAAGTGATGTTAATGTTGGCATGGTCTGCGGGAAAAAAAAGAAAGGTATGCTCCAGTGCTCCACGGCGATCCGTCGGCTTCTGGGTACTCCTGCGAGGGGCAGTGGATCACGGGCGATCCCCGATCTCGGTCATATTTCCCCGTTGTGCCGGATGCTACGCTGATGAAGATGCAATCGTTATGCTTCCGACGCGTCAACCTCCTTGAAGAATTTCAAATGGCCCCTGGTTGGACGGCATTCAGTTGAAGGATCCTGTGCCATTCGTTGGCGTATTTTCGTCTGCTAAATCATGTTCGTCTCTAGTGCAGAGGCTGTGTTCCCGGGGTACTGGCGAATGTCTGTTCGAGAACCCCTGCTCACTTGATCAGGCTGTTCCACAACTATCGTGATCGGCCCTGCGATCTTGCTCCTAAGGCTGGAATGATTGCTGAGATTGGCTCAAACCCCGGCTTCACGCGCCGTGTCGCCCATTTGCCTGGGGTTTGCTCGTTAGGGCTTTTCAGTTGTTGTTGGCAACGGGCCATGAAGCCTCGGCTGTGAATATCGCCAGTGCAACTGTGCCTCTCCTGGAGTCGTTTCAGAACGTCATGGAAATGCCCAATTCCACCGAATGCCCGACCAGGTCATCCCGCACCACGATGTCAAAGACCCCGGCGCTCATTGCATCTGGTAAATGGCTTTGGACATGGGTGATGGTTATTCAAAAGTTCCTTTCGTTCAAGACCTTTCAATCTCGTCGCCTTTAACGGCAATCATCAGGGACGACGGTTACATTCTCCCTTGCACATGATGGGCACGATGGCCACGTCGTCGTCTGTGACGCTCGCGAGTTCGCCGCATCTTGCAAGGTCAGGAGCATCCCTCTGCGTTCGCAACGCCTTTTCAATGCCTTGACGAGCCCGCCGGGAGGACGTGCGTTCCGGCCGAGGATTGGATGCACTCGACAATGCATGTCGCCGGGAGGCCGCAGGACGGCAAGTCAATTGTCTTGCGCCAATATTGACCTATCCCGGCTGCCTAGCCATAGGTTTGATCGGGACTGCGGGAGACGGAGCACCAGGTGTTCGCAGTTAGCAGCGTATGCATGCGTGGCATCGTCGGCCCCTAGTCTTTGCGACCATTGTGAGACCGGACACCCAGCTGAACGGTAACGGCGTCCCGTGGCCAGCAATGCTAAACTTGCTCGCGAAGATATTCGGAGTCCCAAATTCGAGCTCGTGGCTTTCGCTGACAGTGATGTGAATCGAGGACTTGCCCAAACCGAGCGGCAGAAAGGGACTGATACAATCGCCGACGGAATCTGGAACCACAAAAGTTCGCCGACGGAAATGACAGGAGGGCAGACCATGCAAGAGAAAATGCAGTCCAGTGTCGGTTGTTGGTGCGGTCATGGGTAACCTTGGTAGCGACTCCTATCCTGATTCCCGACCGAAGGTTGACTGGCTTCGTGTTAGCAAGGCCATCCGCATCTCCAGGTGGAATAACTTACATACAATCGCAATCTTCCGGTCGCATTCAACAGGGTGTATCATTTCTGGCTTGTCTTTCTGCCCTCAGTGCCCTGCTTGGCTTGGTGTTTTCCGGATTCGATGGGATAACATAGAGGCCTGCACACTCTCAGACGGTGTCCGCGACGCTTCAGCTTATCGTCGTCTTTTCTGTGAATTTGATTTGATACTGCAGCCGTTCCTGGCATCAATCGATGTCAGAGACGAGAAGTTGCATCTTTGCGCGAGCGTGTGAGAAGTAGGCAGCTTCCTGATAGCAAAGGCGCTAATGGGAGACATGGCTGCGACGGGAATCCAGCTACTTGCGAATTGTCGACGAATGCAGTTGCGAAATTCCGTAGTCGCTGGTAAGTGAGGGAATGCAATCGACAGTGTCAAGACGTTCTTGTTTGGGATTCGAGACTCTGCTGTCGAAAATAATGCAAGGGTGTTGTTGGTCGAGAGGAGAGCGAGGAAATCGCGAGACGATACAGAGTGTCTGTTTTCGGGGTTCTGCCTTATCGCCGACGGCCATCAGATAAGCATCGTGCACGAGCCACTTGCTTTCCCTCGGGAAACCTCGCAGCTTCACCTCGGAAAAGTCAGCTCCACCACTAGCGACAGCCCAGATAAGGCAATATGTTGACCAAGTCCACGGCCAACCCGTTTGCTTTGGCCATGATGCCTAATTCCATCATCCTTTCAAGCCGGTTTGAAAGACTAAATCATGTCGAACGAGGCTGGCGAAGTTCCCTTTCCCTCGGAGCGCCCCTACCGCTCCCACCTCCGGCCGGCATGTTTGGCCTGTCGGAAGCGCAAGTCTCGGTGTAACGTGGATCGCACCGGGTCGAGTTGTCTTACATGTCGTGCCCACGGCACATCCTGCGAGTTCCCCCCAGCCCCAGCTACCGGGACCTCGCCGCGGCCAAAGAGCGCTTGGAGGACCGCCCAAGCCCGCAAGTCGAGCGACCTGGGCCACCGCGCCTTGTCTCCTCCGCCACAGACCACGTTTTCCTCGGAGACCACTCTCGTCTCTCAGCTGAGCACACTGCCGTTGCCGACTGTACCTCCTCCGGCCCCAGGTGTGTCACGGTCGCCGGACGGTGCTTTGGCTCCGAGCTCCCCGCGTGATCGACACTACGTGGAGCCCATCGCCGGAGGCGGAGAGGATGAGGCGCATATTGTCGGACCAGCGGATATCGAAGACACTCAAATCCTGTCAACCTACCTTTCCAATGATCCATCTGTACTCAATCGAGGTATTCGAACGAGGATATCCGGCACGAGCCCGCGTCAAGAACATGGCGGCAGCGGTCGCAAGCCCGTTGTCTTCACCACTGTGCGAAAGCAGCCTGTTGGCGTTCCAAATGATTGGACACCAGCTTTCTTGAAATGCCAGGTCATTGAAAAGCTTTTGGAGCCCCTGCTTCCAGATGTGATTGAACTGTAAGTAACCATCAGCGGTCGAAGCAAACGACCCAGCTCTGACCAGTTGTCGCAGATTCTTTGAGAAGCCCAACAGGTGCTTCCCCCTACTGGACAGACGTTCATTCGAGAAACGCTTTGCCGAGGACAGGAAGCACATCGCCCCGGCTCTGCTCTCGTGTCTGTACGCCCACACAATGACATACTGGGCCCAGTCACCGACTCTCATCGAACATCACCGCCCCGATACCAGGTTCATCTGGAACCAAGCCAACGACGCCCTGTACTCCGAGATCCATCTGTCACCCGGCATCTCAACGATTCTTAGCATTCTTCTTAACATCTCTGGGAGACCTTTGACCTCAATCATTGGCAATGGCTTACAGCTGGGATCCGCCATCTCTCTGGCCCATTCCCTCGGCTTGAACCGAGACCCGTCCGACTGGGACATTCCTGACTCTGAGAAGCTGCTACGTACAAAGATTTGGTGGGCTATATTTGTGTACGATAAGTGGTTAGTGGTATTGATCTGAGACAATGTCCTCTTGTTCTGACAGCACGTAGGTCGAGTCTTGCCTACGGCACACCCCCACAGCTCCGAAGCGGCCAACACGATGTGTCTCTGCCGACAGTGGATCAGCTCTGCGGACCAGCTGCCAGCACCCTTGATCTCAATGCCGCCTCTGTCTACCTGGCTTTCGTCTCCTTAGCACAGTTCCTCGACAAATACCTAGAGCGCATATACGACCTCGAAAAGACCTTCACCAGCGGTCCGTGGGATCTCGAGGTCCTGCTGACAAAGTGGGAAGACTCCCTCGACAACCCTCTGCGGAGGCGAATCATCCGCGGCGGCGACAGCCTCGATATGCCCGGGTCAGCCAATCTTCGTCTCGCATACCTCTACATCAAACTCCTACTTCGTAAATGGGAACTTGACGCGGAGAAAGCCGCCAACCCCGACCACACCTCCTCGATCCCGATGCGCTGCTACCTCGAAGTCCGCCGCGCTGCAGAAGAGATTGTGCTCTTGGTCCAAGAGTTGAAGGAGCCGCAGCTGGGCGACTACTGGCTTCCGCTGATGACGTTCGCCTTCACGTCGACGACAAAGTTCCTGCTTCGCTGCGCGCTCGAAACGGAGAACACCGTCAGCGGTCTGGCCCAGAGCATGTCCTTGAAGCTGGCGCGCGACCTGATGTCCGCGCTTCAGACGCACCGGCAAAGGGCCTGGGATCTCGGCGATCTTTGCATCGCGCAGTACTCTGAGGTTATTGAGAAGCTCGCTTCGTCGACCGCGACCGCGAGCATTGCTGAGCAGCCCGTCGACATGCCTGAGCTTCAAGAGTTCGTGTCCACGAGTGTTCCGGATATTGACGAGTTGTTTCCGAGCTTGTGGGACATGTTCAGCACTGCTTGAGGTCGGCATTGGGGCACTACATTACGCGAAGAGTCTCCGAGCCATACCTTGGCAATTTCGCATGGCTGAGCGCAACGCTTGCCGAGTTGGAAGGGTGCTGCGGCGCACTCGCCAATTCAAACATATTGCAGGATTGCTGTCCCCGAACTATGAGCTCACTCATCAATGATCACGAGGTAAATAAGCGCGTCGCGTCTGCCATTCAGTACCGCTCGTTTACGCAATACAAATCAGCTAACTCGTCGCAGGCGCCAACATTGCGTGCCTCGCGCACAACGGCAGTTGACAACTACCCTCATGCGAAGCCCAGCACGGGGCCAGCTCGGCACCGGGGAAGGCAAGTCTTCCGCTACCAAAGCGAGCCACCTCGAGATCGACACGATTGTCTTCGGTTCTCGCTCACCACCTATCGAATACCGCCAAGCGCGGCTTCGGGCTGTGTCGTCAGCTGTGCCTTCCTCGCCGGAAAACTGCGGCGATAAGCATGTGCCAGTCGCGCGACAGCATAGCAACGGCTGTGTACTACTGAACGAAGGCCCCCGGGAAGATTGCGTTCTGCCTGTCGCAGACTTCATCCACAGTGGTCGCAGCCACCGTATCAAGGTCTACGACACCCTCATCGACGCGACCCTCCGTATTCAGTCATTACCGGAAGGCTTCATCGATCACCATTTGTGAAGATAAATTCTTCTGGAGAATGGCGACCGTCGCGTCGATGCCACTGGGCCCTGGAAGCCTGGTCACTTCGCCTCCCCAGCACCGAACAATGCGACGAAGAAGGTGACTTCGTCTTCTCTAGAGTTGTCCCAGGCAGCACAGACGCGGCAAATTTGGTGAGAAGGCATCCGGGTCGCTAGATCGGAATGGGATGTGGAAAGCATCGGTGGACTTGTTAGCATGAGGTAGAAGGATCTTGGCTTGATGGAGGAGGCTGTAGCAATATAGAACTGCCAAACACATTGCATCCCAATCTTCTCCCTCACAGAGCGTGACCTCAAAGGGTTTCAAAGCCGTCATTCAAGAAGACAGCAGAACAAAGGCATTCACAGCATCATGAACAAAAAGCATCACAAAGGTGGCCAAGAAGTGTGTGTGTCAGAGTGATCTCATTGTGTCTTTGCAACCTCAGCTGCAGAATCTCATATCCCTAATCTCAAAGCCAAACCCATGCTGCATGTCCAGCCCTTCCAAGAGGTTGCCAAGTGTTTCCCATCCCCAAGAAGAAACAAGAAAAGTAAAAGAAAGAAAGACCAAAGCCCATGTTTTCCAGCCCTCCGCGCAACGCCAAAAGCCAAATCCGGGGTATTGTTACCAAATCCTTGTTTTCCCATGCCCTTGCCTTGAAAACACCTGCCAAGATTGAGAAAGAGTTCCCAAATACCAGACCATGCGTGATGTGAAGAGAAGCTTAGACGCGAGCGACGTAGGTAGTGGCAGCAGGGACGATCTGGGTGACGGTGACGTACTCAATCTCAACGTCAACGCCGGCGGTGGAGGTGGTCTGGGGAAGCTTGTGGCGGGTGTGGAGGGTGGTGTTGCGAGAGTCAGTGAAGGTGATGGCGGGCTCTTCGGGGTGAATAGTGGTGAGGACGGGGATGGGGAGACCAGTGGGCCAGTTCTCGGTGGGCCAGGAGTAGGAGTAGGTGGAAGTGGCACTGGTGACAGTGGGGGTAGAGGTAGTGGTGAGCTTGCGGCGGGTGTAGGGAGGGCCGTTGGCCTCGATGGCGGGAGCGCCAGCGACGAGGTTGCCCATGGCGCCGGTGAGGGCGAGGATGGCGGTGGCAGTGAAGGCCTGGAGAGATTGTGAGATTGTGTGAAAAGAATGAGAATGGAGCGTGGAGTGAAGACTTACGTTCATCTTGACTGGTTGTGAAGGGGGGTTGGTTTGGTTGAAGGGGTGAAGTTGTGAAAAGGTTGAAGTGGTGATGGTTGGTTTTTGTGGTGGTGGTTGAAGGAAGTTGTTGATGTGGTGTGTGAAAGAGAAGTTGGAAAGGTTTGTGTGTGGGTGAGAGGGAAGAAGAGAGAATCGATGGACGCGTAGTCTGAGAGAGAGGGTATAGGTCGAAGGGCGGCAGGGCGGTCGGTCGAAGGCGTATAGGGCTGAGCAGGACTTCCTCGCTTATCTTCAGTTCAGCTTCTTTTTTTTGTTTTGATTCAATTCTTTTTGTGCGCGCTAGCGTGGTTCGATTAAGAAAGAGAAGGAAGGAGGCAAGTCGGGTGAGTTCTTTCCAGATTCAGAGAGTTGAAGGGTGGTGGTGGTGGTGGTCCAGGCAGCAAAGGGCGGTTGGGTGAAAGGCAGCAAGGCTAAGCTGCTGCCGGAAGATATCACCACGGTTACACTGACGTCACATCTCTCGCTTAAAAATGGCTCGCCTAACTTCGGTCCACCGAGTCTGAGTGGAAGGAAAACGTTTTCCTGGGGAGATGACTCAACATCATGGATGGCAGCAAGTCTCCTGTCCTAGCCTCTTCCGTGCGAGTCTACCTCAGGTTGTGATACTTCGTATGGCACATTACATATTAAGCCGGTGATGCCCTGACCTCCTCCCTCTACATAGAAATCATCGTCATTCCATGATTTTGGCTTGCCTTCTACGTTGTCGCTTTGGAAGTGGCTGGCTTGGGATAGTAGAGCTGAGTCACCGTGGCTCAACTCGCTCCACGAAAGGATGTCACTTGGTTTTTCGCCAGCTGCTGGAGAAATTTCAAGGCACTTTCAAAGTCTACAATCACTCACCTTCGGCTTCCTGATTTCATGACATTACCTCAATTCCCTGCCGCTCCTACCTATGCTTCCTACCACGTGCCTTGCAAATAACACGAGAGAGCCACTCACCGATTCCTTTCCAACTACTCTATGCCATTATTTCATTCATGTACTTCAAATATGGCATGTAGTTCATGTCTTTCATGACATTTTCTTCCAACAGAGCCATCCACTCCGGCAGGGGTGGTGCTGTTTCCCACCACAGTGTCTGGTGCCGGAACCACTCTTGCTCCCATTTATGCAAATTCCACCGGCCATGCTGCATGACTATGTCCTCGACATCGCAAGCAATGCCGGTGTCGAAATTACAGTGTACAGGAAACAAGTCTTTTCCGATATTGCTGAAGCCCTGCGGAAAGTCCTCGAAGAAATATCCCCAGAACCCTGTTCGTAAACTTGGAAATCTCTGATGCTGGTGGACATCGGTGTTTGTGTAATGTCCGTGTCTGATAACGGACTCGCCCTTCTTCTCAAACCATGAGACTTCGGGTAGCAATTTCTTCTTCAAAGACATATCCCAGGCCAGTTGCCAGGCAACGTCTCGCTGAACGATACACTGGAATATCTCGGAGCACAGCGTGGGGGCAGGGTCTCCGTCTAGAAGGAGGGAGAAGGATTTCGCGGGCATGCCGGCAGGGAGAAGCGCCATAGCTTCTACAATCCAAGACGCTATGTTGCCTGTGATTTGGTCCGAGTTGAGAAACGCAGGAGTAGGTCGATCTTTGAGCACACATCGCCTTTCTGGATCAAGATAGTTGACGTCTTCTTGGAAGATGTTTCTCCACAGCGAAACACGTCGTTCGATTCGGAGAAGAGGGTATTCCTGACAAAACGGTATGAGGCCTCGGGCGTGGCACTCCGGATTCGAAACAGCTTCATTCTTTTCGTCGAGGATGATTCTCCGGAGGTGGGTGCGATTCTCGTGGGGGATAGACTCCAAAAAGTAGATGGCCGCTGCAGCAGCCGAGAAGCGGTAGATTGAGCGATCGGCTGTCAAACCAGCGCGATGACTCTGGTACACGGGTAGCTCTGATTCCAGCCTGCGCATTTGAGTATCGGATGGTATCGTCCAGGGCTCGATGGTGTTGTACACAATGGAAAAAGGATTCCAAGCACGTCGATCCGGCGTCTTTTCGACGACCTGGGGCCAGTAATTCCGCACGGCGTCTTGGAATTTGCTATCGCAGGTTGAAGACTTCTGGAGGACGTCCTTGACGAACTCGCGGTAGACCGAAGGAGCTTCGCCGTAGGGTCCGCGGCGTTCCATGGCCAACAGCGTGGCCTCAAGTGGCGACCGACGCCCCTCGCGCTTCAGGCGGTCCAGCAAAGGCAGAAGTCGCGGATATGCCGTTGCCATCTCAGAGTACACGGCGTCCGGGATGCAATACCCCACGGTTTGAAGCATTGCCAACCTCGTGCGGTCCAGGGCGGCCTTCTTCCTCTGGAAGCTGCCGGCAAGCCAGCCGAGTGACTCCTCGAAGATGGGCAAGAAAGTTATGGTA
This sequence comes from Colletotrichum cordylinicola, assembly GCA_027406065.1. Classification (NCBI taxonomy): domain Eukaryota; kingdom Fungi; phylum Ascomycota; class Sordariomycetes; order Glomerellales; family Glomerellaceae; genus Colletotrichum; species Colletotrichum cordylinicola. The sequence goes on along the minus strand of JANVYD010000003.1, from coordinate 6,160,257 downwards.
TTCAGGCGCAAGGCAAGACCGCCGCGGTGCATCTCTTCCGCGACGCGCTTGCAGGTGTAGACGAGGGACAGGTGGATGCGGTCTCCGTTTGCTCCTTTCAGCTTTCCTCGGATGAATCCATCAGTGTCGCAAACGTAGCCGCCGTCGATGCTGACATAGAATCCGTAGATAACATCCCGCAGCTCGCGAGGAAGCACAAACAGACTGACGGGTCGCATTGTCGTTATGGGTTGATGAGGTTATGTGAAGCGAAAGGAACTGACACCCACCTAGGCAAAGACAAGATCGGGAAGGGCGGAGACTTTGTATGAGCCAGATACACAGTCAGCCATCCAGCCACCACCACATTGATGAGTTTCTCTGAGTTTCTAAGGCCCATCCAAGGTTTTCGGAGTGGCTCCATCGGCTTGATTGCACCAGGAAGCTTCGTGGAGATGAGGCCCCTCATCCGGGTGCTTTGAGGCCAAACCTAAAGAAAATGCCCGAGCCACGTTCTACACAGCCACACTTTCAGCTGCCTTCAGTCAGCGCCAAACTGTGGCACGCGTGGGGACTTGTGGCTGACGGACTTTGGGGTTCCGGCACGGAGAAGGAGAAACAAGATGTGATCCAATTGCTTCAGTAGCAACAGCTTTTGTCCTTGATCATCTGGACTTGTATTTCAATTATGGTGCATAAAAATGAAGTGATTGAATAGCTATCACTTTTAACCCTGTGCAAGCTTGAAAAGACTCTCGTTGAGAGTTTTGCTATTCGGGCAGTGTAGAGAATCTATCGGGGCAGTACCCACTTTTTTCGACTAATCAGATCACTTATATCCGCCTAACTCTGACTTTAACGCTTCGCGCGCTGCGCACATAGCAGTAATCTCCTCTTTTTTCGTACTCTACTGAAAAACGTCGTTTTTTAACGTTAACTATAACAATAAACTTTATAACACTAAATAACACACCCTATATACATAGCCTGCTTAGCACCTAGAATCCCTTAATTTTATTATTACTAATACTTTCTATAGCTTTAGTTACCCCTACTTAGCCTAACTTTATTATAATACTAAACTTTCTATAAAGTAGAGTTAATAAAAAGTCTGCTAAGTTAATTAACACCTTTATAACCTATCTTAATAACTTCACCTATACTAACAGCTTTATAATTATATACTATAGTAGCTTAAACCTATATAATAGTAAAGCTATATAATATAACCTCCTCTATAACTATAATATAGTACATTAGATAATTAATATAGGTCTATATAAGTTATTAACAGGTAAAATTAGCTATAACTAAAAAGGTATTACTACTGCTTATACTATTAATAACTATAAGTAGACTTAGAAGCTTATTATTAACCCTAAGTATTACTAATATAGCTATAGCTTATCTCTCTACCTTTCAGCTTATATAATATATTATAAGATAATTACTATATAATAAGCTACTTTTATTAGTCTATCTAAATATAAAGCTATTAAAAGCTATAAAGTAGCTTCTATAGTTTATAATATAAAGCTTAGCTTATATATTACTTAGAAAGATATTAATAACACTTAGTAATACTTATACCTAGCTAATCTTAACAGCTATATATCTATATAAGCCCTCTTCTATACTTTTCACACCTAAAGCCTTAAATACTATATATTAATATATAACGTCTTATTATAATAATAATAATATAATAATAATATTCTACTTACTTAAATATTCTATATAAAATAAATAAATAGACTTTTATATATATAACTTTATATAAAAGTGTTTAGTTTATTATAAGCTATAACTTTATAAATACTTATATAATCCTTAATATTATATAATCCTACTTATATAATTAAGAGCTTTATAGTTTATATTTTAGGTTATCTTTCCCCTCCTTTTTCCCTATTTTAGAATATAACCTACTAATAATATTAACTAGAATTATTATAATATATACCTTCTCTATTAATTATCTATATAAATAAATACCTATAAATACTTAAAATTATTATATTTTATTATAATATATCTCTATCTATAACCCTATACTATATAAATATATATACTATACTCCTAAATACTTTTATACCTATATTAATAAGTTATAAACTTAGCTTAGAAATAACTTTAGTTTTTTCTATTTCTTTATTTATATCTTTCCTCCTTCTTAAGCTTTATCTATATATAAAAGCTATATATACTAAAAAATACTCTTTTAAATAATTTTCTATTTATATTACTTTTATAAAATTAGATATACTAACTAGATTAGTAGTTTAGTTCTATAAGATATACTTTCTTTAAATCTATATAATAAATCCTATATAAATTAACTATACCTCTATTAATTCTTCTCTAAATAAATAGTCTCTTATTTCTACTTTATTTAATTTATATCTCTTAGATTATCTATTTAAACTATTCTCTAGTCTACTTTTAATCTAGTTTAGACTTATATTTATAGCTTAATAGACTTCTTTTTAACTAATTTATTATATAGGATACTTATTTCTTTAGTTAGACTCTAATCTAACTAAAAAAGATATTAATTAAAAAGAAAGAAAAAACTACTCTTTTTTAATAGTTAAACCCTAAACCTCTAAATTTATAGCTATTATATAATATTATTATATAAACTATTATATTATATATTTAATAGTTTCTTTAGTTATATAACTTTATTATTATTTAACTTTTATAAAACTTATAATTATATACTACTTCCTATAAAGTAATAATAGCTAACTTAAAAGTTAATATATCTAAACTTATAAGCTTTAAGAATTATAAAGTATAAGCTATATATATTAAAGCTTTCTTTATAAATAAAAATATAACTATTAATTTAACTAAACTTAAATCTAAAAATAATATAGATAAAAGTAATAAAGTTTTAAGCTATATATAATTACTTTATAAAAATAATCCTTTAAAAATAATTAAAGGTAATAATAATACTTTTAAAGTTTAAGATTACTTTAAAAAACTATATAAGTTTATAAGTTTTATAAATAAGTTTTTAACTTATAAAGAATTCTTTAATACTTCTTTAGATAACTTTAATTTTATAGAAGAATATATTAATAAAATTAAAGAATTAATAGATAATTTATTTTATAACTAGCTAAAACTACTTAATTAAGTAGTTATAATTTATATATTTAATAGTTTAAATAAGACTTATAAATTTTTTATAACTTTTATAACTTATTTTTTAAGAGCTAACTTTACTGTTTATAACTTTAACTCTTTATATTCTAGTGTACTAGATAAATATAAGAAAAAAAGAGATAAAGAAGTAGTTAATAATACTACTAAAAGTACTAAATATAATAAAAAATAAAATAAAAATTAAGAAAATAATAAAAATAAGAATAAAAGGAAAAATAAAAATACTAAAATATCTAAAAAACTTTAGAAAAAATAGAAAGGTTTATACTATAAAAATTATAAGAAAACTAACTATTCTAAAGAAAATTATACTTTCTTATATTTTAAAAAAGTATCTAGTTAGTAGAAAAAACCTACTAATAGTACTATAAAGGAAAAAGAGAAAAAGGTAGTTAATATAACTATTATTAGTAATATTACCCTTTATATATCTTTAAATAATCCTAATTTTATAGAATTAATAGATTTATTTTCTAATAAAGAAGAAGAAGATATTATTTTTAAAAATATAAGTTATACTACTATACCTCTTTATATAAATAAAAATACTAATAATAATCCTTCTTTAGGTTATTTAATTAACTAATCTATTATTAAGAAATAAAAAAAATAGGAGTTTTAATTAAATTAAAAAAATAGTTAATTTTTATATTAATACTACTACTACTATATATATAGTTAAAAACTATACTTCTTTAGTTAACTAAAAAATAATAAAAAAAACCTATTAAATAGAGAGAAGTAAAAAGTTTTACTTCTATACTAAAAGGTAATTTAATTATATATTTTAATAATAATAAAATTATATTAAAAGATATTTATTATATACCTAAACTAAATATTAATCTATTTAGTTAATCTAAGTTAGATTTATTAGATATTATTTTTATTATATAGAAATAACTTATTTTATATAATATTAAGAAAGATTATATTATTACTATAGAGATAAAACAAAATAATTTATATTTCTTCTAATTTCCTATTAATAATAATAATAACTATATATATAATATTATAACTAATAAAAATATAAATAATAATAATAATAATAATAACCTCTAACTATAGTACTAACGTCTTAGTTATATATATATTTAAAGTTTTTTAAAAATAAAAGATAATACTATTTCAGATATAAATATAAATAATAATAATATAAATAATAATAAATTACTACTTTATAAAGCCTATTTTAAAAACAAATTTATAACTAAGATTAGTAAATTATAAGTTTATAATAAAAATCTAAATTATCTAAATTATATAGCTTCAGATTTATATAAGCTTATAACACCTACTACTTATAATAAATATAATTTATTTATTATCTTTATAAATAAATATACTTAATTTATTTAGGGAAAATTACTTAAAGATAAAACTAAAGAAACTATAAGTAATATTTTTCTTAAATTTTAAATAAAAATAAATAATAATAATAATAATAAAAAAATAAAAGAAATCTCTACTAATAGAGATAAAAAATTTTCTAATAAATATATTAAAATTATATATTTTAATAATAAAATTATCTATAATATAAAACCTCTTTATATATATAAACCTAATAGACTTATAAAACATACTATATATACTATAGTAAATAAAATAAGAATAATATTATATAACTTAGGTTTACTATACTACTTATAAAGTAAGGCTTTTTATACTACTTTTTATATATATAATAGAACTCTAGATTCCTCTATTAATTATATAATACTTTATAAACTAAAAAATAAAATAAAACCTAATATAAATAATATTAAAGTATAGAGTAGTTTATATTATTATAAAAATAAAAATCCTAAAATTAAAAAATTAGATATAAAAGTATATTAAGGTTTTATAATTAATTATAGATCTAATAAGTATAAAATCTAAAATATATAACTAAAGAGAGCTTTATAGTCTTATAATATTAAAATCTTAGAGAATACTTTTATTTCTTATTATAAAGAGTTTCCTATAAGTATAAATACTTATTTTAAAGATATTAATAGTAATACTATACTTAATAATAATAAATAGAGTATTATTTAATATAATCTATAAAGAGATATATCTAGTTAATCTATCTTTTATAATAATAAAAATATTACTTTAAATAGTAATAATATTACTAAAAATTCTACTCTTAAGAATCTAAGTAATAAGACTAGTATTAATATTAATAAAAATAATAATAATATTAATAATAATAATATTAATATTAGTAATAAAAATTATAATACTATATCTTATAATAATAGTTATAATACTAATACTAATATAAGTATAATAAATAATAATAGTAAAAAAACTATTAGTATTAATAATAGAGAAATAAATATTAATAAATCTAAGTTTTTTATAGAAATCCTCTTTATAACAGATAAAGCTAAAAAAGACTACTAATAGGTTAATAATATAGTTAAAAATAATATTTTTAATAAAAATATACTATTATTTATCTTAGAAAACTATTCTATTTTAAAAAATTATAAAATAAAGAATAATAATATTATAACTAATAATAATAAAGCTTTATATATACTATTAGTTATGATATTAAATAAACCTTTTAATATTAAGTAAGCTTTAAATTCTCCTTATAAAAATAATTAGGTTTAAGCTATATAATTAGAGATAAGTTAAATAGAAGATATTAATACTTAGGAAATTATATAAATACTAAATAATATTTATATATTAAATAGTAGATAAGTATATACTATAAAATTAAAAAATAAAATAAATAATACCTATAAATATAAAATAAAATAAGTAGCTTAAAATTTTAATTAATATATTAGTATTAATTATTTAGAAACTTTTTATATTACTTATAAACCTAAAAGCTATAGATTTATAGTAATTTTTATTATAAAAGAAAACTAGATTTTACTCTAATATAATATAACTATAGCTTTTATTTATATAGATATAAATATAGATATTTATACTACTATACCTACTAGTTTTATTTATAATAAAACTACTAATAAATTAGAATTTAATTCTAATTATAATTATAAATCTAAAAATAATAAATATTACTATAAGCTTATTAAAGCTTTATATAGTTTAAAATAAAGTTCTAAACTATAATATAACTATTTAAAAAGAATATTATTAAAATTAGGATTCATTATTTCACTTTATAATAAAATAGTATATATATTAAATAAAAATAACTATAAAGCTATAATATATTACTATATAGATAATATATTACTAGTAGCTAATAATACTATTACTAGTAATTATATATATAATAATTTAAGGTAATATATTAAAATTTAACTATTAAAAGAGCTTAATATATTTTTAGGTTATAAGTTTAATATAGATAAGCAAAATAAGTCTATTTTTATATATTAAATAAAATATATAGATAAAATATTAAATAAATATAATAAAACTAATATAAACCTATTAATAATACTTATAAGAGATAATATAAATATATATATAAATAAAAGTTATATAACTAAGGAAGAAATATTATAATTTTAATAGTAAATTAAAGCTTTACTATATCTAGCTTTAAAAACTAGATTTAATATAGCTCTTATAGTTAATATCTTATTAAGATATATTATAAACTTTTCTAAAGAGTATTTTTCTACTTTAGATTATCTATAAGGTTATTTAAATAAATATCCTAATAAAGGAATTTATTATAACTATAGTAATAATATAATTTAGGATTTAATAAATTATTTAGACTCTAATTAAGCTAGAGACCTAAATAATAAAAAATCTACTTTAGCTTATATATTTTATTAAAGCTTATATAATATTATATTTTATAGCCTTATAAAATAACAAATAGTAGTTTTATCTACTTATAAAGCTGAATATATAGCTTTAACTGAATCTATTAAAGAAGCTATTTATCTATATAATATTTACAATTTTAATTTTAAAAAACTAAGATTTAAATTAATAAATAAACTAAAAATATTTATAGATAATATTACAGCTAAAAAACTAACTGAAAATCCTAAATTTTATAAGAAATCTAAGTATATTAATATAAAATATTATTTTACTAGAAACTCTTTAATAGATAAAAAGATAATATTATTTTATATTAATACTAAATCTAATATTACTAATATTTTAACTAAGCTTTTAAATAAAATTATATTTTTTATATTATTAAGTATTATTTATAGTAATAATAATAAAGATAATAGTAATAGTAATAATAATAATAATAATAATAATATTACTAAAATAATATACTAGTTTTTCTCTTAATATTTTTACCTATAAAGTTATTTTATAAGAGTTTTTTAACTAGTTATATATATATTATATAATATAGAAATACTTTTCTTATTTTTCTTACTAGGTTTTTAAGTTTTTATACCTATAATATATATATATATTAAGTAAGTAAGCTATATACCCTTTAATTAACTATATATACCTTAAAGGGGGATATTAATATATAACATCTTATTATAATAATAATAATATAATAATAATATTCTACTTACTTAAATATTTTATATAAAATAAATAAATAAACTTTTATATATATAACTTTATATAAAAGTGTTTAGTTTATTATAAGCTATAACTTTATAAATACTTATGTAATCCTTAATATTATATAATCCCGTTTATATAATTAAGAGCTTTATAGCTTATATTTTAGGTTATCTTTCCCCTCCTTTTTCCCTACTTTAAAATATAACCTACTAATAACATTAACTAGAATTATCACAATACATACCTTCTCTATTAATTATCTATATAAATAAATACCTATAAATACTTAAAATTATTATATTTTATTATAACATATCTCTATCTATAACCCTATACTATATAGGCGCATATACTACACCCCTGAATACTCTTATACCTATGCTAACACTATATACTATAAAATAAGAATAACTTTAATATCTCTAAAGCTATCTTTTAGACTTACTCTTTCTATAAGTATATATAAAAGTAGTTTTCTAAGGTTTTTAGCTTTAATAATATATATAAGACTAACTAATATAAAATACTGCTGTTTTAGATATAAAAATAAGATATTTTTAGGTTTAAGATATATACTAACTTACTCTAGATTACTAGCACTATAGATATTAGTTCTCTCTATAATTATATGTTTAGCTTTATCTCTATAGAGCGTAAAGAGAGCTATAACTTCCTAATTAAGTCCTTTAATAAGATATATACTGAGGTAGGCGCTTATAAGCTTAATATTACTATTACTAACTTTAAAAATACTCTATATGCTTTAATTATAAAAGCTCTGCCTATTATATAGCTATAACTTTATATCTTCTATATTAACACTAATATTAATAAGTATATATATTATTACTAGTAAGGTAATAGTAATATATTTACTAATAAGTATAATGTTAACTATAATAAGGAGGCTATTAAAGTAGAGGTAGCTGCTATTACTAAAGCTATATAAGAGGCTTATAAAGCTAAAGTAGCTATACTTAATAACCTTTAAGTTTAAACTTTAAATAAAGTAAGCTATACTAATAAAGTACTAAATAAGTATTAACTTAACACTTTTATTATTAACTATACCTCTATAAGTTTTATAAAGCTATAAATATATATAATATATATTAATATAAAAGAAGATTTTAATATTATTTAGGCTTACTTATAAAAAGAGTTTACTAATATAATAGAGCAAGGGAGAAAACTTATTAATTATGCTAAGCACTCCACTTCAGGGAGAAACACCCCTGAAGACACCTAAACACTTATATATTAATTTTCTAGCCAACTATAAAAGATATAAAAATAAATATATAAATACAAGTCTAACTAAATTATACTTCATCTATAACTTCTATCCTTTTTATCCTATAAGTTATATAACTTTTTCAGAGAAAATAGGCTACTAAGAAGAAATTTAGTAATATTATCCCTACAGTATTCTACCCTATCTTAGCTTTAAATAACCTAAGAAGTATAATAAAGATCAAGAAAAAGAATAAAAAGTAAGACTAACTAAAGCTAGAAAAGCCTAAAAACACCTATTTTTACTCAGTTTTTTAAAAAATAAATCTTAATAGATTTTTACTATAAATTAAGCAGAAAGGTTTTAGTAGCTCCCTTAAAGAACTAATTACTAAAATTATTAAGAAAAATAAGAATTTTTATAAAAACAAGTATATTTCTTATTTAATTACTTAGTCCTTTTTATTAAAAACTAACTAGACCTCTATTTACTTATATAAGCTATTTCTCTTTAAAATAATACCTAATACCTAAGAAACTATCTATATAATCTATTACTTTAAAATTAAAATACTAGAAATTTCAAAACCCTACCCCCTTCTATATATCCCTTAAATCTTTTTTTAAGTAAAAAGAAGAAAACTTAATTAACCTTACTTTAGATACTTAATATTATACCTAGCTCTAAGTTTATATCTTCTACCTTCTTAGTTAGCTAGTCTAGCTACTAACTTCCTTTTAACTTAAGTATTATTATAATCTTTTTCCTAGATTTCCTTAGTATAGTATATACTAAATACTAGCTACCTTTCTAGTATAATTAGAGTTAAAAAGGGGTTCTAGAGCTTTATAGCTTATACTATATCCTTAATTAGGTTATCTTAAGTAATAAAGAACTACTTTAAAGTTAACTCACTTAGTCTACTAACTTTTAATAAGTTAAATTTTTAACTCTTCTCTTCACTTTAGTATAGTAAAATACTTTATAATTATTTTCTATCCTAACTTATAAATTTTTAATCTCTCTTAAGCCTTACCTAGAGCACTAGTTTCTAGTCACCTTATTAATAAAAATAAAAAGGTCTAGATTATTATTATAAAACATATCTTCAGAGTTATAAATTACTTATTAAGATCTTTACTCTCTTTCTTTAACTTTAATTAATTCTTAAGTAACTAAAATCTAATTAAACTAAATAAGCTTTATATCTTATTAATTTCCTATATTATCTTATAGTTTAATAATTATTCCAGACTTCAGCTAATATCTTAAGTTCTTCTTTAATTTCAGCCTTAAGCCCTTAATTAAACAGCTAAAAAGCCTAAATTCCTTAACTAAAAGCCTAGCTTAATAATTAAAAAGGTTCTTATAAAGGTTTAAATTAGCTTACTAGTTATTAACAGCAGCTTTTAAATAAAACATCTTAATATTAAAAACTCCCTCTTAAAAGATATATCTAATAAAGTCTACAGTATATAAGCTATACTTCTATATATCCTCCTTTAATTAGATTTAAAGTTAAGAGATAATAAAAGAAGTATAATTAATAAGATCCTAAATCTCTAGTAAACCCTTATAAATTTTATACTAGTTATAAACTATCTTAACTATAACTTTAAAAGAGATCTCAAACTTACTACTTTATTCTTTATTAATAATATCCCACATACTATCTAAATAAAAATATAAGCTATTTTATTAGTTAATAATTAAGCTTATATAATACCCTTTCTTATTCTTTCTTATAAAAACAATAAAATAATATAATATAAACTTATTTACTAGAACCCTAAAGTATTATATAATTAGATTCTTATAAAAAAGTACTAAAATAATAAGCATTACTACTCAGCATTCCTTAAGAATATCCCTAGTAACTAGATCATAAACTACTTTAATATACTCTTCTAAAAAAGTATCACCCCTCTATAAAAACCCTAATATATTATAAAGGTCTAGAAAGTACCTTAACTATATACCTTACTCCTAAAATCTCTAGTTTAGCTTCCTATCTTTATTATATAAGAAACTAAATTCCTAACACTTAGTCAGAGTTATATTAATAAGATCTTCATAACTACATATCTATTCAAATACTAGGAGATTTCTATCTTACCCTAGCTTAAGTATATTATTAAGCTTATAAAGCTTAATAAGGTACTAAAATAGCTTAATTATCTTAAAAATAATTCCTAGAAATTAATTACTAGACTAGATAAGTAAGATAAATCTAATTTTACTTAGCTCTTAATTAGAAAAACTAGAGTAGTTAAAGTAAATATTAAGTAGCAAGTAATATTATCCTATAAGAAGAACTAGAACTAATATATTAATTATCTAGGTAGTTATACTATAATAGACTAAATAATCCTTATAAAGGTGTAAAATATAAATTAAAAGCTTCTTCTTAATCTTATTAAATTAGTTAACATCCTAAATAGTTTAATAAGCCTTCTAGAACTCTAAGTTATACTCTCTAGAAGAAAAAGACTAGGGAAATATAAGCATAGCTTAGCTTAACATTATATAGAAGTCTTTCTTTTTAATAAGATAAGAAAAAAACTATTAAAAGAAAAAAAGAGTTAATTAAACAGGCTTACAGTTTATTTATTATATAATAATTAATAGTTATAAAAGAGAAAGCAGTTTAGAGAGAGAAATTTATAATAAAGAGAAATATCAGCAGTTAAAAAACTAGTAATTTTTATTATAACTTAGCAGAGAGAAATTAAAAAGAAAAAAATATAATTTATAAGTTACCTAAGCAGTAGTTAAGCTTAGTTAAAATATTAAAGTGAAATATAAAAGCAGTTATTATAGAAAAAAAGTTATTATAAATAAAGTAGTTAGTTATAAATTATTTAAATTAAGATACCTCTTTTTATAAACAAAAATAAAGAAAACTTTTAGCACTAGCAATTAATACGCCTTCTAATTTTATACCTTTTAAGTGCAAAAGAAGCTAGCCAGGCTTATAATAATATATTTAGAAGAAAGAAGCTAATATTTATAGCAATAGATTACTTAAAATAAAATAAACTTTTAAGAACTAATTACAAAATACTTAGAGTAATAAGCCTCCTTTTTATAAGTAGCAGCGCTTTCTAAATAGCACCTTCCTTATTACTCTTACTACTTAAACTCAAATAAATATATTCTTTTTAGCTTAGTTAACCTTAGATTAGTAGTAAATAATTCTTTAAGTTATCAGTTTTCATCCTATTAATAGATTACTATAGTAAATATACTCTTTAATTATTACAACTACTATTTATTATTATTAACTACCCCTCTTTTTAAATACAAAAAGATATACCTCCTCTACTTAGCTATATCTTTTCTTTCTTCTACATAACATATCTATCTTCACAAACCCTAGCTTAACTAACCCTTCACAACAACAGTTAAACCTCCTTAAACAATATAACATAAATATTAAAATCAACCCCAGTTATCTTTATAACACCACCCCAAACCCTATATACAAGCCCTTCCCCTTCTCTCCTATTCTAAGTTTAGCTAATTATAAAAATAAAAAAAAAACTTATTATTTATATAAGCTTATCACCTTACTATTTCTTATAATAAGTCTTCTTTCTAAGCCTATTTAACTAATTATTAATTTATATATAAGCTTCTCTTTCCCTCTCCTAAACTCCTATTAAAGGTCCTATTAGTCAAATTTAATACAAAATAAGCTTTATCCACAAGCTTTTAATTAACAAAAAAGCTAAAGAAGTTATATTAAAGTTCTAGTATTTACTTATAAAGTTCTTAACTATATATATAAAGCTAATTAACTAAGGAAAAATACTAGAAAGATAGCTATTTTTTACAAAAGAGATCTATATTATAGAAGGTTATACTAAACCTTAAAGCTAGTTATACTAGAAGTTAAATAAATCTAAAGCTATTAAAGCTTTATTAATCTACGCATATAATACTTGCAACTTCTAGCCTTATAACAGCTACTTTAAATACTAAGCAAAAATATCTTTTAAAACAGCTCAAAATAATAAGCAAGTTATAGTATTAGTTCCTTTCTAAAAGTATATTTCCTATTAAATAGAGTGAGAAGAAGCTTATTCTAATTATATCTACTATAAGAAAAGCTCTTCTTACTCACACAGGCTTAACTATAACTAGAAAGAAACTAAATAAGTAAGCTATATTAAGAAAAGTAATAAAAAGAAAAGTATCCCTAATAGCACTCCTTACAAAGAGAGTAGAAGCATTATAATAATACTTAACACTAAGTATAAGTTCCCCAGAAATAAAACTTTCTCTAAATAGTATAAACTATTAATTAACTAACTTACTACTTTAGCTTTAAAGTATAGCTACTAATTATAGAAGTATTCTCTTAAAGTTTCCTATAAGATTCTTAATAAGAAAGTAGACAAATAGATTAGCCCTATAGTAACAAAATTAAAAGAGAAGGCTAATATAAGAAGTAGTAAATAAAATACTTAGAAAGGTATTTAGTTAGATTTAAATTTAAATTTTTTAAGGATTAGTATTAATTTCTTTTAGTTTTTTAGTTATTTTTAATTACTTTATATATAGTTAGTTTTTATTATTTTCACATCCCCCCTTCTTTTATAATAAATATATCTCAAGCAAAAAAAGTAATATAAGCAGCATATTATCACAAAAACAAAGCAAAAATAACTAGTAATAAATATATTATATATAGAGTTACTTATTTAAAACAAATAAAAACTTATAAATATATAGATTTAGCTATCTCTTAGCTTCTCTATATCTCTATATTAGTTATTAAATTCTTTATTCTTTACAAAGATATCTACTACTAATTTATTCTTTTTCTACTACTTATTAATCTCAGTTTATAAAGTTTTATTTTATTCTTAAAGTTACTTAATTTACACTTTTATAGCTTTAATATTATCTATCTCTACTTCTTCTAGCATAGAGAGTTTATCAAAATTAGGAATTTCTACTAAACTTAGTATATTAAGGTCTAGTTAATTTATAGTAGGAAAAACCTTAGCTATATCTTTATTAAGGTCTAATTAGACTTCTATTTTAAAGATATTATCTAGATAGCTATCCTTATTTACTACAAATTTCTTTAAGCAGTTACTAGTAATAGTTCTCTTAATAAGTAGTCTAGTAAGTATTTCTAAAAAATAAGAAGAACTATAAAAAGAAATCTTCTAAATATAAAAAAAGCTAAGCTAATAAGCATTAAGCTTACTAGAGAAGCTTTTATTAATAAACAGCTTTACGTTATATATAAAAATAATATCCCCCACTTATAGCTCTTAATATTATATTCTATATTTATTTCTTTAATTATAGTCCTCAGCTACTTAATAACACCACTTTATAACATACTTAAGTATAACACAGCAATTAAAATCAAATTATTTAAACATTTATATATATAAAAAAAGCTTAATCTCTATATCTATAGCTTTTAACTAGTCTAGCACTTACTAAGTAATACTTTTTATCTTAATTAAAGTAACTAAATTATATCTATAAATAAAATAAAAAAAAGAGTAATTAGTAGAAAACCTAACTAATATTTAATTAGTAAAAAGAGCTATATAAAGGACTAAAGTCTAGTTCTTAATACTAAAGTCTAACTAGGTTATTAAAGCATAGATAAGAGGTTAATAACCCTTTTTAACAAGTCTATTTACCTTCAAGTTATATACTAAAATAATAAGGTGTTATCCCCTATAAATTTAATTAAGCTTTTTAATAAACCCCTTATTTTTAAAGCCTCTGTTAATAATAAGAAGCCTATAAATCCTATACTAGCAGATAACATCTTCTCAGATAAACTTAGCTATTATCCTAAAGTTAATATTCTTTAATAGCTAATAAGCTTTAATATAGCTAGTCAACATATCACAAGCTTCAGCTAAAAAGTAGTTACTAATTTTCTAAATATCTATATAAATATATTAAAAGGGAACAGCTAGAAGTATAATAAAAGTATAGAGGTCTTTAAATTAATATAATCAGGCTTAAGTATATAAAAAGCAGCTTTTTATCTAGTTACTTATTATTCAGTATATATTTTCCCAGGTATACTGCTCCCTAAGCTTTATATATATAGCATCTTTTCTATAGTAGCCTCCTTTAGTATATATATACTAGATAGGTTTCTTTTGCTTATCTTTATTATCTACTACTCTTCTTAGTATAAAATTTATCTTTATACCCTTCTAAAAAAGAAAGCTATCTTAAAAAATATATCTTACTATATACTACTTAAACTTATTAAAGTTATACTAAGCTACTATCCTTAGTTAGCTTAAAAAGGCTAGATATTTAGCAATTTATTAAGATCTTTAAAACTAAGCCTATTCAGAGCTTAATAAATCTCTTCCCCTTAAGCATAAATCCTTATCCAGCTCCACAGTATAAATAGAGTTATTAATTATCTTATCTAAATCTTCCTCTTATTCTACCTTATAAATATCAAATTCCCTAGCTAGTCTTTATAAAAAACTATCTATAATACTATTCTTTATACTAGATATATATTAAATATTAAAGTTAAATATTTTAATCTAAGTAATCTATTATATAAAAACAGTACCTAGTAAATCTAAAATAGTACTATTAATCTAATCTATAAAAACTTTTATATCTATTTCTAAAATAAACTATACTCTATAGAAATAATTTTAAAGTCTTTTAAGAGTAAATAAAACTAATTAAAGCTCTAGCTTACCTATATTATAGTTAAAAGCTATACTTATCTAGATTCTACTTTTATACCTAGTAATATATCTTTTACCTTAATAATATTACTTAAGAATAATACCTTATCTTTTAAAACTTATATTAATAAAAAAGTAGATCTTACTTACTTCTTTATTATAATTAATAAGCTATAGTAATAGAAAGCTAACTAAGTAAAGCTTAAAAGTTTTTATAATTAATTACTACTTAAAGCTCTATTTAAAAAGTATATCTTTTTAGAGAAGTCTTACTAGTAAGCCTAAAATAATACTACAGTCTTTAATCTACACGTAATAAAACCTAATAATTCTAAGTAAGCTTTTAATAGCTATAATATTATTACATCTTTCCTATTTAAAGATCTTAATAACCTTATTTTAGTTAAGCTTATATCTCCTACTACTTACTATATATCTAAAAAAGTTAATAGTAAGCTAGCAAATCTAAGATTTTTTAAGAGAGATAATAATACTAGTAAGTTTAAAATTCTAAAATACTATATTAAGATTTATAAAATACTTAAAAACATATAAACATATCCCTAAGAGCTTAATAAAGTGGTTATTATTATATACTATTTTCAGCCCTCTAACAGGGATATTATTAAGAAAAGGCTAATAAATATTTAAAATAAAGTTATAAAAAACTCTTATAATAACCCTTATAAACTAAGCAACTAAATTTATTACACCTTACAGTAAAGTACATATCCTAAATAACCTAAAAAGAGTAGTAAATATAGTTAGATCTTAGCTTTCTTTATTAAGAAAAACTTAGTTATATCTAGAAAATAAATCTAAAAAACTTATAATCTCATAGTTAGTAAAGTCTTCAGAGAATTTATTAGCCCTAAAAGAAATAAAAATATCCCTAATACTAATCTTATTAAGCTTTATATATAAGTTAATTAGCCTTATATTACTATCTTTCTTAGTAATAAAGAACTAAGTATTTCTATATAACTTATAAAATTCTTTAAATACTCCCTATATAACTTGCAATCTAAGTATATTAATAACCTTACTTTATAAAGCTTTTAGAATAGGAATCCCCTTTTCTTACTAAGTAATATATTAAACAGTTCTAATCTTCTATAGCAGAGCTACTTATAGATTAATATAGCTATATTTAGTAAAATCCTATATAAGTGCTTCCTCTCTATTTATAAAAATATATTCTAGCATCTTAATCTCCCTTAGTAAAAGATATAGCTAAATAACTTTAAGCTTTAAAAACCTCTCTAGTATAAGCTAAATACCTTAGTTAAACTTCATAAATTATAAATATATATAGCTAGTAAAAGAGAAGTTAAATAGCTAAAAATAATCCTTAACCTCTTAAGTTAAGATCTTCTTCTAGTCTTTTTAACTATCTAGAACTAAGCTATCTAAAAACAAATTATTAACTAGATATACTTTCTTATCCTTCTACTTATATAATATATAAACCTTTATAAAGCCTTAATTAGTTTTAAAATCTTTATAGTAGAAGTTAAAAAGTTTTTAGTTTTTTAAAATATTATTAAGATATTATTAACTTTTAATCTTCCTAAGAAGGCAAGCCTTAACAGTTTCTATCACTAAAGCAACTATTACTTTTATAATTATGCTAAGAATATCAAATACTGCTAAGAGTAAAATTAAAATATAGCACTAGCTACTCTAAGAAATCTCTATTTCCTATTTAAAAAGGTTTTCCTTTCTTTCTTAAGTAAGAAGGCGCTCTTTTTTATAATCTATTATAATATTAGTATAGCAAGTTTAAACTTTATTATATATATTATTTATATCTTAATCAGTCTTATTATAATTATAAATAGATTTAAAAATATTATAAATATCTTATATATAGTCTTCCTATTCTAAAAAATAGTACTAAATTTAGTATAAAAAATCTAATTATATAAAACTAACTAAAATACTAATTCTTTTAAACCTCTTATTCTTATATTCCTTAGCTTTTATTATAGCAGTAATAAAATATTTAAAATATCTAAAAATAAGCTTAGTAAAGATAGTAAAAGGAAGCCTAAAAAGCAGGTTATAATTAACTATTTTAAGGTTAATAACTATTATAATTATTATAATCTTATAGTTATTAATCTAAATAAGCATATAATAAGCTCTAATAAAGTGCAGCTTTAGGTTACCCTTAGCTATTATTCTTATAATCAGAATAATTATAAAAATAAAGATATTATAATCTAAAATATATTTATAACTAATAAAACTAGACTTAATACTAGTATTAATAACACCCTACACTAGAGAGTAATTATTAAGGTGCTCCCTACTAATAGTAACCTTTAAGATAAACTACAGTATAATAATTATAAGCACTATCCAGTTTATAATTATAAAAATAATAGCTTTAACTATAAAGATCTTTAAACAGTTTTATATTTAAACTATATTATTATACTTAGTTACTTAGTCTATTTATTAAGCCCTTTCCTTAGAAGTTTTAGTAAAGTTAGTAAAATCAGTAAGAATAGATATATAAATAACACCTTTAAAATTATCTGTAAAAATATATATTCTTCTAATAAACTCTTCTCTATATTTAAGCTAGATCTTATATACTTTTTTAACTAAAAAACTAACTAAGCTATAAAACTTATATAAAATAAGTTTATTAATTAGTTTCTTATTTTTAATAATTTTTCTATTTTAGCTATTAAGAAATATAGCTAGCTAGAAATCATCTTTTAGGTAAGATATTTTTAGAATAGGTTTTAGGGGAGAAACTTTAATTATATTATTAGTTATTACTTCTCCTTCTAGATTATTTATTCTTTCTAGTTCTAAAGTATTAAAAAGAGTAGAAACCTAATTAAAAAGTAACTCTTCCCCTATTTTAATATCTAAGTCTCCTTCTTACCTTTTTAAGCTATAAGAAACTTTTTTATTTTCTCTAGCTCTTTTTAATAAGATTAGAAGCTTCTTAGAGTAAGTTTTTATAACTTAAAACCTTCTTAAAATAGCAGAAATATCCTTAATATTCTAAATAGTAAAATAAACCTTCTTAGAAGGGGATTTTAAAGCTTTCTTTTTAATCTTTCTTAAATCTAAAAGTTTTAGCTTCTTTTAAGAGAAAAAATTAACTCTATATATCTTTAATTAAATAATTATAAACCTAGAAACTATAAAATTAAGTATATCTTCTTTTATTATACTATTAAGTTATACTAAGTTATATAAGCATTTTTCCTATTTATCTTTATTAACTACTAAAACCTAAAATACAGAAGCCTAACTACTTACTTCTTTATTAGATATTATACTTCCTTCTTCTATAAACCTATAAAATACCTTAATTAAGTTAAAGTTATCTTAATCTCAGAGAACTCCCATAAGTATAAACTAAAATCTACTAATATTCTGTTTAAGGATTTTAGTAGCTTAAGCTTTTATAGCTTTATAGCTATTTTAATTCTTCAGATATATAATAATAGCTTCTTAGTTAAGCTTACCTTCTTATCTTAATAAAGTAATAATTATCTAAGAGATAAAGAATTTATTATTCTAAAAGCTATAAAAATACTACTTTTAAAAATACTAGATCAAGCCACTTCACTTATTAACTATCTTTTATAAATAATAGCCTTCTTTAAAGTTATAATCTATATAGCCTATATACTAACACTAACCACGTAGTTTATAAAGGAATAACTTAGGGTTTTCTTTATCAACTTTCACAAAATAAACCAAAAATAGTTAGTTATCTTCTACAGCTAGTAAAGCTTAAGTAACTCTTCTAGAAGATATTTTCTAGTTATCTATTATTTTTACTAAATTAAAAAGTTACTAATTTAAAAGTTAACTCTAAACGCTCTTTATACCTTAATTAAGCTTAAATTTACTCCCTTTTACTTATAGAGGGGGGAGAGCATCCCCTTATAAAACTTTTAGGAGTAGAGAAAATAAAGTATAAATAGAAGCTATAATATAAAGAATCTACCTCTAAATAGCCTTAAAGCTAAGCTAATTTATTAGGTTCACCTTAAACTTATTAAAGTCTCTTTTCTTAAATAACTTATAAATACTTAACCCTATTAATAAAGCAGTTCTATCTAAAGCTAACTAATTAAATCTTAACACAGTTATTTAAATTATTCAGAAGCTACTTATAATATCAAAGTTGTATTTTACAGCTTTAATTTAAATATTATTAATCTATTAAAAAAACTTTATAGCAGCTTTATAGTTAAGATTATTAATTATTAATATTAAGAAAACAATCTAGCTAATCTAGTTATCTAGAAGGTTTTAATAGTCTTTATCTATAGCTCTATAGTATTAGATTAAGTAGTCTTTTATCTATTACTAAGTCTTACTAGAAAGTTAAGCTTAGTTATTAGCTTAAAAAGAGGTATTTATATAAAACATAATACTTAGTACTTTAAAAACATTAGTAATACTTACTACTTCTATAGCAGCTTTATAGCTTTTAATAAAGTCTAAAATATTATTTCTAAAAAAGAATAATACTCTAGCTATATTAAGCTTTAGTATTTTAAATCCTTAAAGCTTATACTTATAAAGTCTTAATATCCTCTAATATAATTCAGTAAGCTCTAAACAGCCTTATATTACCTTTATTTTAAAGGAATCCTTTCTAAGTATCTTATTTACACCTATAGTACTACTCTTAGAGGCTATAACTTTAAAGATTTTAGCTTTAGTAATTGCTTCTAAGCTTTAATTAAAATTAAAAATTAAAAGAAATCTTTTTTATTAAAATTAATAAAATAAAGAACCTATAAAAGGACTTATTAATATATTACTAAGGCTTAAGTTAAGCTTACTATTTATTAATTTATATCTAAAACCCTTATCTTAAGCTTAAATTAAAATCTTTAGAACTCTAAATTCTAGTAACACTATTCTAAAAGAGATATTATTAAATTAACAGAAGAAGTAATAAAAAAAAGCTTTTCTAAAGAAATACTTTATAAAAAGATAGAATAAAACTTAAATAAAATAAATAATTTATTAATAAAAAGAATAAAAAAAAGAATTTTTATAATATAAGCTTAAAAAAGTAATAAAAAAAAAAATAAAAATAAAAAAAAAAAAGAAAACTCTACTATTATTTCTACTTTTATCTATCTCTCTTATTTAGTAAGTATATCTATATTTATTATTCTTTCTTTTTTCTGCTATTCTAATAGTATAATTGCTTTATACTTTAAACTTCTTTTTCTTTTTCTCTTATAGAGAAACTAGCTATTATTAGTAGTATCCTCTATAACTTCACTTTATAATACTCCTCTTTTACAAATTAAGCTTAAGATTTAATAGAAAACTTAATTAAACTTTAGTATTAACTATAAACTTTAAGAAATATATTTTATACTAGCTACTTATTTGCTATATAAACAGGTAAAGAGAGAAAGCAATAGAAGAGATATATATATCTTCCTTTCTATAAAGTTAATATAAAATTATTCTTAAAAGAGAGAAATATTCTTAGTTAAGCTTATAAAATATTCCTCTCATTCTTCTTTTAAAAAGCTAATATAATTATAATATTTTTCCTTTTCAGCTCTTTATACTTTCACACTCACAGCAGCTTCTAATTTAAAAAACCTAGTTTTTAATATTTCTATATACAGGTATAACTTAAATCCTAAGTTTTTAAGCTTTTTCAGCTTCCCCCTCACTAATTAATATATTATTAAAAACCTTCTAATAAATTTAGCTAAAGAGAAATTTCTTAAAACAGATTAATTAGTTTTACCCTTTTTAAAGTTTACAAAGCAAGTAAAATAAATTCAGTCACCCTCATATCTTTAGCTTTTAAAAAAATAAGAGGAATAGTTAATTTATCTTAGTTAACCTTAAATTATTATTATAGAAGCTAGTAAAAATATAATATATAATAATTTTTAAATAAGTAGATAGTAGGTTAATAAGGAGGATTATCTAAACTTATTAAAACCCTACTTACTCTCTTCTATTAAACTAAATACTTTTTTTTTTAGAGTCTTTTAAACTCCTATAAGCTTAGTTAATTTTAGATTCTAAGTCTCTAAGTAGTTCCTCTTTACTTTAAGAAAACAGAAGTTAAAAATATATTAACTAAATTTCTTCTAATATAATATTACTTAAATTACCTCTTCTTCTAAGCTTTTTTCTACTCTAATTTAACAGAGTAATATAAAACAACTATAGAGAGGATTCTTCTTTAATAATCTTACTTACTCCCCTATACTAGTTACTAATTTTATAATAGGGTAAGAGAGAAAACTTATTAATTATACTAAGTACTCTACTTTAGAGGGAAATACCCCTAAAAACACCTAAACACTTATATATTAATTTTCTAGCTAACTACAAAAAATATAAAAATAAATATATAAATATAAGCCTAACTAAATTATATTTTATCTATAACTTCTATCTTTTTTATCCTATAAGTTATATAACTTTTTTAGAGAAAATAAGCTACTAAAAAGAAGTTTAGTAGTATTATCCCTATAATATTCTACTCTATCTTAACTTTAAATAACCTAAGAAGTATAATAAAAATTAAGAAAAAGGACAAAAAGTAAAACTAACTAAAGCTAGAAAAGCCTAAAAACGCCTATTTTTACTTAGTTTTTCAAAAAATAAGTCTTAGTAGATTTTTACTATAAGTTAAGTAAAAGGGTTTTAGTAGCTCCCTTAGAGAACTAATTACTAAAGTTATTAAGAAAAATAAGAATTTTTATAAAAATAAGTATATTTCTTATTTAATTACTTAATTCTTTTCGTTAAAAGCTAACTAGACTTCTATCTACTTATATAAGCTATTTCCCTTCGAGATAACGCCTAACACCTAAGAAACTATCCATATAATCCATTACCTTGAAGTCAAAATACCAGAAATTTCAAAACCCTGCCCCCTTCCACTAACTAAAAGCTTACTTTTAACTACTTCTAATTAACTTATTTCCCTTTATACTACTAATAAGCTTAATACTTTATTAGTAAATATAAGAACTATAGTATTTATACTAACTCTCCTACTAAAACTATATATAAGAACTTTAAGTTTTATATTATTACTAGGTATTTAAACTTTCTTAGTATCTCTTAAGTAATTAATAAGATACTTTAAAATAAGAAGCAGATATATAATAAATATATAGCTAAGATAGAAAAGTATTTATATTATAATTATCTTAGCTAATTATAGTTTATAAAGATTAGTAAGAAGCTAAGTTATAAAGCGCGTAAACTGCTTACGTATTAGTATTATATTACTCTAACTACTAAGCTAGAAGATAGTAAGCTACTTCTATTAGATCTCTAGCCCTATTATAGCTATTTTACTTACTAGTTTAAGCTTCTTTATAGCTATAAAATCTTTAAGTTTAAGAAAAATAGTAAGAAGCTTATAATATATAATATTAACCTATATTAGTAGCTTAACTAATGCAATAGGGTAAGAGAGAAAACTTATCGATTATGCTAGGCGCTTTACTTTAGGGGGAAACACCCCTGAAGACATCTAAACACTTATATATTAATTTTCTAGCTAACTATAAAAGATATAAAGATAAATATATAAATATAAGCTTAACTAAATTATATTTTATTTATAACTTCTATTCTTTTTATTTTATAAGTTATATAACTTTTTTAGAAAAAATAGGCTACTGAGAAGAAGTTTAGTAGTATTATTCTTATAGTATTCTATTCTATCTTAGCTTTAAATAACCTAAGAGGTATAGTAAGGATTAAAAAAAAGGATAAAAAGTAAGACTAACTAAAGTTAGAAAAGCTTAAAAATACCTATTTTTATTTAGTTTTTTAAAAGGTAAGTCTTAGTAGATTTTTACTATAGGTTAGGTAGAAGGGTTTTAGTAGCTCTTTTAAAGAACTAATTACTGAAGTTATTAAGAAAAATAAGAATTTTATAAAAATAAATATGTTTCTTATTTAATTACTTAGTCCTTTTTATTAAAAGCTAATTAGATCTCTATCTACTTATATAAGCTATTTCTTTTTAAGATAACGCTTAATACCTAAGAAACTATTTATATAATCTATTACTTTAAAGTTAAAATACTAGAAATTTTAAAACCCTACCCCTTTCTATATATTTTTTAAGTCTTTTTTTAGGTAAAAGGAGGAAGATTTAATTAGCTTTATTTTATATATATAATATTCTTCTATACTTTAAAAGCTCTACTATTAAAGAGTTTACTTCTTATAAGTTTCTTAATAGTTTCCTATTTAACCTAGGTATTATTTATATTTTTTTCCTATACTTCTTTAGTATATTATATACTAAGTTTAAGCTATTTTTTAAATATAATTAGAGGTAAATAAAGGTTTTAAGCTTATATTACTTATATAATATCTTTTATAGAGTTATTTTAGTAGATAAGAAATTCTTCTAGGGTATACTTATTAAGCTTCTACTTTAGAGGAAGATTAAATTTCTAAGTATATTACTTAAGCTTAGTATAGTAAAGCTTTTATTATATATTTTCTATATATACTAGCTGGTCTACTTTCTATTTTTAGTATTTAAAAGAGTAATCTTCTTATATAATAATATTAATAAAGGTTAAATATATTAGATCTCCTAGTTATAAATAGATATTAAGGTTATAAGTGTTTAAGCTTAGTTTTATATCTTCTTCTGTAATTAGTGCTAATCTTTTTATAACTAAAGATTAATTAGGCTATACTAAAAGTAGTCCTTCTTTTTATTACCCTTATATTACTTAAGGTTTATGAGACCTTAAGTTCTTTATTATAGTATTTTTAGTTTTTAAGAATTCTTTTAGGGATATATTAGGCTTAGTTTAAAATCTTTTAATTATACTATTATAGAGGTTGAATTTATTAATTATAAGCTTAACTTAGTAGTTATAAAGTAGTTTATAGTAGTTTAGATTAGTAATTTTATTATTTAAGGCTTATTTTAACTAAAACCTCTTAATATTAGAAATTCTTTCTTAAAGAATATAGTAGATAAAGTTAATAATATAGAAGCTATATTTCTATAAGTTATAAGTCTCCTTAAGTTCTCTTTTAAATTAAAGTTAAGGGATAATAAATAAAGTGTAATTAATAAGATCTTAAGTTTCTATTAGTATCTTATAAACTTTATATTAGTTTCTAATTATTTTTACTATATCTTAAAAAATCCTTTTAAAGTGTCCTCTTTTAGAAGCTTATATATGCTTATCTTAAGTGCTATTTAAATAGAAGTAGAAGCTATTTTTTTAGTTAATAACTATAGCTATAGCTTAACTATTTTCTTTAGAGTATTTAATAAAGATAATAAAGTTTTAACTTATAAGGAAATTATTATCTTTTTTATAAGGGAATACTAAATTATTACTAAACTAAGAGGTTTATATAATAAAGATTTTAATATATTTATTATTTTTAATATCTCTTATTATAAGTTTATATACTAACTTAATATAATTTATTATTAGCTTTTTATTTCTCTAAAAGTATTTTAATAAATTATAAAGGTTTAGAAGTATTTATTCTTATATAGCTTAATTTTAATAGTTTTAGTACTAAATCTTATTAGGGTAATAGAAACTATTAGCTTATTACTTAATTAGTTTTACGTTTATTATATTATAAGTTCTCTATATCTTCTAAGGTATAGTAAGCTTTCTAGAAATCTCTAGCTTAGAAGTATCTCTTAAGCTATAAGGGTTAATTAGTATTTTAATTACTTCTATTATATTAAACTAAATACTAAGAAGGTAGCTATTATTAATATTAGGAAGGAAATAATAAGATTTTTCTATCTACTTATTAAGTTCTCTTTCTAGGTTTAAATTAGTATCTAAAGTAAAATACTCTTACTTTTCTATAGGTTTTTCTATAAGTTCTTAAGTTTATTTAGTTATTTAAAGCTTAACTAACTGCTTTTTATATAGATATAAGATATAGGTCTGAAGATTATTATATATAGCTTTAATCTTTTTAATATTCTATAAGTTATTCTAGAAGTTATATTAAAAAGAGAATTAAAAGAAAAGAAGAACTAGAGAAGATTAATAAGATATAGTGAAGTTATTACTAAAGATAAAGAAAAAGCTTTATTAAATATAGTAATACTTAATTAGGCTTATATATTATTAAGTAAATAGGAAATACTCTATAACAAGTAGAGAAAATATTAGGGTTAAAGTTAAAATATAAAATAATTTAGTAATAAATTATTATAATAGAAGGATTACTAAGATAATTAGTAGAGATATTTTGAGGATTAAAAAAGAAAAATTAGATAAGTGAAGTAGTAGTTAAGCTTAGTTAAAGTATTAAAGTAAAATATAAAAGTAGTTATTATAGAAGGAAAGTTATTATATATAAAGTAGTTTATTATAAATTATTTAGGTTAAAATACCTCCTTTTATAGATAGTAGTAAAAGGGGTTTTTAGTATTAGTAGTTAATATACCTTCTAATTTTATACTTTTTAAGTATAAAAAAAACTAGTTAAGTTTATAAAGTAGTTTACTAAAAGTAAAATTAGTTTATAATTATTAATTTAATTATAGATATTAATAAAGTTTTTAAGTAAGATTAAGTTAGTAAGAAGTAAGAAGAAGAGAGATATTTTAGTTATTAATTATAATAATTAGGTTTACTTTCTAAAATAATTTTTTAAGTTAAAGAGGATATAGTTAGGCTTATAATAATATATTTAAAAAGAGAAAGCTAATATTTATAGTAGTAAACTACTTAAAGTAAAGTAAACTTTTAAAGACTAATTATAAAATATTTAGAATAATAAGCCTCTTTTTTATAAGTAGTAGTATTCTTTAGATAATATATTTCTTATTACTTTTACTATTTATACTTAAATAAATATATCTTTTTTAACTTAGTTAACTTTAAGTTAGTAGTAAAAAGTTCTTTTAGTTATTAGTTTTTATTTTATTAATAAATTAATATAGTAAATATACCTTTTAATTATTATAACTACTATTTATTATTATTAACTACTTCTCTTTTTAGATATAAAAAGGCGTTTCTTTTCTACTTAGCTATATCTTTTCTTTTTTCTATATAATATATCTATTTTTATAAATCTTAGCCTAATTAACTCTTTATAATAATAACTTTACTCTTCTAATTATTATAATATAGATATTAAGATTAACTTTAGTAACTTCTATAAAACTATTCTAAATAACTTATTTAAATTTTTCCCTTTCTTACTTATTTTAACTTCTACTTTCTATAAAGATAAAAATAAGAAGTATTATTAGTATTAAGCTATTATAATTACTTTAGTTATAATATATTCTTTTTTAGCTCTAACTAGGTTTTTTATTAACTTATAAATAGGCTTCTTTTTTTCTTAAGTAAATATCTATTTTAAGTTTTATTAATATAATTTAGTATAAAGTTAATTTTATAGATAGGCTAAAGCTAAATAAATATAAAGAAGGAGTTATTATATAGTTTTAGTATTTATTTATAAAGTTTATTTTAATATATATAAACCTAATTAAAAATAAAAAAGTATTTTCTAATTAGCTATTTTTCACTTAAGAAGTATATATTACTAATAGCTATATTAGTCCTTTTAGTTAGATATATTAGAAGTTTAATAAGTTTAAAGCTATTAAAGCTTTATTAATCTATATATATAGTGCTTATAACTTCTAGTTTTATAATAGCTATTTTAAGTAATAGAGAAAGATATTATTTAAGAAGTTTTCTAAAAGAAAAGCTATTACTACTACTTTTCTATTTTAAGAGTATATTTCTTATTAAACTAAATAGAATAGGTTTTATTTAAATTATATCTATTATAAAAAAGAATTATTTTATTTATATAAATTTAACTATAACTAAGAGGAGATTAAATAAATAAGCTATATTAAGAAAAGTAATAAGAAAAAAGGTATTTCTAATAGTATGTTTTAAATAGATAGTAATAAAGTTATTTTATTTCTTAATAGTAATAAGAAGTTCTCTAAAAGTAAGCTTTATACTTAAAAGTATAATCCTCTTTTTAATTATTTTTATAACTTAATAGCTTAATATAAGTATAATATCCTTAGAGATACTTTAGCTATATTTTACTCTATTTTAACTTTAATTATCTCTAAATAAATAAGTTACTTAAAGAAAAAGTTAATAAAATATAAAAAGTAGGATAAAGAGTATATATAGTTATAATAGTAGTTTTAATAGTAAGGTTATTTAAAAAAGTATTTAGTTTATCTTTAGTTTAAATTTTTTAGGGATTAGTATTAGTTTCTTTTAGTTTTTTAGTAGTTTTTAGTTTTTATATATAGTTAGTTTTTATAATTTTTATATTCTTTCTTCTTTTATAATAAATATATTATAAGCAAAAGAAGTAATATAAATAGTATATTACTACTAAAATAATATAAAAATAACTAATAATAAATATATTAAATATAAAGTTATTTACTTAAAATAGATAAAAACTTATAAATATATAGACTTAGCTATCTCTTAATTCCTTTATATCTTTATATTAGTTATTAAATTCTTTATTCTTTATAAGGATACTTATTACTAACTTATTCTTTTTCTATTACTTATTAATTTCAGTTTATAAGGTTTTATTTTATTCTTAAAATTACTTAATTTATACTTTTATAGCTTTAATATTATTTATTTCTACTTCTTTTAGTATAGAGAGTTTATTAAGGTTAGGAATTTCTATTAAGCTAGGCGTATTAGGGTTTAGTTAATTTATAATAGAGAAGACCTTAGCTATATTTTTATTAAGGTCTAGTTAGACTTCTATTTTAGAGATATTATCTAGATAGCTGTTTTTATTTACTATAAATTTCTTTAAGTAGTTACTAGTAATAGTTCTCTTAATAAGTAATCTAATAAGTATTTCTAAGAGATAAGAAAAAATATAAAGGGAAATTCTTTAAATATAAAAGGGGCTAAACTAGTAAACGCTAAGCTTACTAAAAGAACTTTTATTAATAGATAGCTTTATATTATATATAAGAATAATATCTCTAACTTATAGCTCTTAGTGTTATATTTTATATTTATTTCTTTAATTATAGTTTTTAGCTACTTATTAGTATTACTTTATAATATACTTAAGTATAACGCAGTAATTAGAATTAAGTTATTTAAATATTTATATATATAAAAGAAGCTTAGTCTTTATATTTATAACTTTTAACTAGTTTAGCACTTACTAAGTAATACTTTTTATTTTAATTAGAGTAACTAAATTATATTTATAGATAAGGTAAAAAGGAGAGTAGCTAGTAGAAAACTTAACTAATATTTAATTAGTAAAAAGAGCTATATAAAGAACTAAGATCTAGTTCTTAATACTAAAGTCTAACTAGGTTATTAAAGTGTAGATAAGAGGTTAATAACCTTTTTTAATAAGTCTGTTTACTTTTAAGTTATATACTAAAATAATAAGGTATTATCCCCTATAGATTTAATTAAGCTTTTTAATAAACCTCTTGTTTTTAAGGCTTCTATTAATAATAAGAAGCTTATAGATCTTATACTAGTAGATAATATCTTCTTAGATAAACTTAGCTATTATCCTAGAGTTAATGTTTTTTAGTAGCTAATAGGCTTTAAAATAGCTAGTTAATATATTATAAGCTTTAGCTAAGGAGTAGTTATTAATTTTCTATATATCTATATAGATATATTAAAAAGGAACACCTAGAGGTGTAATAAAAGTGTGGGGGTCTTTAAATTAATATAGTTAGGCTTAAGTATATAGGAAGTAGCTTTTTATCTAGTTACTTATTATTCAGTATATATTTTCCCAGGTATACTGCTCCCTAAGCTTTATATATATAGCATCTCTTTTATAGTAGCCTCCTTTAGTATATATATACTAGATAAGTTTCTTTTACTTATCTTTATTATCTACTACTTTTCTTAGTATAGGATTTATTTTTATATCTTTCTAAAAAAGAAAGCTATCTTAAAAGATATATCTTACTATATACTACTTAAACTTACTAAAGTTATACTAAGCTACTATTTTTAGTTAGTTTAAAAAGACTAAATATTTAGCAATCTACTAAGATCTTTAAGATTAAGCCTATTTAGAGCTTAATAAATCTCTTCCCTTTAAGTATAGATTCTTATCTAGCTTTATAGTATAAATAGAGTTATTAATTATTTTATCTAAATTTTTCTCTTATTCTACTTTATAGATATTAGATTCTCTAGCTAGTTTTTATAAAAAACTATCTATAATATTATTCTTTATATTAAGTATATATTAAGTATTAAAGTTAAATATTTTAATTTAAGTAATTTATTATATAAGAATAGTATTTAGTAAATCTAAAATAGTACTACTAATCTAGTTTATAAAGATTTTTATATCTATTTCTAAGGTAAACTATACTTTATAGAGATAATTTTAAAGTTTTTTAAGAGTAAATAAAACTAATTAAAGCTTAAGCTTACTTATATTATAGTTAAAAGCTATACTTATCTAAATTCCGCTCTTATACCTAGTAATATATCTTTTACTCTAATAGTATTACTTAAGGATAGTACTTTATTTCTTAAAGCTTATATTAGTAAAAAGATAGATCTTACCTACTTCTTTATTATAATTAATAGGCTAGAGTAATAAAGAGCTAACTAAGTAAAGTTTAAAGGTTTTTATAGCTAATTACTACTTAAGGCTTTATTTAAAGGGTATATCTTTTTAGAGAAGCTTTATTAATAAGCTTAAAATAATACTATAATTTTTAATTTATATATAGTAAAACTTAATAATTCTAAGTAAGCTTTTAATAGCTATAATATTATTATATCTTTCCTATTTAAGGATCTTAATAACTTTATTTTAGTTAGGTTTATATCTCTTACTACTTACTATATATCTAAGAAAGTTAATAATAAGTTAGTAAATCTAAGATTTCTTAGGGGAAATAATAATACTAATAAGTTTAAGATTTTAGAGTATTATATTAAGGTTTATAAAGTATTTAAAAATATATAAATATATCCTTAGGAGCTTAATAAAGTAGTTATTATTATATATTATTTTTAGCCCTCTAATAGGGATATTATTAAAAAAGAGCTAATAAATATTTAGGATAAGGTTATAAAGGATTTTTATAATAACTTTTATAAACTAAGTAACTAAATTTATTATACTTTATAGTAAGATATATATCTTAAATAACCTAAGGGGAGTAGTAAATATAGTTAGGTTTTAGCTTTCTTTATTAAGAGAAACTTAGTTATATTTAGAAAATAAGTCTAAAAGACTTATAATTTTATAGTTAGTAAAGTTTTTAGAGAATTTATTAGCTTTAGGGGGAATAAAAGTATCTCTAATACTAATTTTATTAAACTTTATATATAAGTTAATTAGCTTTATATTACTGTTTTTTTTAGTAATAAGGAACTAAGCGTTTCTATATAACTTATAAGATTCTTTAAATACTCCTTATATAACTTATAATCTAAGTATATTAATAACTTTACTTTATAAAGCTTTTAGGATAGGAATTTCTTTCTCTTATTAGGTAATATATTAGATAGTTCTAATCTTCTATAGTAGAGCTATTTATAGATTAATATAGCTATATTTAGTGAAATCCTATATAAATACTTCCTCTCTATTTATAAAGATATATTTTAGTATTTTAATCTCTCTTAATAAAAAGTATAGCTAAGTAATTTTAAGTTTTAAAAACCTTTCTAGTATAAGCTAAGTATTTTAATTAAACTTTATAAATTATAGATATATATAGCTAGTAAAGGGGAAGTTAGATAGCTGAAAATAGTTCTTAACCTTTTAGGTTAAGATTTTCTTCTAGTTTTTCTAACTATCTAGAACTAAACTATTTAAAGGCAAATTATTAACTAAATATATTTTCTTATTTGTTTATTTATATAATATATAAACTTTTATAAAGTTTTAGTTAGTTTTAGAATCTTTATAGTAGAAGTTAAAAAGTTTTTAGTTTTTTAGAATATTATTAAAATACTATCAGCTTTTAGTCTTTTTAAGAAAGTAAGCTTTAATAGTTTTTATTACTAGGGTAATTATTATTTTTATAATTATACTAAGAATATTAAATACTGCTAAGGGTAAGATTAAAGTGTAGTATTAGTTACTTTAAGGAGTTTTTATTTTTCTATTTAAAAAGGTTTTCCTTTCTTTTTTAGGTAAGGAGGTATTTTTTTTTATAGTTTATTATAATATTAGTATAGTAAGTTTAGATTTTATTATATATATTATTTATATCTTAGTTAGTTTTATTATAGTTATAAATAGATTTAGAAGTGTTATAAATGTTTTATATATAGTTTTCTTATTCTAGAAAATAGTACTAAATTTAGTATAAGGAATCTAACTATATAAGACTAACTAGAATACTAATTCTTTTAAGCCTCTTATTCTTATATTTCTTAGCTTTTATTATAATAGTAATAAAGCGTTTAGAATATCTAAAAGTAAGCTTAATAGAAATAGTAAAAGGAAGCCTAAAAAGCAGGTTATAATTAACTATTTTAGAGTTAATAACTATTATAGTTATTATAATCTTATAGTTATTAATCTAAATAGGTATATAATAGGCTCTAATAAAGCGTAGCTTTAGGTTATTTTTAGCTATTATTCTTATAATTAGAGTAATTATAGAAATAGAGATATTATAGTTTAAAATATATTTATAACTAATAAGACTAAACTTAGCGTTAGTGTTAATAATACCTTATACTAAAGAGTAGTTATTAGAACACTCTCTATTAATAGTAACCTTTAAAATAAGTTATAGTATAATAATTATAAATACTATTTAGTTTATAGTTATAGGAATAATAGCTTTAACTATAAAGATCTTTAGATAGTTTTATATTTAAACTATATTATTATATTTAGTTATTTAGTTTATTTATTAAGCTCTTTCTT
Source organism: Colletotrichum cordylinicola (assembly GCA_027406065.1). Lineage (NCBI taxonomy): Eukaryota > Fungi > Ascomycota > Sordariomycetes > Glomerellales > Glomerellaceae > Colletotrichum > Colletotrichum cordylinicola. The sequence goes on along the minus strand of JANVYD010000003.1, from coordinate 6,127,758 downwards.
TAGAGGTTTTAATAAAGTTAGTAAAGTTAATAGGGATAGATATATAAATAACACCTTTAAAATTATTTATAAAAGTATATATTCTTCTAATAAACTTTTCTCTATACTTAGGTTAGATCTTATATACTTTTTTAATTAGAAAACTAACTAAGCTATAAAGCTTATATAAAATAAGTTTATTAATTAGTTTTTTATTTTTAATAGTTTTTTTATTTTAGCTATTAAGAAATATAGCTAGCTAGAAGTTATCTTTTAGATAAGATGTTTTTAGAATAGGTTTTAGGAGAGAAACTTTAATTATATTATTAGTTATTACTTCTCTTTTTAGATTATTTATTCTTTCTAGTTTTAGAGTATTAAAAAGAGTAGAAACTTAATTAGAAAATAACTCTTCTCCTATTTTAATATTTAAGTCTCCTTCTTACTTTTCTAAGTTATAAGAAACTTTTTTATTTTTTCTAGCTTTTTTTAATAAAATTAAAGGCTTCTTAGGGTGAGTTTTTATAGCTTAAAGCTTTCTTAAAATAGTAGGAGTATCTTTAATATCTTAAATAGTAAAGTAGACCTTTTTAGAAGGAGATTTTAGAGCTTTCTTTTTAATCTTTTTTAAATTTAAAGGCTTTAGCTTCTTCTAAGGGAAAGAGTTAATTTTATATATTTTTAATTAAGTAATTATAAGCTTAGAAGCTATAAAATTAAGTATATCTTTTTTTATTATACTATTAGGTTATATTAGGTTATATAGGTGTTTTTTTTATTTATTTTTATTAACTATTAAAACCTAAAATATAGAAGCCTAACTACTTACTTTTTTATTAGATATTATATTTCTTTTTTCTATAAACTTATAAGATATTTAATTAAGTTAAAATTATTTTAATTTTAGGGAACTCCTATAAGTATAAACTAAAGTCTACTAATATTTTATTTAAGGATTTTAGTAGCTTAAGCTTTTATAGCTTTATAGTTATTTTAATTCTTTAAGTATATAATAATAGCTTTTTAGTTAAGCTTATTTTCTTATTTTAATAAAGTAATAATTATCTAAGAGATAAAGAATTTATTATTTTGAGAACTATAAAAATATTATTTTTAGAAATATTAAATTAAACTATTTTACTTATTAGCTATTTTTTATAAATAATAGCTTTTTTTAAAGTTATAATCTATATAGCTTATATATTAATACTAGCTATATAGTTTATAAAGGAATAGTTTAGGGTTTTCTTTATTAACTTTTATAAAATAAACTAAAAATAGTTAGTTATTTTCTATAACTAATAAAGCTTAAATAACTCTTCTAGAAAATATTTTCTAATTATCTATTATTTTCACTAAGTTAGAAAGTTACTAATTTAAAAGTTAACTTTAAATACTTTTTATATTTTAATTAAGTTTAGGTTTACTTCTTTTTACTTATAGAGGGGGGGGAGTATCTCCTTATAGAACTTTTAAAAGTAGAGGAAATAAAGTATAAGTAGAAGCTATAATATAAAAAATTTACTTCTAAGTAGTTTTAAAACTAAGCTAATTTATTAAGTTTATTTTAAATTTATTAAAGTTTCTTTTTTTAAATAACTTATAGATATTTAACTTTATTAATAAAGTAGTTCTATCTAAAGCTAACTAATTAAATTTTAATATAGTTATATAGATTATTTAGAAGCTACTTATTATATTAAGGTTACGTTTTATAGCTTTAGTTTAAATATTATTAATTTATTAAAGAAATTTTATAGTAGTTTTATAGTTAAAATTATTAATTATTAGTATTAAGGAAATAATCTAGTTAATCTAGTTATTTAGAAAGTCTTAATAGTTTTTATTTATAGCTTTATAGTATTAAATTAAGTAGTTTTTTATTTATTACTAAGTCTTATTAGAAAGTTAAATTTAGTTATTAGCTTAGAAAGAGATATCTATATAGAATATAATATTTAATATTTTAGAAGTATTAGTAATACTTACTACTTTTATAATAGTTTTATAGCTTTTAATAAAGTTTAAAATATTATTTCTAGAAAAGAATAACGCTTTAGCTATATTAAGCTTTAGTATTTTAAATCCTTAAAGTTTATATTTATAAGGTCTTAATATCCTCTAATATAATTTAATAAGTTCTAGATAGCTTTATATTACTTTTATTTTAGAGGAATCCTCTTTAAGTATCTTATTTATACTTATAGTACTACTCTTAGAAGCTATAGCTTTAAAGATTTTAGTTTTAGTAATTACTTTTAAGCTTTAGTTAGAATTAGAAATTAGAGGAGGCTTTTCTTATTAGGGTTAATAGAATAAAAAACTTATAAAAAGACTTATTAATATATTATTAAAGCTTAAGTTAGATTTATTATTTATTAATTTATATCTAAAACCTTTATTTTAAGTTTAAGTTAAAGTTTTTAAAACTTTAGATTTTAGTAATATTATTCTAAAGGAGATATTACTAAATTAATAAAAGAAGTAATAAAAAAAGGTTTTTTTTAAAAAAATGCTTTATAAAAAAATAGAATAAAACTTAAGTAAAATAGATAATTTATTAATAGAAGGAATAAAAGAAGAATTTTTATAATATAAGCTTAGAAAGGTAATAAAAAGTTAAAATAGAGATAAAAAAAGAAAAAAAGAATTTTATTATTATTTCTATTTTTATTTTTCTCTTTTATCTAGTAGGTATATTTATATTTATTATTCTTCTTCTTTTCTATTATTCTAATAGTATAGTTATTTTATATTTTAGATTTCTTTTTTCTCTCTCTTTATAAAAAAACTAGCTATTATTAGTAGTATTCTCTATAACTTTATTTTATAATACTCCTCTTTTATAGGTTAGGTTTAGGATTTAATAGAAAACTTAATTAAACTTTAGTATTAACTATAAACTTTAAGAGATATATTTTATATTAGCTACTTATTTACTATATAAGTAGGTGAAGAAGGGAGGTAATAGAGGAGATATATATATCTTCTTTTCTATAGAATTAGTATAGAATTATTCTTAGAAGAGAGAAATATTTTTAGTTAAATTTATAAAATATTCTTTTTATTCCTCTTTTAAAAAGCTAGTATAGTTATAATATTTTTCTTTTTTAGCTCTTTACATTTTTATATTTATAGTAGCTTCTAATTTAAAAAACCTAGTTTTTAATATTTCTATATATAAATATAACTTAAATCTTAAGTTTTTAGACTTTTTTAGTTTCTTTCTTATTAGTTAATATATTATTAGAAACCTTCTAATAAGTTTAGCTAAAGAGAAGTTTTTTAAAATAAATTAATTAGTTTTACTCTTTTTAAAGTTTATAAAATAAGTAAGATAAATTTAGTTACCTTTATATTTTTAGCTTTAGAAAAGTAAGGGGGATAGTTAATTTATCTTAGTTAACTTTAGATTATTATTATAAAAGCTAATAAAGATATAATATATAATAATTTTTAAATAGGTAGATAGTAGGTTAATAAAGGGGATTATTTAGACTTATTAAAACCTTATTTACTCTTTTTTATTAAACTAAGTACTTTTTTTCTTAAGGTTTTTTAGACTTTTATAAGCTTAGTTAATCTTAAATTCTAAATGTTTAAGTAGTTTCTCTTTATTAAGGGAAAATAGAGGTTAAAAATATATTAGCTAAATTTCTTTTAATATAATATTACTTAAATTACCTCTTCTTCTAAGTTTTTTTTTATTTTAATTTAGTAGAGTAATATAAAATAACTATAAAGGGGATTCTTTTTTAGTAGTTTTATTTACCTCTCTATATTAATTACTAATTTTATAATAGAGTAAGAGAGAAAACTTATTAATTATACTAAACGCTCTACTTTAGGGGGAAATACTCCTAAAAATATCTAAATACTTATATATTAATTTTCTAGCTAACTATAAAAGATATAAAGATAGGTATATAAATATAAGCCTAACTAAATTATACTTTATTTATAACTTCTATTCTTTTTATCTTATAAGTTATATAACTTTTTTAGAGAAAATAGGCTACTAAGAAGAAGTTTAGTAGTATTATCTTTATAATATTCTACTCTATTTTAGAGTATAATAAGAATTAAGAAAAAGGATAAAAAGTAAAACTAATTAAAGCTAGAAAAGCTTAAAAATACTTATTTTTACTTAGTTTTTTAAAAAGTAAGTCTTAGTAGATTTTTACTATAGGTTAAGTAGAAGGGTTTTAGTAGCTCCCTTAGAAAACTAATTACTAAAGTTATTAAGAAAAACGAGAATTTTATAAAAATAAGTATATTTCTTATTTAATTACTTAGTCCTTTTCGTTAAAGGCTAACTAGACCTCTATCTACTTATATAAGCTATTTCCCTTTAAGATAACGCCTAACACCTAAGAAACTATCTATATAATCTATTACCTTAAAGTCAAAATGCTAGAAATTTTAAAACCCTGCCCCCTTCTAATATTTAACCTTATTAATAAAGTAGTTCTATTTAAAGCTAACTAATTAAATTTTAATATAGTTATTCAGATTATTTAGAGGCTGCTTATAATATTAAAGTTATATTTTATAGCTTTAGTTTAAATATTATTAATCTATTAAAAGAACTTTATAATAGCTTTATAGTTAAAATTATTAATTATTAGTGTTAAGGAAATAATCTAACTGATTTAGTTATTTAGAAGGTCTTAATAGTTTTTATCTATAGTTTTATATTATTAGATTAAGTATTTTTTTATTTATTACTAAGTTTTATTAGAAAGTTAGGCTTAATTATTAGCTTAAAAAGGAGTATCTATATAGAATATAATATTTAGTATTTTAGAAGTATTAGTAATACTTACTACTTTAGTAGTAGCTTTATAGCTTTTAATAAAGTTTAAAATATTATTTCTAGAGAAGAATAGTACTCTAGTTATATTAAGTTTTAGTATTTTAAATTCTTAAAGCTTATACTTATAAGGCTTTAACGCTTTCTAATATAATTTAATAGGTTTTAAATAGCTTTATATTATTCTTATTTTAGAAAAATCCTCTCTAAGTATTTTATTTATACCTATAACACTACTCTTAAAAGTTATAGTTTTAAAGATTTTAGTTTTAGTAATTACTTTTAAGTTTTAGTTAGAATTAGAAATTAGGGGAAGCCTTTTTTATTAGGGTTAATAGAATAAAAAACCTATAAAAAGACTTATTAATATATTACTAAGGCTTAAGTTAAGCTTACTATTTATTAATTTATATCTAAAACCCTTATTTTAAACTTAAGTTAAAGTCTTTAGAACTTTAGATTTTAGTAATACTATTTTAAAATAGATATTACTAAATTAATAGAAGAAGTAATAAAAAAAGGCTTTTCTAAAGAAATACTTTATAAAAAGATAGAATAAAACTTAAGTAAAGAGGATAATTTATTAATAGAAGAAATAAAAGAAGAATTTTTATAATATAGGCTTAAAAGAGTAATAAAAAGTGAGAATAGAGATAAAAAAAGAAAGAGAGGACTTTGCTATTATTTCTACTTTTATCTATCTCTTTTATCTAGTAAGTATATCTATATTTATTATCTTTTCTCTTTTTTATTATTCTAATAGTATAGTTATTTTATATTTTATATTTCTTTTTCCTCTCCCTTTATAGAGAGACTAGCTATTATTAGTAGTATTTTTTATAACTTCACTTTATAATATTTCTCTTTTATAAGTTAAGTTTAAGATTTAATAGAAAACTTAATTAAATTTTAATATTAACTATAGACCTTAAGAGATATACTTTATACTAACTACTTATTTACTATATAAGTAAATAAGGAGGGGAGGTAATAGAGGAGATATATATATCTTTCTTTTTATAAAGTTAGTATAGAATTATTCTTAAAAGAGAGAAATATTCTTAGTTAGATTTATAAAACGTTCCCCTTATTCCTCTTTTAAAAAGCTAATATAGTTATAATATTTTTCTTTTTTAGCTTTTTATACTTTTATACTTATAGTAGCTTCTAATTTAAAAAACTTAGTTCTTAATATTTCTATATATAGATATAACTTAAATCTTAAGTTTTTAGGCTTTTTAGCTTCTCTTTTATTAATTAATATATTATTAGAAACTTTTTAATAAGTTTAGCTAAGGGGAAGTTTTTTAATATAAATTAATTAATTTTATTCTTTTTAAAGTTTATAAAGTAGGTAAGATAAATTTAGTTACTTTTATATCTTTAACTTTAGAAAAGTGAGGGGAATAGTTAACTTATTTTAGTTAACTTTAGATTATTATTATAGAAGTTAGTAAAGATATAATATATAATAATTTTTAAATAAATAGATAGTAGGTTAATAAGGGGGATTATCTAAATTTATTAGAATTCTATTTACTCTCTTTTATTAAACTAAATACTCTTTTTTTTAAAGTTTTTTAAACTCCTATAGGTTTAATTAATCTTAGATTTTAAGTCTCTAAGTAATTTCTTTTTATTAAGAGAAAATAGAGGTTAAAAATATATTAGCTAAATTTCTTCTAATATAGTATTACTTAAATTACTTTTTTTTTTTAAGTTTTTTTCTACTTTAATTTAATAGAGTAATATAAAATAACTATAGAGGGGATTCTTCTTTAGTAATCTTATTTACCCCTCTATATTAGTTACTAATTTTATAATAGAGTAAGAGAGAAAACTTATTAATTATACTAAGCGCTCTACTTTAAAGAGAAATATCCTTAAAAATATTTAAATATTTATATATTAATTTTCTAGCTAACTATAAAAAATATAAAAATAAATATATAAATATAAACTTAACTAAATTATATTTTATTTATAACTTCTATCTTTTTTATTCTATAAGTTATATAACCTTTTTAGAGAAAATAAACTATTAAGAAGAAGTTTAATAATATTATCCCTATAATATTCTACTCTATTTTAGCTTTAAATAACCTAAGAAGTATAATAAGGATTAAGAAAAAGGATAAAAAGTAAAACTAACTAAAGCTAGAAAAACTTAAAAACGTCTATTTTTATTTAGTTTTTTAAAAAGTAAGTTTTAGTAAATTTTTACTATAAATTAAGTAGAAAGGTTTTAGTAGCTCCCTTAGAGAACTAATTACTAAAGTTATTAAGAAAAATAAGAATTTTATAAAAATAAGTATATTTCTTATTTAATTACTTAGTCTTTTTTATTAAAAGCTAACTAGACCTCTATCTACTTATATAAGCTATTTCCCTTTAAGATAACGCCTAACGCCTAAGAAACTATTTATGTGATCTATTACTTTGAAGTTAAAATACTAGAAATTTCAAAACCCTGCCCCCTTCTACTAACTTCTTAACTTAGCTAATAAGCTTCTTTAAATTAAAGACTCTTAAATTATTAGTAGTTTATATAGTAAGCTTTATAATATAAAGCTACTTAGCGTGAAGAAGCTAAAGAAAGCTAGTAATATAACGCTATAGTTTATATACTAAAGTATATATTATAATTAATTAGAGTTTAAGTATATTAATAATAATATAGATATTCTATAGATAGTATTAGTAATAATATTAGTAGTATTAATATAGAAATAGTGCTAAAGTATATATATAGTAGTTAAGAGATTATTAGTACTATTATTAATAGCGCTAGAAAGGCTATAAAGGTATTTAGAGAGCTAAGTTTATAGGGGATATTATTATAAAGCTAGAAATATATATAGAGTAGTATAGTTAATAAGCATAGCAGTTTTAATAGCTTTTTTACTAAAAAGTTAAAAACTAGGCTAGCTAAGATCTCTTAATTGCTGTAATAAAAATTGTAATGCGAAAAGTTATGTAACTTTAAACTAAGTGATCTGATTAGTCGAAAAAAGTGGGTACTACCCCGATAGATTTGTTGCACTGCCCGAATAGCAAAACTCCTCGTTGAAGCCATTCGACTCTCTGTTATCGAAACAGCAGAATGCAGACACACATCATCCGGTGTGGCCATCTGCCATCCCCTCAACCCAACGGTTTAAACATGCTCAAATGACTTGAGACGAACAAAATCACCACAACGAACACACACTTATGCTTAGTTGCCATGCACCAATGCCGAGCAAGAGGGGCGTTCCAAGCAGCTGCTTGTCAAGTCGTCTGGTTGTGGGGTTAGAGTTGCATCATCTCCGCACTTTGTCCAAGATCTGCCCCCCTGTTCATGAGCAGCAAAAATCTCCGCCTCCACATTCCTTGTCCGACTTTACTGTCTTGCCCTTCTCCAACATCGTGCAGCTCGCACTGACTCAGATGAGGCTGCGCGTGCAATTGCCGGGCAGCGGGTTCGAGGGGGTCCAAGATGTGAAGAAGGAAAAGAAACGTCCGCTCATTGTCCGCACCTCCAAATGCAATGGCACCGTGGAGCCCCACCTGCTCCGAAGCCGGACTTCTCTCCGCGATGGATGTCGAGTGCCGGACAAGGGTCTTGGCTCTGATTGTGGGGAGAAGGAGAGGCAGAGAAACATTCTCTGCGGGGTAACATGGCCAAGACACAAACAAGATATTGGCTTGTTGCTGTTGTCTCCGATCCCCTACAAAGCTAGCCCGGCCCTTGACTCCGCGCGTCCGCCCATCACCATCTTACCGGCCGCCGCTAACAAGAGCCACCAACGGTCTGACGTCCCATCCAGACGTCATTGCGTTTCCACAGACGGATACTGCCTGCAGTGCTCTGGGGAGGGTGCTTCTCACCCGGATGGATACGGAGCAGTTGAGCCTGGCCGGTGACCGGGAGCATAAAGAGGAAGCTTCCCATCCCGCCTCCTCTGCCGCCGCCACGGCCGACACCACTGCTGCTGCTGCCGCCACCGCTTCTGCTTCATCTCCTACCGCCGAGGGCTCCCGGTACGGCTTCTCCCAGTTCTTCGAAGGCATCGGCCTCTCCAGCAGCAACATCCCCTCCCTCCAGCAGATCGCCCTCTGGTTCCAGGCCGCCACAATGTCCCTCGTTAACGTGGACCTCAACGCCCTCGCCGTCGGCGGCGCGGGCTACCTCGCCTCCATCAACGCCGCCAACCTCTCCACCCCGGCCATCTCCCTGCTCTCCTACCAGCCGGGCTTCGCGGACGTCGTCGGCGCCAACGCCACCGCCCGCAAGATCGCCGACCTGCCCTGGCAGGCCTTCCACGAGGGCGGCATCTACAACAAGAAGGACAACTCGCTCTACATCTCGTCAAACTACCAGTCCCTCGCCGACAACATCAACATCACCGTCCTCTCCCTCGACGACCTCTCCATCACCAGCACCCAGCTCACAGACCTCGCCGAGGCCAACGGCGGCTCCTCCTACTACCCGCCCGGCGCAGACACCTCCGCCACGCCGCCCATGCAGGTGTGGTGCGACGAGGGCGACTTCGAGGCCTACTCCCAGCTGCTCGCCGTCGACGTCAACACGAACAAGTCGCAGCCGCTGCTCGTCGGCTTCAACGGCCGCAACTTCTCCTCCGTCAACGACGTGCGCCAGCACCCCGTCACGGGCGACCTGTGGTTCACCGACGCCGAGTACGGCCTCTTCCAGCACTTCCGCCCGGCCTCGCAGCTGCCGACGCAGGTGTACCGCTTCTCGCCCGCCACGGGCGCCGTGCAGGTCGTCGCCGACGGCTTCCGGCAGCCCAACGGGCTCGAGTTCTCGCCCGACTACAAGACGCTGTACATCTCCGACACGGGCGCGCAGGAGTACACGGCCAACCTGACGGGCCCGGCGACCATCTACGCGTTCGACATTGTCGACGGCAAGCGGCTGGCCAACAAGCGCATGTTCGCGTACGCCGACTCCGGGTTTCCGGATGGTGTGCACACCGACACGGACGGCAACGTGTGGGCTGGCTGCGGCGACGGCGTGCACGTGTGGAACCCCGAGGGCGTCTTGCTGGGGAAGATTCACATTGGCGAGGTGTCGAACAACTTTGCCTTCGCCCCCGGCAAGGTGTTTGTGTTTTCCAACTACCGGCTGTGGGTCGTCGAGGGGATCAAGGCTCTCGGCCGGGAGGTTTGCAAGGATTTCGGCAAGGATGCTGATTCGAGGTGTAGTCAGTAGGAGAAGGTTGGGGTACGGCGGCTTTCTTGTGGGAGGGTGGTCTAGAAAAATGTTCCGACTAAGGTTATTTTAGACAGAAGTTTAGAGTTTAATCCGACGACTGAAACGATGGGATGTTTCGTGCCAAGGCCGTCTCTTATTTGTATGAGCTGCCCGTCATGCGTGACCATTGTCGACGAGTGCAGAAGTCGCGGACCTGGTGATTACAATTTTCATAGCCAAAGGTTACCAGGAAAATGTACTTCATGGCACGTTCTTAGGAAGTTCAATGGAGAACTCGACTTCCGCACTTATGAAGCCTCATGAGCCGTGGCCGCCCTCTCATTAGAGCCACTACGATCGACATCTCGGAAAGCGGACGTTGCTCGATTTGCCAAGGCCGCCTCATGACCACATGCAAGGTACCGACGCGGGCGTAACATCGTGGTATCTTGGCATCTGCCAGCCAAGAAAAGCACACGTGGGAATTTGGAGTATGCCAGAGCCAGTGGCCTGGATGGCTTCTTCACTCAGGAGGCTGTCTCTGCGATCTCCGCAGGATCTTGGGCATCTGTCTCGGGCCTCGGCAGTAAAGATTAGGACAGTTAATCAAGGACATGGTTCACGACCTGACTCTCGGAACAGGTGAATATGGGACTGAACACAACAATTGTTTCGGAGGGTTTAATTCGTCTCTCGTCTAGTGTTCAAGCAGACCAGATAAGCCATCGCGCACGAACTGTCCATCCTTTTCCTTCTAACGTTTTTCATACTTTCGTATAGCAGGTTACCGCCTGCGGACACACCTTTCGACTGGCCGTGTCCACTGGGCACGAGTTCCTAGAACAACGGCTCGCCATCCGTCGTCAATCAATCCAATTCCATCTCCTCTGACCTTTTCGATTTTGATCTTTCCCAAGTACCTGTACTCGTGTCACGTAATAGAGATTTCGATATACAAAGTGACCTCGACCATCGCCGTGGGGCCTGAACCGGAGATAGTCGCCGCTATCATTGTTGAAAGGCATGGTGCGACGAACCACATCGTAAAGTACATCATAGCGAATGCCGACGATGTCGTCAATAGAGGAAGGAAACCACAAACTACAAGACAAAGAAAAGTTAGCAATGGCTCCGAATGAAAGAGGCTATGTCTCGAGGCGAGGGAGACGAAGAAAGAAAAGGGCTTACCACCAATGTCTTGGACAGCGGACATTTTGTTTGCATGTTTGTGCTCTTTCCCATGAGGTGTCCTGGAAACCCAGCCGCAGACCTGAAGAGAACGATAAGGTCAGTCTTGGGGCCGGGCAGAAAGAGCTTTGCAGTGGTCTTACTGATATCATGCAGCCAGCAGCGCTTCCCATAATGCATCCAACCATGTCGCCGAGACATGTTCTGAGTCTGAATTTCCTTGGGCGACCAACCCACGACCATGGGTCCGATCAGATCAGCAGAAGGGACCGTTGATGTCCCATGCGAACGCATCAACCGCTCCAGGCAAAAGACGAACCACTGCGGTCGCGGCGAGGCGCGACACCGACAAGAGGCGGGCTTCAGAAAGGGGAAGCCCGCCTCGAAGTAGATTTGTCGGCGACACGCCTCTCCCATGATTGCATATTGACGTGGTCGATGTCGCCCGCAGGCCTCAGCAATGAGCTTTATGATCTCTCCAGTGATCGCGAGATCACGGTAGCCGACGCCCTTTAATCATGTTGAGAGGGAGTCCTGATCTCTCCAGTGACCGCGGAAACACACAGAGACAAAGGCACGAAGGGTGAGCTGCCCACACCCAATGGCACGAAGGGTGAGCTACTCACCTCGTCGCTGGGAGGAGGCACACCCCATATCGTACAAAACCCAGAATATGTCGTAGCCCGAAATTTGGAATCCGAAGGAAGGACAAGACGGAGACAATGTTGATGAAACTGACCCGTTACCTCATGGGTTGCATGCCCAGAGGCAACAGGCCCTTGACGCGGGGGCTGCTGCCGGGGCAGCCCCCAATCACACGGGGGCTACTGTTGGCCAGCAGCCCCCGCGGAGATTTTTTGGTGTTTTGTTGTTTTTGGTTTTCAAGTTTCTTTGGTATTTTGTTGTTGCAACAATTTTGAAGGCGGGATTCCCTTCATCGTGACAGCAGTACGTTGAGTTTCGGACGCAACTTGACATTTGATCTCCGTAATAAGAATGTATCTCGGTGCACCGTTACTGATGTTCCTGCACACCAACCGGCAACGGGCCCATGACGCGGGGGCTGCTGTGCCGGAAAATTGGCCAAAGGGAGTTTGTGGAAATTGACCTGCAGGTTGCCATCGTTGCCAGATATCCGGAAATATCGCGAATTCAGCTCATAAGTACCAAGTCACGTCCGCTGTCGTTGCCCCCCGGGAAGCTCAAGTCGGTCTCCGAATGAATTATGTCCTTTAGACATATCGAATTCTGGTGATTCTCGTGGTTAGTTGAAGATGCCAGAGGGGAGGAGAAGGGTGGCACACACAGAGAGTGCTTCGTCACAGCTCATGGACAGTCCCACCAGTGTCCATGGTAAAATCATCCAGCGGCACAGTTGTCATGCCATCGAGCCAGGTCAGAGATCAAATCGCCGTCTGCCATTTTGGCGAGTGTTGACATGCACCCGTAATTTGGTTTGAATGGGTCGTGGATATTGCTGAAATCCACTGTGATGCTTGGTAATCTCAAGCTATGCTTCGACTGAGGCGCAGCCTGCGCAGGCTAGGCACAGCACCATTGGATCTCCTCGAGAACCTGGCGTTGCAGGCTGTGTACCATACCATGTTTTCGAGAGGCCTGACGCTCTGCTGAGACCCATCCAACTTCTTCTTGTACTCTTCAGGGCGTCGCTCGTGATCGGGGGTTTCCTCCTGAATCTTTCTTCCCTTCTAACTTTTCTTCTTCGCAGTTTGCCGCCTGGAGGCGCACCTTGGTCGAGCTACCTCCACATGGAGCTCTGCATTTTTCTCGTCGACTTCAACGCTCGCTGGGAAGAAAGGGCTTTCGCCCTTACCAAATTGATAGGAGGGCCCGGGAAAATGACACAGCGTTGCCGATTTTGCCAAAAGGTCTTTCTGGAAAGAACTTAAGGCAAGATCATGCATAGGAGCATAACGAGAGGCGAATGCGTCGCCCACCCAATCCAGCCCCGGTGGGAACGGGGTCAAAAGGGCTTTCGCCCAGACCAAACGCAATTGTTGGGCCCGGACCATCCAGGCTCCCTAGATGGCCGGGTGAAGAGGACTTGCAGCCATGGCGAAAGCAAAAGGTTGCATGACCAAAGCGATGTCGTTTTGTCTTTTGCCACGAATGAACCGGCGACAGTTTTCGCCTTTGACGAAGACAGGAAGTATCCACGAGGCTCCCGACAGTCTCCCCAAATTTGGATCATCAATCTGTGGTCCTTGGTGAACAGGCTTTTCCAGTCTCTTCGACGAGTTCCTTGCACGCAATACCGGGGATTTTGGCTCGGGTTGTTATCTCAAATGTCTCGGAGAAAGAATAAAAAAGAGCTTTCACCCTGGACGAAATCGCGAAGAGACATCGTCGAGGAGATGGCGCCATCGTATCTGACATCAGGGATCTTGGATGTGTCTGAGTGACTTGGTTAGCTGGGCGTTGCGGAAAAGCCTTGCGGCATCTTCGAACTCGGGGCTGCCTTGCCAAGATATGGTCGGAAGGCGATGTCGTTGTTGAAGTTTGCAGCAGCGGGCGAACAAATGCAACTGCACGTTGCCCTTCCAGAAGGAAATGTTGGCGACGTCCACATTCGAGGTGTGTTCTTCCAACTCTTGTTGCAGGTCTCGAGGAAGGACCGGACGGACACCCTGCAACTGCATGTTGCCCGCCAGATAGTGTCTGCATCAAGTCAGTAATGATAATCGAAGTCAGTGATGAGCGCGCAGACCTTGCAATAATAATCCAGCTACAGGAGTACTTCTAGACGCCAAATCTTCCAAGAGGATTTGTGTTTCCAGAGGTGACAAGTCCATGTCATGAGAGCCTGTCGGAAGAGCTGCGTTTTCTGCTGCAAACTTCGTATCCGGTATTGTTGGTCCACGATGCCTATGCTCGGGGTTGGGTTTCGTCCTGATTTGGGGCTGGCACTGAAGAAGCCTCCCAGTCATTTTGTCTGCTGGCAGGAGGGCTCGGGAAGACTCGCACCAATTCGGATAGAAGGTCAAGAAGGAGACATGACCCCGAATGAAGAGCCTCTTGGTGACGTCCACATTCAGTCCAAGTCCTCGACCAACGCCACCGCTGAAGGACTGGTTCATGCGGACGGACGCGTAACAAGAGTATCCCGCACAAGAATGCTGGAGCCGACTGGAGGCCAGGTCATCATCATCCTCATTCTGTATTCCCCTAAGTGCCCGTTCCCAGTTTGAGAAGAACTTCAACCGTCCTCACAAAGTCAGCGCCAGACATGGTTGTCAGCGAGCAACAGACCCAAGTAAGTGGACTCTCAAAGTTTTGTCCACTACTTGAGTAGTCGCCAGGATGCCGTATCTAGGCAGGCTCTCCGAAGAACACTGACCGATTCTGCACAAGTCACCCTTCCCGTCCAGCAAAGCAAGCCCACACACATTTTGGCATGCACCTATGGTTTCGTGTGGTTTTCAATTGAGCCGAAGCAATTTGCCGCAGCCGGAGTCAGCATCACTGGCCACCGAAGTAACAGGAACAGGGCAGTGGGCGTGATGGAATGGGCCAGTGGAGCTGATGTTTGGGACCATGGGCGATGATTGAGAATTCGAAAGTTGAGCTTCGTGGGCTTGATCGTCGGAGATTGAGCTGAATTGCAGGGATAGGGGCCGCTGAGGTGTCTCGGGATAGGAGACTGATTGTAGCCTGGGCGGAAGAGGTGGCTAGGAGACGTAGTTCTTGCTCATGTCGGCAGGGATCTTTGATAAGGCCCGAGCTGAGAGAGTTGAGAACGACGTTTGCCATTCTCGGCTGAGTTGTTCAGTGTGAAGCATGACCACAAGGCCGTTTGATACCCCCGCGGAGGATCCCAAAGAACCCCTTGGACCAGGTTGAGCCACCGAAATAGCTGGGTTAGGTCGACAGAGACCAAGGTGATGAGTTTCCTTGACCTCGCGCCGAAACATTGTATTCTCCCAACGAGCCCACGGACCTGATTGCCACATTGCTCCCATTGGCTGATTCAAAGTTGTCTCGTGCAATCTTGCCGGAGCAGCTCGGTAAGCGTTGGATTGTTCAGCCACTCCCAGGGGACAGAGACTTTCTGCGATGTGGAATTAGTGATACTGTTGAGTGATGGAGGATCTTGGAGGTTTCAAACCTTGATTTAAGGCAGGAAGCACGCTCATGAGGCACATCTTGGTTCCTTGGGGATGAGCAGCCTTGGCATGCTGTGGATGGCTGCAGGGTGGTTTGGTCATGGCGTTTGGAGCCATGCGTCAACATGATGGGCGATGGGCAAATGTGCCCCATGCAGACTCGACAGAGCCCCAGGTCTTTCTTGATTGCCCATTGAACCTGCTATGAAGTGGGAGCCTCAAGGACGGATCGACAGGCGCAGGAGATCCGAGCTGGATTGCAAATCAGGTGGACACTGATCACACATGCAGTGCTGGTTGAAGATCATGGCGAGGAAGCAGGACTTTGGAGGGCAGCACTTCGGAGTGGGTTTCGATGTGCTGAAGGCATTCGGCTACACCCATTGGAAAACTCGGGATCCCGTCCGCTGTACCGTAGATGTGGCAGGAGCGAGGGCGACATAAGGGAACCTGTCTCACAACTTAGTCAACTGCAACACCTCGAGATGGGTTTCGCTCGAGGTCATGGTGTTTTGAGACCTCATGTACATCTTTGTTCGGATTTTTGGCAAAGTAGCGAAACACACCTGTCTTAGGGTTCCCGACGAAAGAACGTCCATTTTGGGGAAGCGGAGAAGGCCCGGTCTCTGGAACGGGCGAACGCTCAATGAGGCAAGAGGGAGCTGGAAATAGAAGCTGTCATAGGTCGGATTCGGGACAGATCGATCAAAGGCTCAATCAGCGGGCCAAGAGAGAGTCACTGGTGCGGTCTTGAAAAATCAGCGGGGAGGCTCGTCACGAAAGTTGAAAGTCTGGTCAAGGTCAACGCGTGTGATTTTTCTTGTGCTCGCTTGAGCCAAGGGCAAGCACACACTCACACGCACCAAAGAGAGGAAAAGATTTGGGAGTGCGTAAAATTTGCAGTCAAAGGGGGGATGAAGGGAAGCTCAAAGGAGATGCTTAGCTATGAACAGAACAGGCTTGCAAACCCTGAGGTGCCCAGCACCTGCCAAGTTTCCATGAGATTCCAAGATGCCCATGACCCAAGCTGACGGTAGAGTAGGAAAAGAAATGGAGGAAGAGAGAAGATGTGATACTTACTTGGTGTTGTTGCTGGCCTGTGGTGGTTGGTGATGTGTGAAGAGGAAAGAAATTGGTGGCTTGGTTGGGTGTGAGCGTGGATTGAATACGAGAAGAGAGGTGAGGACGGGAAGATGCCTTTGCCAGCCCTCCTTCGACCTGCCTCTGAAAAGGAAACAGAACCAGGTGAATCTTGCTGAGTCACGTGCACGCTTGCTCTGGGTGGGCAGGCGATCTCTTGAATAGCAGGCACGATGGCTGCTGGGTGAAAGAGGCCGATAAAGCGCGTTGAATACGAGAGAAGAGGTGAAGGGTGATCAAATTGCGGGCTGCTTTTGATCTGCCTCAAAACAAAGAAAGAATCACTTCGAGTCACGTGGTGGTTTGGTCAAGGTGAGCAAGCTATTTCCTGAACGGCAGGCACGACTTGGGTCAAATAGAGGAGTGCCGAGGCATTGTAAAGTACATTGTAACTTTAGAGAACAAGTCATAGTTCGCATCATTCCATTGTTATTCTGGTCTGGACACTCCATGAGTACCCAGGCAAGTCCCCTACCAACCCCCTGAAGACCTGTGTAGAGATGGGACTGTTTGCCCGCTCAGCGTAAATTTGGCAGTCCATCATCATCATGGCCTCACACTCAGATACGTTCTGTCATTTCTCTTTAATGAAAGTGTGCCACAGAAGCCAACTGACAATCGCGATCCGAAAGCCTCTTCCGTGAGCTCGCCACGTAACACTCAGATGGCATTGATGGCACAGTAGGCACCGTAGACCATTCAACTACTTCGCCGGACACGACTTTCTGAAATAAGTCGGTGCAAAAACGGAAGTATTGTCACAGACGCATCCTCCCCATGAGAACCCTTGCCAGTCCCGTGAAACGTGACCACTACCCAACGTCCAACCCTTAGCGGGCACAAACTCTCGTGCGCGAGACAAGATATCGCCACATCCCAAGCCCGGGCATGGGGCAACCTGCCGCGTCTTGGGGCAGCGGGATCTCTCTGCTCTCGCCGTAGATCCCGTCCCCGGGCAGACACTTGAAGAACCATTCGCCCACGAGGTTACCCAGACCGAAGTAAACGTCAATTCCATGCAGTAACTTCCAGGATATATGATTATTTAGCTCCGGAAATCGTGGCATTGAACGAACCCGGGCTTACTCCTGTGAGCCGGTGAACGGCTTCCCCTTTCTTGCCTGTTGACCATGTCAAGCTCTTGCTCAAGCCGCCGACGGGTGGTGACGTTGATACGGACCATGAGCTCAATACGGCTGATGACAGCGACGACTTAAGTGAGAGCCTTCCAACCTTGGCCACACGGCCATCATCTACGACCTGACTTTTGACAATGACTTCCACCGCATGCCTCAGGATCTTGGAAACGCGCAGTTTCGTATTGACTAGTTTAAGGAGCCGGGGTGCTGGACGAGGCCGTGTCGGCCGTGGTGATGAACGACAAGAAACCCAAGCGAACTTCTGTTGACGTCGGCCACAGCCACGAGCGTTAGCAGGAACCGGGGTATCGTGATATTAATGCACCCTTTGGCGGCCTCTACAGGGAGGAATCCCCCGAGTGCTGGTTCGGGAAGAAGATGCTCGAGTGACTCGGCATTACAACAAAGTTCGAGACCAAGAAGATGTCCAAGCACAACTTCAACGACGTCTCCATGGCCAAGATCGTCGGAGAGAGGTGGACATGCCCAGGGCCAAGTCCTACGACGCCATCTCCGCGTGGGAAAGCTCCCAGCTGGAGGGAGCCGTTTAGAGGAGAGACATGCCCGAGATCTACGCAAACCAAAAATCGAAGGTGAGCTTCACCAGTTGTCCAAACGAAGCACTGCAAAGCCGCACTGCTGCTTTTGGCGAAGCGTAAAACTTGAAGGCGCCCTCGGACGAGACAAGTTCTATGTTGAGCACGGCAAAGTTTCCATTTCCATCACCCGCTTATGCGATGGCTTTACCTAACCCGATGTCTTGTAGCCGAGCGGGAGCTGAACTTGAACCGACACGCAGTCCGGGGATGGCGGGAGAAGAAGGACCTTGCAGGGATAGAGGAACATGTTCACGAACCTGGCAACACGCAGAGACCGCCGGGGACAAAGACGTAAATATGGGGTTATATCGACGTCAACCTCACATATCTCCTTAAGCAGGCGCCAGTGACGTTTTACAACGAGGAGCGGCCAGCGAGGAGAATGCGGTATCCAAGGTTGAAGGCGCTGCTGGAGAAGATCCGAGTCGACATGATACATCTAAACCCAACTCTAAGAACAGATTGGCTTAATATTACCCGCGCACGCGGTACTTTTGAAAGAGAACTCAATCACCTCCAAACCCAGATTCCTTCCAGAACAAAAATTGCCAATACCCCCCACCCCTCTACGTCATCGCCCATCCCCATATTCCGCCCCCATCTCAGCAGCATAAACACACATGTCCCTCTCCTGCAGGGACCTCCCCTCCCCCTTGACCACCTCAAAAAAACAGGGCTGTTGAAGGAACAAGAACCAGATCCGTCGTCTGGTGTGTGTGGTTCCCCTCAATGCCATCAACCGCGCCCCAGTGGATCCCAGCTGTCTTGCCGGCTTCCAGGATTTTGATTGTGCGGCTAGGAAGAGAAGGGGGAAAAAAAAGCGGACAACTTCCGTCGCCTCCCAGCTTCATCCCGCCCCACCCCGGGGCCGAGAGCGCCGCACCGTCCACTGTATCTCGGCCGTCATGTTTCACCACGGCACGGCCATAAAGCGGGTACCTTCAAAGAAAATCTCTTCACTCGTCAATTGCTCACCTTATCCGTACCTGCGCATACCGATCGTCCTGTTCCTTTGATCCCAAATTAGTGCCGCGAGAAAGCCCAGCAGTAAGTAGTTTCTCCATTCCGCCAAGACGCCAATCATCCCGGGTCCCCCTTCCATCCCCCACGGGGTCATGCTGCGCAGATGCGGAATGGAAGGGCTTGGCGATGATGCGCGTCTCCATTCGTGAAATGGGGGATGGACCTTGCTCCGTATCTCCTTGTATCGTGTATTGCTACTCCGATGTGATGGGATGAAAAGTGTCATCCTTATTGACGTATGTAGCCGATATAATTCGGAATTGTCGTGAGTTTGGCCGAGTTTGGGAATAGCTTCACTTCATGAGAAAACAATTTAGCAACGAAATATCATAGTTGGTCATCTTTCGTGATCTAGCAATTGCGGAATGACGGCAAGACCATCACCAGGGAAGTCTAGATCAAGCTTTGCTTCATGAAGTGAATTAAGCACTGGGGTATCATTTTATGTACAGAACCGCCCTCCTCTCTTGCTTTTTGATGTCGTCTTTTTTTGTGAAAACCACAGCATACTGCGCCCAAGCCCACGAGCGCCTCCCTGCGTAAACAACTCCGTATCATCATTAGACCTTGCATGGCTCTCTTGTTGCTGTTGTCCATGAAAGTCGTGTATGTAGCGTTGTCCCGCAGTCTGATTGGCCTGCTCCAGAGGTTTTTGTTTTATGTGCTCAGTCGACGTCCGGACTGGCTCAAAGACATTTCGGCCTTTGAGTGCCCAGCCCCAAAGTTGTTCTGAGCGAATTTATTGATATATGGAAAATGTGGATGCGAGGCTCTTAGTTCTGGACCTCCTCAGACGGGGGACCGGCGTAGTTCTTACGTCCCCAGGCGAAGTACCAGATACCAGAGATGAGGCAGGCGGCGATGAAGACGGCGGGGGCGTAGTTGATGGTGGTGGGAGTGGCGGGAACGAAGGTGGGCATGCAGAAGAGAGGCATGGCAAGGAGAGACCAGGCTGCAAATTTGTTAGCAATGCGTTCGACAGCAGACGTTGGGACCAAAACTCACCAAGAGCAACAACGTTGGCAAAGGCACCGAAAGCGCCCAGGTTGAAGTCCGCGCCGACCAAGTGAGTGCGGCCCCCGAACAGGCTGATGCCAATGGGGACGGCGTAGGAGGCGGTCAAGCAGATGACACCAACACCGGAGAAGGCGTTGAAGGCGGCGCTGGAACCGAAGTAGATGACACCGAGGATGATCTGGACAGCCATGGAAAGCATCATGGCGTTCAGGGGAACGTCGAGCTTGTGGTTGACCTCCTTCCACCAGCGGGAGCCGGGAATGGCACCGTCACGAGCAAAGGCCCAGGTGCAGCGGGACGCAGCGGTGGTGCAGCCGATACCGCACAGCACAGCGAGAACCATGAGGGGGAACAGAAGTCCAAAAGCACCGCCAGAGTTACCGATGGCCTCCTTGATGATGGTGGGGACGGGCTGGCCGGAAGCAAGGTTGATGAGCATGGTGATGTCGGGGAGGACGAAGACGAGGGGGATCAGGAACATGAGGCCGGCGATGGTGTTGAGGCAGACGGTGAAGACGAGAGCCTTGGGGACCTGCTTCGAGGGGTTCTTGACCTCTTCGCACATGCTTCAAGATGGTTAGCGGCGCAAGACACAGTATTGCGATTTTAGAGGCGCAACTCACGAGATGACCATGCCGGTGGACGAGGTGGCGTATCCGGCGTGCAGGAGGCCGACCATGAAAGACCAGCCCTCGGGCCAGCCAGAGTTGGCCTCGAAGTGGGTGAAGACGTATTTGGCATCATGACGGCCGTTCTTGGCAATGACGAGGACGGAGATGATGATGGCGAAGACACCGGCAAAAGTCCAGAAAATGGCGGCGGTCTAGATTTTTTCACAACGTTTAGTATACGATTCACCAATCACAGGAGATGCGAGCAAATTTTTCTTACATCCAGGAGAGGCAGCCAGCGGTTGCCGAGCGAAGACACGGCGTTGCAAAGCAGAGTCAGGCCCAGGAAAATGAGGAAAACCTGGTACGGCTCGCCAGCAAGAACACCGACACCGGGCTCCGACTCAAACACGTTGATGCATGCGACAAAGAAGAGCGCAGTTCCGAAGTTCACAGCGAGAGTGATGGTAATATTTCCGACGACGTAGAGCCAGCCGCAAACCCAAGAGGCTGCGCGGCGCCATCTGGGAGAAGCCAGCATGAAAGCCTGGTAGTAAACACCTGTTGAGAGAGTGGTCAGCAAACGTGGAGACCGGTACGGGAACGGGAACGGGCGCGCCGGCAAGCCACGCAAAAAATATCGGGGACTCGGCCGGGCGCCACGCGGGCGGAACGGAGCAAGCACAAAACAAAGAGTCGGTAAGTACCTCCGGCAGTAGGGTAAACACTGGTGATTTCACCGAGCGACGCAGCGACACAGATGATGATCAGAGACACGCCGAGCCAACCCCAAATGATGTTGACGGGACCACCGCCAGCAAGGGGGTAAAGCATCGTGGTAGCCAAACCGTAGGGAATGGACGCGAGAACGAAGGACATGAAGGCGACCTGGAGAGTCGAGCGGTTGCGCTCGAGCTCGGGCTTGTAGCCCAGAGACTCGAGCATATTGTCGGCAGCGCCATCGTCGGAACGGGAGGGACGGGCAGTGAAGCCGTCCTTGACATCGCCCTTGGCAAAGCCGAGATCGTGCTCACGAGCACCAGGGTCTTGGGAGACAAACTGCGACATGTTGATCGATTGGTCGAAGAGCCCTGAAGTTGACTTGACAATTATCGAATGGCAAGCCAGGAGGGCTCAGGGGCCGGTAGGAGGAAGAGAGAGAGAGAGAGAGGAAGGTTAAAGGAAGATGTGCCTGTGATTCAAAAAGACATGCGGCAGGTGGTGGTAGGACCCAAAAGCCTGAGAAGGGATGAATCTTAATTTGGGGGGAAGTGATCGACCAGATGGTGGTTTGGCTTGAGGTGTTCCAAGACCGAGGGAATGGGAGGATGAAGAGTTTAAAAGGATGGAAGAAAAGAAAAGAGGCAAAAAATAGGCAAGGGTCTGTCGAAGAGACAAGACAGAGACACGCAGACAGGCTGAGAGGCCCGGCAGGGAAGGACTCGATTGAGTTGAGGCAGTCCTTTCTCACTGCACACCTCCAAGCTCCATTCGAGTCGACTGGAGTTCTCCTAACTGGGCTATCAGTTGGCTGTCTGTGTCGCGTTCGCCGGGACCAAAAAATGACGTCCATCTCATTGGATGTGGCCGCGGCGTTGCGGGACCCCCTCAAAGTGTACATCGAGTCTGTACACACGTCCGTATGTCGACCCCCCATGCCCATGCCCATGCTCCTTGCCCCCCTCGTCCGCGGGCCTTACCCCTGTCGTCTGTAGTCTGTCCAGGTCGTCTCCAGCGTCTGTCTTGCCTTGTCGCTATCTTTCCAGTCCTCCCCTGCGAGTCCCTGTATGGCCGCCGTAGACAGGCTGCGTTGCCTGTCGGCTCTTCTTTTTGTCGGTCGCTACTTTCGTGCGGTGCTTGTGTTTCGACGGGAATTTTTAGTGTAGGTTCCCTCAACTTCACTCTGTTTGTCTCGGGCTCTCGTCTGACTCGGGGTCCCCGGTGGATTCGACTGGTGCCACAGCAATCTTGCTGCCCACACACTCAAGACTTGCCGAGCAGCCAGCGAGTGGGATTGAGAGACAGAGTGGGAGTGGCTCTCGCTCGCTTACGCGCAACGTCAAGCGGCACAGCAATTGTGAGCCCAGCAGCAGGACGACTTCCGACGTCGAGTGCAGTTACTGTGTATGTATCATTATTCCGGTGGACTCGTGCTCACCCGCACACACATGTTCTGGGCGAGCTGAACGAGACAGGGCTTCAGCGCCGAGAAAAGAACGACTAGCCGGAGAATGGCAGGCAGGCATGTGGCCTCTCGGTATCGAAACATGAAGCAGCATCGCAATTGAACAGCCGTATCTGGTGTGGCGCCAAGAGCAGGCCTAATCGGCCGGGCCTGTAGGAGCGCGTGTACGTCCAGACGGTGTCGGCTGTGAGCCTGGTTGCGGTAATTTGTCCCGCGCTATCGACGGCAGGCGTAAAGCATATTGAGCCCATCTGTCGACAGAACCACGGCATGTCGGTGTTACTTGTCTCTATCTCTGGCCTGCGCTGGACGGTGTGCTGCGCGGCCTTGCGTCCGCCTGCCTGGCCTTGTCGTGCAGCTGACGGATAGCCGATTGGACTGCAAGCCGTTCAGACCTTGGTTTGCGCGGGTGTGTCGCACGACTTGGATCAGGCCGGGGGAACAGACGCGGAACAGTCTTCATCATCCATGACACTGAGACTTTGGCGTTCCTCGTCCAGATTCCGCGCCAGTGGCCAATGACCACGGAGAGTACTCCGTCCGCCGTCCCGTGCGTCTTTGACAACTGTCAGGCCTTTTTGTGCCGCTATTAAATAAATGTACCTAAGAATGTCGGGCAAGGAGGAGGGAACGGCAGCACCTCATGGGATCCTTCGTGTATTCTTCGTGGCTTCTCTCGCATGTATCTGGCCCGCCCTGGTGGATTGAGTTTTTTGGGGGCGTTTGTTTGTACTTCCGACGGTTGGACAAGTCACAGGTGTCAATTGGCAATCCTTTGCGCCTTCTCAGTCGTTGCGCTGCCTCTTTCCCCTCAAAACGTCTCCCCATAACACCCCTCTTCCGCCGGCGCCGAGATGGACGACCCCGAGCCGTGAAGCCGCGAGGCGCTGGACGAGGCTCCAGAGCTCCACGAACTTGCGCCTTGCGCTCCACGTTCATCCACGTTTGTTGAGGGGAAGACGCAGGCTTGGCAGGGAGCGGGAGGCGGACACTGGTCTCGAAAAAAAACTCGAAAAAAATCGTCGACATCTGAGACCGCAAAAAAAGGTCTCCAATTTCTCCATCTGTCCTCATCCTCGACCACACTCAATGCGCACAATGCGGCCTGGCCCCGTTATGACGTAGATAGTGGTCCAGGTTGCCCGACTAACGCAGCAGGCACTCCACGCCATGCAGCCGTTGGTTCGTCAAACACGAGTCGTGGAGCCTCTCAATCTTCCGGCTTGCCGTTTTGAAGTTGACGGCGGTGGAGAGCCTCTGGAGGACGACACGGTTGGCGGTCGCAGCGCCGGCGAGTGAGCGTTTGAAGAAGAGAGAAACGGGGCGCGCTTGAATGGAGAGGGAATGGAGAGAAATGGAGGAGGATGGAGGAGACTGGAGCAGGATGGAGACATGCCGCCAGGGCTCCCCCGTTTGCTCCCCAGCTTGAACGAGGATGTCCAAGGATGTTCCAGGGCTGTATCTTTGCAGAAGCAGGGGAGCGGCGCACACCACCCTGACACGACCAAGCCCGCTAGGATCGTGAGGCCTGCAAGCTCCCGTTTGGAGGTGGTTCTGAGTGGTTCTTCACAGACGCTGATGTCAGAGAGGATACTCAGTGATGGGCCGCCCACCTGCCGCAGGGGGCGTAGTGCCGCGTCGAGTCGTACGTAAGAGTATCTTTTCGGCGGCTTAACGCGGAAGAGATACTTGTCGGTGACAAACGTCGGTGGCTGCCTTTGTGGCCACTCATGTTGGCCGTTGACAGGCGGGCAGAAGAGTCGATACCTGGAAGGGAAAACGAGACGAGATGGCAGTCAAAACCCGTCGCCGGACGCCGCACACCGTCGAGCAACGGCTGCGCCAAACCCGGCTCTTTGGTGGAGGAGGAGGCCGGGGGACGGCACCCGATCGCAGCGCACGCGACAGGCACAGGACAAGCACACTGTCACTGTCCCGCCCACCTGGGTCGTCGGGGAGCCTCACCGATGGCGCCATTGCACCCTGAGACCCTGAGACCCTGTGGCAGGCTGAACAGGAGGGGCGCACTTCATGATACGTAGATACGTATCGAATCTGGGGAAAGGCTGAGATGGTGGGAGGGAAACGGTGATAGCCTTGCATTGGTGTATCGGTCTTGGTGATATTTGATGGAATGATGAGGGAACGGTTGAGCATTTGATATCGTGATGGAAAGCGGGTGTGGCGTTGAGCTGAGGGCCCGGGGTCGAGTGGAGACGGGCCTGTGTTCACCGAGCTGACCGAGAACAGGCTGGCGATGGATTCGAGGTGTTGTTGGTTTTGGGAACAATGTTGAAGGTGGTCTAGAACGCCACGGGCTGGCATTGTTTGGTTTGTGACAACGCAAGGGATGCTGCAGAAACAACGTGCGAGGGTTGGTTTGACAGGTGAAAGTTTAAACAGCCGGGTAATCGGTACGGTAAGGTAGGCAGGTAATAATAAGGCTCAACCCAACCTATCCAACCGCTGCTGGTGCTGCTGAATGCATGTCGACGCCCGCAGCCAGCGTCCAAGGATGCGGCCCTTCCCTTCGCTTCCGCCACGTCAAACGCCTTAGCGTGCTCGGTCGAGATGAGGCTAGCCATGGATTGAGCCGCGTCTGTAGCCTGACGACAGTCGACATGGCCGTACGACTGGAAGGTGGAAGTGATCTGCGTGTAAATTCTCCGGTGCGATGCAGCGCAGTGCAGTGCAGCGTCCCTCGACAGGCAAAGGAAGCAAGGTACATGGGACAGAAGAGCATGCACCCCGCTGTGGTTCCTCGAGTTAAGTTGAGGTGCCAAGAATGGGACATCTGTGGACGAGAGGTCGGGATGCAACGTGGTGATGGAGATGATGCAGAAGAGGAGAGGCAGGACGAGTGGCTCTCTGTTTTGCAGCGGGCGGTGAAAGGGCGAAGAGGCAAGGGCAAGGGCGGTGCAAGGTCAAGGTCATGGTCATGGTCATTGAAGTAGTGAGGCAGGAGCTATGTGGCAGGAGCAGGAGCAGTCAACAAGGTCGGGTCGCTCTTTCCTCGATCAGATCCGAATTGCAGCAGCCAATGGCTTTGGGCAAGCGCCTCGCATGCCGCTGCCTTCCTTCCTTCTCTGGCAAACGACGACTCTTTACTGGTCAAAGGGGGCAGCAGGCCTCGCCATCACTCCTTTCGCCTTCGCACTTTCGCACCTTCGCACTCTCCGCAGGCCTCATTTTCCGAGGCTGTCTATCTTCTGTCTTTGACAATTACGCCCTTGCTGCATCGAATGCGAGGCTACTTAAGCAGCAGTGTCTTCCTGGCTCTCTTCCCCATCTCTCCCCGCATTCTGTCTTTTGGCAGGATACCTATTTCGAGATCGACAATTTCCTGGGGAACTAAAAACATCGATGTTGGCGCCTCCGCATACGACAACGACATGGACCCAAACCACGAGGTACATGGAACCGAAAACGAGACACACGCCTGCAATGTCGAATCAGTCGGTCCTGTACGACATCGCTGTCGATTGATCGAGATACGCCACCTCCAAGACGAGATACACCAGCCGTGCTGCTATTGGAACCGGGATCGATATCTGCAAGGCGTTTCGGACGATGGGCTAGGAACGAACGGCATCTGGACGCAGGGCGGCAGGGCGGACAGAATTCGGCATCTCGAGATATCAACAGCTGCAAGGAACAGTCAGGGAAAACGATTACCGTGGGTTGGGTTATCAGTCAACGATTGCTATCGACCGGCGATGAAGAACACGGCATCAATTCCGACATACCGACATATCGATGATACTGACCGCGCACTTCCCCGGAAACATGCTAGAGGCCGTCAGCTAATTGTCCGTCGGCAGCCGCAATACTACGCCGGTCACGCGTTGTCTCGCCCGGCCAAGCAAGGGAGTTCGCCAAACCCCAGATACCAGGCTCACGTTCGCCTGTTTATCTGATATCCTGACGGCACACGGAGACCAACGCCGTGCACCTGACGTGACACGTCGCTAAATGCCAATTATCAACTATCAGAAGACATGCTCTCGCCACGACAAAGATAGGAGCATCCCCGGCGTCAATGGGATCCGGAAACGAGCTAGGCGACCGCGGAACCAAAACCTGATGGTCCGGGTTGGTTTGCTGGGGATGGCACCGCGCTTGTCAACTCGGTGAGCCGGGAATGGGCCTCGCGTGGGGGTGCAGAACCCGAACCCCAAACTCGGGCTTATCTCCAAGGCTAGGGGGTATTTCCCCTTTTTGACACTTGCAGCCCGGCCGCGGTTCGAAGCAGCAGATATCTATCGCCCATGATAAGACAATCTCGCGTTCGTGAGGGGAGTGAGTCGTCAGACAGGCCCGGGTCAGCCAAAAGACGTACCGCAGCATTGGCTGCCGCCCAGGAGGAGTGGGGAGAGGACGGCCGTCACAATCTCGTGCCTCTTACGCGGGCGTCTTGTCAAGCAGCAAGCAGCGCAATCACTGACGGTTGTCGCTCACCTCACGGCACTCGATTGACTTTTTGGCTTCCGGACAGGACACCGCTTTACCGATCACGTGTGGGTTCGACCATGCACATCGCCGCCGGTGCTGTCGAGGATGTCGTCGGAAGTTGGAACAGTGGCCTCGCCCTCAGCCAGGAGACGCCGATCGAGTCGGATCGGCAGTCAAGGTCGAGCCAGGAGGGCTGGCTGGCGAGCAATGGTCGGGTTTCCTTCTTTGGACATGCAATTTGGCTCGGACAAGAGGGCGCCGTACGCGCACCATTTTTACAATGCTGCAGCAGGCCAACGCCGGATTACGAAACAGAAAAACGACATGGACACAATGCATTTGCGGAGCAGAGCAAGTCCGCTTCTTTACCGCCGCTGCTGACAATCCAAGGCCAAGGATGTACGAGTTGGTTCGGTCAACGTCCAACAACACATGATCCATCATCCAAGCAAGTCACTTCCAAGTCTCTCCTCCTCTTTGTCGCCGCCAGCTGGCAGATGGCCTCTTGGTCTCGTTTTCAGCGGGTTTCCAGGCCCAAGCCGCCTGTGCCAGGACCCGAAATGCGCGAAATACCGCACATTTCTGCACCTCGGCCCAGCACCTTGCACCTGCAAATGCGCTATTATGCAGGCGCTGGACTGCTCGAGACCCCCTGTAAAAGGGAGGGCCCATCGCCCCAAAGACTAAGGCTGCAGCGCTGCAGTTTTTTAAATGACGGCGCGTTCCAACAATTTCAGCGAGTGTAGCATCTGGGTGGGGCGTCTCGCGGGCTAACAGTCGGCAGGCAGCCAATCAGGAGACGGCAACAGCAGCGATTGACCACTGTAAAATGAGGCCGTGAGGCCGTAGCGGTTGCCTTCAGCAAGGTGGGTGACCTGAGGTGGTGAGTGGACCCCTACGGCGACGGGAATGAGGGGCCTTTCAAGGACCTTCAGGTGAGGTCCGGACCCACATCCGGGAATGAGTCGGGACGCGCAACCGTCTGTGCACCCAAACGGACGGTCCTGGTTGGTCAGCGGGGTTTTGTCGGCTCCGGCCCCACCAATGCAAACTTCTCACAGGTTTCGTATCCGAGAGACTCCGCTTTGAACCGTTGGAAAGGCCTCGACGATAGTCCACTCTCTCGGTCCCTTCACTGCGAACAGTCCCGATCCAGGGGAAAAAAGCGCATCGGCGAGCAGCTCCCGACTGGGCGGCATCACAATGGCATCGAAAATGACAAAAAAGATTTCACCACCTCAAGAACGGCGCAATGCGCAATAGGCAAAAGATGAAAGGGACGAGACTCGAACTCGCGCGGGTTGCCCCACCAGGAAACAGATGTTAAGCTGACCTTAACCTGGCGCCATAACCAACTCGGCCACCCTTCCGATTGATGTCTGACACCTGAGGAAATCCTATTCATCAATGCTCACGCACTGGCGAGGGGCAGTTGCTATGAGATCACCGGTATCGTCATTATCATTATCGTGGCCTCCTTATCTTCTTCACCCTACTTGCATAGGGCACGACTCACGATAAACACCAAATCGCCCGCCGTTAGGGCTGTCTATGCTCTAATTATTCGTCTGCCGCCGCCGTCAGCTGCCACAACGTCGTCCGCCCGTTCGCAATCTGCGTTGCCATCACCCGATCGCCGACCGCAATCGCCGCGGCCACAACAAGCGGCGTCTTGCCCGTCTTTGCGATTCCCTGCGTCGACTGGTCGAGACAAACCCCGTTGCCGGCGTCGCGCATCCTCAACCGCCCGCCGTCCGCCTGCACCGTCGCGACGAACCGCCCGTTGCGCGGCACACACGCGAACGCGCACCCGTTCATCTCCAGATCCGCGCGACTCCCGTTCTCCGGCCACCACGTCGTCAACCGCCACGTCCAGGGACTCGTCCCGTCCGTCTGCCGACACGCCGCCATCACCCTCCTCCCGTCCGCCACGAGCTGCATCGCCTCCCGCCCGACCGACTCCCACGAGGCCGTCTTCGCCCGCGACTCCTTGACGTCCGCCCACGTCGCGACATCCCACGTCGTCATGCGCCCCGCGCCATCGAGCGTCGCGATCCGGCTCGAGTCCGGCGTGAACGCAAACTTGCACACCGGCAGCCCGTTCGTCTTCTTCCTGCCCTCGCGCAATGTGACCACGTGCGTGTTGATCAGCGTCTCCCACACGTCGATACACCCACCCGCTATCCACGTCAACAGCCGCCCGTCCGGCGAGAACTGCACCTCGTGCGCGTCCGCCCCGGCCTCGAACACCGCCTCCGCCGTCTGGCTTGCCCAGTCCAGGCTCCACACCTCATGCCGCCCGCCCGTCCTGAACGACAGCGCAATCACCCTGCTGCTCGTCGGCGAGAAGGCGATCCCCGTGATGCGGTCCATACGCACCACGTCGTCGAACTCCACCACCGTGGGCGGCACGTTGCGCTCGAGGCTCCATATCAACACGTCCCGGTCGCCGTGGACCGTCGCGAGGAGCGTGTCGCAGATGCTCAGCAGCCGGATCTGCGTCGTGAGGCCCTGGCCCGTGGGCACCGTCCGCGAGAACTTGTACTGCACGCATATCGGCTCGCTAACGCCGCCGCTGTCCCCTCGTTGTGTGAGGTCGCCGTCCCGCGGCATGGTTCCCCGCTTGCGTGATGTTCGTAAACATGAGAAGATATGTGTGCCATGCCCCGCCTTCTTGATATGAGCTTGGGAGTTTATGATGTAGAACCATGCTGCAAACCCCTCCAAGCTCAATTTGCTAACCAAGCGCAATTAATCCCAACTGCAAGAAAGGCGTTTAAGAAAACGCCAGCTGTCACCACAAAGACGGAGTTTCATGCGGGCGTTTCGCTAGCACCCCCGTTTGACTTTGCTGCCGTAAATAGCCCACATGGGCCAAAAACAAAGCCGTTGTTGAATTTCAAAGCCGCGGACCTGCAGCGCTCTCGGATGCGCACGCGCCCGTCGTTTGTTGTCGGCCGAGGCATGCTGCTTGTTCCTGATGAACTTCGGCTGAACGGTTGATTTGCTCCGTGGTGCCCAAAATTGGTTCGGTCGTTTGATACCTATTCAGGGAGGAACGGTTCGAGAATGCCGATATGCCGGACTGCTGAGTCTCCCCGGATGCGAAGCTGGAGTTGTCCATGCCTGGAGACGTGGTTCCTCCGTTGTGATGTGCATACTGCATACTGCACGACGATGTCGCGGGGTAAATACGCAGTGAGGTCATTTCTGTGAAATCCCCAATTCGTCGGTCGGTGGTATGCAGTCTTGCTTTGACGTTGCCATTCACCGATGGGCGAATCGCCGATACGCTTCCGGGGCATCGTGGTATTTTTGGCAACATGTCCTGAAAGAGGTTCATCTCAGATGCCATACGAATCCCCTTTGACGATAGCAAAACGTGTAGAGCGCGGGGTGGGCGCCTTGCGGTCCGCGTCTGATATCCAAGAGCTACGAGTTGGTCTCCCTCAACGGTGTCATGCTTTTTTGACAGCCTTGACGGCCGCAGTGACAGGGACAGAAATTCTGCCCCGTCTGTGAGGTGTCGTGCTATCTGTCGTTCTTTCGAGGTGTTTGATGTCCCCTGGCGTCTGTTTGTTCATGACGAGTGTGTTCTGCGGGGAGTGGTTGACGGCATGTGAAGCTCGCTCTGCCATTTCGAGCTCGCAGGTAAGATGTGACGTGTTGATGGTCTGAGTTCCTTGTTAGGCATGCTCAAATCCCGTGATATCAACTCAAACCCCGTGATATCGTTCTTTTGCCTGGGATGAGTAATGACGATGGATGTTGGCCGAATGAAGCAAAACAGACGCGAAGTCGTCTACGAAGATGGCAAGTGTTTCCGTACGTAGTTCGATTTGTAATACCCCATTGGCCCAGGGCAACCCGCCATGAATATCCACCAAAGAAGCGTCCAACCGGGGCAAATCTGCGGGTGTCGTACGTGGAGGGTTGAGCAAGTTGATTTCAGGTTGGAAAATGTATTCCGTCTCGAGTCATATTGCTCGAGTGGGACCAGCCCATGTGAATTCACACCAGCAAGACTCCGTGGAAACCTTTGGCTTGCTAATGGAGTGGAACCGCTCATGTCTAACACTCCTGACGTCGTAGCTCCGTGGAGGACTATTCCACTGCCTTAAAATGGGTTGATAACAACGCCAACTCAGTCTTGTTCTCACGCGTTCCGCCTCTTCGATACTCTGTAACCTAATACACCACTCCCACAACTCACCATGTCCTACACCTCCATCACAATCATCGTGGCCCCCTACCACACCGGCCTCTACGACCACCGCGTCGGCTCCGGGCCCTTGCGCATCCTCTCGCACAACCTCACCTCCAAGCTCGAGGCCCTCTGCCCCATACACCTCACCAACATCGGCCCCGTGGACGCCTTCGAGGGCGAGATCGGGCGCACGTTCGAGGTGCTGCGCCGCATCGCCACCGCCGTCGCTACAGCCGTCTCCCGCCACTCGTTCCCGCTCGTGCTTTCGGGGAACTGCAACGCCAGTGCCGCTGTGGCCGCCGGGTTGCACTCCTCCGTGCCGGATCTCAACGTGCTGTGGATCGACGCGCATGATGATTTAGATACGCCCGATACGAACGTGAACGGGTACCTCGACGCAATGGCCGCGTCCACGATGTGCGGGCGCAGCTGGGCTGCCCTCATGGCCTCGGTGCCGGGACATGTTCCCGTAAGTTTGGAGAGGGTTGCGTACTGCGGGTTGCGGGATGTGAGTGACGCCCAACGAAAAGCTGTGGCGGACGCGGGGGTTGATGTCATCTGGGGCGATGCGCGGAAGAAGGTTGTGTTTGGGAGGGAGCTGGACGGGATGTTGGAGCGGAAGCGGTTTGGGAAGACGCATGTGCATCTTGATCTGGATGTCTTGGATGAGTCGTTGGGACGGGTGAATGAGTGGCCGTCGCCTGGGGGGCTGGATGAGAGGGACTTGGTGGAGTGTATGGAGGTCATTCCGAAGAGGACGGAGCCGACGAGTTTGGTGGTGTGTTCGTTTGATGCGAGGTTGGAGGGGGGAGATACGGTTGCGAGGCTTGCGGTTGAGGGGATTGTGAGGTTTGTGGAGGGGATGAAGGGGCGTGGGAGCCTGGCGGTTGAAGAAGCATGATGTCGGTCATACAGAAAAGTTCATATTGTAAATGATCTAACTCAATACGAGGTTTCATGTAGACTTCGAAGACCGATTTCAAGCCGCAGTAAACGACTCAACCTTGATCGAACCCCCCAGCGCCTTCGTCGCAAAGTTGAAGATGCCAAACCGGTACGCGATGAAGAACGCCCAGCCGCTGTACAACTCATACGTGCCCCCCAACTTCGTGAAGCTCACTCCATCAAAGCTGTAAAAGAAGTTCGCATCCCTCGTCCCCGTCGGCCGCGCATCCAGCTCCGCGCGGAACCAAACCTTCCTCGCGCCGCTCGGCACCGGCGCAGACGCCATCTCAGTGCCGTTCGATACCGGGTCGCCGGACCACTCGTCGATGATCAGGCCTTGTACCGCTTTCAGGGTGTATGTGTCGCCGACGCGATGGATGCCGATGTACGCGCTTTGGTCACGGAAGGCGGCCAGCCCGAAGCGGTCCCCGTCGGCCATGTTGCTAAATTCGATCGCGACGGTACCCTTAGGGAATTCGCCGTGGATGCGGTGGGTAAGCGTGTTTCTTGCAGAGTACAAATCCTCCGTGACACTCGCCGTCTTCAGCGTCACCCCGTTGTTGACTTCATACGAAGCAACGTCCGGGTTGTGGTTCCACTCCCACGTCGGCCCCAGCTCGCTCTCGAAGTTATACGTCCTCGTCCAATTATACAACACCTTCTCCGGCAGCGGCATCGGATACTCCGCGCCCCAGCCACTGTTCGACCCCTTAACTAGCTCCGGGAACCCGTCCGCGCCCCAGGTGATGGGCGCCAGCACCGGCATGCGGCCGGCGGGGTACGCCCACGTGAAGGACATGTAGTACCACTGCCCGTCCTTGGTCTTGATGAGGCTGCCCTGGTGTGGGGAATTGCCGCCCGCCAGCGGTGGGGCGACGTTCTGCACGAGGATCTTGGACTGGTAGGGCCCCCAGGGACTGCTTGATTTCCAGATGTAGGTGGTGGAGCCCGGCTGGTCGTTGAGGATGTAGTATGTCCCGTTGATTTTGTACATCCTGTTTCCCTCGACGGTTTCCGTGTTGACATCTGAGGCTTGGAGGACTTGCTGCGTTTTGACGACGCTTAACGCGTCTGCGCTGAGTTGGGAGACTTTGACCTGTCCGTTGCCGTAGACGACGTACATCGTGTCATCGTCATCAATGAGTAACCCGTTGTCATACATGCAAAGGCCATCCCACCCATAAACCCCGCGATTGCTCCACGGGCCCTTGACGTCGGACGCGGTGAACACCCAGGTCACCCAGAAGTTGGTACATCCAATCCAGTACCATAGGCCATTGCTCTCGCGGTAGCGAAGCGTGGAAGCCCAGGTGCCGCCGCGGTAAGCGCGGGGACCGCCGGGGGGCAGGTCATAGCCGTCGCCGAAGGTGAGGCGGGGGATGGAGTGGCCGACGGGTTCCCAGTTGACGAGGTCGAGGGAGCGGAGGATAGGAGCGCCGGGGGAGTAGTGGAAGTTTGAGGCGGAGAAGTAGAAGGCGCCGTCTGGGCCGACGGAGATGTCGTTGTCGGGGTAGTCTTCATAGAGGACTGGGTTCTTGAAGGTGTCGGCGCGGCGGAGGGGGAGGTGCGCCGCTGTCGCGAGGAGGCTGGAGGCCAGGAGGAGGATGGGAGTTAGATGCATGGTGGCGGGAGGGGGAGGTTGAGAGGACTCATCGCCATACTGAATTCTGGGAAAATTGTCGAGGTGATTGAGAGTTTGTTATAGTTCATCTCTTTTCGGGCCAAGATGAATTGTGTCATTGGAGGTGGAGTAATGTCATCCGGTTGCATGGTGTCGTTCGGCGGATGTTCGTCCGTCTTCTCAAATTGTTTAGCACGACGTTGCGTTTTCGCGGGGAAGACGCGCCAAGACGACAGCGGCTCCCGCACTTTGCCCCTTCGTATTCGGAAGACTGCCGGATTGATGCGAAATAAGGCTGAGGCGTCGATCCGAGGGTCCAAAAGAGATAGGATTCCCGATCTGTTCTGATTCTGGGTAAGTTGCCGCTCGTGACGGGTGGTGTTTGATGGCTGTTTCCCTACAATGTAAACAATTCGCGACAGGAAGTCCAAAGAAGGTGCTCGTGAACAAACATGCCTTTATGGTGCAATGTGTTTTTCCGTTTGGAAGCAGGCCTGCTTGCGAAATCTGCACTGGACATGAACAATACCGTTTCTCTTTCTTTCTTCGAAGATAATAGGTAATCACAATAAGATCAAACAAGCGAATTGGATACCCGTAGCATACTACGCATGATTCAAGGCTTCCCTAAAGGGATTGATGATCCACCATATGCACATCGTCAGCAGTTGGGGTCTAACGGCACAACTCAATTGGCTGGGATCTTACAGAAAACGACTGATTAGTAGACACACCAGCCCATGTGCATATCGCCGACTAGATGCTCCGGTTTACGTCTCAATCTGCCCAACTGTGGCGCAGACTCTACCCGACACGTGGATACACGCAGAGGGGTTGAGGTCTTTCGCGCCAGCCTGATTTTGTATGTGAACTTTCCCCTTCAACTTCCCCTCTTCACCATTTCCCGACACCACCGATCAAACGTGGGCGGAAGACGAAACCGACCTTGCCATGGCTGATCCTTTGGGCATCGCCGGCACTGCCGCCGGATTGGTGTCCTTGGGCCTGCAACTTTACGGCGAGATCTCCAAATACATCAGAGCCGTCAAAGGCAGAGAAGAAGATTTGAGAGCGGCAAGGCAAAATGCTGAAATGCTGAAAAAATGCCTGGTCGCCATCAAGAAGGCGACAGAATCAGCAAATATCGCACATATGGCATCGAAGGACGCAGTCGACGAATGCGTCGCCTCTTGCAAAGATGAGTTGAAACAATTGGAGGAGCTTTTGACACGCCTGCGAGGCTCGACAGCTCCTGCAGATACACTCTCTGCCAAAGTCAAAGCAAAAGGGAGACAGTTGATGTATCCTTTTCATAAGGATAGCATTGTCGACCTCGAGAAACGACTTGCTTCTACGAATGATGTGTTGCAGACGGCGTTGCACGCCTTGGGAATGTAAGTAACCAACATGATCGCTGGAATCCACTCAGACTGGTCGTTGAGGTGACGCTGAAACCCATTACTTGGCCCAGAAACGTTTCCATCACGATTCAAGGCGCTGTAGTCGACTTACAATCCGATACTACAGCGATCAAACTGTCAACAGAAAACCACAGCAAGCAGTTATTGCAGGTATCGAATGTTGTTGAAGACATTCGTGGGTCCAGTCATCTCATACCGGAAATACACGCGCAAGCCGCGGCGACATCCCTCTCAATGCAACAACAAACGATCCGAATGGGAAGATTCGAGGAGCTTCTGACGCAACTGGTTGCGGCGAACTCCGCGGGAACACAGAGTACTCAAAAGCAGTTTGGGCAGTTACTTGCCCGACCTTCAGATCTACGAACGCTGTGCGATGGGGTTTTAAGCACAGGACCGCATCAATCGCCAAGATCAAGCCTATTTGCTACCCAGAACGTATCTCAGACATGGGGCATGAAGATGGGAAATCGTCCTTGCCTTTGCATGAGGCGCCGGTACACACAGCGTCATAGCCGATCCTTTGGCCCGTTGATCTTCGACACCGAAACGTCTGAAATCAAACACCATGCGCTCGGATGCCCCCTTTCTCAGCTCACGCCGCCAGAAAAACAAGCGAAGAGATGGCTCAGCGTGTCAGTGCCTGGCGTTCAAGGCCTTTTGAAGAAGGCCGTCCGTCTTTCTTTTTCCCTCAGCACCGGGGCTGGTGGGTCGACTTTCAGCCAGGGTCTATCCTGGGTGGCGACGGTCGATCCAAGTACATCTCCGGCCTTTAGGATTTCCCAAATTGCAATTAATGCAATTGAAACAGTGCCGTATTACAGAAAACCAGGACTCCAAACTATCCTAGAATCTTGTTGGAGACGAATATTTTGGTGCTATGCCCAGCAACTAGCCTCCCCGACCGACGTCGATGAGGATGGCATAACCGTACTGGGTAGAATTGTGTACGAATGTCGGGTATGGCATAGACCAAAAGCTTATTGAGTCACCAATTCAACTTCGCTGACGAGGCGTCATTTAGTTTTCGCACGACATAGACATCGCCCTTTTTATACAGTCGTTGGTCGCTTTGAGACTAACGGTCAACAACCGAGTCTCGCGAGCAAGAAATGAGTAAGCTTCACGAATGCCATCCTTTAGCCTGGAAATCGAAAATCTTTTGAAGACCTTAGTGTTGAATTTAGGCATTATTAACATTCTCCAGGCCCATTTACGCATGTATTGCCAGGTCTACGTGGCTCCATGGCAGGCCGGACGCAGCACAAATGCTAGTTGATGCTCTGAGAGGCTCGTATGATCCGGAAGAAGGGTATCTGGAAGCTTACAGTATGCGGAAAACGGTCTTCAACACCTTCCAATTGCTTCAAACCATTCCAGATTTTGCAAAATGTAATTACTATTAATGAATTCTCATCAGTGCATGCTGACAAAATTTGCAGTGCTTCAGTTTTCTCCATTGATGCTCGGTATTCTGCATGACAATTTGGAAACTGTCAGTCATATACTGAACACCTACCCCTTTTCGATATTCGAGACAAACTATTGCAGACAGACTTCAATTCATATTGCCGTCTTGAAAGGCAATGCATCGATCCTGAAGCTTGTTCTACCCTTCAGCAACGAAAAACTACTCAACACAATGGACTCTTACGGGTATTATCCACTAGATTATGTGACTCTCAGACAACTTCACACAGCTTGTCATACACGACGTGCGTCCAACTGTCAGGGTTGTGTGATGTTGGAAGCTCTGCTCAACGCCGGCAGCGTTCTTTTCCCACACGCACTACAGTTGGGATTAGGAGGAGAAAAAGATGTCACACAGAATCTATCGTTCGCCGTACGGGAAATTTTGCTTCGACATCTCAAAGAACGGCGGATGAGACTACAAGATCTGGCCAAAAAACAGATTCCAAAAGAACAAAGACGAGGCTTGATTCCTCCCGCGAACTGTGTTCTAGACCGGAACGCTACACGAGTCCAGGAGCTCTTAGAGGACCAATCTACCAACATTCCGCCGGACCTGAAGGTATACGATGAGTATAAGAATCCAGAGATTTCGAGGTCTCCAGGGACAATTTACGCCTACATTTGCGACCAGACCACCGCTAAGCTTGCCTGGAAACTCGGCTTCCGAGACGTCGGGACTGATTTCATGGACGGACTCCACCAAGTTTTGCGAGGGGTCCTCATCACGCCCGAAACTCACGAACAGACTGTACAAACTCTCATCGGTTATATTTCTTGGCTAGTGGATCGCGGATTAGATCTGCAACTGCCGATTCCTGACACTTTGTTGCCTGAATATGTGCGACCACGCCCGGATTTGAGGACCACGGGAGCGGATTATCTTATGGAGTTCCTTGGGATTCATGCCCGGTTTAGGGACAAGACAGTGCTCAAGTTGCCTCAGAAGCTCTCGGAAACTATCCTCTCTCAATTCGCTGTTGACAGTTGCTCCTGTCGGTGCTCGCCATCAGGATGCAATCCTCTGATGAAGTACTTTGATGGATTAAAATCCCTTACTTCGCGAGTAGAGAGGAGGTGGCTGTCTTATTTGCCACGGATGTGTAAGACGGCGCTTAGGCTGGTTACGCAGAGTGAACGGCAAGGTCTTTCGTATGCTTGGATGTATAAAGCGATCCTTAGGCGTATCACTTTCGACGCTTTATCTTTGCAACACAGCTGTTGCAGCATCCGCTATTACTATAAGAGTCCAGATCCAGAACAGGTTGCGGAAAGCTGGGCGGAAGAGAAGGACCGTTTATTGCTTTTCGAAGATCTCTGTGTCGAGTTCGAAGCAAAGTGCGGCGGGAACTCCAAGTTGGTGCAGTTCGTTCGGGATACTTGGTATCCTCGCATGGTCTACGAGCTGGATCAGTTGGAAAAACAGGAAATGGAGAGAAGACTAACTGCAGAAGAGCGTCTGGCGGCGGAAGAGGTTGGTGTGAACTGGGACACTGACAGCTCAGAAACATCCATCTCCGACGACGAAGAGGAAGACGAGGATTATGTTAGAGGCATTTGGCGTGAGTTGGACAACATAGTTCCGGAGCCGGAGGTACAATTGCCGTATGGCTTTAGGCTGAGTTGATAGCAAACGTAATGAGTCAGCACGCTTGGTCTTTTGTGCCGTCATGGATAACATCATGCTGGCTGACTTTTCAATTCCACACCTACAGACCACTATAGCTCACAGAAAGTGTGACCGAACGTGCCTAGGGACCCCAAGAGTCCTGCCAATACCATATGATTCTCCTAAGTGACCAGAAAACATCGGTATTTCAGGGTCGCATCGCTCGAAATTGGCATAATGAAAGCTTTTTGCCTCTTGTTGGCCATGTGATCACCGGCTAACTCCTCCACCATAGCTTTCCTGCTCCAAACCTCTCCTCCACAAAATGAACGCTCTGTTCTGTGTCTTCTGCCGTCAAACTCACTCCAGAAGGGTGTAGAACTGCACCTCCGCGATCATCGGCTCGATGGGGGGCATCCGCGCAGCGCGGCCGCTGTTCGTCTCTTCACCGCAGAAGTGACGAAGACAGCGCAGGGAACCATCGGCCTCGACCTCTTTCTTAGTGAGCTCGAGTACTCGGGTGAAAACCTCGCGAGGGGAGACAGACTTCGCCTTGGCCTGGAAGCCGTAGCCGATGAGCAAGATCTTGGAACCGGGCTGCTCAATCAGCAAGCCACAGCCCCCGCCGTGGTGCCCATCTCCAAGACGCTCGATGGTGACCTGGAGGCTGTACAGGGCAGTGGTGACGGACGCCTTTGCGTTGAGGCCCGAGATGTTGGCGGGGCTCAGGTTGAAGCCGATGGTCTTCCGGTGCGCAGACCGGGCATCAAGAATGACGGAGGCAATGTCGCTGATGAGCGTGAAGGCCTTGGGAATCTGCGACGGCGAGGAAGCGATTTTCTCCAGGTCCTTCACAACGATGCCAATAGCACCGTAGCTGCCGAAAGCAGTCCACATATCTTCAGCTCGACCCTGGCTTCGGGGGTGGTCGATAACCAGCAAGGGGTGGTTGTTGTCTGCGGCAGTCTGACAAACTTCATGATAGGGAGCGTCACTGGCGCTGGGGGCCCAGAAGTCGATATGCGAGGCGAACGTTTTCCAGACGGCCGCGGTTCCGGCGGTCTGCGGAGCACCATGTAGGATGCGCTTGACTGGCACAGTGGTAAAAACAGGAACACTCAGGGCCTTCTTGACCTCGATTGCCAGGCTGTCAATATAGCGAGCGAAGTGGTAGCCAGAGAAGAGACCCTCTCCCGCCTCGATATTCAATCCAAGTTGCTCCCACGATACTCTTTCGTTGGCAGCCATGGCCGAGCCAAAGGCTCGGAAATGAGCGATCATGTCCTGAGGGACGTCTGCGTCGAAGGCAGCGGTCGCTCGGAGACTGCAGTCCTGGGTGTCCCTGTTAAGACCAATACCGCTACCGAGTTGAACCATAATCGTGGTGTTGGTCAGGTCCACCTTTCGGACGTGGTTCGCCAAAGCAGCGACCGCTCGCTTTTCAACGAGGGCGAGCTCCGAGTTGAAGATGGACACGGCGTCGATGGTGCGAGTAGTCTGGCCAATGACCTCGCCTTCATCGTCGACCAGGTCATCTCGGATCTTGGCGCGCGGGAATCGCTTGGAGTCAAGCTTGACCCAGGAGGGGGCGTGGTCGGACAGATCTAATAGTAATGTTAATCGTGCTCAAAGTAAGAGGCGCTTCTTGTCGCTCTGGGAGCTTGAGCGAACTGCGCCGCCCTCACATAAAGAAGCAAACGGAGCACAGGAAAATGAAAATGCCAGGCTTGGACGATGGATACAGCGAACGAAAGGGGCAATCCAATTCCAGTATTCGAACAACAGCGGAGAGCACAAGATGAAAGGGGAATAACTTACTGTCGGTTGAGTCTCCCTTCAGAGATCCAAACCACTGGATCACGACACGCAGTCCATTGGCGTTTGACTGAGCGATGAGGGCATCGAGAGCTGAGAAATCGTAGGATGCCTCAACGGGTTCGATCACTCCCCACGAGACAGGCGCGAAGACTGTGTTTGCGCCAGTGTCGGCCAGCTTATTCCAGAGACCACAGATGTAAGCGGCGGAGCTGGTTGATGAGGCGGCCAGCTGGCCTCCCAAGATAAGGAAAGGCTTTCCATCGACGCAGAGATAGAAAACACCGTCTCTGAAGACGATGTTGGATCGAGGGGCGGGAGGATCCATCCTGAATCGGTGTGTTGTCAACTTGTCTGCGAAGTCGCGGAGAGATCTGGTTGTAGTGATATTCCGTTTCCCTGGGCTTGTGGGCGACAGAAAATGCTTCCTCCCTTTCTTCAGACGGGTGCGAAGGTGAAAGGCGAAGAAGTAAACAAAGTCGCGTGAGCAGTCGGCCACAGCCCTAAGCAACGTGGGTGGGCGGTCAGGAGGTCGGTCGGTCTGGTGCTCTCCCAGCGAGCTCAGGAGATGCCCCCTTCTCATTGGACGTTGACCGGGCAGCCTCTCTTCTTCCTCAAGGCTCGGTGCGGTCGTCTACATTCACCTTTTGTTTTCTCCTGCCTCCCTCCTGTCCCCCAAACTTCTCCTTCTACCCACACTTGCCTGACGTTCTATCGGAGGCTTTTCACTCACCAAAAAGACACCTCTCTACATCATATCAACCAGATCACCGGAATCCCGACATTATTCTCAAGATGTCGAACGCACCCGTAAGATCCCCCCTTTCTTTCGCTCATCTACCTCCCCGAATCTGACCTGTCCCGTTCCCCAGTCCGGTTCCGAGGACCGATTCCTGGCTGCGGCCAAGAAGAACGACGAGACCGTTCAATACTGCCAGGAACAGATCAATATCCTGCGCGCGGCCATCGAGAACGCAAGAAAAATGATTAAGAAGCACACCGAGAAGATGGGTGAGGCCGCCTCCGCCGCCAACGAGAACCGCAAGCTCGACATCATCGAACAAGCCAGACTTCAAGACGAACTCGCAGACAAACAGTGGGAGGCTACAAAGGCCTTGGCCACTGGAAGTCTGGCTCTGTACAACCAGAACAAGAGCTCTGCGGACGCCTTTGAGAAAGCTCGGCGCCTGGGCCCCAAGCTCCGCAGATCTGGGGCCCAGGGCAAGGTCCGAACATGCATATATTGTTACCAGCGCTTTACGGCGAACGATGAGTGTCGCCGTCACCTCAAGCTGCAGCACTACGCGGAGATGTGGCCAGACTGGACTGCGGCGGAGGCCCAGGCCGCCGCGGAGCGTGACGCTCCTTGAACTCTCTTGCTCAGAAATGCGGTTGCTTGCCTCTTACATCGACTATGGGCAACGGAATCGCCAGACCCAAGGCGACACGCCTGGCTTCTCGCGCCGTGGAAAGCTTTGGAAAGCTTCTGTCCTGGGGAACCCTACGCGTCTCGGCCTCAGCTCTCGCATTTGCTTTGTAGTGCGGAATCGGTAAGTACTCTATTTCAGAATTTGAGGTTATTGACGCTGACGAGAGTACTCAGGTTCGATATCATCATCAGCGATCAACGGGGAGGATATGTCAAGGATTAGCATCGGCCTACGGGAAAGGTCTCGCGGAAACTGAAGCAGGGCTTCGCTAGGAGATAGGGCGAAGATGCAATTGAGACCTTTCAGACACAGCCGATCATCGTACTAAGTGAGCAGATGTGAGTGATGTGCATGCGGGGTGCATACTTATCCATGTAGTGCTGTCGACGACCAGCCATCTTGTCCTCGAACAG
Organism: Colletotrichum cordylinicola; assembly: GCA_027406065.1. NCBI lineage: Eukaryota > Fungi > Ascomycota > Sordariomycetes > Glomerellales > Glomerellaceae > Colletotrichum > Colletotrichum cordylinicola. The sequence continues at coordinate 6,085,360 of JANVYD010000003.1, read as the reverse complement.
GGGGTGCGTCGGCAGACCTCTGGACCGCGATACGTTGGGTTTCCCCGTTCGCAGGCTCGGATAGCTCCGATCCTTGCCAACTACCTTTTCGACCTTCTCGTCTTCATACTTCTCGAGCATGATTGATCGATTGCTTCGCGTATCTGTAAGTCTATCTTCTTTCGCTCCCGCTGACATCACGCCAGACATGGGTAAATAATAGCCATCACGCGCCTCGGTCGAATGCGACGCGAGGGCCGTTTGCGACAACACACACAAATACACGAGGAACAGAACGTAAATAAGAAATGAAAAGAATCTACACCGACGGCAAGAACATTCTAGGCATCTCCTTTCGGCTGATGAAATGAAGGGCGCCATCCTCGTCCTCCTCAGCGGCCTCGCCGCGGCCGCAGACCTAGCCAGCCCAGACTTCCGCGTCAACATCAACGACAAAACCGGTGCCATCGACAAAATCACAGACCCGCGCTTCAAAAATGCCATGAACTGGGTGAGCACCGGCTCCAACGCGCCCTGGCTCCCGACCGGCAGCCGCTGGGGTCTAGGCTACGCCGACCTGGGCCAGGACTCGCTCCACCGACACTTCTGGAACTTCCCCCAAATCACGAAAAGCAACAGCACCGTCGAAGCAGTCTACAACGCCGGGCCATTGGAGCTCCTCGTCAGTCGGAGCGTCGACGGCAAGGACCAGTCCTTCACCGAGTCGTACACCTTCACGAACAAAGGCGCTGCGGCGCTGGATCTGGACAGTCGAGGAACAACGTCTTTGGCTATTTACACCCCTTTCAACGACCATTACACGAATACAAGCGATTGTCTCGCGGCGCGCTCACATGCACACGTCTGGGCGTTTGGGGGGGCTTCTTCCTGGGTTAAGCTGAACCAGATGGGTGGAAAGTATCGGAATCTGGGGCTTGTCTTGACGAAGGGCGCGTTGGTGGGCTACAGTATCGAGGGACGCGATCCAGTCAAGCTCTCCAATACGCGTGGCGTCTTCCTTCTTCATCCTTCTATCCCGACTCTCCAGTGGGGAGAGTCAAGCACGATCGCGTGGACGTGGTTCTGGCACAATGACTGGGACGACTTCTTCAAGCAGAGCGCCAACCGCTCCGAGCAGTTCGTGAGGGTCGAGACGGGCGACTACACGTCTATCACCAGGGAGACGGACTCTATCCCCCTCAGCGGTGCCTCCATCAATGCCAACACAAAAGTCAGCGGCCAAGCAGTCCAATGCGACGACCAAATCTGTCACTACAACTTCACCGCCGGGCGTCCAGGGCGGACGAACCTCGTGGTCACGACAGACAGCGGCTACAACTCGACAATCTTCCTCAATACCGTCCCGAAATACGACGACCTCATCGACAACCGCACAAAGTTCATCATCGAGAACCAGCAAGACCTCACGCCCGACACCCCAGCCGAGGGAGCCTACCGCGTCTTCGACAACCAAGCCAACGTCCTCGCGACGTGGGACACCTCTACCGACCGCAACCCCGGTCGCGAGCGCGTGGGGATGGGCATCCTTATGGCCCGCTGGCTCAAGAAGAACCCCGAGAACGTCAAGGTGCGGGAGTCCCTGGAGAAGTACTACACCTACGTCTCGACCAAGCTACAGGAGGAGAACGGCTTCGTGCGCGATAGGCCGATTGGGATGGATGGCAGCAAGAAGCGTCTGTACAACTGGCCCTGGGTTCTTCAGTTTCATGTCACCGTTGCTGCGCTCAATCTCAACTTGACTGGGACTGTGGCGGAGAAGACGCCCCTGGAGCGCTTCATGCTCACCCTGGAGAACTTCTACGCAGAAGGCGGCGGCCAGCTCTACGCCATCGGCCTACCCATTCTCGAAAGCCTGCGAGCGCTCGAGAAGCATGGGAACGAAGAGTTGCTACAGCGCGCCAAGGAGCTATTCCTCGGCCACGGAGAAAATATCGCGGCACGAGGGCTTGACTATCCGTCGTTCGAAGTGAACTTTGAGCAGTCCATCGTCGCCCCCGCTGCCGTGATGCTCCTCGAGCTCTGGCGCTACACCAACGACGACAAGTGGCTCGAAGCCGGCAAACTACACCTCGACACCCTCCTCCTCTTCGCAGGCAAACAGCCCGACTACCGCCTCCACGATGTCGCGATCCGCCACTGGGATGGGTACTGGTTCGGCAAGGACCGCATGTGGGGAGACACGTTCCCGCACTACTGGAGTACGCTGAACGGCATCGCGCTGCATCACTACGGCAAGGGCTTGAAGAACGACACCGAAGGCCAGGCGGTAAAGGCGTTGAAGACGGCTGCTGGCATCATCCGGAACAATCTTGCTTTGTTTGAGGCGAGCGGGCGGGCGTCGTGTGCGTACATTTACCCGACCTCCGTCAACGGCCGCGCTGGGAATTACAAGGATCCGTATGCGAATGATCAGGATTGGGTGCTGGCTCACTTGTTGCAGATTGATGAGGACGATGCTTTTGACGAGGAGTAAGTAATTAGGCAGACAAAACACGGAGAGGTTCTCTACCGCAAAGGGTGGTTTCAGACGATGGGGGGAATCTTTGTGTTCATGTCTCGCGAAGCACCGAGCTGCCTACGGCCAGGCAAACGCGAAATGCCTTGATGGACTTCAGTTGATCTCTCATATTTATGTCAGTCAATACAGACTTCTGATCAGCCAAGCTCGACTTCCAAAGCGCAAGCTGTGCCAGTATCGTGACTGGCGGCTTGACGAATCTTGTCACCACAGGATGACTTTGATATCCGCCACAAACATCCGCCAGCTTCCTCAACAGAATCTTCGCATACCTCTCAAGATGATCTACTTGTCCTACGAGCTCCTCGACGCCATCCTCATTTACCTCCCTACACGAAAGAAATGGCTCCTCCGACGCACCTGCAAAGCTTTCAACGACGTCCTCCTCCAGCAGCTCTTCTCAAAGCTCCGCAAGCTGCAGCGCGCCTGCAAAACACTCCCCGGAAACGTCAGGTTTCTTCCCCACGAAATGGATCACTTCTACAAGTTCGTCCTCCAAGCCGGCCTGTACGAAGGACTCCCGCGCGTCACCGAGTCGCACCGATACGAGTGGGGAGGAGACCAATACCAATATCCGCACAAACATAACGACAGCCTCCCGTTCACGTTGACGCAGGCGAGCACGATGCACAACCCTCTGTACGCGAGCGTGTGCGGGCTGATGATGCTGCATCTGTTCGACATGCATCGCGAAGAGGGCGTGGTGGCGGTGTGCGGGACTTGGGCTAGGTACTGCGGATATTGCAACCCGCGTCGGAGTGTGGTCCGCAGCTGTCCTGACAACTTCAGGGGCTGCGGGGGGATGCTCAACCTGAACAGAAACATGCGGCTTCGTGGGTACTGGTACACGGCCAGGATCGTTCGAACTGTGCGGATGTGGGAGTACCAGTCCTATCTTGAGGAGGCGTTTGGTGTGTATGACACAATCGAGGACATTGAGAGGCGATGTGAGAAGTTTGACGCAGTGAGGAGGCGTGAATACGAAGAGGCAAACCGTCGGGGAGTCTAGAGACCACGACACATGTCGTGAGGATACGGACCGTCATTACGACGTATCCTTAGCATGCAGCCAGGAGGACTGCGAACATGGAAGCTATGTAAATGGAGAATTCAAAGTTCTCTAACAGGTAAATTCGCGCCTTACTTGCTTGGGTCCAGCGTACTGTCTCGTCCGTCATGAACGGCACGTATGCTATGCCCCAAGACACAGTCAATCAAGCCAGTGGCCGCTTACAGAGCAGAAGGGATCACAATTACGAAGGTGGGAAGCGACTTCAAGAGGACATATGAGATTTGTATTCAAGGGCCAAGTGGCCGCACCCTCAAATAAGAGGGAAGAAGTAGGTATCCTAGACATAGAAGAGTCGTTTCATCGTACTTCTCAGTCTCCGCGAGACGAGAGGACTTTCGTTTCCGTTTTCATCATTTTTTTGTTCTTGTTCATTTCGTTTCGTTGATTGTTTCATGTCGTAAATGTCGTTTGAAGTGAGTGAGACCGCGTCGATTGCGGCCGGGGCTCGGGGACGTTTGCTCAGCGTAAACATGGTTGTCACGCTCAGCACACCCCGACGTGATAAATAGTAGGGTGTGTCGGATGTTTCTCTTCTTTGTGGAAAATTCCAACACGGCAATGATTCATTGATCTTCGCGTGTCGGCGGTTTGGTGGTTTGCGCAAACCGCCGCCGAGGTTACATGTAGCTGGCCCACGTCTGGACGGTCCGCAGGTGCAGACTGGCGAGACTGACGGGGAGCTCGAGCGGAGCGTGCTTGTTCTTGGAGGCGGGGCCGTTGAGGCAGGAGGCCGGGATCTTGACGGTGAAGTCTTCGAAGCTGGATTCGGCGCCCGTGCCGGCAAGGCCGGTCGCCTCGAGCTTCTCAAACTCCTCCCTCAGGCTCTCGACGTACGAGCTCTCTCTCTGGGCTGAAAAAGGCGTTAGTACGATGGCGTCAAGACGTTGAAATGGAGGAAGGGAAGACGCACTCTCAGAGACGTCGGTCCTGTTGTCAAAGTCGACGGACCAGGTGTTGTCCGGTGCCGAGACAATCTCGGCGGGGCACCCGGCGGCGGCGGCACCCTGCTTCTCGGCCGAGAGACCGAGGAGCATGGCCAGCAGCACCGACAGGAGCCCCATCAGCCTGTGCCACGAGGGCGAGGCCTGGGCCATGTTGGATATCGTTGGGTGGGTTTCTCGAGGTTGATCCTCGGAAGAGGGTGTCTTCAAAAGAGAAGAATCAAAACAAGAGATGCGGGCACCTGCACGTCTTTAATAGGCGGTCGGTTGGTTCACTCGTGGGCGACCCGGGCAACGGAGGCAAACGCCTGGGGTGCGCAATGAGCGGTGGACATCGTGGGACCGGTCAGCCACTCGTTTTCTGACTCTCTGTCGTGCGCCCTGCGGAATTGTGTGCGTGCTGCGCGAGTGAGTGTCCGTAGTTCCTCTGTCGGAGTCGTTCGTTGAAGATGACCTGCATGTGGAATAGCGCATGTGTGCTGTCATGCAGCGGTGGGCTGGGCTTCTGGCGGTAAAGAGACTCAGCATTGGGCGCGTGCTTCGTCTGATGGCCGGATCGAGAAGGCCGAGCTGGGCGTTCATGGGTTGGTTTGTTGAGGTTTCCACAGAGACGCGAGGACGACGAACCGGATCGCTTCGAGGGAGCTGACGCCCTGGGGACCGGGTCGGGGTCGTGATTGGAGAGGAAGAGTGGCGGACGGGGTTGGCGATGGGTTCGGACAGGGGCGAAGACCACACCGCAAGAACGCCAGGCGAACAAACTCCACAACGTTGACGGGGTTCAAGCCCAGATTGGCGCGAGGCTCAGGGGTGTGCCGGGCCTGTTCGTGCCCAACCCTTTTGTTCGTTCGCGAGATGGTCGGCCGGTGTTTTCGGCGGGAAGTTGAAGCGGAAGACTCGTCCGGTGTCCGGAGGCGGTCCCGGCCGAGTCGGTGGGTTTCGGCATCGGGCTTTGGAGCCGTTGGAGCTTGGCAAAGAAGAACATCCTCAGGCATGATTCAGGTGGGTGAAAAGCTCGAAATTGCGAGCGGATATCAGATCATCTGATAAGATGGCACCAGCCAATCAAAGCATGTGCCGAGATCTCGGTCCCTCTTCCAGCGGGCATGGCATCCCTGCCAAGTTCTTGGATCTTGCTGAGTCGTTTACTACGCAGCACTATGTTGTACTTACTCTGATCTTGCTGTGTCAATTCAAGGGCTTTTAAGGCAATGATTCCTTTATTGTTGTCTGGCGTCGAGGTTTCAGAGGTGCAACATGGCGACCGGCCGTAGCAGTCCAACATGCAACATGCCCAACCCGCTGTTTGAAGCTGCGAGAGTCTATGAAAACTCGAGTCACATGTGAGAAGATTTTGAGTACTCTTCAACGCTACCCAAGGAATCCGATTCTCCACCATAGATGAGCCGATGCGACTTGAGAACTCGGCATCCTCGGCCGCCACAACTTGATTCGCCCATCGGTTCAAGGCACTCGGCCAAGAGTTCCCCTTCCTGCAAGTTATCGATCCACCAAGAGGATCCCCGGAGAAGATTGCGTATGCAGTGGCCTGTTTGTTCCGAGATCTCGTAAATATTTAGTAGCATCGAGTCCCCAATGATCAGCGTCTGGACGTTACCTTGATCGACCTCCCTTCACCAGGCCAGTCGCGAAACTTCGAGCAGCCAAAATGAAGTTCACAACCGTCATCGCGACTCTGGGCTCCACGGCCGCGGCCCTCGAGTGGCTCCCCGTCGTGCCTCTCCACGCGCGTCAGTTGACCAGCGGGCCCAAGTACGAGTGCCACGCCGACTGCGGTACGTGACCGAAACCCCGACACGAAGACACAAATACTAACAGCAGGCAGGCTACGCCATCCTCGGAGCCGAGCAAGACAACTACTGCACCAATGAGACTTGGACCGGTCTTCTGGAGGGCTGCCTTGAGTGTGCCGAGAAGTACGATATCTGGCAGTACTACGGCGATGGTGTGACGGAGGCTGCCGATGGGTGCAACCTGGATGCCACCCCCGTCTCGGCTTCGAACAGCTCGAGCAATGCGACGACCACCACCGGCACGAGTGCGACTGGATCCACGGCGTCTCCGACATCAAGCACCGTAGGTATCCTTTCCCGGTGATTGCTAGATTTGGAAACTAACTAGATGACAGAGCGCTACCGCCACTGATGAGGCCAGCATTGCCAACTTGAACAAGCCGGCGACTCTCGTTTTCGCTGCTGCTGTCTTGGCTGCTGTTCAATTCATGTAAAGCTTCGGGTATTTGACGCGAAAACACGGGATAATGAGGGATGATGATGTTTAGTTGGCGGCGTAATTGCAAACACCTTCGCAGTTTATATGTACATATGCTTATGGTGGAATGGGTTTGACCGGTCCAGAAATGCGTGGTAATTATAGAATGAACGATCTGAACAGGTATTTCAACTTTGGATGTCTTCTACGATTGATCAATTCTTGGCCCCAACTGAGCTGAACTCTTTTTGAATAAGTACGTATGCAAAGCCCCAGCACGACACGACATAATTACCATGTGCTGAAGAACCACCTGTCTGCTGCATGAATGTGTTGCTCAATCATGATATGACTCTAGGTAGTATGTATTCATTCAGGTAAGTAGGTCATTATGATATCAACAATCAAAACGGCTGTTAGAAGATTAACGTGCTGTTCTAAACATTGAAACCTTGAGTTCCGCTCATGCTTGTAAAATACTGCCGGCCCGGAGCCATTGAAGCCTTTCAAGGTTAACTTTTTGGATAGGGTTAGGGGTCATCCATCAAATTTCAAAGCACACTGGTCACAAGGTAGAAGATCGATAAGTTGAGAAAAAGACGAGTGCTCTTATTGATAAGTCTACAAAAAAGCAAACGCCCATGCAATGTACCAGCCAGCTACTCCAAGCGGCTTTGCTATTTTGTACAGGAGAAAGCTCCGCTAGGAGTAGTAAGAAAAGAAAAAAGAGAAACATCTTCCATCACATTCAAGCACGCTCCTGATGAAGCCCCGATTGTCAGACCAAGTGGTGTGTCAAATCCCCCAAAGAACATTGTCGCACTTCTGTGTGTGTCGCTTAAGCAGAGCCAGTGGGCTCGGCGCCACCGAAGCCAGGGAAGCCGCCGCCGAAGCCGCCGGAGGGCTGGGCAGCGCCGGGGACCTGGGTGGGGCGGCCGGAGGGGAAGCCGGAGGGAATGCCGGTGCCGTGGTTCTTGCCCTTGCCGCGGCCCTTGCCCTTGCCGGTGGGGGCACCGGTCTCGGCGGCGGCAGCGCCGAAGCCCTCAGCCTCGGAGGAGCGGGTGTTGATGCGGGTCTCGAAGCCGGAGGGAGCACCGTGGTGGCCGCCGAAGCCGGGGAAGCCACCGCCGAAGCCGCCGGAGGGCTGGGCAGCGCCAGGAACCTGGGTAGGGCGGGCACCGCCGAAGCCGGAGGGGAAACCGCCACCGAAGCCGGGGAAGCCGCCGGAGGGCTGGGCGGCACCGGGGACCTGGGTAGGGAAACCGGTAGGGAAGCCGGTGGGGAAACCGGTAGGGAAGCCAGTAGGGAAGCCGGTGGGGAGCTCCTCGTTGTCCTGGGCGAAAGCGCCAGCCGAGAAGGCGGCGAGAATGGTAGCAGCGATAACGTTGGCCTTCATTTTGAAAAGTGTGTTGATTGGGATTTGACTGAGGAGTCGGTGGGGTTTGGTTTTTCGAGTTGGGAAGGTTGGAAAGGAATGTGTCGAAGAACGAATGAAAGCTTGGTATCAAGAACGGAACAGAAGACTAGCTTCGATGCTGTGAATGAAAGTGATGGAGATGGGATGGGATGGAGAAGAGAAGGGATAGCTCTTGGAAGGAGAAAGACTCAATCTTTATATCGAGATGGCCTTGCCACGGACGGGCCAGTCGTGTTTGGGCCATGGACCGCCCAGATGGCGTCAACTGATTCAGCAACACTGCAACATGGCAAACATGGTGAACCGTTGCGCCATCGGAGGAGAGAGATGCACCTGCAAGGGGCCGACCCAGAAGTGCGGGATGTGGGCGTTTAGCACCCAAGAGACAGGGCAGAACCCAGGCAAGTTGCCACTATTCGGTAGTTGAGGTGCCTGTGTCTGCGGCTCAAGTGAAGCTTGGATAGGTCGATGGCCCGACTTTGCCGCATTCGATCAAGACAGAACAGTGGTGAGGAGCATGGGTGTCAAATTGTTGTCAATTTCCAACGAGTGTACATCAGGGGTTAAGGGGGGGCGTCTGTACCCGCGGGCGGGATGATGGATGCTGCGTGGGTGTGGATGGTGCGGATGGTGGAGCTGTGCTCGCGGAGGATTCAGAGGGACGTGATGAGCAGTTCTAGACCGGGTCAAGGAACCATGGATCTTCTCCAGGATTGAACTTTGACTGAGGTGATGCTGTGTGTGTGTGGCTACCACTGGCTGGACGAAGCTCTGTCGATCCAAGTGATGGGATAGAAACGGGGATCGCTGGGTGCGTTTCGAGAGAAAAACGGGTCTCGATGCTCCACCTGTCCCTTATTTTCCGACCATGGACAGTTTGCTGTAAATGAGGGACGTCGTCGTCGCTGTTTCACCTTGACATGTTGGGGCGAGGGAAGCTTGGCTATCATTCCCAGTTCGGGGGTTTATTCTTGTTTTTTTCGGGGATAGGGTGCTGCTTAGTCCCATCTCCAATGGGGACGGACCATGTCTTACTTACGCGTCCATCGGATGGCAGACGTCGCGCTTAAATGAGGCCAGGGGACATGCCTGCATCCCACCGCCCAAAGATCAATCAGTTGGCTAGAGCCTAGCCTTAACAAACACCACGGCGCCAAAGCTCAAGGGTTGCACCCGTCTGTCGCCTGGGTGCAAGACCGGAATTTCAGGAAGTCATATCCGTAATGTTGACGAATAGCTTCCCTCGGCTCGTCCAGTCCTTGGTCCTGCAACATCGATCGGTGAGACATCTCCGAGATTTGCTTCTTCTGCTTCTTTGCGTTGCGTGTTCAGGGACATCGGACGCAATAACCATAACCTCCTCGTCCGCTTCGCCGGAAGTCCGGCTTCGGGCCATGGACAGCGCTTAAAACCAAATTGAGTCCACGTCATTCTTCAATTTTCCACTTATCATTCCCAGGCAGTCTCAGAATCTTCCAGATTGAACGGTGTGATGAGCCTGAATTTTCTGCCTGTGATGATATACCGCCACGCGTCTTAGCAGGGCCGTCGGTTCTGCACAATATTCTACTTGAAATTCACCGTAATATGGAACCGATAGGGATCTTGGTCGTGCATGCGGAGCATGAAACTCCAGACATACAAACACCCATTTTTAGGGCAGACACTTTGAGTTTACTGCTAACTATCCACATCACATATATCTGGCGAACCCGAGCCCAGTGCCGTACGGTCTGGCCAGCGGTGGATGTCGCCATTGTCGACCACACCAGCGTGACTGTCAGACATCAAGTCCTTGGATCGCCCCTGAACATCCCTTTGTCAGCGGCGACGGGGACTACCGCTCCAAACAACTCGTCTGTGCTTGTTTGACACAGAGCGGTTGATGATGCCAGGGGTGGGGATGGCATCGCCATTTAGGAAACGTCAGCGAGGGGCCCCCGGTCCAAGACACCATTTCCGGCCTGACAACTGGATCCGGGTTATTAAATTTGCTTCTTTCGTCTGCCTCAGACTTTCGCTATCGCCATGGTGGTTTCTGTGATACAGCACCCAAGACAACTTTCTGCAGTTTCTGCAAGGCCCATTGAGACAACCGAGGCGTGTTGCCTCTCGCAATACCGAACACCACGAGCACCTCGCAGAATTCGCAGAATTCGCAGACCTGGCCGCAAAGAGAAATCAGAACGGGCCACTCAGCACATCCAAAACTCGCTTGGCGATCCACGAGTGCGTGTGCGTTGTCGGGCTGCTCTAAGTCAGACATTTATCCCGAAAACATTGCGTCGGCAGAGAGAGGGGGAAAAGAAAATCAAACTTACTGATATTCGTCCCAATAGACCTGCCTCTCGGCGTCCCCGCAGATCGTCACGTTCGGCGTCTCGCCATACGCACCAACTAGACAACTCCCATACTTCCCCAGAGCCGCGAAGCCGAATGCCTCGGGAGTGGCATAGTACTCGAAATCGTCGAAGAGAGGTCGCAGGTCCACGTTCACCGCCCCTGTCTTCGAGCCGCCCAACAATTCCCCCAGAAGATTCGTGTAGGTCTGTAGCTGCTGTTTGGCTAGGTTGTCTATGAAAAAGCCATATGGCAACTTCGCGAGGTCTGGCGGTGTGATCGTCAGGACCTCGGCTGTGGGATGCGCGTCCCGGAGCTCTGCTTCCGCCTGTGCCAGGACCTGATATGACTGAGAAGCACTGATATTGGCATTGAACAGGAGGTCGTTGGCGCCCGCGAACAACACGAAGAGCGGGGTCGTAACCGCAGTCACATCAGACGCCGAAAAGTCGTCGCCTTGAGGAGTCTTCTGTCCCAAGAATGTGACGATTTGATCGACGACCGATGGTACCGCAATCGAGCTCTTCGGCCCGGTGTACCCCTGGATGAGGGAATTGGAAGTTGTCGCTCCGCCTACGGCATAGTCGTAGAGCGGGATGGATAGATTGCCTGCAACATACTCGGCCCAGACGATGCCGTTCGAGAAACGCCCTTTGTAGCTTCATCTACGGTCAGTTCGGTGTCTCTCAATGATCCTTTCGACTGGTGAGGTGCTAACTATTTGTCTGATGGCCAGGTTCCATTCGACACTCTCGCCGAGCCGTTGCCTGATCCCATGGTAAATCATCGTTGTGTGCAGTCTTGTGTGGCAACCAACTTACCATTATCGCTGAACGAGTCCCCGAATACTATGATACTGGAAAATGAAGGTGCGCTGGCCCGTCTTTGCAAGGGAATTGCGGAGGCGCCTACGGCCAGGAAGCCAAACAACAGGGCCTGGGTGGTCTTCATTGCGATACCTCACGATGTGACAGCGAATTTTAGTTGTTGCGACGCAGATATCCGTGCAGTGCTGTATCTGCTGGGGCTCTGATGATCTAGGTTCCCTGGAGTTGAAGTTCGTGGCATTGCACCCGATGCAGATGCCCTGGGATTTCATCCCCCAGAACGAAAACAAACATGACATCACAGTTCGTCCTGAGTTACTGATTTCAAAGCTGTTCGCGTGGTTTCCATGCTACAGGATGAGGTGAGCTTGCGCCTCTAGCATTCCATCGCCGCGGAAGTCCGGATCCTGATGGCTTCAATCGAGACATGTCATTGGCCTCACCAGAATGAGACATCGAATCCGTCAGCCCTAAGCAAACTCTATTGGTGAGTGCCGGCTGACGGGCGGGCCTAGCTGCAGGCTAAGCAAGAACAAGCCATTGTGATGCTGCCAAAGGATTTTGCCGCATAATGGACCAAATGCACCGCAATGTACTTTGGTATGATAAAGGGCCGAAGGACACGCCTGTCTCCATTCTTCTCCGTTGGGGGCCAGTATGGAAGAAAATTCCCGTCTCCCCCGGACTTCAATTGCGGGTGGAATGCGAGGTTCCATTTGCAGACTGCAACTACATGCATGCGGCAATGCCGTGTTTCCGTTTTCATCAACCGAATTCCAACAGAATCTGGGCTGTTCACACCGCCGGAAAGTCGAAACATTCATTTCGATAATTGACCCCGTCTAGCCCCGGGAATTTTCCTCTTTAGCCCGAGCCGGTGGGTTGGTGCTTGTAAACCCTGCCAAGCCCACTGTGGACTCAATATTTGATGGTTCTGGACTTTGCAATATCGAACCAGGGTGTTCGGCTCTGTATGGGGGTGTACTTTCCTGCGAGCTTTCCGGTGTCGGAAACGGTACAGCATCCCAAAACACCTAATTGTAGGATGAAAGGCATCCAGGGGCCAGATACCTCCCGCTCGACAATCGTTGGATGACGCTGTCCTCATCTCAAACTAGTTCGGGATACAAAGCCAATTTCATTGGCAAACACAGTCCCAAAGAACAGATATCGGCAGTAAATACGCTTCCATGATTGCAGAGACGACGATTGATTGCGACTGCACGAAAACCCGATAGTATCCCTTGGCGGTAGCTGGTGGATGTTCTTGGTCATGTGTCGTCCTCATTTGAAATATCTCATTCTTAGTCTCATGAGGCACACATGCGTACACGCTGAAGCGTATCATCAAGTCCATACAGATCCTTCAATTTTGATGCGAGAGGCCAGAGATTGGTGGTTGTCTTTTATCACTGACATGTCGCATAGAAGTACAACATCAATCGGCCTTGCTAGGCTTTGGAGATTGTGTCCGATATTAAACAAACGCTCTGTTCAAAACTCATATTGCGGTCCCGGAATATTCTTTAAAAAGGACGACCATGCAAACATTCCACAAAGCCCTCTGAATATCGCAGCGCTGTGGTGTTCCACGCGGCTGAGTTACTTAGCTACGACACCTTAATGTAAGGTAGTTTTGTAGACATAGTAGGTTGGGCGCGCGGACTGAGGTGCACTAAAAGAAGACATTGAAGTGTCAAGACAGGGTAGGCAGGTAATGAAATTGCTCTCAAGTGTTTTGTAAGACTGAATCGTTCTCTTTGCCTCGTACTGGCCACGCATAACGGAAGATACCCTGTACCTCGTGTTACCCTGTGATTACTGGTTCACGAAGGTTTACGACCTCTTTCCCTGAACCCTGAGAGGTCTTGACTGTTTGATTGAGTTTCTGTTTCTCGATGACAGCCGCCTCGTTATCATACTTATTCATGCATCCAGTCAGGAGACATTGTTGACAAGGCTCAAAAGCTGCAACCGCCGCTTCGGGATCACCCCACGTGGGATGCAGACTAAATTCTTTGGGGAATTCTGTTCGGGACACGGCGCTCTGACACTTTGTTCCTATCAAAGAGAAACGAACTAGAAGAGGACATCGGTCAAGTTTACCACATGGGGACTCAACCGATCCGATGAAAAACGGAAGCTTTCATCGAGCCATAATCTGGCACAAGATGCGATGTCCGAGATCAATGCATCTATGATGTTTGTGGATCTCCTCGAGCCGCGAGCGGGGGATATTGATCGGGGCCGCACCTGTGCATCAACGTGCGGGATGCTCGGGAGTCACAGCGGCTGCACCTGATATCGTGCAATTCCTGCGTGCGCTTTTGCACAGACTCCTGTCACGTTCAAGCGGGCAATTTAACCCAACTTCGAGATCTCGTTACTTAGTCTACATCATGCCCCGAGCATCATGTTTCCAAGGAGGGGTGGGCCTCGGAATTTTCTCTCGAGAGGACCAGTCCGGCAAATACTATCCAATACCAACATCCACGGCAACGCAGCGTTTTCGAGATGACATGTTTATGTTGTTCAAAACCAACCATCCGCCGCCCGCGCTTGCAGTCTGTTCACGTTGATTCGTGCCTGCATTTCCAGCCGCCGCTTCTACGGAAGCTGGACGGTTGGGACGACTTAAGTTCGGTGAGAGGTCCGGCGCCATGGACCTGCTTCACGACACGCCGTTCGGTATCCTGCTGAATTTCCTGGCCCGCGGAAAGATCAAGCAGCTTCAGTACTATGAAGAAAGAAACCCAGAGATATGGAGGAGGTACATCGAGCCCGACGCAAGCGACCGGAGCATAGCGAACTCGTCGCAAGAAGGAGTACCCGAGCAAGCAGAAGGAGCTAGTCAGGTGCAAAGCGAGGTGACCGATGTCAGGGTGGATTCCGAGAAGGGGACGGATATGCGCCTTGTCGAGTTTCTCCCCGGAGATCCAGAGGTTCGTTAGATTAGACTACGAGAGGGGATGAGGGCTTACGACCTGCAGAATCCACAAAACTGGTCACTCTCAAAAAAGACCTTTGCCACCTTTCAGATATGCCTTCTGACGATAGCCATTTACATCGGCTCCGCCATCTATGCAGCTGGTGTAGCAGACGTCTCACGAGTTTTTGGGGTCAGCCCGGTCGCTGGAGTTTTGGGTCTAACGCTGTTTGTCGCCGGGTACGGGTTGGGACCGGTATGAATCCCTTGATAGTCGCGTAATGATCGGTTTTTGCTGACCCATGCGTCAGATGGTTTGGAGCCCTATCTCTGAAGCTCCTCAAATTGGTCGCAATCCTGTCTACATCGGTAGCATTGCCCTCTTCGTCCTTCTCCAGATTCCTACGGTTCTGTCGGTGAACTTCGGTATGCTTCTCGCGTTCCGCTTCATCACTGGCTTTGTCGGATCGCCTGTCCTTGCTGTTGGAGGTGCTTCACTAGCCGAGATTTGGAGGCCGCAGAAACGGGCTTATGCGATTTGCATTTGGGGTATGGAACACTCTCGTTGCCAGTTAACCCAGGATGGCTAACCATATCAACACAGGAATTGCTGCTGTCTGCGGTCCTACTATGGGACCTGTGATTAGCGGCTTCGCAGTCGACGCCAACGGCTGGACCTGGACAATCTTGGAGCTTATATGGATCGGAGGGTTCACCTTCATTCTACTCTTCGTCTTTCTCCCAGAGACGAGCTCCAGCAACATCCTCTTCCGCCGCACGCGACGTCTCAGAAAGCTGACTGGCAATGATAAACTCATTAGTAGGGGAGAGCTAATGGCGGAAACGATGACGAGGCGGGACGTCGTGCAAATGCTGCTCGTCCGCCCGTTCACTCTCAACTTCACGGAGCCGATGGTCTTTCTTCTGAATCTCTACACAGCTCTCATCTACGGACTGCTGTACATCTGGTTCGAGTCATTTGCCGTCGTCTTTCGAGGCATCTACGGGTTCAATACCGGTTTGATTGGGCTTTCTTTCCTGGGGATCTTTGTCGGTGCCGTCATTATAGTGCCGCCTTTCTTCTGGTACCTGCACAAGTACCTCGAACCGGAGTTCGACGAGAACGGATTCATCCAACCGGAAAAGCGGCTCCCCCCAGCCTTCCTAGGCGGCGTCGCAATTCCAATCTGTCTGTTTTGGTTTGGCTGGTCTTCGAGACAGAGCATCAACTGGATCATGCCCATCATCGGCTCTGCCTGGTTCAGTATCGGATCCTTCTTATTATTCAACCCGGTGTTGAACTATCTCACAGACGCGTACCCCGACTACGCTGCGTCGGTGCTGGCTGGGAATGACCTGTTCCGGAGTGCATTCGGTGCAGGTTTCCCGATGTTTGCGACGGCCATGTACACCAGGCTGGGGGTTGGTTGGGCAAGTTCGTTACTCGCGTTTCTTGCCATTGTATTCATTCCAATTCCAATTGTTCTCTGGAAGGTCAGTATTGGATTCCAGACAGGGGTTGACCTTTTGCATAAGCGCTAACTTGGTTCCAGATCGGCCCAAATTTGCGGCATAAACACAGTAAACACGCGAGGAAAGATGATATGATAACCTGACTTACAGCTCGACGTTGGATTAAAAGTGTTTTCTATAATGTATATATAGCAGAAAACTTCAGGTAGATAGATCGTTCTTGTGCATATTATAGATAAATTTTGTGTGCTCTCATCGCCCCCTGTAAATGCCGCTGAATCCTATTTACCTAAGTACTCAAGCAGACTATGATAACATAGAGGTAGGCCATTTGGTTCGAACAACTCCTCGCGGCTGACTTGCTTTTCCGCGGGGATGTTGTAGCATGCGGACGAGACAACATACATGTACTCATAGAACATTGCATGTTAAAAGTGCGTTAGATTGAACTCTCAAGTTGGTATTTACTTCAACATAATCTCTTTCCAAACCGGACCTGGCGCAAAGCTTGTGCCAATGGCCCAGTCTCGAATGTGGCCAATTCCGCGCCTTTCCACGTAATCCCCATCCCGCTTGACTAGCATGACATTGTAATCATACTCAGACTGTCGAATTTGAGGATGAGGAGTCGACACAGCTTCTGACAAAAGAAGTATCTCATATGGCCCTGCGTGCTCAAAGCTAGGCATCTCCTCGATGCTGTCCACTGTCAATTCCCCACAAACCTGGCCATCCGCCCCTCGGAGATCTCCCTCAGACCAGGAGATACTTCTTGAAAATTCCAGGAATATTGTCAGCGTCCAAAATTGCAGCACAAGGTAACCCGGTGTTGTGGCTGGCGATAACGACGGTGCAGTGCGAAAGGCGTCTGAGCCACTAGGAAGCTGGCCCGTGAAGCGCTCCCTGTAGCGAGGCCCGCTTGGTGAGTTGCGCACTGGATCGGTGAGGAGTCTCAACTGCCCATCAGTCCATCTTTCATACCAGAGTATCCAGCACTTCTGCTTGAGCCAGTGATGAAGTTGGTAAAATACGTGTCCTTGGCTCGGACGAACGCGACTAGCCCCCACCCAACCTGACCACGACCAGCTGGGAAACCCATCCCGGCGCCTCCTCGCAGTCATCGAGGTCAATCCGGCTCCGAAAAGTAAGAAGAAGTCTATAGCCTGGACCGGAGTACCTTGTATGAACCTGATGTTCCCCTTCTCTGTTGCGCGGCGCATGATCCCCTCGACGGCTCGTAGGACATCTCTTTGGTCCGTGAGAGCCCGGCCAGAGTAGCGGCTGACGATGTCTTCCCAGTCGCGCACTGGATTCTTGAGTTGGAACACTTGGGGAGGGGACCATGGCTCTTCCCACTCGTGTCTCTTCTTCGCGACCGGCTGGTCCAAGCATGCTTCACTAAACTCGTCGCTCCCGCACCGAAAGAAGACTTTGTTGTCGACGAAGCAGAGCGCGCGTTGACATAGAGATTGCTCTTGGAATCTGTCTCTATACATCAGTGTCTGATACGAAGTCAAAGCAGGTATAACTTACGTCCACGCTCTAGTTTGGTAGACCGTTGCCGCAAGAGCCCAGTCGAGCGGCGTGTACAGTCCCAAGCGCGTCTTGTCTGTAATTCGCATTGCGTGTTGCGGAGCCCGCGTTCCCGTTACTGCTGGCAGACCGTAGTTCGCATGATTTCCGCAAGCGGCGATGACTGTGAGCCACGACCGTTCAAAGACGTTGTCCATCACCGCTGTGCCCCTCTTGAGGTCCTCTGGGTCGTCCTGTACGAGACAAAGAAGGTCGACCCACACATAGCGAAGCCCAAGAAGCTTCACTAACTTCATGGCATCCAGTATCGTGAGCGACAGTCTGTCGCGGATTTGGAAGACCGAGCCAGGCTGCCGCAGTCGTCCCAGAGTTGACTTGGTAAGTCTGAAGCTGGATACTCCGCCCCAGACGTAGCTGAGCGCAACATACTTGTATGGACGGATGTCTGACACTTCAATTAAACTGTCGCTCTCGAGATCAATAAGCCGAAGAACTTGAAGTCTAGGGAAGGTCGACTTGAAGCCTTGATAGTTGTGGGCTCTGCATCTGGTGATGGGATGCGTTGTAGTACACGTCTCGATCCACTGCAGTATCCTCGAAATCTCAACCTTGGGCTTGATCGTCGGCAACAGAAAGTGAGCGCCACTCGCAACTTGTGTGGTTTCGGACGACTCTGACACGAAACAGACGAACTGGCCCGTGGCGGTGTTCGTTGAGTCGTTGATACTGTACGCCCCGCGATGCCCGGGCTCGGCGTCGTCTTTCCAGACGAGGGCAAACGTCTCATCGTCTCCTTGCGGAACGGAACCCGGCGAGAGCCTATGGGCTTCGAATATGGCATGTGCCACGAGTTGGCAGAGTGGACAGGGGCTGGTGCTGATATGGGACCATGAGCCGAGCAGGAAGAAGGGGATGGCGCCCTCGGAAGAGATGACTGAGCGAAGATCATCGTGAGTGAGGGGTACCTTGTCGCAGTGCTGACACAGCGGAGACGGGGCAGCAGAAGACATTGGATGTCAACTTGAAGCAGCACTTTTCAATGTGAGAAAAGAACCCAGATAAAGCACAATTTCCCAAGTCTAGTTCGTGGCAGGTTTTGGATGCATCAAGTGCCATGTGCATTCGTCCTGCATGGGCCCTTGAGTTGAATCAGGGGTGCCGAATCGACGAGCGGTTTAGCTGCTCTGAAGGCCCCGCCAGACCGCTTCAGGCGTTGCCTAACGCTAGAACACCGCTACAAAGACCCAGCTCGCCCTCATCTGCAACCACCTCTTCTTCACAAACAACAAAGCATCCTCATCTGTCTTCTGCTGGCGCGAGCAATTAAACCCTGCCCTCCAGAAGGCGACCCATCTCCCTCATGTTTTACCGCTTCGGCTCGCAATCAAACCCAAAGAATCAGCATCACCTCGAGCGAGCGCGGAACCTAGAAACCTGAAGCGCTTGCGCTAGCCACTTGAGTAGCAAATTCTGCTCACCGCCTCAACAAGAGCTCCTCTGGAGTACACAAGCCCTGATGGTCTAGCGGTATGATTCTCCCTTAGGGTTGTCGTCGACATCTCAGTCTGGGAGAGGTCCCAGGTTCGATCCCTGGTTAGGGCCCATTTCTTTTGCTTTTTGACGATTTAAGCATTGATTTATCCCGAACACCTAACTGATCCGTCAATATTAATTGTGTCGGATCGCGGTTGTGGGATATTGTGTCGAGTGAATGTTCTCTGCACACCTTGCTCATCGATTACTAGATGAATACACTCAAGTCGGTCACCACCTACCGGGCGACGGTTTTCGGTGATCGCCGGTGTATGTGGTAGTGATTTTCTCGCCACCTAGCAGATGACAAAAATGGCAAAATCATCACCATGACTATCTGGATACGAGTTCAAAAAACACGTACTCAGCCATGGTTCGCAAGTGTCAGGGCCACGCAATGCTACCCGTCTTTGAGGGTTGCAACTCACTTTGAATCCTACATTCTTGAGCAGTCGAGTACACAAATCTACCGTAAATCAAGGACATGACATGGATGAGTGCTTCACGAATGCGTCCAATGGGATCAGCGCCTTCACAACATCACTCAGCAACTGGGCAGTAGAGTTCGGATGATGAGCTAACATTGAAAGACCTCTAAAAAGTCAAAAACTCGACCCAAGAAAAAAAGCCAAATGCAAAGAAAACACTGCCGTTAACTAGCTAATACATGAATCGGAACGGTGGGCTCAGCGAAACAACGAACTTATATGCGGTTCTATGATTCCCGCGCAAAAACGGCCAATGCCATGCGAAAATTTTAGTTGCCGCCCTTGTTACCGCCGTTGTTGCCGCCTCCCTGGCCACCTCCCTGGCCACCACCGCCGTTGTTGTTGTTATTGTTGTTGTTGTTTCCGAAGCCCGGGATGTTGCCGAACTGGCCGTTGTTGCCGACGCCGTTCGGGCAGATCTGGCCGGCGGACTGTGCGGCCGCGAGCAGGTCGTTTTGGCTCTTGCAGTTGTTGGAGACGCAGGTGACGAGGGAGTTCACGTCGGCCTTCTGGCAGTAGCAGTCCTTGATGTTGTCTCGTGTGCAGCCGGCCTTTTGGAGGCCGTCGTTGAGGCAGCCGTTGGCGCAGTCGGGGAGCTTGATGTCGTCGGCGACAGCGAGGCCGGCGGCGACGGCGAGGATGGCGAGGATGGAGGTCTTCATATTGAAAGTTGGGTTTTTTTTTTATGGAAACAGAGATGTTGTTGATGGTTTATGTAGTGAGAGACTTGCGATGAAAATCTTCTTGAGTGCTGTCTGAGTGTGGTGATGATGAGCTGGAAAAGAGTTGGTAAGTCGGGTGTGTCGGCAGGATTATATATCTGACCTGACAACCGAGCCAAGAGAGGCCTTACGAAGGGAATCTTCACAGCTTATTCCCCCTGACGTCAAAGTCAACATAGCCATGATCTTTTCTCAGCAACAAAAGCAGTGCAGCGCCTCGCCGATTGGGCATCTCATCAGCGGTCCGCGTAATACCGTCGACTAGGTTTGACAGAAATGCCAATGCACGAGGCGCGTGGACGGCAAACCTTGACATCTCGGACGCTTACACGGCCAAACCGAGAATAGTTCCATGACGAGAAAGAGATTTTCTCTCGCGAACTCTGTTGCTTTTCCATACTTTCTTCCACGGCCAATCAACCACTTCAGGTTTGCGTGTCCGACCTCCGGAGCACCGCCGCCGCGTCCAATCGCGCGCCACCCCGTCCCGTCAAGCCGTTCGTGACACACCGCGTCCCCGAGGTGGGAGTGGTGTTTTTCGCACGTCATGAGATGAGTAGTTCCTCCCGTTGCTCGGACGGTGGAAGTCTGTCAGCTTTGAGCCGCAGCGGCGGGCTGTGCGGTTTACGCGGTGTTTGGCCACATGGGGAATTGGGGGTGTGTTCAGATCATAGCGAGCTGACCGAGCACGCACGTCTTTCCAACGGCGATGCATCGCCGTTTGGATCATCACCTTGATTTTTCTTCCTTCTATCTTCGATCGCGATCAGCATTTGGAATGTGTCGTTTATGGAGAATGGCTGCTTTCTCTCGGCGACATCAGATGTTTGTTAGGCGTCGTGGGGGGCGTGAGGACGCTCAGGATTCGTCTCACAGACCCCGTCTGCGCCTGTTCACGGACGACCAGATGACACAATCTTCGGCGTCACTCTACGTCGGCTGCCGACCTTTCGTTCTTGCTGCCGTCCAAAATTCGTTCCTCTCCTTTCTCTCGCCGACCTTAATCAATGGACTACCTCGATTCTGACGGGCTCGGCCGATGGGAAGTGCCTACAGCATGAATATAGGTCTAGGTGTTTGTCGGCCACAGACAGTATCACGATGTATAGACCGAGAGCCCACGAGATATAAGAATTCCGTCGAGGAAAGTGATTCCAGAAACATGCCAAGACGGCGGCGGATATGAGCCTCCGGAGCCGATATTCGTACTCGCCTACACGCGGCCCGGCCTAAGTCTTAATATCAGCCGAACTTTGAACAGCAGCACTCTTCACCGGTCGTTCCTAGTGAGAAGACACATCGAAAAGGAAGTTGGCGACTTACGGGAGGCGCCCTTCTTTGACCAAACAACTCAACACCCGTGGAACTGATGGACTGAATGCGTCGAGATTGCATGTAGGTGAAAGATACAGACAAGTTCCATTTGTGCTTTGCCCATTCTTCTTCGGGAATAGGCCCTCGAAAGAAAGGGGACCATGTCTTGACATCCTCATTAGTTTTGAGCCAAAGGATCGAAGGCTACCCAGATGCCGGGTGCATATACTCGTGTTTTCACAAGAAGATCGCCTGGGAGTTTGACTACTTGACCTTTCTTAGTTGTATTGAATAGACTACTGGCACCCTGCAACACATGAAAGCGGGGGGTTTGCCTGACTGGATATCCCCCAAACAACATCGACACCTTTTCTTCGCAAGTAGCGAGTTAACCAACGCTCGAATGAATACCCATCCACGGAGGATACGCATCAGACCAACACAGATCGACTCAGACTCGTGGCGCATAGAACTGAGAAAGCTGCAAATACTTACTTTGAAAACGGCTTGCCTTCCATTTCAAGTTTCAACTTCTTCCACTTGCACTCAGTTGGGCAAATGATTCCCATGAACGAAAACCCTTCATGCTGTACAATCTTTGACGACTAGATGAGAGACTTTAGTCCAGAAGTCCAAATAAATACTCATCGTACGCCACTCTCCTGCGGCGAAAGAGCATCGGTCAAAGTGCCAATGTTGATTTGATTACCGACTACCTACGTATTAGGTGTTCCGCGGCCGCTCTCGTGAGGGCCCTGCGTCACAACCGTCAGGCCATCTAAATCCATTCTATCTAGCTCAGCTCATCCTGCACCCAGATCCGTCTTCAAAGTTCCTCACGTCCAGATAAGAGTGTGCGACTTCACCAGCCCGAATGTGGCTACAACACAACACAATATCCACCCACAGCAGCAGCCCACATCTCGCACTACGCGATGTCACCTTGCGTTGGTCGACGAGCAAACACATCTGCAAGGAAAAACCACATCCAGCCAATAATCATTTCCCCCAACGGTTATTTTTGCGGGAACGTCCGTTCGGATGCTTTCCCCTAGTTGTGCCGCCGACCTACATTCCCTAATAGTTAAAACGCATGCCGGCCACCCTGTCCTGACCCTCGCATGGGACCCCACCACGTTGCATTGTTCCTCGGTTCACGATGGCATCCTTCGTATCTACAATTTTACCAAAGTCGGTATCGCACCTGGCGCCCTTTTTCCTCGCAGGACGAAGAGCACGGGATTCAAGGCCAAAAACACACTCACGCATCACGTCCTCACTCACCATCAGTCTGGGCTTCAGAGAACCTGCCAACATGTCAAGCGTGTAGAGCATCTGCTCCCACTGCTGATGGGGCAACTTCTATGCAACCCCTCTATGAGTCCCGCCGCGCATGCGTCAATCATTGCCTCTTGTCGTCTCCATCTCCAGACAGATGCCGGACACGCGGCGGGGGAGGTTCACCGTGCAGGAGGCCAATGGCAGTCTGCTTATTAGAGTCCCCCTTGCCAGGTCCCTTGGCGGGAGGAAGGATAAAGGAAATGAGCTCCCTTGCGAACAGCTTCGTCACAGTGCCCGTCATCGTCGTGCTTGGCGGCATTCACAAAGATGGCAATACTCAACCTGTCCGTGGGCGGGAGCCCCGCGGAGATTGGGCTTCGCGCCCTTCTGCTGCTCGTGATTTTCAGTGTCGGCTACACTTTGGTGCAACTCGTACAGGTGCGGCTCCTGTTCTGGAGACTGAGGAGACAGGGCGTCGTAAGTTGAACACCCTCAAAACCATTCATGAGGACAGCGCTGACGAGCCTCACAGCCGATGATGCCCTACTCCCTTCTTTTCGGACACATCCCCGTCATCACAAAAATCACATCCGGCTTGCCCAAGGATATACACACAAACTACTTCTCCCAGCTCATCTACCAGAACTGGCCGACTCTCTTCCCCGGGCGCAAGACCTGCCCGCCCATCATCTACGTCGACCTCTGGCCCATGGGTCCGCCCATGTGCTTCACCATCGAGCCGGAGGTCGCTTGGCAGACCGGCGGCGCAGACCTTCCGCGGGCGCACAAGGAGTTCGTCAAGCCGCTGACGGAGAATTTGGATATTGCAAGTCTTGAGGGCGCCGAGTGGAAGATCTGGCGTGCTCGGTTCAACCCGGCCTTCAGCCCGAAAAACATCGTCTCCCTCGTGCCGGGAATCATGAAGGACGTCGAGACGTTTGCCAGCATCTTTCGGAAGAATGCTGGGAAGGACGGGGAATGGGGCGAGGTGTTTCCACTCGAGGACCTGGCGACGAATCTGACGATGGACGTGATCGGGCGGGCGGCGCTGGGTATCGAGCTCCGCGAGCAGACTGACGGCCCGAGCAAGTTGAAGGTCGCCCTGATGGACCAGATTGCGCAGTGCCGACTCCGATTCAGCATTATCGACAAGATCTGGAGCGTCGACCCCATCCGTCAGTGGAAGATTGCCAGGAACAAGGCTGCGCTGCGTGAAGAGCTTTATCAGCCTGTCATGAGGTGTCTCGAGCGCAAGGGCGACGGAGAATCAAAGACCTTAGTGGACCAGGCGATGAAGCCTCTCAAGGGACTAATTGCCAAGAAGGCGCTCCCGCCTGATGAGGCGTTCGTCGCGAGTGTCATGGCTCAGCTCAAAGTCTTCATGTTTGCCGGCCATGATACGACGGCGACAGTGATCTGTTGGACGATACACACCTTGGCCAAGCACCCTGCGATCCTCGACAAGGTGCGCGCTGAACATGACGAGGTTTTCGGCAAGGATCCCTCAAAGTTGAGAGAGAAGCTGATGGAATCGCCGCATCTTCTGAACTCGCTGCCTTACACGGCGGCCGTTATCAAGGAGGCGATGCGACTGAACCCCGTCATCCCGCCCCTTCGGAAAGGCAGTCCCAACTATACAGTCATGGACAAGGAAACCGGCATGGCGCTGCCGACTGAGCACTTTGACCTCTGGGACGGCATTCGCTCGACATCTCGCGAGGACAAGGTGTGGCCTCGCGCCAAGGACGTCATCCCGGAGCGCTGGTTGACCACAAACCCGGACGATCCGTTGTACCCCACGAAAGGCGCCTGGCGGGGGTTCGGAAACGGCCCTCGTGTCTGTATTGGGCTGGAGCTCGCCAACACGGAGGTCAGAATGGCCATCGCGTTCTTGGCGAGGGAGTTCGACATTGACTGTGCTTGGGACGAGTGGGATGCCGCAAGGTAGGTTTTCGAGCGTCTCCAAGCTGGTAAAGTGATGGCTGACAGACCGTGTGGCAGAAACTACACCGGCCCCAAGGAAGTCATGGAAGGCCATCGGTGCTATCAGAATGGCACCGGTACGCCGAAGATCAAGGAAGGCATGCCGATCCATGTGCGACTGCGAGACGCGGCGAGGTGAAGGCTGTGTTGGGAAAGGGTGGACGTGGGTGGACATTAACCTGGGCCTCGGCACGGGGCGTCGGCCGGAGGACCGGGGCCGCGGGCCCCCGATGTCTGCCACCTCTGCTGAAGGAGGCAACCACTAGCAATCGTCTATATGGTCGCGTTGGGGCAGCAAAACTGAATAAGTAGCCAATGCCCGAGAAGTATTGCAGAGAATTCGATTCCCAGAGACATT
Organism: Colletotrichum cordylinicola; assembly: GCA_027406065.1. Classification (NCBI taxonomy): domain Eukaryota; kingdom Fungi; phylum Ascomycota; class Sordariomycetes; order Glomerellales; family Glomerellaceae; genus Colletotrichum; species Colletotrichum cordylinicola. The sequence continues at coordinate 6,060,402 of JANVYD010000003.1, read as the reverse complement.
CGGCCGCGACAAAATGCCCATTTTTTGCTGATTGACACCGGCGGAGTGGATGTCAAGCTTTCAGTTGGTGATTGTGTGCGCCGACTTTGACGTCGGCGGCCGGGCAATACCGGACGATCTACAGTTACTCAATCGGGAGCTCCGCGAGATTGACCCCCTAATCTGACGAATGGTGCAATACCGAGGTTGTCCGCGTCGCGTGATGCGCCGCAAAGTCTGCCGGAAAGTGAGCGGTAGACTCAGTCTAGAACCCGCAGCAGCAGCTGAACCGGGGCCGGCGACAACGTAGCACCCGTGTGGCTACCCGCAGACTTGGGTACGGAGGTCCGAACTCCTGACCGGCTTTTGAGTTTGTCGTAGGCCTTCAAGATGACGGCCGCGCGCGTCGTGTCTCGCGCGGGATGATTGGGGTTCCCTTGGCTGTCGAGATAGTCGTTCGCGACAGTTGACAAGTCTGTACCAGCGGAGGGGTGGTTCGGGGATAAGCTCCAGTCCAGACAGCGGGAAGCGTCCACGACAGATGTCATGGGCCCGCAGCTGCTCGTATATCGCGGGATGTCATTTGCGTAAGGCGCATTAGGATTCGTGGCGGATGTGATGGGACGAAGATGAAGGTGGTGAAGGTGTCGTCGAGGTTAAACAGGTTGAGATGGCACTGAATGGAAGCGGAAGCACCCAGAATGAGGAAAAGAAGAAGCCTTACATAACCACGCGCTAGTCCTCGCTTAATCTGCACCACCTAAGGCACGCTAGGCGGATTAGGAGTAGCCTCTCCCCCCGAATCATCCGATTGGCCTGCTCGCGAATGCCCCGCCCTAGAGCGGGGTTCCTGCTGGTTACCCCTGGGGAAGCTTGGGAGGAAGGGGCATTCGGGGCTTATCCTCAGCGACCGACGGCTCCTGCTGCTAATTATTGGTGTTGGCTGCCAGTCACGATTGGCGATATCCTCTGCGCCTCCTCACCGGCTGAAACATTCTGCCCACACTAACCTCACTTTACCTACACTTACGCACCTACGTTTATCGTCGAACACTAGGAGGTCGGCTTGAAAGCCGTCCGCCCATCATGTCGTTGGCGTACTACTTATGAGGCCCATTCCCTGGAGCCCGCAAAGCCTGCTGCCAAATATCTGTCTCTCGATAGGTCGCCTCGGATCTTGACCAAACCACCGGCGCCGGCGTCTACGTCTCTCAGGACGTTGCGTACCTCGGCCTCTCTCACCTACCTGAACCTCACCTGCTCCGAGTCCCATACTACAAACAACCTTTCACACACGGGACATTGTCACTCGCACAGGGTGGCACAGCACGCGCACCTACCTGTCGTTATCCACGGGTACTTGCTCTCCTCCTCTCAATGGCGAGGCACGGGTTATCAAAGGTGAAGACGGGATGTATCACCTGCAAGTAAGGGGGGTCCTCATCCCCACAGGCATGGCTTTGATGTGCTGATAGAACCTCAGGATCCGCAGAGTCAAGTGCGATGAGGCCCGCCCGGCCTGTAACCGCTGCGTCAGCACCGGTAGGAAGTGCGACGGCTACGTTGCGCCCCCCAACGGCACGTACTCGTGGGCCCAGCTACTCCGCGTCTGCCCACCGCCGACCCAGAATGCCTCCGAGTCAGAGCTCCGCGCGTTGAGCTTCTTCCGCGGTGTTGTGGCACCCGTCCTTGCTGGGCCGCTGGACAACTACTTCTGGACCCATCTCGCCACCCAGCTCTCTCACCAGGAGCAAGCCGCAAAGTACGCCGTCCTGACCATCAGCTCGCTGTATGAGAAGTTCAAGGAGAACCCCATGGACCGCTTCGACGGCGAGAAGAATCTCTTTGCCGTGACAAGCTACAACGAAGCCATCCGACACCTCAGGACCACTGACAACCCGGAAACCGTCTTGTTTGTGTGTCTACTCTTTGTCTGCGTCGACATGCTGCGTGGAGAATGCAAGGGCGCCATCGAACATTGCCGCCACGGCATCAACATCTTGAATGCCTCCCGCTCCAAGTCCAAGTTCATCCGTGACCACCTAGAACCCGCCTTCTGCCGTCTCGGTGTGTTCCCCTTCTTCTTCGGCGTCCGGCCCGAGACGTTCCCGGCCATGGAGAGCGGGAAGTCCGTTCCGCACCCGCCGTACAAGACGCTCGCCGACGCCCAGGCCGCGCTGGACCCTCTACTTGTTCGCACAATCCGCTTCGTGAGGACCGCCGACGAGTACCGGCTGGGCGACGAGACGAGTCCCAAGCCCGGGCCGTTGGTTATGCAGGACCGCAAGGAGATTGACGAGGAGCTAGATAGCTGGGACGCGGCATTTCGTCTCTACCGGGGCGAGAAGGCCGCCTTGAACGCAGAGAACATGTCTGAACGGGATCTTCTCATCATACAGCTGCTCGAAATGAAATGGATCGTCGGCAAGATCTGGATCGACACGTGTCTGTCGCGGGGCGAAACGATATTCGACCTGCACCTCGACAAGTTCGAGAGGATCATCGACATTGCGCGCGAGACGGACATCACGCTCCGCTCGTCGCGCGAGAAGCACCCGCGCGCAAAATTCACCTTCGAGATGGGCTTCGCGCCGCTGCTAGGGTTCGTAGTCGTTAAGTGCAGGTCACTGCGCCTGCGAGTCGCCGCGCTGAACCTGGTGAGGATGATATCGCATGAGCGGGAGAGTCTATGGGACAACAGCACCCTATTATCACTCGGGAAGGTGCTTTTGAAGGTCGAGAACGATGTGCATCTACACGGCAACGAGGACCTGGAGAACATCGTTGACGACGGCACGTTGCCGCCGGAGGGCATGCGGATCAAGGACTCGGCGATGCAGAGGGAGTCGCGCATCGTGCCCGGGAGCGACGGGAGCGTGACGGTCTGGAAGAAGGTCGCCCTCTTGATGAGGGAGCTCGACGGACCCATCACGATACGCGAGGAGTGGTTTGAGGTTCCATTGTGGCGCAAGCCCTGAAATAACTATTCACAGTCGCACCCTTGTTTTTGGTGTCTTGAGCGACATGCCCATGTCTGTGCCCCAACCAGCGCGAGTGTTGCTGTGCTTACGCCACCCCCCTGCGAATCCTTCCCACGGGCGGTATCGATTATCAACGTCTAGCGCCGTGAACTGCGATTGGTCGGTTCGCTATTTTATGTAAAGAACGCGATTGAGGTGGCTGTGCATCGCCAGACATTCTTGATAACATCTTCGACTACCATCTGAACATCGTCTTTTAAATACGAGCAGATGAACCTCGAAGACGTTGACGATGGGACAGACAACCATCACTTTCAGAATTTCCTGCCATCTCAACTTTGACTTCAATTACCATGTCCCTCGCCTGGATCATCCTTGGCCTAGCCGCCTCAGCCGCAGCTCTGCCATCCGGTCCCTCACCCACGCCAACAAACACTCAACTACTTCAGCGATCAGTAATCGCATCTTCGACTGTTTCTGCGGTTCCCACAGGCGACTTCATCGCCACTCAGTTCATCACCATCCCCGGCGTCACAAACAGCCATGTTACGGTGCCCGCCAAGACCATCACCCTCGCCCTCCCGACCTGCGTTCAGACCATCGAGCCGGACGCCAACGGCTATGTGCCCCCGGGGAGTTGCGGCGCCCTCTGGAGCTACTATCCAAGCTTCGCGGCGGCCGTTGCGTTCGCAGTGGTGTTTGGGGTTTTGACTGCTGTCCACATTTGGCAAGCGGCCAGGTATAAAAAGGTACGTAAGTCTGTCTTCTTTCGATACTTGTTGCCTCGGCTAATGTCAGGACAGAGATGGTGCTGGGTCATTATCATGGCGAGCATCTGGGAAACTCTCGCCTTCGTCTTCCGCTCTATAAGCACGAAGTACCAGCAGAATAGCGGCATCTACCTCATCTTCCAAATCTTCATTTTGCTGGCGCCACTGTGTAAGTCACCCCTCCCTCCATGCCTTCGACCAGCACTAACAAACACCAGGGGTCAACGCGTTCGCGTACATGACCCTCGGCCGGATGATCCACTTCTTCCACCCCTCGCGCTCTCTCCTCCGCCTCCCCGCCACTTTCTTCGCCGCCGTCTTCGTCGCCCTCGACGTCGTCTCCTTCATGATCCAACTCGTCGGCGGCAGCATGGCCGGCCCTACCGCACCACCGGAGGAACAGATGCGCGCGATACACATCTACATGGGCGGCATCGGCCTACAAGAGGTCTTTATCCTCGCTTTTGTGGGGTTGGCGCTCGTCTTCCAGCGGGATATGCGACGGGTGGAGAAGCTCAACAAGGGACAGCAGGGGTGGAGACCGCTGGTGTGGGCGCTGTACTTCTCGCTGGGAAGCATTACGGTGCGCATCGTATACCGGCTCGTCGAGTTTTCCTCAGGGCATGGGATGGATAATCAGCTGATCACGCGCGAGGGGTACTTTTACGGGCTGGAGGCGGTGCCGATGGTGTTGGCTATTGCTGTGTTCAATGTCGTGCATCCCGGGGCGGTCATGGATGGGCCTGGGGCCGAGATGCCGGGGTTGTTCGCCACGATTAAGGAAGCCTTCAGGGGAAGAACGGGGAGAGTTCCGTTGAAGGACTTGGGAGAGGAGCAGGAGCTTACGTCCAGGAGATGTCCGAGTCCGTGAACGGGTTGAGGCCGGGGCGACGGGTGGTGTGGGCCGGGACGCGGGGAGATGCCGGTTGCTGCACCCCGCAATCCAGGGTCCAGGCCGGCATCGGCACGGATGTGAGTGGGAGGTTTGATATTCCACGTATTGTTTTCTTATTGATTGGACAGCTATCAGGATGTACTTCTATCATATGTTCTTCAGGCTATACATCTCCAAATGGAATCATAAATCTTCAGGTCTTTGCGTAAGATCCTTCGTTCAACTAAAGACTGCCACCAACCCCGGATCCCTGCCACCTCCTTATCAACATCCCTCCGCCTCCAAATCGGACCCAAGTGCGGAGACAAAAAGATAACCACCACCACTTTACACACCCACTTCACTCACTCATCCTCCCAAACAACAAACCATGCTCCGCGGAAGCTGAGCTGAGCAGCAGCACCGCGCCCACGCGTCTCACTATGTCTTTCTCTCTGACACATGTACTCTATCCACCCGCCCATGGACCCCGCAGCCGCAGCCGCCCTCCGCCGCCGGCGCCGGCGTAGAGTCCCCGACGCAGACCGCAAACGCGCCCCGCGCGCCTGCGACCGCTGCAAGGCCCGCAAGAACAAGTGCGTCGAGACGCCCTCCGGCACATGTGTCCGCTGTCTGCAGGGCTCACATCCGTGCCGCTTCGAGCGGGAGCGCAGTTCCGAGGACGTCGTCGTCGCGCCAGTGACAGGCAATGACACCCACGTCAACAACTCGCATGCCGAGACGACGTCGGAGGACCTGAACCGCAGCCTCAAAGACGATGTGGACTTCTCTCCCACCGCGGGCGCGCCCCCCAGCGAAGCCTTCATGTGGCCGCGCTTTCTCACCCGCCTCCGCGAAGCCTTCTGCCTGGACTCCCACTCCGCGCCCTCGGACAGCGACGACACCGCGCGCACGCAAGCCCGCCCGCCTCCGCCCACAGAGTCCCAATCCCCCGCCGAGCTGCGCCGCGTGCGCAAGGCCGTCCGCGACTTCCCGCCGCGCGGCGTGGCCGAGTTCCTGCTGGAGGTGTGCATCACCTACGGGACGGACCTATTCTTCTACTTTGACCAGGCGCAGCTGACCGCCGAGCTGGACGCGTTCTACAGCGACGAGGGGTGCCGGCTGCGGAGCGACACGGGGTTCGTGTGTTTTGTGCTCGCGGTGTTTGCGTTGGGCAGTCACTGGACGAGCCTCGCGCGTCCTGCGGAGGAGGATGAGAGGGCGGCAGGGAAGGAGGATGACCCGGGCAGGATCTTCTACAACCAGGCGCGGATCCTGATGGCGGATTTGATTGACCGGCCGTGTTTGAGGTCGGTGCAGGCGGCGTATGTGCTGGGCGTGTACCTGATGCCGGCGAGCGCGATTAGTGCGTCGTATGTGTACATGGGGTTGGCGTTGAGGAAGGCGCTGGCGATTGGGCTGCATCTGGAGCCGGACGAGCCCGGGTTGAGCGAGGATGAGAAGGAGATGAGGAGACGGTTGTGGTGGTCTGTTTATTCGTTAGAGAGGACTGTGACGATCAAGTTGAACAGGCCGAGGTCGATCAGCCAGGATATCATCACAGCCCGCCTCCCTCGGCCGGTCCCCCGCGACGCGGAGCAGAAGTTTGATAATGTACAGCATCAGATTGTGTATGCCCAGCTGGTGCGAATCATCGACAAGCTATCCGAGCCAGCGTAAGTTCCCCTTTCTTCATCGAGATTCACATCAACTGACATTGATATAGAGCGTGGTCCACAAACCCCGTCTCAACCTACGAAGAAGCCCTCAAGTCCTGGAAACGCTCCCTCCCGCCCCCCCTCAAACTGCAAAACATCCACCCGAAATCGCCGGGCTACCGCGCCGTCTTCCACCTGCACCTCAACTACTACTTCGCCTGGATCGACATGGGCAAAGTCTCCGTGGTAACCGTCGTGCGCGCCCGCCTGCGCGCGCTCTTCTGCCCGGCGGACCCGCCGCCGACCATCAGCGCGGACGTCGAGAAGGCCGCCGACGCGTGCATCCGCGCGGCCAAGAAGATGCTGGAGCTGTTCGAGGGGCTGAGCCGCAGCGGCAACATGGCGCGGTTCTCGTTCACGGACCTGCAGGGGTGCAGTATCGCGACCATCGTGGTGCTGCTGGCGGGCATACTGCAGCGCGACTCGGGGTACGATGGGCGGGTGGCGTTTGGGCTTGATTGTTTGAGGAGGATGGCTGGCGGGGGGAACGCGACGGCGGGGATGGGGGTGAGGTTTGTGGAGGCGTTGAGGTCGATTACGGATGAGGCGAGGGGGAGGTTGTTGCGTGTGCAGCGGAGGGAGGGGGGGTCGCCGGCGAGGGTGGATGAGAGGACGACGGGGTATGGGGACTGGGCGGAGTGGTTGGCGACTGCTGAGGTTGCGGAGAGTTCCGAGGAGGATGACGAGGAGGATGAGGAGACGTCTGGGCAGCAGCCTGCTGATGCGGATGAAGGAGGAGGACCGCCAGTGCCGGATGTCGAGTTGTCGGAGACGTGGGACGAGGCGGCGGCGCTGCAACTCCAAGAGTTATCGGCCTCGGGGTTTGAGCTGCCCCTCGGCGGTGTTCATAACCCAGACCTGATGGCGTTGCCGGCGGTGGATGAAGGCTGGCTGGCTTCGTTTCCGTGGAGCGATGACCAGATGTATCTGATGGGGTTGACGGGGATGGACGTTCTCGACTTCACGGGTGGTCTGGAATAGCTACCACAGAAATCAAGAATATCAAAGTCATTGTCTCATTTCATTGTTACCCCATGTTCAATGCTACCTCCATCTTTCATATGGGTATTACATCAAAGCGCCGGCTTGATCCTAATCGGCACCGCCGAGTCCTCCTTAATCCCGTCCCATCTGCTCTTGTACACCCTGCCCTCCTTAATCACCGCCGCAACCGACGCCTCCGGATCATCAAAGATGCCCACGTCCTCCAGCGGGTTCGCGTTCGCAATGATGATGTCCGCCTCAAACCCAGCCTTGACCTGCCCCAGCGACGCCTCCCTGCCAAACATCTTTGCCGGGTTGATCGTCGCGCTCTGCAGCACCGCCAGCGACGGGATCGCCCGCCCCCTCAACGAGAACTCGAAACTCTGCGCCGCACCCAACGGTCCCAGCAGATCCGTCCCGAAGCATATCGTCACGCCCGCCTCGTACGCCGTCTTCAGCGCCACCAGGCCCGCCGTCAGCACCTCCTCGTTCTTGGAGCGCGACTCGGGCGGGAGGTAGCCCTTCCACTTCTCCGACGCCATCTGCGCGTACGTGATCAGCGTCGGGGTGAGGTAGACCCCCTTCTCGGCCATAAGCTTCGCCGTCGGCACGTCCACAAAGTTGCCGTGCTCGATCCCGCGCACCCCGTTGTCGATGCAGTGCCGGATCGCCTTGGTCGTGTACGCGTGCGCGGTGACATAGGTCCCCGCGTTCGCCGCGCACTCCACCATGGCGCGGATCTCTGCCCCCGTGAACTGCAGGTGGTCGATCTTGTCCGTCGGGCTCGACACGCCGCCGGAGCCCATGATCTTGATAAAGTCCGCGCCCGTGCGGATCTCCTCTCGCACTGCCGTCATGCACTCCGGCACGCCGTTGCACAGCCTCCCCAAGCCGGTAGTCGACCCGCCGCAGCACTCGCTGTGGTCGTGCGCCCCGCGCCGAACGTCGCCGTGCCCGCCGGCTTGAGACAACGCGTGGCCCGCGATGAACAGCCGCGGCCCGGGGAAGACGCCGTCGTTGATGGCCTCCTTGAGCGCGAGCAGGGCGCCGCCGCAGTCGCGGATGCTGGTGAAGCCGCGGTGCAGCATCTGCGCGCAGACGTACGGCTGGCGGAGCAGCGAGACGTCGTGGGGGTTGCTGAAGGCGGCGGCGAGGGAGTCGAAGCCCGGGACGGCCATGATGTGGACGTGCGAGTCGATGAGGCCCGGGCAGAGGAACTTGCCGGTGCAGTCGACTTCGGTGAAGCCATCGGCGACGGCGGCGGAGATGGTGGAGGGCGTGGAGGGGAGGACGGCGTCGATGAGGCCGTCTTGGAGGCGGACGGCGGCGTTGGAGTGGAGGGAGCCGTCGGTGACGTCGACGATGGTGGCGTTTGTGAGGATGTAGCGCCGCGTTGGGGCTTTGAGCCAGGGCTTGAGGTCGGCTTCGGTGACCATTGTGTGATGGTTGATTGTCTGTGATTACTCCCTGGATGGTGTTGTTGGTTTAGAGGAGTCTCGAAGAAAACAGATGAGGGGAAGAAAGACAATGAAACTGGAGTTGGCTTTGAGGATGTGCAAACAAATGCCAAGTCATCCGAACACAGAGTCCAACACTTCCAGAAAACAGAAATATTTATCTGATTGGCTTCATCGGGACGGTTAACGTCATCCCCCAACAACGTCCAATTTTGGTGAGAGAGACAATGCAACAACACAGCGGAGATCAACAGACAATCCTATCATCGGGAACTTGTCACACCCAAAAGCCGTGTTGCCGATACCCGGCGTCGGATATCTGCCACAACCATCGGCAACATGGCCCGCCCCACCCCGCGTATCACCCCTATCAACGCTAGCAGAGGTATCGCAGGAATCAGTATTTGATTGATATGACTCTCTGATAATGCTTGCTCTTGGGTGCGGGGAAATAATGGGCACACGCACTTTTTACCTTACCCCGGGATTCGAGATATGCACCGGTGGAGATTGTCAACCACGTTTTCTTCTTTCTTTTAAATGGCGGGCGGATCTGCAGTTTGTGAAGGGGTGTTGGCCGCGGTCTTTGGATCTTGCACCGAGAACCACCACCCCTCCCCCCTCTCACGCGACTCAGGATGACTTCTTCCATTGAGACCAAGACCAACGATGGGCCGCAGCCGGAGGGCGCCGAGGAGAAGAATGGCCAGATTCTGGAACTGAGCGAGTCTTACACCGAGGAAGAGGAGAGAGCGGTTCTGAGGAAGATTGACTGCACTATTCTACCCATGGTTGGTTGACCCTCGTGTTGTGTCTTGTGACTGTGAACAGTTGAACTAATTCAGATCAACAGATGTGTGTCGTGTTCTTCCTGCAGTACCTTGACAAGCAGAGTCTTAGTTATGCAAGCGTAAGTTGGCTAGTCTTCACCGCGTTGAACTCCGCAACTGACCAGCGTAGGTCTTTGGCCTCATCACGGATTTGAACATGACCAGCACGCAGTACTCTTGGTGCTCGTCAATCTTTTACGTCGGTAAGAAATCTAGTCATTACCCCTACAGTAGGATGTTATCGCTGACTGTCTATCAACGCGCAGGCCAGCTTGTGTCTGAATACCCTTTCATCTACCTCATGAGCAGGCTGCACCTAACAAAGTTCGTGGGAGTCACCGTGTAAGTCTGCCCGTAGTCTGCCAACATGTTCATCACTGACAAAGAGCCGCATCCAGAGTCATCTGGGGCATCGTCTGCATGTGTCTCGCCGCGCCGCATAACTATTCCGGCTTCGCTGCCGTCCGCTTCCTCCTCGGCTTCGCAGAGGGCGCCGTCTCGCCCGCCTTCATCACCATCACCAGCATCTGGTACCGCAAGGACGAGCACGCCCTACGAACTGCGTGAGTCCATCCCCGAGCATTCCCTACGACGAAACAGCACACTAACCTGACTGGCCCTGTAGTCTTTGGATCACCATGAACGGCCTCGCCCAAATCTGCGGCTGCCTCCTGATGTACGGCATCGCCAAGAACACAGCCCTCTCCCTCGCGCCCTGGCGCACGCTCTTCCTCGTCTGCGGCGCCATCACATCCGCCTCGGGCGTCGTCTTCTACCTCTTCATGCCCAACGGGCCGAAGGACGCCTGGTTCCTCACCCCGCGCCAGAAGCAGGTGCTCTCCATGCGCATGGCCAAGGACCGCGAGGGCGGCGATAAGACGTCGTTCTCGCTGAGACAGCTTAAGGAGGCGCTGCTGGATGTCAAGACGTGGTTTGTATTCTGGTTTGGTGTTCTTGTAACGATGCAGTCTCCTGTTCTGACGGTTGGTCTTCTCCCCGAATGTTACTGTTTGTGTTTGTCGTGCTGACTTGTCTGCAACCAGTTTGCGTCCTTGGTCATCAACACCATCGGCTACAACAAATACGAAACCATGCTCTACACCGCCCCCTCCGGCGCCGTCCAGATCGGCATGCTATGGCTCGGAGTCTGCGGCTGCATGATGTTCCCCAAGCACCGCACCCTCGTCGCCCTCGTGCTCATCCTACCCCCGCTGGCAGGCAACATCCTCCTCCTGAAGCTCTCCACCGACGCCGGCTGGGGCATGATCGGAGCTTCTTGGCTGGTACGTCAAACCCCTCCCTATCTCTTCCATCGTCTCAATACTAACCCGCGATGTTCCAGGCATCCTGCATCACCGCCGTCTGGTCCATTCTCCTCTCCCTCACGGCCTCCAACGTCAAGGGCAACACGAAGCGCGCCATCGTTAACGCCATGTTCTTCATCGGCTACTGCGCGGGCTGCATCGGCGCCCCGCAGCTGTGGACCGAGAAGCCGCGCTACTTCAAGGGCGTGGTTACGGCTATTGTTACGTGGTGTTTGCTGTTCACGGTCATTGTGGCATACCGCTGGCTTTGTTCAAAGGACAATGCCGAGAGGGAGGCAGCGGCGAGCAGCGGCCAGGGCGCGGAGTATTCTGAGGATGTTGTGTTGGATGATGCGGGTGCTCCGGTGAATGATCTGACTGACAAGGAGGACAGGCAGTTTAGATACAGCATCTGAAGAGAGTCGAAGAAGTCTCCTACATATTTCGGCTAGAATAATAATCAAGTCTGCTACAAAGCCACAGTAATACAAACAACATTGAACACGCTTCCACTCAGCTGAAATTAATCCCGCCGTCCACAATCTGCGTCTGCCCCGTCACATAATCACTATCCGGCCCCGCCAAAAAGCTCACAAACTTGGCCACGTCCTCCGGCACGCTCGTCCTCTTCAGCGCGATCAGATCCTCCGTAAACTTCTTAATCGTGTCCCCCTTCTTCGCGCCCGTCTTCTCGCCCAGCTTCTCGTCAATCAGGTCCCACATTGCCGTGCCCACGATGCCCGGCGCGTACGCGTTCACCGTGATGTTGTGCTCCGCGTACTCCATCGCCGACGCCTGCGTCAGCCCGCGGACGGCCCACTTCGAGGCCGAGTAGTGCGAGAGCAGCGCGAAGGGCCGGAAGCCGACGATGGACGAGCAGCCGATGAGTTTGCCTGGGGAGGAGGGCGTGCAGTTCCCCTGGGCGATGAGTTGCTTTGCGGCGGTCTGGTAGCAGTTTTGGACACCAAAGACGTTGACGCGGAACATGTTGAGGAAGTCCTCTTCGGTGAGGTCGAGGAGGGGTTTGACTTGGGCGATGCCGGCGTTGGCGATCCTTGGCGTCCGCGGTCAGCTCATTGCTCTTGGGATGATGGGTTACTTGGGAGCTTACATTGTGTTCAAAGGACCCAGCTCTTTTACCGCAGTCTCTACCATTCGCTGGACCTCACTGAGCTTGCGCACATCGGCGGATGCGACGACAGACTTGCGGCCCAAGGCCCGGATCTCGTTGGCGACTTCCTCGGAGCCTGCTTGGTTCGGGGCGATGTCGTTGATGCAGACGTCGTAGCCGTCGCGGGCGATGCGGAGGGCGATGGCTTTGCCGATGCCGCGCGAGGCACCCGTCACGATGGCGACGCGTCCGCTGCTGATGTTAGCGAATGGAGGTCATTGAAGGGGGGAAGGGCGCGTACCCTAGACGAGCAGATGGTCTGAATGCTCCCACGAACGCGCTCATGGTGTTTGGGGTTTTGGAGAAGAGTTTGAAGGTGTCCGGTGTGCTTCAAAGCACTTCTGGCTCTGCTGCTTAAGGTATGCGGCTTCAGGAGAGATGTTCAATGGCCAAGGTTACGGTGCCACGACAGTTGCGCACACAATAAGTGAACTGATCTACCAGGACTTCAACCAGCACGAAACCCCGCCCTCCTGGTCCTTCTTGAGGTTATAAAGTCAGACGTGCGGGGGTTCATTGTGTCCCCCGAGCTTCCTCGGATTGCCCATGCGGGGAACTGACCGGGCAGCCGGATGAGGATCCTTGGTTGGGATCATGTTGGTTCAAATGAGGCGGGGCATTTTGTTGCTGCTCATACGTCATCTTTCAATCAATGTGGTCAGCAAAATCACCAAATGATACCAAAATTGCTTTGTTGGATGCTATGAAGTTGTCTCTGGTAGTCCATTCTTATCTGAGAGCCGCAATGCAGCATCGCGTGCTTCGTGACTTTGGTAAGCTCACTCGCGACCTGATACCCCGAATGTCCGAATAGCTCCAATTTCCGGAATAGGTTATCCGTGCAAGGGCTTCCGCGTATGAGTATTCAACGTCACCATCTCCCCATGACAGCTTCCTTACTACGGCGCGATGGGACGGCGTAGATGTTCTCACCGGCCGTCTTGAAGTAATCATCGATCTCTGAATTCTGTCGTTCAGGAGCATGGCCTTGAGGGGCTGAAGAGCGCGGTACTCGGCTCGGTAAATTCGGACTTTGCGGAACAGGAAGGGAATGCAGATTTCCCGGAGAGCCCTGCAAGTCTTGCCGGCCAAGGCCCTCCGGGAGACCATCTACGCAGTCCATATATGAATGTCATTCCAGAAGTCCTGTCCAGTCACCAGTGATCTGAACCCACTCATAGGTGGTAGTGGTGACGGGGCGGCAAACCTCGGTGCCGAGGGCTTCGGAATAGTTAGTAAAGACACCCGCGAACGTGATAAATGCTGAAAACATACCGGTGAAGCTCATTCCGGTGAAGCCGATCTCGCAGTAGGGATAGGCTTGTCGATGCCGTCACCAAGGATGGCGGTAAGAACTGGCTGGGCTAGATAATGTCAGTCAAGGCCATGCAAGAAGATCAGAAAGGAAACTCACGGATATCGGTGCCATCGCCAAGCTTGACGCGCTGCTGAGCAGCCAAATGGAGGCTTGGAATCTGTGTTAAAACTCGCGTTAACCATGTGCAATTCGAGGCCTAGAGTAGTATCGCGGACGGTTGGGCAAAGTAAGACGTCGATGTGGTGGATGATTGGTCTTCCTTACCTTCCTTCCCATGGTGTTGTTTGAAAAAAAGAAAACACAGGTTTGCCTGCCCAAACGTGGGCCGGAGACACAGAGTCAACCGGGGTCCAAGTTGGCTCTCGAGGCTTCTGTATGGCGAAGAGTCTGCTTCGGATTCTGTGTCAGCGTTGGGGAGTTCGAGATCTAAAGCGTAGAGGAAAACCCGGAGGAGTTGGATGCGGATACTGTGGGAGCAAAGCGGCATGCGGAACGATCGAAACTTACGAATTCGCGAGACATGTTGTTTGAAGTGAAGAAAGACCCCCGCCGAGCACAGTACCCCATGGTCTTGGCGTTGGCAAGACCGCCAGAACTGAGCTTCTCCATTTCGGATCCAAGGCCACGTCTTGGCTCGCCGTCATCAACCTTGAGTCGGTCGAGAGAGTCGACGATGTCGTTGCCGTTAGTTGAGTCGGAGTCCACCGGGCCCGCCCGGGGACTCCTACCTCAATAAGCCACTCGCCGGGTGTCTCTGCGAAGAGAATTGTTAGCATGTCAACTTTGAGGCGGACGTATTCGGAAATGAGGATGGTGGCGGAAGGCAGACATACCTGGCACCCGCCATACTGGGTGCGAAACTCTCTTGGAGTCCTGAGCCTGGCAGAGGACCATCGCGATCTTGGATGGCTCTGCCAGACCCCGGACTCCGCAAATGAAAGTGAAGTGCTTGTGAAATGACTTCTCGCGCGAAGCGCCTGTCTGGGATTAGAGTGTGAACAAACGAAAAGAATAAGACAAAGGCGGACCTTCGGGATGGTAGTTCGCGGCGGCGAATCGACAGAACAACTGTTAGAATGACTCAGTTTCAACATCCAAGACACGATTGTGCCGCCGCTTGTCAACGATGGTGCGGAGGGGGTGATCTTGACACCTACCTTGGCCTCCCAAGTGTCGCAGTCAGTGTGACGGGCAGAAAGGCAACGACATGGCTCATCAAGAACAGCATGAGCGTTCGTACCGCCGAAGCCCGCGCAGTTGACGCTGACTTGGCGAGAGACGACGACGGGCATTGGTCTGGGGGTACCTATCACAATCATGTTAGCATTGTCTTTGAAGGCATGGAGTGGAATCCTGGCTCTGACTTCACCTTTCAGTTCTCAAAGTCAATGTTGGGATTGCCCTTTTTGAAGTTGATGTTGAGATTACCACCACATCGTGACGAAGGAACATTTGTTCCAACGATGGGTTGAATGCTGTGGTTGGCACACCCGATGGGCGTGGGATGTTGTCAACGTTGATGATGTTGTTCAGGCCGTTGGTTCAATCTTCTCCAGATCTCGTTATGTCAGTGATGAATCCTAAGGCTTGGGAAACATTGCAACTCACTGTCTTTGTAATCACAATGATCATCCAATCGGGTGTGCACATCTTTGACGTTGAGACGGAGTTGAATGGCAGGTTGCGAGGCTCCGCAAGAGTCCGGCGCGAATGTTTGCTGCGAGAAGTCGTTCAGCTCCACATTGTCATGAGGACTATTTTCAGTCACATTGGCCTGAACATTAGGTGCAAGGGAATCCAAGCTCCGGAAAGGTGGGGGCGCTGTCTGCGCGAACAAAGTCGGAGGCTGGTGACGATGTCTCGCATTGCGGCTTTGAAATCTGTGCTTCGCAATGTAATGCAGTGCCTGTCCGTTAAGCGGGCCTTGCGGGTAGTGCATGTTGTACACGCCATCTTCAGCTTCGTTGGGATACTCAGAAGCATCCGGGGAGGCCGCGGTCTCCTGGGGAGCCATGGTGTCGTGATCGGCCATGCTCATGTCAGCAGCACTCAGAATCTTTGAGTATTCGAACCCCCGTTTGGCCAAAGACCAGGCCACTCCAGCTTGAATTGCTCGATACGGCCTCCGTGCCTATTGACCGAGATAGTGACGGCCTTGACCTGGTAGAGGCCATCATATCGAAAGCCAACCTTTGGGGCATGCCCCGAGAACTTGGTCTTGCCCTCGTAGGCAGCACGGAGGCCGCCATGGTTCCCTTTGTGAGCTTCAGGGTTTGTCTCCACAGTTCCGGTGTCGAGAAAGCCGGAGCCCCCATGAATGGCGAAGTGTCCAGGGAAGCCGAGTTCATGTCGGCCTCTGGGGCGATGTGCCAAATCCCGCCGACACCTATGTCGGTAGATTCGGAGGTCGGTGAGATTACGACACTGTAGGCGCCGTTGGTGCGCTTCGGAAGTTCCTGCAGGTCTCGGCTGTTCTCAGCTCCCAGGCCCGAGTACCAGACTACATCTCCATGGTCTCAAATTGAAACAAGGCCAGGCACTCAGGCCCTGGGAGGGCAGCGCGCAGGACCGCACATCGGCGGAAGCCAATGACGTCTTGAGTATTCGAACCCCCGTTATGTGCTGTGCTGGATGAAGCGACTTGTTGAACCACCTGTGGACTTTGTCTTGGTTGCCCGAGTAAGAGTCTTCAGAGTGGAAGTGGACTCTGTCGCTTTGATGGCATTGTGGGTAGCAGCGAAGGCTCAGTGAGCCGAGTGGTGGCGCTGCCCACCGAATGCGTCTTCTTGAGATGAGTATTCGAACCCCCGTTGATGGGAAGTTGTGGAAGTCATTGGAAGAACAGTGGAGCGCGAGGATGTTTGAGTATCGAACGGGTGCGAAGCTGTTGGGGCCGGCCGGCGAATTGGAGAAGATGGACGAACTCACTCTGGAGCATGGGACGAGTCGAGCAAGTCTGTAGGCCAGAGTTTGTCTGGATTCGACGATCAACGGGAACAAAAGCAAGTCTCCTTCCGAAGAGAGAACTTGATGGAGGGTAGACTGAATTCGAGACTTTGACCGAAGGGGATGAACCATTGGCACGAGTCGGCAGTCTCAAATTAGCGCGCCAACTTCGATGCCTGTTGTCGATCTTGTCGCGAACGGACTTGTTGGAGGTTTTTGCTGAATGGAAGGAAGATCTGGACAGGATAACCAGAGATGATTCAAAGTCAACAGAGCTCTTGGCGTGATGGAAGATCGGAATCCTCCGGTACTCTGGTCCTCTTCGCTTGTGACGTCTGAATGGAAAAAGTGGTTCGAGCAATTCCAGACATCGTTGACAGGAAGTACACCGGGGCTTGGGGGAGTTGGAAATGAAGTCTTCTGTTTTGCATTGAAATATTAGCGAAGCACTTATCTAGCAACTGCGATAGCAACATGGAGCTTTCGGACCAGGATCTGTCCATGTCGCCAAACTGGCAAAGGAAATGACAGGTACAAGGGATGGACAAACCAGACAAGAAGACAGTGTAGCGTCTTTGAGCTGCCATGCCAAAGCAGTCCAGCCGAAGGTCAACGTGCGTGCGACGCTTTGCTGTGACGTCCACGCGTGCTGAAGCTGATGGAACGTGGCCTGGTGCGAAGATCGGTATGATCCCGCGAACCAGTAAGCTGGTGCCTTGTGCAATCGGGCCCTTCCGCAATAATCGTAGCGCAGATTTTTCTATGCTAAATTCTGAATTCGGGGGCGGCCTGTAAAGTGTCAGGGTCACGATTTAAAAATCGAAGGAACTGGGGATTGACCGACCTGAAGCAGGCAGCGCTGTCAAGAGACTCAAGATCATGGGAAGAAGGGCCATCCATCCCCAAGACGATGTGCCACGCCAGTCAGACATTGAAATGCCGGAAAACTTAAAACAATGGAAAGTTGAGGCAGTAGAAGATGTGGAATTGCAGCTGTTAGACCTCAGGACAGGGCATCGAAGTCGTGTTCAAGTTTTGAGAAGAGAAGGGAAGCTCGCAGGGGTTCGGGAAGTGTTGCAATGGAGGGGGAAATTCGAGAACGAAGAAAGAGAGCAGCGTAATAAAAATAATGAACAGGCCAGAGAGTGCGAAGGAGTTGATGGGGAAGAGAGGGCAATGGATAGGTAAGGTAGCACGTGAGGTGACGATGATGGTGATGGTGGCGATGGTGGAGGGGAGGACGGGGACCTCGGGGTGGGGTGGTGAGAAGGTGGAATAACTGACGGAGGGGAGAGACGGAAGAATTTTCAAAACCGCTCCTACTCTCAACTCCCGGTCTTGGGAAGGAACGAACAGCAGAGGAGAAATTTCTGCAGCGTGAGGCACGTGACTGAAGGGGTGAAGGGACAATCGGACCAAAGCAACCCAGATCCGAAAATCGAAAGAGCAGGGCCACAAGCGAAGGCCACAAAGCCAATCATATTAGCTGAACTTTTATCACCATAGAACCAGCTATCTCCTCAAAGAGTTAGAGCTGAGAAGCCTGGAGTGAAGAGGACTGGCACCAAGAGAGCAGCGTCCATCTCCATAGCATGTGTCCCCTGGAGGGAAGCTGATGAACATGCCAGGCACCAGGATGCAAAGCAGCACTTCTTCAGACAAAATTCCGACCTATCTGATGTGGTTTAATAGCAATTGAAGCACTTCACGATGTCCTGACTCTTGCCAGTATCCCAGACCTTAGTATCAACAGAAGCAGCATTGATGCTTGCTGGGCCTTGCCAAAAGCCCATCGCACCTCCCACCATTCCTCATATTGTATCATCCTTGATTTATCTTTGCAGTGATATCAAACATCCCAACCCAAGGCAGATGGCCTGGTTTGCTCCAGGGAAAAGCTCGAACGAGGGCCCGAACCCCTTTTGCAGCTCCCGGCAGGGGACTTTCTGGAATTGCTCACCACATCAGATAACACCGCCGCTTTCCATATATCAAAAGGATTCCAACTTCCATCTCTCGGAGGTCTTGTACCTGGGTTGACAACGGCAAACCAGGTAGCACCCTTGGAGTGTACGTTGGATTGTTGGCATTCAGGGGGCAGGTGCGATCGTGCTCCACAAACAAAGTAAGCACAACAAACAAGACATCACCAAGTATGAAAGAAACAAAGTTGCAGGCAGAAAGACGTATTTTGTCTGCTCATTAGAATTCTATGCGCTTTTCAGCCAAAGTAGCCATTGCCAGGCCCTGAAAGCCAAGCTGTGAGGGGTATCTTCCTTCCCAAACGCCACGCCAGGACATGCCCGAAATTCCGAAGAAAGCCAATCTCAAAGTAGTACATCCCCCAAATCCCAATTCCAATCTCAATCTCTACAAGAAAGAAGTGAATCCGCCCAAAAAGAACCAAGATGTGAAGTTGTGACATTTAGGCAGGGACGCGAGTGCCGATCTGGGTGCCACACCACATGGCGCCGCCCTGGTTGCGGATGCCCTCGTCTGGGAAAAGGAAAGTCAGCACAAGTTCGTGAAGATTGGCGCGAGGATAGGAGAAGACATACTGAGAGTAATGGAGGTGCCGATGGTGCCCTTGGCGCCGACAGCGCAGGTGCAGGCCATCTTGACATCGTCAGTGGCGGAGAGGAGCTTGCAGTCGTAGCAAGAGTCATCGAAGCGGCCACTGTGGAAGAATCAAAGTCAGTGATGTTGCAAAAAACGAAAAGGGAATGGATTGTACTCACAGGTTGGCCCACTTGAGATTGCCAAAGTCGTTCATGAGGCAGCGGTTGAGCTGCAGCTCGGTCTTGAAGTTCTGGTCCATCCAGTCGGGGCAGATGGCGCGAACGGAGTAGACAGGCTTGCCGTTGACGACGCGATTGGTGAGCATGATGTCGCGACAGACCTTGGCGAAGCCACCGTCGAAGGCGCCGAGGACATCGATGTTGCCACCCTGAGGCTTGGAGACGTCCATGACCTCAACGTTGCCGCCCTTGGGCTTGGAGACGTCGAGGAGCTCAATGTTGCCGCCGGGGAAGGGGGCAGCGGAGGTGGAGCCAGCCGCGAAGGCGAGGATGAGGGAGGCGAGAGTGGAGGTGAACTTCATCTTGAAGGTGATGGAGAGGATGAAGGGGTGGGAGAGGTAGAGAGAGGTAGAGAGAGGTAGGAGGTGGAAGGTGGAGGTGGTTGTGATGGTTTGCGAAGCAAGTTTGTGATGTGTGGTTGTGGAGAAGAAGAAGTTGGGAGGGAAGAGGAGAGAGAGAGAGGGTTTTAATAAAGATCAGACTGAGAGTGGCCGTCTGGCTGATTGGAGGCACCGAGATCAGATTGAGCAGAGGTGAATTTGCGATTTCCTGTCTGGTCGTTGTCAGGGCAGTCAGTCACGTGTGCCACCGCCTCGGTCGTTGTGGTGAATGCGAAGGTGAAGTTGGTGATGCTGATTCGGCCAATCAGGGGCAAGCTTTAGGATTGGTCCTGAGTACGTACACCGGGTTGATTTTCTCTTTGCCAGGGCAGCCACTAGACATTCAGGATCAGTCTGGAGTCTTTTGATCCCACGGCTGACTTTTGCCTCTTTGGGGCAAGCGGACTTGGGGCTGTCAGGTGTCTCCCGGCCTTGGGCAGGCTTCTAGAACGAAGAGGCGGGTAGGACGGGGATGGGATCTGTCTCGTCTTGCTGCCGTTCCCGTTGGAAGTACGTACCAACTCGAACTCCGACAGGACACATGTAGAAAGGACTGGTGCCGAAGACCAATGGAGCTGTGATCTGTTTGGGAACAAAGCTCCTGTCCCGAAGAATATTGAAGGCTCGAGATAACGCCAAAATGCTGAGCAACCTACCTATGTCAGCCCACATTTGGGTTAGGCATGGTAAGCTCCTGGCCAATGAAGGCATTTACAGCTGGCATCTTCAGTCAGAAAGAGGTGCTTGGGACCGAACCAAGCGGCACATGATCTTCTCTTTGCTTGAACTGACATCTTGAACCTCCAGCAAGCCAGCAGAGGTGTGACCTCCCTTGTCGCAGACGATATTCCCATCTGCCAACTATGTACGCGATCTCGGGGGTCTCCAACACTTGGATTATCGTGGAGTGGCCCGTGGCCAGACCTTGTGACAGTCTGGTTTACCGAAGAACGAAGATCTACCTAGATGGACCATTTGCTGTCATCTTCTCGATATTGATACCGCAGATCATGAACATCCGACCAGACGCCTTCCCACCCCAGCAGGCGAGTATCGTGTAGGATCTAAACCTTGTTATCAGGGTTACGCCTGATTGGGAGCGCCTAAGAAAAGATTGAGACTAATGCATCACCTGCATATCCGTCAACATAGGATCCGGCCCGCCAAAGGGGAGTATGCCGAAGCCGACTGCTGATGTTTACTCCAATCCTGATTGGCGAATGTCCTCTCGCCCCCCCTGGCCGCATATCTATCACCCAGTATCTGCAACAATGCGGGGATGGTAGTCATAGATATTTAAGACGGGCGAGGGCGCCATATCCTACGCTGCGTCAAGCGAAAGCCTTCCCTTGTGATCGTCATTGTTCAAGATGGGCCTCCTTAGCACTGTCTCCAGCTGGGCGACCCTGCCAGCTCTTGGCGGGCTGCTTTGCCTCTACTTCTTCGTCGACAGGCTCGTCGTATGCTTCAAACTGAGGCATATCCCGGGGCCATGGTGGACAGGTCTCAGTCACTCTCCTCATAGTAAACACATTATGGGCCCCAGGGTCCACGAGTGGTACGCTGAGCTGAGCGAGAAATACGGTTCGCAGCAATTCATGACTTCCATCCTGATATCTACTAACCGGCGCCAGGTCCAATCGTCCGCATCGCTCCAGGCATCCTCGTCACATCCTCCCCCGAGCTCTGGACGCATGTCAACAAGAACCCGGCCTACAAGCGCACCGACTGGTACTACCACGCCTGCCGCGTGGAATACCGCCGCGACAACGTCTTTACGCAGACAGACAACGCAAAGCATGATGCTCGCAGGAAGCAGATGGCCCCAGGCGTACACCCGTTCCCCCCCCCCTTATCCTATCAGCTTCAACAACTGACGAAGCACAGTACTCCGGCCGCGAGAACCTCGACCTCGAACCCACAATCGACGCCCGACTCAACGACCTCCTCACCCTCATCCGCGCAAAATACCTCTCCACCGAATCCCGCATCATCCCCATGGACCTCGCCAAGAAAGTGCAGTACTTCACCCTCGACGTAATCTCAGACGTCGGCCTCGGCAAGACCTTCGGCATGCTCACAGCCGACGCCGACGTCGATGGCTACCTCCAGTCCGCCGAGCAGGGCCTCACCGCGGCAAGCTTCGCCCTCGCCTTCGGCCTGAGCTGGCTCGCGCAAGCCCCCGTCGTCGGGCGCTTCCTCGCGCCCTCGCCGACGGACGACAACGGCTTCGGGCGGATGATCGCGGCGTGCTACCGCGACGTGGACGCGCGCGCGGCGCGGGAGACGGATAAGAGGTCGGACATGCTGGCGTCGTTTATCCGGCACGGGCTGAGCGGGGACGAGCTGCGGAGCGAGGCGTTGGAGCAGATTATTGCAGGGTCTGATACGACTGCGGCGGCGATTCGCGGGACGTTGTTGTTGATTATGACGAATGCGAGGGTATATGCGAAGTTGCAGCGGGAGATTGACGATGCGGTGCGGGATGGGATCGCGCCGGCGAAGGGGGAGGGCTTGGTTTCGTTGGAGCAGACAAGAAAGTTGCCGTATTTGCAGGCTGTGATTCGAGAGGCGCTGAGGGTGAAGACGCCTGTGGTGAACATCTTTGGAAGAGACGTGCCGGCTGGGGGTGATACGGTGAACGTTGGCGGGGAGAGCGTGTATCTTCCGGGAGGGGCTTGTGTCGGGTACTCTGCGTATGCGATGCACCACAGCGAGGAGACGTATGGAGCGGATGCCAAAACGTTTCGGCCGGAGAGATGGTTCGAGGAGGATGAGGAGAAGCTGTTTGCCATGAAGAGCGTCAACGATCTGGTGTTTGGGTACGGGAAGTTCATGTGCCTGGGCAAACCTGTGGCTCAGATTGAGCTTGCGAAGACGATATTTGAGGTGAGTCTACTCGAAAGAGTCGGCGGGCGCTTGACTGACTTTGCGCCACAGCTATTTCGCAACTTTGAGCTGGCTCCAATGGATCCGGCGCGTCCGTGGAAGGCGTACAATGCGATGGGCCTGTTCTTCATCAGCGATATGTGGGTTCAGGTAATGGAAAGGAAGTAGGGACAGAGGGTCGTGGCGGATCAGGAGACATGCGGGCACTCGAGTCGAAGCTTCTCTTCACTCGTTCTTTTCAGAGACATGCAACGGCGAAATAACTTTTTCTTGTATGAATGAAAGTCCATGTGTTTTGAGTATTGCTTTGGCCCAGGAGCCATCCATCCATCTTTCCTTTGCCACCAGCGAGTCCTCCATTCCGTCGCCGGGTCTCTCTCTTCCCTTTTCCTTCCAAATCTTTTTCATACTTTCGTATAGCAGATTACCGCCTGCGGGCACAAATGTCTCCATCAAAGTCATACGGCAGTCAACAAGTCTCTTTCTTCCCCTGCCGATGCACACTGGTTCCTTGACCAACTTGCTCAAACCACAGGATGTATGTTGAGGAAGTTTCATAGCCCGCCCAGTAAAATGACATGTCGTAGGGGAGACACAGGTTGTCTTCGCTTCGGTGGCCGTTGCCTACAGTATCCGTCTGAATTGCTGATTGTACAAAGAAACCCAAGTGAAATGGATGAGGTTCTCGATGTGTCGCAAGGGAGGTCTTGTGCAACAATTAATCAGTCAGACTAGCCAAAAGCGAGCCAAAATTGATAGGAACTTACTAAACAGCTTTTCATTGATTCGAGGTGGTGCAAAACTGATACACCGGCGAGATCGGGATCGCCTGTCAAAAGCATAATCAAGTGTCGAGACCAGACCCCCGAGACATCGATCTCTGGACCATCATCGGCAATAGGAAATTCTCCGCGGCCTTCATTGAGATTGGTTAGCAACGCAACGCCACAATCAACAAGCAAAGAGAATGCTTACCCGACACCATGATCTTGCAGTATCTAATCGCCTTCCTCGGTAATGAAAGGGTTGGAAGAACAGTGGCGCGCAAAGCACAAAGTCAGCGGCCTTAGCCGTCTTGCGACGTGGCTTGGCAGACGCTTGGGTGCTCGGCTGAGCTTGCGTAGCAACGGGAACGAATGAGTCGATCGATGTCTGCATGGCAGCCAAGGTAGTGCAATCCAGTAATTGAAGATCCGAGGAGGTGGAAGAACAGTGGCGCGCCGGAAACGTGGGGTGATACTGCCAGTGGCACTGCCAGAGGTCTCGACTGGGCCAACAAGTTGTGAATCTCCAACTTGCAATAAGCTGTGGTCAGGATCGCAGACCAAATCTCATGATGCCCCAGATTGGAGGTCATTGACGTATTGGGAGACGCAAAGTCCCTCCTCCATCTCGTGTTAGTCAAAGTAAGTCTCGATAATAATGTGTGAGGCCATGAGATCCCAGAGCTGTAGACCCAGTCGGGGCCCGAGGACATGGGAAAGGAGCTCGAATCGGCGGAAACCGCCACTGAAAAGACTTCTTCTGGCAGTTGGGCCCCCCCGCCGCAATGAATCATGAATAGCTCGTGTCATCTTGCTTTGGGGGGGTTGCCAACTGCCGCAAATATTGGCAGCCAGAACAATACTTAGAACTTTTAAAAGTTCAAATTTTCCTGTGAAGTTGGACGAGTTAATGTCTGCCACGGTGATGTTGAACGGGGACAGGGTACTGACCAAAGGCAAGTTTGGAACAGGCCCGGCGGCCGGGATGCTTCGGTGAGCACGGAGTCACCGACCGCCGGACATCAAATTTAGCCATCAAATTTGAACTAAAAATTTGAACAACAGTTCAAAATGCTTCAAGGGTGAATGAAGTCAGTATCTTCCCTTGCGGCGCAAGTTGGTTGCGGAGGACACCCACAACCAAAGCATTGAAACAGGCCCGGCGGCCGGGATGCTATCAAGAGCACGAAGTCACCGACCGCCGGCCTTAAAATTGACAAAGAGCCTTCGCCTCAACAATTCAAACTGCTCACAAAGTCAAGTCAGCATCTCTCGTCTGGCGGGGTTGAGGGGAGTCGGCACTTACAAGCCGAAAATTGAAACTGGCCCCCGGCAAGGGGCGCCAGTAAAGCATGCAACAAAGCAGCGTATGTAAGGCGAAGTACATACGACCATACCCATTGGAAAACTCGGGATCCCGTCCGCTCTCCGATAGATAATCTTGAAAGACAGCAGAACCAGGCATCAAATTTGAACATCAAATTTGAACAAGTATTCAAATTGCCCCAAAGGGCCCAAAAGGTAAGTTGTCGAATCTCGACGGCGGCCGGCCTCCTGTGTAGTCTGAACAGAGAGGACGCGGCCACCGCCGTAAATTGGCGTGAGCATGTCTGAGCCGGCCGGCGGCCCCGAAACATAATCTTGGAACCAGCCCAAGCCGCTGGCCCGTAAAGGCTGTAGGGGACAGTACCGAAAGAGCCTTCCAAAAGGGCAGACGAACGGTAAACAACCCGAAGGCTGGCCGCAAATTGTTTGGTGAGCATTTGAAAAAGGCCAGGAGGCCCGGGCCGGCCATTAGAGCGGGGCTTCGTGGACCCGGGCCCCGGCAGTAGAGCGCGGTTTAAGGAGACGGCGCTCCTTCATTGAAACTGTAGAGGAATAAGTTAGTCATTGTTCAAGAGACAAGAGAGCAGCATGTGTGAACAGCTTTAAGTCGTCAAAGAAGAATTGCGACACGAGGACAAAATCCAGAGAAGGGAACAGTTGAGACTCGAGGTGACACAACAACTGAGAGACGAACAATCCTCGGAAGCAAGGCAAAGAACAGTGAGTGTGAGACGTACCTTAACCAAGTCAATGACTCCATAAAGGTCACAATGACCTCCAAATCCGTTGGTGAGGCCTGGGGGAGGACCTTTGATGAACCTTCATAAGGCTGGCCCTCCCAGGCCATTCAAACGGCCGTCCCAGAATGAGCCAAAGCAGCATTGTGATGCAGACCTTCTGGCATTGTTTTTCGAAGAGTGACGAGAGGTTTCGAATACACCCCATCGCCCTGAAACAAAGTCTAAGCAATTTCGAGAGTCAGCTGAGAATTCATTCGAAAGAGTATGATTTGGAAAATGAAGCAAAAGTAAAGTGCCGACCCTGGCACTTGCCAGAAGCCCAGGATGTCGCTGACGGAGCAGGAGCCCGAGTAGCAATCTTCGTTTGGGCTGCCATGGAGCAGAACATTGGAATGGAGTTGCGAATGCTGAGGCTGGCATGCGACGTACCCCGAGACTGAGCGCACTGCAAATTTCCGCTGCTTTCAATCCAGCGTTTCGCGACCACACAGGAAGACCCAAGTTGCTGATGGTGTTCAGCGGGGTTTGGGTTACAAGAGACGTTCCATACATCCCCAAAGAAAGCGAACAGTAAATCGGGGGAATGATCATGACATCGCCTGGCCAAAAATGCTCTTCTTGCACTTTGAGGTAGTATGGAGAGGCTTTCCAGACGGAGTGGTCTGACTTGGGTGAAGTGGGAAGAGAGCGGGAGAGGCAGGAATTTTTGGTTTGCTTTGTGCAAGGGGAGGACTGCTCCACGTGATCAGACGGTCTTCGGCTGCCCGATCTCTGAGATCGAAGGCACCCAACCAGGTGACAGGAATAGAAGCAACGGGGGCAGGAGCGGCGATGGGCACGTGATACCCGGGAAAGGTTTGCACGCTCGAGCAGAGGAAGAGAGGGAATTTGGACTTGAGTGGTGAAAATTGTGAAGAGATTTTGGTCCCTGAGACAATTTTGCTTGACGGCAGGAACGACGGAGGTGGCAAAGGAAAAGGAAACAATGCTAGCCAGCAGGCCTGTTGATAAAGTTTGGAGGGGGGGGGGGGGGGGGGGGGGGGAGTGCACAGCTGAGAAGAAAACAGAAAATAACAAGTACTCACAGCTGCAGAACAATAATTCAAAGGACATTAATATTGCTCCTCTTCCAGGCCTCAAGATAATAGATGTGATGAAAGAAGGATACCAATGTGGCATAGCACCAAAGGCTGAAGATTCATTGTTGTGTTTTTGATGAAGTGGTGAAAATGTGAAAGTTGTTGAAGTGTGGTGGAGGAGAGGAAGAGTGGGAGACTAGAGGTCGAGGGTGGGGGTTTTTATCCTGCGAGACAGTGACGGATGTGCGAGACGACGGACGGAGACGCAGAGCCTGAGGCAGGTGCACCGGGGAAGCAAAAGAAGGAGCGAGGACTGGACTCACTATGAACTCGATCTCCAGCGCACTTTCCACCAATAGGGCAAATCAATTTCAACTTAAGGGGATTTTTGTTTGTTAATTTCGGTGGCAATTAAGTGAGCCTCATCGTTCAGAGAACTTGGCATCACCTTGCCTCTGGTGTTCCTACTCAAAGGCACCCAAATGATGGATCGGCCTTGTCATGAGATTTGCCGGGCAGTTCCTTCCACGATAGATCTATGAACACACTGGGCATATTTGAAGGTCATGACACCATTCCCAACACAATGCCATGGTTGGCCAGATGAGGATACGGTATACAGACCGGAAAGGCAGGCACAGCGCTGCTCACCTTCCGGCAGAAGTAAGCATCCATGGATGCAACTTGGGCTACCCGCTTACCCCCAGGTCACGATAACAACACACCTATGACTGACGAACTGCTGGTCAGGCACCTTCTGCATGCCCTCAGCATCTCCTCCACCCGGGCGAAGTCAAGAACAAAACAGCACCAAATCAAATCGTGAGATCCTTAGGTTCATGAAACAGCTCGACCTAAGAATCTTGGGTACTTCATGCGTGTCTGGGATGGCTGAAGACCTTGGACCCCAACCTGAGCCTTTGGGCGACTTCACCTCACGCGGAAGGTACCTACTTATGGCAGTTGCCTCGCCCATTCCGCCACGAGGTTTCCGGTCGTAGATCGAGTAAGTTTGGCTCAGTGGTTTAAGGCCGGCCCCCTTTACTGCCCAAGTCATGCGACACTCTCGCAGACCCTTTTTGTACCTCCGGTGTTCGAATCACTCTGGTCTTCCCCTCTTTTGTTTGATTGTATCTTTCAACACTGTGTCACACTTCGTCTTTTGTTCTTCCTAGGTTTCTGTTGACGGGGCTGTGGGTGATCTGTACCAAGACTGAGCGAAAATCGCTATTGTCTTATGAAGGCTGCCTGCGTCTTCCTCGAATCTCTACCATCAAGAGGCACGCACTGGGAAAGGGAGCTCGCGTGGATGTTTCTGGTAGAGTTTCCAGCAACATATTCCATGAACTCTGCGCTCTTCCTAGATCAAAACTTTACTTCAATATCTATAAGATTTAAATCGACTGAAGCACCCTATAAAATTTAGCTGCTCAACCCAAAAGAATAGGTGATCGTTCCATCCCTGTGCCCTCAACTACATCCTGCCATGTTACACTCAGTTTGAGGAGGATATACCCAACTCCAATCCTCTCATAAACCCTCTGGTTGTCCATCTCCAGCTCTGTATCCACCTGAAACACTCCATGAACACGGGTGCGCTTGTCATAATCCCCGAACCGATGATTTTGTGGCAGTAAAAAAATAGGGCAGAACACCACCCTGGTGCCTTCGATGGGCCTTTCAGCGTTGTCCAGCATGACGGAGACTGCGTCTGTTGCATTGACCAAATAGCTAGGCTGGTTGAAGCTGAAAGTGTGAAGGAAGTGTACGTTGCCAGCTTGTCCGTTGAAACGGGTGATTTCGCCTTCGATGCGGAAGGCGCTGAGATTCAGAACAACCGATGACATCAGCCCTTTTCCAGCGGTATCTTCAGGAGGCTGGTGATATCCAATCGTGTCTGCCAAGAGTGTTTCGTCCAGCCGGTACAAATTGATGGCCTCGCTGAACCAAACGCGTCCGTCCACTGAAGCCCAGCTCCAGCTTGGCAATCGCAACGTTCGCTTGATCACCCGACTCTGCGATGTCCGACGGGCGTTATATTCGCCTGAATGCCATACAAGACTATGAGCGATTGATTTCCAAAAATGCCCTGCCAAGTACTCATCCCCCATAGCTTTTTGCATCGACGAAGCTAAGGCAGATAACGCTGCTAGCTTATCCTTCTCTGGATATGTCAGCTCCCTCCTCGTGTACTCTTCCACCAAGTCGAACCAGGCAAGGGATAATTCCACAAAGTCGGATATTGATGGCAGCGATGAGACCTGCAATGACTGGCTCCGATCCGGGGCACCATCTGGCATGGATTCGCATGCATACGGCATTTGCTTACAGCTCCAGAACAGCTCCCCGGCGCCGAACCCCAGAAGACGATCAGGCAGGAGCCTCTCCTGTAGTGCCCAAGCCCGGGAGCCGAGGGGCTGTCTGAACAGGGCGTTTTTGAAATAGAGTCGGGAAAACACAGCACACCTCGTACTTCCACTTCCATCGTCGTCGTTTTCCTTGAAGATGCCGGTGGTGTTGATTTCGAAGGGTGCCGTAAACTGCAGGGAGGGCCCGTTGAAAATACTTTCGTGGGGTGATCTGGCCCGGTAAAGCGATAGACAGATGTCGCAATTAGAGAAGACAGATTCCATCTTTGAGGACTCAGCTGCCCAGTCTTCCTGGCTCTGAGTGCCCTCTTGGATGATGCAGAGACAGTCAATCCATATGAAGTTCAGTCCCAGGGCCCGAGTGAAGCTGAGCGCCTCTCGAAACGCGAGCGGAAGAGCATCGTAAGGTATCTCTGACCCCAGCAAATGACTTATGTTAAAGGTGGTCAACCGCAGAAAGTCATGTGGTGGTGGCCCCCAGCAGTAACTCAACGCAGCGTAAGGGCCAGAGGGAGGCTGTTCAGCAGTTACGATGAGGCGCACACCGGTCGCTTTGATCTCAAGTAGTCGAGTGGGATAAGAAGTTGGCTGACTGCGACCTCTGCATTGGAGATGGGTCTGTGAGCAAGAACGCATCCATTGTTGTGCAGCTTTTAAACACTCCGTTACTGGCAGTACCCCCATTCTATCGTTTGTAGACAACTGGGTGCCCAGAGTCAAGCCTGGAACCAACCGAAAATATCGCTCCTCGTAAGAACCATACTTGCTTACGGCCGTAAAGTTGAGGTTGGCATATGTTTTGCCGACTTCCGTCGAATACTGCAGCTCGTACGACCACGGTGACAATGCCAAATAATTCACTTGCGAGCTGGGTATGCTCCAAAGCAGCTCCTTGCAAATGAAGCAACCGCGCGCGATCGAGTTTTGAAGAGACGTCAGGTTCGAGTGATGGGGTCGTTTGACTCCCTGAAATATTGGAGTACAGTATTCGCAAAGCATTGCGGTTGGCACTCGTGTTATGGCTGCCGAGAAGACGGCGTGAACGATGCGTTGTATTTTGGAAGAGGGGCCCGCCGGAGTGGTGTTGCCACGGTGGGCTGTATCCAACACCGTCGGAACCAAGCGAGCTGACTGTGGTGCAGTTTTCTCACCTCTGATTCGCGGGTCTCTTGAATACCACCTTAACTGTTTGATCATTCCCGCTAGCCCAGCCTGACTTCAAGTTTAATAATTTTCAGCGTCGATGACGGAGGCAGCTGGTCGCATCCAACACCGACTGAGTGGAGTGCCGACGCCATTCACTGTAAGTTGGGTCAATTCATTCATCATTATATTAACAACAAGCTCTATGTCACATAAGTCAGCCGCAAATGCCTCGGGTGCCGCCTCCTCACAGCTACATTCGCCACTTTTGCCGCAGCAGGTTCCAGGTCACGTTGCAACGACCAAAGACTACAGAAATAAGAAAAGGCAAAGAGATACGAAGCCGAGACTTAGAGATGGCGCCATGCCGCTCGCCGCGTCGGGTTTCGCAGTTGAGGTAACGATGGAGCCTGGGGAGGTAGAGGTAGGCGAGGTATCATTTTGCTGGAGGATGTAGATCTCGCCAGTGCTGTCGGAAGTCATAAAGAGTCTGTTCTTGGAGTCCCAGGCGAGGCCAACCGGCCGGAAACATTGATCGGGACAAGCACTGAGATCCTTGCTGTACATGATGTTCTTGAGGGCATCAGTCGAGTCGCTGCTGGCAACAGGTTCACCCTTGGCAAAGTCGACGGCGGTCAAGGCATAACCGACAGGTTCAGGACGGTTGTCTGCGAAATTGATTAGCATGATGCTTGGGTACTCGGCGAGTGTTCAACTCACAGCTGCCGCGGAAAGAGATGAAGGCACGAGAGCCGTCCTTGTCAAACTTGAGGAACACGGGAGAAGTGTGCGACTGGAAAGTCAGCCGAGGGGCGATGTAGTCGTTGTGGCAACGAGTGTCGTTCATGGTAGTGTTCTGTTCCATCGAGAATTGGTCTCCGACCTTGAGAGAATCGTTGAGCGGGATGCTGGTGTCCCAAACGGCAAAGCAACGGGGGTAGCCGTAGTTTCCAGCTTCGGTCTCGTTCGCGACGGTACCGAACAAGTTCAACTCTTCACCAGGGTTGTTGTCGTGGATATCGACGCCATTGCGAGTGATGTCGTCAATGGAGTTGTCCATCGCCCAGATGTTGCCCGTTGCGGGGTCCTCGGCGACAGCAACGGCGTTCCGTATACCCCAGCCCAATAGCTTGCCGTCGGTGTTGAAGTTGTAGGGATCGTTGCCCACTTTGCTCAGGTCGAAGGCCTTGACTTGGGCATGACCAGATGAAGTATGCAGAGCATCGACGTCAAAGTTCTCATCGACGCCACGGGAGATAACAAGCCAATCCTTGGAAGCCTGTGACATGACGAGAGTCCTTGTCGTCTGGTCGTTATTCGCCATGTTGTCGATAACGACGGCAGGCTCTGTGTTGACGGTGCCGGCATGTTGGTCGTAGGCCCATGCGAGGACCTGAGAGACCGAAGAGGCATAGATAGTCTTGCCATCTTCAGAGAGAGCCATGCCATGGGTCAGCTAGACAAGACGTCAGAGATTCGACTTTAGTTCAAGGGAATGTTGCTCGTACGCGGGTATTGTTAATCATGAGCTTGCTTTCGGTAAGGGTGAGACAGGTCCCGCCATTGTCCTTGAAGGTGACATGGTATACGCCCACGGCGGCGTCGAGAACAAGCAGCGCACCCTCGCCATCGACATGGATAGTCCGCGGTTTCTTGTAACCATTCGCAACCAGCTGTGCTTGCCAGCCTGCGGCGACCTGCGGAGGCGTGTAGCTTGGTACGATCACGTCGGCGCACGTTTGCGCGACGGCGGCCGTAGCAGCACCAGCCACCAGGGCAACGTGTTGTAGACCCTTCATGACGAGCAATTGAAGCAGTTGTGAATTTCTGCCACGCCTTGATTCGGCAGATCCAGAGGTACTTGGGAGTTGTAGACGGCGAAAGACAGAGGACAAGGCTTCAGACGTGGGCGCAAGCTGGGCAATTGGGATCCCATGGGACGGGTAGCGAAGTCTCAACCGACAGGCTTTCAAGGTAAGCCAGCGCCGACTCCACTTAAAAAGACACTGGCAGATGGCTCGTGGATGTCCCCTCTCCGCCAGGCGAGAGGTCGAGATGCCTGCGGGCAGTCGATCTTGTGTGCCTCTTTAGAGCTTAGAGCTCTTTTAGCGCAATGAGGGACGGCGGTTGAGAGGCGGGCAACAGGCTATGACCCACGGGAAGGGGTGGCCGATGGTGGACGAGCTTGTGCCTCTGAGATGCATATCTGCCCATGTTGGACCCCTCTTGTCGTCCCATGGCGTCGGAATTGCTTTTGTCGCTCGCTTCTTGGGATGGTGGTAGTGGCAGTCGAGCAGCGGCAGTTGGTGATGCCATCATGAAAAGATGCCAAGAACGTGGGCTTGGAGCCGAAAGCCGTGCAGTTGAAAGTTTGAAACACCCCGATGCTGTAACAGGTGGCCAGCAACAAGACACTCCTGGAGCGGAACATGGCCGTCACTCCGCCCAGAGGATCGTGAGGGGCTGCGACCGATTCGGCGTGGGTGCAGGATGGCGGAACGGCGGCTGAGCTGATTGGCGCATGCAATGGCGTTGCGGTTGCATTAAGCTGTCAGACTTGGGCGAGAAGACGCACATTTGCGGTCGAGATGGCACCGGCGGGTTCGATGTTGGGGAATAAGCATGCAAGACAGCATTAGCTGCGTCTTGTTCGGTGGAAACACGAGGGTCCCACGTCCCGATGGCGGCCGAACGAGGCAGGTCGTCGGTCGACTTGAGGCTTTGGCCCCGGTGCCGACGACTGCGAGGAGGGGTATTGAGGATGACGACGAGGCTCCCGAGGTTTGGTATCCAGCTGAGGGGCCGATGCGAAGATGTTCCTGCGAATCGCGAGCGACAAGCGAGGACATCATGGAAGAGACCCCAGAGACATCGTCAACAAGCGAGGGCGTCATCGCATGTCTCTCTGTCTCTTTGCGGCTGGGTGCAGCTGAATGTTTCGTGGCGCCAAATTAGGCTCACCGCCGCTGCTAGCCCAGGATGTCATTTGATGGTTCCTGAACGGTGTCTCGGCGGGTGTCTGGTAGCGTCCAAGGATGCGGGATCTTGTTCATGGAGATGGTGAAGGAGGTGGTGATGGCGACGGGGAGTGTCCGAGTTTGTTGGAGGTGACGAGGGGAAAAGTGTGTCCAGTGCATCAACGCATTGCAGGAAGGAACAGTGGTGGGTGGCCCCTACCCGAAAAGTGTGGGAAGGAACACAGGGGCCCTTCCGCTGTGTTCTGTCCGGCGCATTTCCATCCCCGTTTCTGTCACTCAAACATCACCAGATCCAATGCGCAAAATCTTCACTTTTACGGCACAGCATCCACATGGCCTGGATTAGCGAGCTGCTCGCCCAGATCGACAGTTCGATGGTCACAAAGCCAAGCCTTGCCGTTTGGCAACCAAGTCCCAAGGGAGCAGAGCCAAGAGCCAAGGGCCTTTTGTTTCTGGATTCCTTCTTCGCCCACGAATTGACCAACCATCGAGTCGTCTCCTTTCACACTGCGAGCCATCGGAATCGCAATCGCAATCATCCCACCTCTTCGAACTTCAGCCAAGTCAGTCAGCGTGTCGTGCAGCTGCCTCTGACACAGTTGCGGGCATGCGATCCGGCTAGACTTTCCTGGGCGGTTACACAACCTGGTTCGTCCAGAGGACAACCCCAGGGCATCCTCGACGTTCGCAATGATGGGATGAATCAATCATCAAGCGTCAATCGAGCAGATGGGCGTTTCCCCCCGCTGCCTGTCATCTCGAAATATCCCGAAACGTCCCTCAAGATCCCTTCCAGAAGCCACTTCGACGGTACGGTACGAGCGTCAGTCCCATGTCATTGGTGACATTGCGCTAGGCGATCGCATCCCGAGGACGGCGGCGATGGCTTTGGAACGACCAGAAACAGCCCTCTGAAGACACTGAACCCAGGCAAACACCTTGTCGCCCTCGCTGATTTCGCGCAAGACATTGGCTGCGCAGACTGCTTAGGGCGGAGGGCAGGGCTTGCTGGCCACCCCCGCATTCGAGTCTACCGCAATCCGTGGCCCCGACCCTATCGCCATGTTCCCTGTCGCCGTCGTATCGCCCCTCCCTGCCGAATCCAAAGAGCCAATCCTTGGCGTTCCATTGCCTGTCGCCAGTCCCGGCTTGGGGGGCTTCAGTCGCTGTCTGCCCAGGAAAATGTGCGACTGGTGTTCATCTGCGGCTTGCCCGAGCTAAAATCAGCGCACAGGCTTTGGTGCGGCCTGGTTTGAGCTGCCAGATGGATGTCAAGAGTCAAGACACGAACACTCATTACAGCGAGACGAGATGAAAAGACTAAAGTATGTCGTTCAACATGCGGTGGACGGGACAAGACCGGCAATCAGTCATGACCACGGCAATACGGCAATGGAAACGCAACGGTTCAACGGCGAGGTCTGCGGCGGCATCTCGCGAAGGCCTCTGATCATTCGTCTACATCGAACCGTCGACATGCCGTGAGACATGTGCCCAGAAACGCCAATACCGCATCGACAGGGGCATTCTAAGTTCGACCACCAGCACCCAAGAAATACCAAGAGCAATACTGGAGCTTGCCGAGACAACAACGTGCTCGTCGACTCGTCCAAGCCGTCCAAGCTCCCACCACAAGACCCCCGAGACCCTCTTGGTGCCTCTGAGCCCATTACTCAACCTATCACCAGCCTCCTTGGCAGTCTCCGCCCATTATCAACCGGTTGCCACGCTGCCGTGCCATGCCCGCGATTGTCTCTTGCCAAGCATGCGCCCTCACGCCCAGAATCCTCCTTATTGGTGCCGATGCCAGCGCCGCGCCTCGCCAAAGACCTTGGGAGCGGGACAGGCGGAGCACAAGAAGCAAGCCCATTCCACCTGATTCACTCCATTTCAGCGCCCATATGCCCACGGTAGCCCACCGCCGGCCGTCACTATCGTCTGCTTCTTCTCCGCCAGTTTTTTTTCTTACTGCTGCTGCTGTTGCTGCTACCGCTGCCGCCAGCCACCCCAAACACCCAAGCATCCAAAGCCCGAAGCCAAGAGAGCCTTTGCCTGCTTCGCCTTGCCTTGCTTGCTTGGAGCACGCAGTAATAGCTGCACGAGAGGGACAGGCCACCGCTAGATGCCCCTCCATTTTCCTTTCGTATGACGCGTTGCGAGTCCCCCAGCCGGCAACCATCCGCTTCTGCTGGGTCCCATCTCTCCGCTCCCTTGCTGCCGCTTATTATTTCAGGCCCAGCAAGGTACGGCTGCATTTCGTCCTAGGGGTTGGTTCATCAGTCGATCTGTTTTTTTTCTCCTCTTCGGTCGTCGCTCCGTCTGTTAAAGACGTCCCGAGCTTCTTCGCCATCCCCGATTCCTATTCTTTGCGACGGACGAATATAGGTCCAACCTAGACGGAAGAGTGGCACGGCATACCACAAGAAGGCCGAATGCCTCCTCACCGAACACGACGTCTAAGCTCCTCCGGCCTTTGACCCACGCAGAGTCCAGACCATGTTCCCAAATACACGACTCCTTCTGTCAGCACTCGCTGCGACAACATTACTTGCGACATCGTCCGCCGTCGCCATCGAAGCTCGACAAGGCCCCGGCCGCGTCAACGAATGGATCACCGTCGATGAGGAAGGTCAACCAAAAACCATCACACCGTCGGTCGTCACCAGCAATGGCGCTCGCACCACCCTCAGCCCGCCGCCGTACTCGCTTACCGGCAGCGTGTTCACCGTCACCGCGACCAACGGCGCTCTCACAACAAGCACCGGCGTGCCTCCGCCGCCGCAAGCCAGCAATACGTTAGGATTTGGAGGAGTATTTCCCGTATGCAATAACAACCCGGGCACCGACGCTCCCTTCTGCCAGCCGCGACGTGGTAGTACTCTGCACGTGGAGACGACGTACTACAGTAAGCTTAAATCAAGTCTGAGTCGTGGCCCCTCCCCCAACTAACCTTTTCTCCCTCTAGTCACCTGGGACACCACCTTCTTCGAGGACCCAAACACGCCAATTGGAATCGTCGGGTATGATGTCAGTAACACCGGAAATATGGATGCGGCACCCGCATTCTCCGTAACAAATATCCGCGGCGGCGACGGATGGGCGTATTGGACCCCACGCGTCGGCGATCTCGAAGAGAAAGACTCGAATAACATGACCCTCATCCTCATGTACAACGACCCCATTACAGACGAGCAGCAAAACATTACTGGCCCCGTCTTCACCATTCGCCCAGCACTCGATATCGACGGCAGCTCCAGCTCAAGTCCGAACCTAGTCGCCATCATACTCCCTGTCATCCTCATCACCCTAGCCATCGTCGGCGTAATGCTCTGGCTATGCTTCCGCCGACGCCGCCGTCACGCGGCCGCCGCTGCCGCAGCAGCAGCAAAATACCACGAAACCGTCGCCGGTCCGCCAAAAAGCCGCGGACTGAAGAACGACGCGAATATTCAACTCGAACCAACGAGTCCACCGCCCCACTCGCCCGGGCGGAATGTTTTTCAGGAGGAGGTGCGTAGGCAGGAACGGGAACGAACTTAAAACTACTTCTTTTGGGAACTGCAATGACTGATGGTAATGACTTCAAAAGGCCCTGTCCGATGAGAAACGTCTCCATCGGACGTCATGAGACTCGCGCGGTGACGTCTTTCCAGCGATGTTCTTTTTACAACAATACCCTTATTAGGGGAGATAATGACCAAAATATCACGAATAAAACTATGGACGCTATGCGTCCCCCTTGAACGTTCATTTTCAACGTTTCCCTGGCCGTGAGTCTTGGATAATGTGTACATGTTTCTCAGGAGAAGCAACTCAGCCCAGCGACTCAGATTGAGCATTTTGAACCCCGGCTCAATGATCAAAGTCGAGAGTGACCGCGAGGACACTCAACTGCATTTGAACTGCGAACCATATGCAATGTCGTAGGTCTTGAGGTTCAGATCTACAACACAGAAGAAACGAGCCAAACTTCGTAAATTACACACTGACATTAACCTTACATCAACGTGCAATGGCCGATAGCCAGCCAGTCTGGGTAGCCCTCCTCCTTGACCCCTTGCCTCTGAAGTTCTCAATCCTCGCCAGCTTAACCGCACTAAACCGCACATTACTCCGATGCGAACATCTGAATCTTCAGACAGTCCTTTACCCGGTCCTTCATATTGATCGCATATTCGGATGTCAGGCGAAAACACTCTTTGTCGTTCTAGAGCTAAGCTACAAATAAGTAAACTGTATGCACTCCGTTGATGCTGTAATACCTCGTTTGTCGACCTAGACGCCAACTTTTTCCATGATTGTATCCAACTTGCCCATACAGTATTCAAATAACCCATACTCTGGTTTGACTTCCCCATATTTGTCTTCAACCTGGAGATTGACTCCCAGGCGTCTGATCTCTCGCAAATTGTCTTCCGTCAATTGCTGCGATACACTCAGCTTTCTTAGAACTTGGACCATTCTGTCTTTCCAATACGTCCTCATAAATTCAGAAAAGCTGCAGCGCATTTCCACAAGCTTGGCTTCGAACTCGGGTAGCAATTCATGCAGGGTGTCGATAGCCCGCGAGTCTTCTTCCAAGAACTCTTGAATATCTTCGGCATCGATGCCTCTTCGTTTGCCTCGGTATTCACAGCAGGTGTGATGAATTGACAAGGATTCAAACGTGGCCATTCGCACTGCAATCAACTTGAAATCCTTAGGCACCTTCCAATGCTCATCTGAGACCGTCGCCATTCGATTTGAAAGGTGTTCCAGTCTTTGTCTCCATGAAACCTGACCAGGAAGCTCATATCTGGTGATGCTTTTGCATGACATTGAATATGGATGGCAACCGCCAGCAGTGCATTCGCATGTACATTCGTCTTCGGATGGGAAGGCATGCTGCAACTGTATGTATTCTTTGAGTTCGATCATCATCCGAAAGTCTTCTTGCCTGACTGGGAGGCAGCCGAGAATCTCAAAAAAACGGTGCGTAGTCGTAAATCCTGCTACGGAGCCTGGAACCTGGCGAGTTGGGTCCGCACCCATTCTGATGAGGTTCAGAAACGTCAGTGGTCTTTTAGTTATCATTGATGGCGTTCTCCCGATGGAATCTGGCTCATCAATACCGCCGAAGCCATGGGAGTGAACCATCTCCAGAAGATGTCTTGTATCCGTATTGGCCTGTGAAGCGCTGATCAAGTGATACAGTGACCATCGCTCCCATATGATGTCGCTTAAAACTTGTGTCTGAAGGCATTGCGGCACTTGAACTCCCCTTCTCCATAATGCCTCTACCACTTCATGAGTTTGTATGTCGAGTATGGTCTCCCCTGAGACTCCGAAATCATTGATCTCTGTCGGAGGCAGCCTGTTCAATGCCTGATACGCCAGTTCTTCGCGCCGCTTTTTGATGTGACCAACCATTACTTCTTGACATCGCATTGACGCCTCCAGAACAAAGAAAAGTAGTTTACTGTCGAGTCTAATTGGACAGCCTAACTCCAAGAGCATGACGACGTTGTCAGCACACGCGCAGGTATGAGGGCATATTTGTGGTGAAGTCGCTGAACATATCTCTTTACTCCCGCTGAGGGCGAAGGAAAGCATAGAAATCATCCTGTCGTTTTCAGTGTGCAGAATTTGCGTCCCACAGTGAAATAAAGCAAGCTCAAAGCCCTTAGTCCAGGCAGGAAGTAGCTCCAGGGCAGTGTAGCCGAAAGCGTCCTTTTCCCAGAGTGTGGCCCTCGCAACATCTTTCCTCAAGATTTCGACTAATTTTACTTGATCTTTTTGTATTATTGCCAGGTGTAGTGCATTTCCATACCCTGTGATAATAATTCAGTTGTCTTCCTTGAGTATCAACATAAGTAGGCAGACGCATACACTTTTTTATTTCAGGAAGTGCACGGGCTATTGCACGGTAGAAGTTGATGTTCATAGGGTTGATAGTACTATTGGGTGTTGCCGGATGATCGGATAATACGAAAATGTCCTCAGGCATGAGGAATTGGTGGTCCAGTGCCACTGATGTGAAGTCTCTGTTGTTGTAGGAGGCGGCATCAAAACCTTTGAAACGCCCCTTCTGTAGATGAAACGCAGACCAGCCGAACAAAGTGTGAAAAGGAAGGCTGCCAAAACTAATTAGTAAATACACACGCGTCGTCAGCTATCTACTTTACTTACCCGTTGTTTCCACCGCCGGGCCGATCTCTGGGTACACCTACAGCCACAAGAAACGTGAGAAGAGGCTTCAGTCTCCACATGCCAGATGTGCCGTGTACATGGGCTCCATTGCAGGCAGCATTGAGCAGATTGTTGCCAATGGCATCCACATCAAGTGGTGATGCCTTACCGCTTTGGAAGATCCACTCCAGGGCTCGAATGCCTTTCTGCAGGACACGAGAATACTTTTCGTCTCCAAGTCTAGAGGAAATTTGGATTGTTTCAATGACGGCCTCCGCCGGTGAGGCAGCACGGACAAAATACATCCTAAACGAAGGACATATACTCAGCCCGCCCGCTCCAAACGTAGATGACATCGAGACAGTAATTGCAGTCGACATGAGCGTTCGAAATACTTTCATCGATACGCCAACGGTCCAGCTTTTCTGTGACGGACTGACTCCTGCAAGCGGGCAATAAGCAGCATGCACTCTCTCCTCAAGACTTTCCGCAGTCATAAACGCAGAACGGAACCCTTGTTTTATTTGTCTTCTCACTCGTCGTGGATGACATTGACAGCCAAACATGCTGTTCTTGGCCGCGCCGTGTTGCCTGGCACTCTGCAGTGCATTCATTGAATGGCGGTACCGATGACCGATTTCAACTTCTGTACATGCCAGACGAAGTGCATCTGGTTTCGATAAAACCCGTCGCAGAACGATCTCAGAGTCGGCAGAGGCAAGCGCAGATATGACCTCTTCGATCCGGTTCTCCATACGAGTGAACTGGTCGGAAGACGCCTCCATGTGCCGCTGCGCGTGCGGAACGAATGTCTCAAGAGACAGACTCAATTGTGAAAAATTGTCAGACAGCTTTCCCATTCGTTGGTGGCCCTCGATCGAAACATGACGTAAGTCATCAAGCTTGGTATTAAGGTCGGTCCTCGTTGTCCATACCTCGTCTCCTACGCTTCGAATAGTATTGCTAGTCTCGATAGATATTGCACTGGAAGCTGTTAGATCATCATTACATAAACTTTTGACAGCCATATGACGTACAGTTGGGCTACCTGGAGAGCTGACTGCAATGCCCTGTGTGCCTCTGACAACTGACTTTCCAGGCAATCAAGATGTCCTCGTCGGAATGGGTATGTCACCCGATTTGTGCGGTCTTTGATCCACTCTGAGATTGATTTGGAAGGGTCTTCATTCACCCTTACTTCGTCGACGAACGTGCGCAAGACCGCGAGCTCTGCGTTTGCGGCCATCATGGCTTGCTCGATGGCCGTGTCATGTCCCCTCGAAGCTGCTGCAATGTTGCTTCGCATCGCCTGTATCTGATCCACTGCTCCCTGCAAGGACCGACACAGGCGAGAAGCTGAGGCGATCTCTTCCTTGTGTCCTTTGATTCCGTCGAGGTATTTGGTGATCCCCGAGCAGACCTGCAGGCCTAGGGACACTACGCCAACTACTGTCCCTAGTAAGTCGGCCATCGTACATGGAGATGAGTCGCTCCAGCTGCTGAAGTATTGAAGTGACTGGAGTTCCAACCCAGCGACGATCTCGCCCGGGTGATCGAATTCAAGAAACAACTGTAGAATCTTAGCGGAAGCGTCAAAGAAAAAGACAAATGGGAAAGAAAAGCAGAGCGACAGATTTCGCCTTACCATACCAACCACAGGATCAGGCTGGCGAATGAGCGCTTATGCCAATGTAGGTGGGCGGGGTAGCTATCGTGCAGATGCACTGCCCGCGAGGCATAATGGTTCGCCCGGGTGCGTCGCACAAGTCTGGTCGTGTCGTTCTCTGATTGAACACATTCAGGTTTCAACAGCCAATGAGGCGACGCTCGTGGGCATCCCAGTCGCAAAGTCAGCAGAATCCGCGTTCGAGGCGCTCTAAGCCACTTCATCACTGAGCAGTCCTGAGAAACCAAACATTATACATTACTTAATGGTGCTTTTAGTGTATCTCTTCAGCCTAATATTATGCCATGCCCCATGCCTCCTGTAGTTCTGATCCATGTACCCATCTCACGCCCGATTAAGCCATTTCCGCTTACCCCGGCCCATCGTTGTAGAACAGTTCCCCGTGCCCTTTCAATGTTGACCATACCTTGCCTTCTTCCGATCTCTAAAAACACTGATTTTGCTAGTCCCTGATTATGATCCGTCACGGCCTCGCATGCGGCCACGCATAAAGGCCACAAGAGCGCGTTTGCGGGTCCCCCAGAGGCGATGACCGCCATGCAGCTCTCCAGAGATAAATGAGTGTTCTTTTGAACTTCGGGATGACTGATCGGGTAGCCATACACAGTTCGATGTAGATAGACCAGTGCGCTGTGGCGGTAGGCTTGCGCGTTGTGGACCATGGCCTCGAGGTGCTGATGCTGGGCATTCCCATCTTCCTCCAGAGACATCAGAATGTTGCTTGGGTCAACGGATGGTTGCCAGCTTTGGAGGGCCTTCTCTGTCGATTTTGTTATTGACTCGTATTCGACCCTAAGAACGGCTGCTTTAGTTCCTTGGTTGGCTGCGACGGCTGCTTCAAGATCCTCTTTCAACGACATTGCAATGCTAAGACGATACAGAACTGGCCACAGATCGCCGACCAATCCCATAAATGGATCCGCATGTGAGGTGTCGCTAGGCTTTGAGGACGTCATGACGGCGAGCGGATATGTGTAGTCCGACACTGAAACCGCTGATACGGGGCTGATCCCAAGTGAGAGCGCAGAGATCACATCGTAATAATGAAAGGCCTTTTGCAATGGTCAGTCTGATTCCTCTGAAGCGTATCGTCCTCACCATACCTTCTCGAGAAAATAGACTGTAGGACTTCTTTCGGACGTGGGGGTAGAGCTGAGGACCAAGAATGCCGCTTTTAGGTGCCCGACGAACATGCCAGGGGCATTGGATGATGTGAGCTGGGAGGTTAGCTGCGATGCTCTGAGATAAAGCTGGACGCAATAATTACTGCTTCATAATACGCCAACAGCATGACAGTTGCGAGAACTTCTTCGTGCTGACATTTCCACTGCACCAACTCGAAAGCACCCTTGGCCGCCAAAGCCCTGTACTCCGACGAGTGTCTAGACTCATAGACACCAGTATTCTCCAGATGACCGCAAGAAAAAGCACAGATCGCATAGAAGACAGGCGAGTTGTCGTAGGCAAGGGGAAGAATAAGGTGTTGAAAAGAGTTGTTCGGTTGTTCAACAAAGACGATGAGCCGTGACAGGGTGCTGCAAAAGTGATGTAACAGCTTTCGGCTTTGTGCATCTATTGTGAGGTCGGAGAATACTGGGAAGGGTAGCTCAAGCGACAGAGACATGGGTTCAACTGAGCCGGATCGGGCTGATACTGAATCGTCAAAGATGCTGTTGGTAAGGATTGAGCAAACTTCTGACTCGCTGCTGTTTCCCAAAGCGTCGAACAACTCCATTGAGTCGTCCAAGTCCATGTTGCAGAAGTCCACACCCAGCTGCGGGGAGACTGTGAGGTCAACAGCGTCTTCAGGTGGACGGCTGGGAGTTGGCTTTGCTACCGCGAAAGTGTGGATGAACCCCTCCTCCGGCTTCAGCTCTCTTCCGGCGAAGATGTTCCGAGCCCTCCTGGATGATGGAGAGGCTTTTTTGGTAGCCTTCAACCGCCTAGGCTCAACGACTTCATAGGTGCACGTCAGGCCCTTGAGAGAGCAGCGTGTGCACTCGGGCTTGCGTTCGCAACATTTCTTCCGCGCCTCTCTGCTTCGTGTCCATCAGATAATTGTTCAATGGGATGGGTCAATAGCAGCATACCATGATATACAACCTGGTAACTATGTCAGTAACTGATTCTTAGATGACGATCTCTAGTTTCTCGTCAGATATTTTACCTGTTTTTGTTCTTTGTCTGCGAACATTGGGCGGAAGAGACTTGGAAACCAACATGGCCACAGAAGATCTTTAGGAAAAGCTGAGCCACATCAAGCTCTAGCTTGGAAGCCAAGATCTGATATGA
This sequence comes from Colletotrichum cordylinicola, assembly GCA_027406065.1. Classification (NCBI taxonomy): domain Eukaryota; kingdom Fungi; phylum Ascomycota; class Sordariomycetes; order Glomerellales; family Glomerellaceae; genus Colletotrichum; species Colletotrichum cordylinicola. The sequence goes on along the minus strand of JANVYD010000003.1, from coordinate 6,017,457 downwards.
AACTGAGTAAAGATTCCAAATGAAGGTGCCCTGACTAGTTCGTGGGCGGCGTGCCAACGGGTCATTTTGAACGCACTCTCACTCATTCCTACCAGGACAGACGTCGTAGTCGGGGACATGGATGGCATTCAAACTGGGCCGATCCCATGATCTTCACTTTCGGGACTCGATATTGCGAGCAGGTCTGCTTGCCATGTGGGAACCTGGGGAGCCATGTGGCAAGCTCAGCTGAAATCGACATCAGACGGAGGTGAGAGACCGCTTACCCCTCCTCAGCCACAAATTGGGATTGACACGCATCCTTGGGCTCTAGCCCTCCAAAATGCGGCAAAGATCATCGTTCTTTCGTCAGTATCGGGTCTGTAGAAGCTCATGTTGGTGGTACAGAGGACGGTGGAACACCCCTTCTACGCTCCTTCATGGGAAGTCATGCCCGAAAGAGGCGCTAAAGCGGTCTGCAATACCGTGCCTGAACGAAGCTCATGCATAAGCTTTCCCCGTCAGAAGATTAAGCTAGGAAACAAAAACCGGATTCTTCTCTCTGCCCTTTCCTATCCTGTGCCCAAACACGCCCGAAAAGTGTCTAGCTCAGGCCGTTGAGCGGTCGGCACTGCAGTACCCCACAGGTTCCATGGGTATTTTCGCAAGCATAAACATGGCGTCAACATCGGAGACGCCAATTGAAGTGACAGCTCTGAGATTACCATCGGAACTGGGGCAATGCGGGGAACCACACGATCTCACCCCCGACTCTCACCTGTAACACGGGTGTATCCGTCCCTGTAGGCAACAATGATGTGGCGGCCAATCATGCAGCATCCTCCGTAAAGACGTTGAGATACGGCGTGGACAGCCACGTCTACCCCAGCTTCGAACCCCGCAAGCCGGTGTTTGCCATATTTCCATACGCCCGGTCGAGAAGGAAGACTAGCAGGGAACGGACGTCTGGCCAGTAAGAGGCTCAAAACCCGGCGCGAAGGTTCAGTAAGATTGTTGAAACATGGTTCTCATTGGGCAGATTGGACTCCAACAGAGGCCGTGTCTGCGACCTAGACAACCTGTCACCGGGCATAAGGAGCCCTGTTAAGGTGTGGCTCAACATGGAGGCACGCCTTGAGCTCCCCCGGGGCCCGAAGGGATCCTTGGTGGCTGAACACGAAAGAAAGCAGGTAAGAGATCTTCAAGATATTGTCGTACGCTGGATCCGTTACAACGTGGCGCTGGATTCTCAGTGGCTACTCGGAAGCTCCGATGGAAGGGTTGAACAGAAGCAAGCTGAATCAACTCAAGCTGGCCTGATTGTACGTTACGATCATCAAGGACTGTGGCACCGTCTTGCCTGAAAACCATGCAATGCTCGTCAGCCCAATATGGGCGATATACTGTTTTATTCGCCACGGAGAGAACAAGTACAAAACAACATGCTTAAATATCGGTAATATTGCATGTGGACACATTTATTAGACTGAACCGGAAGATTGCCCGTCTATTGCCTGGGACCATGATAGAAGTACGTGTACCTGCGCGATTGCGAGTATTCGTAACGGGTGTAAGCGAGACACACCAAAGCCGGGGGCTGTTGGGTCATGTACCTATCTGTGATCTTCCTTCTTCAACTACCCATCTAGAGTCAGAAAACAATACCTACACTGTAGCGTTGGCTAAAGAGGAGCTAAGATGATGGAGGACCGTTGGTTTCGGTCGAAAAGGCTTCGGTAATCTCGTGTCTTATGCACTGCAACCCACCACCGTTTTCTCGCACTTCTCGTCACATCAAGGAGCGAAGTGGCTGGGATTCGATCCTTGCACGGAGAAATTGGCCTCGCTAAACGCATCCTACGCCACAAATCTCGGCCGAGAGACACTGAGTCGGCATGACACCCGATGAACCCTCGGAATATTCCCCACGGCGAATGGTTTCAGTCACTAAGTCTCCGATCCAGACCCAAACAGCCAGCTGGGCGCCATCTCTCCATCGGTTCGGAATCCTACGCAAGCAGCGCTGACGCAAGCAAGGACGTCCCCGAAATGAAATCTCTTCCCGACTATTCCAGGCCCGTAGTGTGCGTACTTGGCAGAGTTTGTCATGACCTGCTTCGCGGCCGCTGGCACAATGGGCTCCTCTATCATGCACCAACATGTATCCGTGATGAACTGGGCGCCAAACGCTTCTAGCACATCGAGGTGGCCCAAATTTAGTGCCTTTTGATAGATGTCGCGACTCGTTGTGATGATGACGGCTACGCTAGGCGACTTCGTCTTGCTCCTGCAGAGATCGGCGAGTTGTGCAAACTCCTCTACGGAGAAATGGGGGTTTCCCAGAGATACCATCTCCAAAGATGGATCGGAAGCGGTGTTAAGCTGCTTCCAGGCCTTTCGGAGGCCGTTGACGTCAACGACTACCCGTTCCAGGGACTCAGTTTGTCCGTCGAAGGAAGCTGCTTCTGGCGTAATTGCTCTCATGTGGAACATCGGTGCTGAGGAAGTTGTCGCAAAGCCGGCGCCGAAGGCTTTCAGGTCAGACATTGTGGGGCTCGTTTTTTCCATGCCGATGATGAAGGGTATCTTTCCGCCAACGATGTCGCCGATGTGGTAGCCAAGTAGAGGGAATAGTGACTGGTCATGCCCAAGAAGTTGGGGCACTTCGATGATGATCTTTGGCTTCCTTCCCTCCGGAGTATGGCAACCTGCATACGGTGCCCTGCCGGTCAAAGCGATGAAGACGTCGAGATAGTCCGGGTACTTCTGCGTGTGTGCTCCGAGGACGCTGTTCACAAACACAACAGCATTTGACTCGGACCAGCCCACTTGCTCCCCTGCTTTGGGCTTGCTGTCGAGGAGGTAGGGTGCACAGGTGAAGCTGAGCTTGGCCCCGAGCTTGAGATAAGCCTCTCCGATCTTATCTCCTATGATGACTGCTTCTGAATTGGTGCCAAGCTCCTTCCATCGAAGTCGGTCGACGTTGAGTGAGTTGCAGGTTGAAGGCACTACGAACTGTCCGCCGAGTGATAAAAGGTGCTCCGGTACATGCAGACTGCTCTTTCCATTGTAGGCACACGCATCGATGTGAACTTGGGATACGTCCACAAGGCATTTCGCACCTTGCAGAGCGGCAAAGGCAACGATGATTTCCATTGCAATCCGACTTGCCTCTCCTTGCTGGCCCGAGAGAAGTTTCTCGTCGGATAAGCTCAAATCGATACCGCTCGTGCTTCTGGGCTCAAGAGGTAGCGACACCTGGCTCGGCATGATTACCAACTGTTTGTCGCTGATCTCTACCTCTGATGCCCCACGCAACTTTTCGAATTCCTCGCTACCTTGCAAGAAGATGACGGGTATGCGGCGGTCAAACATGGCCTCGGCGACCATGACGCCCAGAGTCAAAATCATCTCCGGCTCCTGAAATATCAACGCTGATGGTGCATTGCCGGTGAGGATGAGCTCAAGGAGCGCCCCGCTGCCGGAACAGGAGCCCCGACCGCAGGGAATGGCCAGGACTTTGCCCTTCACTGACGTGCCAAGCAGTGGATGATGGGCGTCGGCGACGACGCCGGTTTTTGGGTCCACGCCCATCATGAAGCTCAGGGGCACATCGGAGAATACGAGAGGGCCAAGAAGAGACCCTGGGATGACGCTGAGTCCCCCCATACTGGGACCTTTCATGACGATGGCTGATTGTTGATTGTTGATCGTTGGAAGATGGATGTCGAGGTGAGCAGTATATCAACGCATTACGGCCCGGTAAGCATTTCGGGATAACCTTCCTTTTCACCTCACAACTCAATGAAACAGGAAGGACACGACGAGGTCAACGATATTCCGTCGGAGACTCCGCACCTTATCGTGGGACCGGGGCGGGTCCCCGCACGGGCTTCGGATAGGTTTCCGGCCGGCATCGGTTCCGATAGCTTGACATGGAGCTGAGCGGATACACTACTTGGTAATTCATGTTGACTCATAGATCTTGTGCAAACCTAGGTTGTGGCACGGTGCCTTCATTGAACAGCTAAACAGACTCGGTTTATTGCCATTAAACTTTCCAGATTGGTCATGTACCCCTAATCATAGCTGAAGAAATAGCTCTCGTGGACAATAGCGTGAGGAATATAGAGGTGGTCACAAGCGCAACCACAATCTGGATCGCAAGGATCACCGTCCTCATTGCCAGACATTGGAAGCGACGGAGGCAGGGGGAAGTCATCTTCAGCTTGAGGCATGACCCACTCATCCTGGATGACAGCCTTGCTAAATCCATGCCTATAGGCCAGGAGTTCCGTCTCCTTGGCCTCAAAATGCCTGCTCAGCAAAAGCTCATCGTCTGTCACAGTTCGTTTCCCGTTTTCACCATTCTCGGCGCGCATGCGCTTCATTCTCGTCCGTTTAAGAATCTCTCTGGGTGCCTCCGGATAGCACATAGACGCGCCTGCCGCACCGTGACTGCATTGTGGCACTGGAAAAAGCTGTTCAATGGGCGGCGGCATTCCTTCCAACTGATCCTTTCCATTCAACCTCATATACTCCTCCTCCCCAAGAAGCTTGCTCAATGCTGGTTTCCAGAGAAACGACAGCTTCAGACCCTCGAAATCATACTCCGCGCCGGGAAGATCGGTGTCGTTGGCAATTCTCCTCAAAGAGAAGATGTGCGGAAGCGGCGAGCTCTGTATCCACTGATGACTTGGGAAATGCGATTGTCGGTCCTCTCGCGTCGCTCGTTTGTGGGATGCTGCCCAGCCACCACGGAAACCATCAAGTATGTCGCCAACTTTGTAACGGCGCCGGTTGAACAAGACCCGTTTGTCGAGATTGCCCAAGCTTTTGAAGTGCTTCTCACTGAATACAGCGCGTTCCCCGTCGTCGGATAATCGATCAAAATCGAGCATGAGTCTCTTGTCTTCAACCCTGACAAATCCACCCTTGGGCGTTATGACAAAGAAGTCCAAGCAAACGTTCGTGATGCGGCTGTATCGGAGGTGTTTTGAAGAAAAGACGCGCTCGGTGATTTCCTTGAACGCCTGGGATACGCGGCGAAAGTTGAGCCATACGCGGGGCAGGTAGTCGCAATCCGTGATGCTGCCGATGATCATCTCCCAAAGCTCCGGCGGGAGATACACTGCGCCGCTTCTCTGCATAACGGCCGAAATCGTATTCGTGGAGCTGCCGAGAAGCTTACCCGGCGGTCGATTTGGGCTCCCTCAATTTGCAGAAAATTTGCAGAAATGTGTAAACAGGGAGAAGTTGTCGGGTTGATTTGTTGGAACGAAGAAGCTGTGAGCTGAGCTAACCGATTGGAGCTTCTGTCTCAGATGACGTAGGCAAAGCGGCCCACCACCGAGCGACTTTTGTTGCCCTTTGAAGCCCAACGTTGCATGAGTGCGACAATGACCCAAGCTGGCGGCTTTGAGAATTCCGCGTCATCCTCACAAGGCTTTGCTCATGTGCGTTGTTTGCCAGACAAGGTCGTCGTCGACTTGCAGGATGGAAAACCCCTGACGCTCCCAGAATCCGATGGCGCCTTCAAGAAACGGATGGGTATGGAGATACAACTTCTTCATCCCTGCATCTCTCGCTCTTCGCTCCAAGGCAGCGCAGAGTTTCGAAGCCAGTCCAGCGCGGCGCCAGGCTGGGTTGACGTAGAGTCTCACAAACTCTACAACGCCCTCGCAGCCAAGACCGAGCTCGGGAAACCGGTCGTCGTAAGGCGCATAGCCGATGGCAGCAATGATTTCACCATTGCCCCAAGCTGTCAAAAAAGCTCCGTTGGGGTTGTCCAAGTAAGTCTTGGAAAAGTTCTCTAGCTCTCGCTGGGCATGTTGGTTTTGAGACTCCGCGTCTATCCACGGAAACATGACGGACCTGGCCTGCTTGATGAACTCAACGATGGCCGGGATGTCCTCGGACTTGGCAGGCTGAATGGTGATCTCCATGGTGAATGTGCGGATAGCTCAAGGATCAAATTTGTTGCGATTCAGGACGAGGCTCCTTTAAAAAGTTCAAAAATTGAAATCTAAATGTGTACATAGAAAGGAGGTTCAGTTTAACACGATGCCTCTTGGCGGAAGAAAAATTGCTCTAATCTGCTCTCTAATCTAGAGCCTCGAAGCTCTTATCAGATCGTGACCCTCTCCAGCCCCGCAGGAGTGGGGGATTATGATCTTGCTGGATCGGACCGCCGGCCAGGCCTGCGGCGCGCTATTTTTGCGCTATCGAGCACATCCTAGACAAAGCCTGGCATGATTCGGATCAAAATCATGAATCCCCATAGAGAATCTTCTTGATAGCTTCTTGATCAACATTTGCTCCACACAAAAGAATAACGCTCGTCTTTCCTGCCAAGTCTTTCGCAACTTTGTTGAACCCCGCGAGAGCCAAAGCAGCTGAGCCTTCCACGATCATGTTCTCCTCGAAAGCAATTGTCCTCATCGCCTCGGCAATCTCGTCTTCGCTGCACTCAATGACTTGGTCGACAACGGCCATGGCCAGGGGTAGTGTAATTGAATCCTCGTCCATCCCACCGGCAACGGCTTCAGCCAACGTGGGGAGGTGCTCCGTCTCAATAACATGACCCGCAGCCATTGAATCCGCGAGAGCCTTCGAGTTGATGGCTGACACACCAAAGATCTTCGTCTTTGGGCTGAATGCCTTGATCACGGACCCAATGCCACTAATGAGCCCGCCGCCACCCATGGATATAAAGATGTTATCCACATTGCTGCACTGCTCAAGAATCTCAAGACCAATCGTCCCCTGACCGGCGACAATATCAGGGTCGTTGTAGGGTGAGATGTACTCATAGGTTCCCGAAGCGGCGAGCTTCTGGGCATATTGTTCGGCCAGTCCGGTCTCCGCTCCATGTAAGATGACCTCCACACCATACGACTTGATCTTCTCCAGCTTCGCAGGGACCACTGTTTCCGGCAGCACAACCGTGACATCTCTGGAGAGTGCATGTGCAGCGCATGCGGCCCCGATGCCATGGTTCCCCGATGATGCCGTAATTAGCCGGCCCCCGGGTGCTTGCGCCGAGAGCTTGGACGTGGCCCCTCTCAGCTTAAATGATCCGGTGAGTTGGAAATTCTCTCCCTTGAACAAGACTTTGACGCCATGCTTCTGGCCTGCTTTTCTGGCTGGTATGAGCGGCGTCTCGTAGATGTGATCGCGGATGCGACTTCGAGCTTGAACAGCCGCTGCTGCGGTTTCGACGTAAGAGAGAACCATGCTAGCGATAGCGGGGTCGAGTCGGATAGATGGCTGCAAACGAAGATGGAAGAAACGTTCGAAATGTCCCGAAACAAAGATAAGAGTATTTTTGAACTCTTTTCCAAATGAAAACTTCTTCTCTACTCTTTCTTACTCTAAAAAAGTTGAAGGAAATTTGTCTTGGTACGGTGTACTTGTAGATGCAGAAGGATAGCTTCAACCCCACTGAGTAAGAAAGAGACATCTCTTATCTGATTGGCCTGGACGCATAATCATCCTGTTTCGGCTTAGCGTGGCGCCCTGCTCATGTCTTTGCGCCCTCCTCTCGTCAGCGTCACCGAAGTTCCGAAGCCGCAGCTTGCCAATCCCATGTCAAAAGTTTTCCCATCCGAACGAGAGGAGACGCGGAACACAGGGCTGTCTTTTGTGTGAGCCAGTGACCCAACGCGAAATCCATGGAGCCCTCGAAGAGACGACGCACAGGCTGCACAGAGTGTCGCCGGAAGAAGTCAAAGGTGGGTAAATGCGTCATTTTAGCATTGCAGTCCCCAGCAGCAGCTGTCGCCTGTCTATCGGACTTTACAGGCTGATAAGGGATTTCAGTGTGATGAAAAGAAACCAGTGTGCACACGATGCACGAAATATCCACGGCTCTGTTCTTATGAACTGAGCATTAAAACAGCAGAGTTCAAGATATCCAAGCCGTCAATACGAAAGGTAAGTTATTCATGTGTTAGCTCCAGTCAATAGCTGCGACTAACAGTGAGGTCCAGAAATCAACATCCCCCATCAGCACGGGTTCCAGTGCATCCCAGTTGACTGTATCCGTACCCCGGCAATCATTCACTCCCCCAAGTCCCAGGTCGCCGGCGTCGTCTCTCTCGGAGTATCGATTAAGCCCATTCCCATCGATTCAGTCTACTCAACATCGTTTCTATCTCCATCATTTTATCACACATACTGCAATCATCTACTTTCCTCTCCAACCAGATGCATTGCTCCACTTCGCCATACCCGTGGCAGAAAGCAGCCCTGCGATGCTCGCAGCCATCTTGGCCGCTAGTTGTAATCACTTCTTCAGGCTAAGAGGTTTCCAAGATGCGCGGAACGCCGCGACAGAGGCGACTGTTCAGAGCTTATCGAGGCTTCGTGAAGCCATTCCGACAAGCAGAATGAGAGGCGAGAGCCCTGCTTTGCTGGCTACCTCACTGATGTTAGCGACCACCTGTCTTTGTGTCGGAGATACGACAACTTACAGGCAGCATCTCAATGGTGCTCTTCATATCGTCCAGAGGGATGGCGAACAACATCAATCGGATCCTTTATGGTCTCTGGGCCTCAAGTGGCTCACTCACTTGATCCTGATGAACAGAATATCCGGGCTGCCATTGCCCACACAACAAAAGACCGGAACTCTTGACTGGGCACCGTTGCTCATTAGTCTGCCAGGTCCAGGCCAGATTGATTCCGTGACTGGTCTCTCCTTGGACCTCGTCACGATTCTTGATGAGATCTGCGATTTGTCTGACACGCCATCTTCGCCATCAAAAGAGTCAGGATCACCAGCTCGAAGTCCCGAAAATGACCATGATGCAGACTCGGTGTTCGCTGTTGATTTTCCCAGGGAGCGGTCACTGGAAGTACTACTTCTGTACCCGGGGGCGTTAGTCAGCCACGTCAAGCACTAAACTCCCCCTACTCACGTAGGGGGCGAAAAAACAGGGTTTCTACGTAAAAAAGGAGGTTTCCACCTAGTTATATAAAAGTTACGTTTTTATCGTTTTACTACTAAAAAATAATTTTTTATAAACTATACTATAACCTAAAACTATACTTTTTTAACTACTTCTTTTAATCTTAGCTACTAAGATATTTTATTAGAGTAATACTAATTTAATACCTACTAAATAAACTATATAAATATTATATACTATATAATATTAAGCTCTTTACTTTAGCTACTTTAATAAGCTTCTATCTATAGTACTATTAATCTAAGCTATTATTAAAAACTATAAAATATCTTATATAGTAATAAAGAAATATTTAAAAACTTTAGAAGCTAGTTATAACTTCTCTATACTACTCTAAGAAAGTAATTAGCTAAAAATAGTAATAAAAACTAAAAACTTAGTTTTAGTAATATTTACTATATAACTTAATATTACTAGCTTCTTAATAACCTTAATAATTCTTAAGAAAATAGCTAACTTTTTTTAAACTACTTAGAGTATAAGCCTTATTTTAAAGTATTTTATAAAGTATTAAACTACTAACTACTTAGAGTTTTAGAAAAGTTTAAGAATTAAACTTCTTAAAATTTACTAGAAAAGTACTAAGTTTAATTTAGTATTAATCTAAAAGTTTTTTAATTAGTATAATACTATAACTTGAAAATATAATTTTAAACTTTCTAAAATATAAAATACTAATAAGTCTAGCTATTATATTAACTACTTTAATAGCTATATATATATTATTTTACTTTAGGAATAATAAAAATAAAGTAAGCTATAAAAAGTTATTAATCTAACTAATAGAGAGTTATATACTCTTATTAGTATTAATAATACTATTAAAAATACTATACTAGCTTATTTTATTTTTAAGATATAGCTAATTACTACTTAAGCTAATTATAATATTAATAAAAATATCTACTTTATATAATCTCCTATTATGTTCTCTAACTAAAAGATTATAATAGATTATATTAAGTATTTTAATATATATTTATTTAAGTATTTAGTAAAATTCTAGTAATTTAAGTATATTATAAAGTTATAGTTTAGTATTTATATATATAGAAGTTACTCTAATTAGTTTAGGATATATAGTATTATACTAAAAATCTATATTAAGTTATATAAAAATATTCTCTAAAAATAATTTAATATAAAGCTATATTATTTACTCTTTTTAGATAGCTTCTCTAAGTATATTAATATAAATCTTATAGAATACTATATTAACTTTAATATTATTATTAGGTTTTTTCCCTTTTATATTATATATCTATTTTAATTTATAGATATTAAAATTTTCTAGCTATTTAAAAAAGCTTACTAGATAATACTATAAGAGTTTATATAAAGTAATAACTTTATATTTATATATAGAAACTTTATTAGTAAGCTTTAGTAGATAATAGATATAATATTTATTTAAGCTAATATTATAATAAGGTTTAAAAAGTTAGATATTTAGCTAATCAGAAATAATATAATCCTCTCTTAATTAGTTAAATATATATAATTAGCTTAAATTAATATTTCTAGCTATCTCTTTTATTACTTACTAAATAATAATAAGTTTAAGAAAGCTATATTATAAGTAAATATAATTAAATAATATTAGAAGGGGGCAGGGTTTTAAAATTTCTAGTATTTTAACTTTAAGGTAATGGATTATATGGATAGTTTCTTAGGCGTTAGGTGTTATCTTAAAGGGAAATAGCTTATATAAGTAGATAGAGGTTTGGTTAGCTTTTAACAAAAAGGACTAAGTAATTAAGCAAGAAACACATTTGTTTTTATAAAAATTCTTATTTTTCTTAATAACTTTAGTAATTAGTTCTCTAAGGGAGCTATTAAAACCCTTCTACCTAACCTATAGTAAAAATCTATTAAGATTTACCTTTTAAAAAACTAAGTAAAAATAGGTGTTTTTAGGCTTTTCTAGCTTTAGTTAGTTTTGTTTTTTATCTTTTTTCTTAATTCTTATTATGCTTTTTAGGTTATTTAAAGCTAAAATAGGGTGGAATATTATAGAGATAATATTACTAAACTTCTTTTTAGTAGCTTATTTTCTCTAAAAAAGTTATATAACTTATAGGATAAAAAGGATAGAAGTTATAGATAAAGCATAATTTAGTTAGGCTTATATTTATATATTTATTTTTATATCTTTTGTGGTTAGCTAGAAAATTAATGTATAAGTGTTTAGGTGTTTTTAGAGGTATTTCCCCCTAAAGTGGAGCGTTTAGTATAATTAATAAGTTTTCTCTCTTACTTTATTATAAAATTAGTAACTAATATAGGGGGATAAATAAGATTACTAAAAAAGAATCCCCTCTATAGTTATTTTATACTGCTTTGCTAAATTAAAGCAGGAAAAAGCTTAAAAGAAGAGGCAATTTAAGTAACACTATATTAAAAGAAATTTAGCTAATATATTTTTAACCTCTGTTTTCCTAAAGTAAAGAGAAACTGCTTAGAGACTTAAAATCTAAAATTAACTAAGCTTATAAAAGTTTAAAAAACCCTAAGAAAAAGAGTGCTTAGTTTAATAGAAGAGAGTAGGTAGGGTTTTAATAAGTCTAAATAATCCCCCTTATTAACCTACTATCTGCTTATTTAAAAATTATTATATATTATATCTTCACTAGCTTCTATAATAATAATTTAAGGTTAACTAAAATAAGTTAACTATCCTCTTTACTCTTTTAAAAGCTGAAGATATAAAGGTGACTAAATTTATTTTACCTACTTTATGAACTTTAAAAAGGGTGAAACTAATTAATCTATCCTAAGAAACTTCCCCTTAGCTAAACTTATTGGAAGGTTTCTAATAATATATTAACTAGTGAGGGGGAAGCTAAAAAAGCCTGAAAACTTAGGATTTAAGTTACACCTGTATATAGAAATATTAAGAACTAGGTTTTTTAAATTAGAAGCTGCTGTAAGCATAAAAGTATAAAGAGCTAAAAAGGAAAAACATTATAACTATATTAGCTCTTTAAAGGAGGAATAAGGGGAACGTTTTATAAGTCTAACTGAAAATATTTCTCTCTTTTAAAAATAATTCCACACTAACTCTATAGAAAAAAAAACATATATATCTCCTCTATTACTTCTCCTTCTTATCTACTTATATAGTAAATAAGCAGCTAATATGAAGTATATCTCTTAAGGTTTATAGTTAATACTAGAGTTTAATTAAGTTTTCTATTAAATCTTAAGCTTAACTTATAAAAGAGGAGTACTATAGGGTGAAGTTATAGAGGATGCTGCTAATAACAGTTAGTTTCTCTATAAGGGGAGAGGAAAAAGAAGTTTAAGATATAAAGCAACTATACTATTAGAATAGTAGAAAAGAGGAAAGATAATAAATATAGATATACTTACTAGATAAAAGAGATAGATAAAAGCAGAAATAATAGTAGAGTTTTTTTTTTCCTTTTTTATTTCTATTCTCACCTTTTATTACCCTTCTAAGCTTATATTATAAAAATTCTTCCTTTATTCCTTTTATTAATAAATTATCTGCTTTATTTAAGTTTTATTCTATCTTTTTATAAAACACTTCTTTAGAAAAGCTTTCTTTTATTGCTTTTTCTATTAATTTAGTGATATCTCCTTTAGAATAGTGTTACTAGAATCTAAAGTTCTAAAGACTTTAACTTAAGCTTAAGATAAAGGTTTTAGATATAAATTAATAAATAGTAAGCTTAACTTAAACCTTAGTAATATATTAGTAAGTCCTTTTACAGGTCCTTTATTCTATTAACTCTAATAAGAAAAGCCTCCCCTAATTTCTAATTCTAACTAAAGCTTAGAAGTAATTACTAAAGCTAAAATCTTTAAAGCTATAGCTTCTAAGAGCAGTACTGCAGGCGTAAATAAAACGCTTAGAGAGGATTTCTCTAAAGTAAGAATAATATAAAGCTGTTTAAAGCCTGCTAAATTACATTAGAGGATATTAAGACCTTATAGGTATAAGCTTTAAGGATTTAAGATATTAAAGCTTAGTATAGCTAGAGCGCTATTCTTTTCTAGAAATAATATTTTAAACTTTATTAAAAGCTATAAAGCTGCTATAGAAGTAGTAAGTATTACTAATGCTTCTAAAGTATTAAGTATTATATTCTATATAGATATCCCTTTTTAGGCTGATAACTAAGCTTAACTTTTTAGTAAAACCTAATAATAAATAAAAGATTACTTAATTTAATACTATAGAGCTATAGATAAAGACTATTAAGACTTTCTAAATAACTAGATTAGCTAGATTATTTCCTTAATACTAATAATTAATAATCTTAACTATAAAGCTGCTATAAAGTTCTTTTAACAGATTAATAATATTTAAACTAAAGCTGCAAAATGTAACCTTAATATTATAAGCAGCCTCTAAATAATCTAAATAACTGCGTTAAGATTTAATTAGTTAGCTTTAGATAGAACTGCTTTATTAATAGGGTTAAACATCTATAAGTTATTTAAGAAAGGAGACTTTAATAAGTTTAAAGTAAACCTAATAAATTAGCTTAGCTCTAAAGCTACTTAGAGGTAGACTTTTTATATTATAGCCTCTACTTACACTTTATTTCCTCTACTCCTAAAAGTCTTATAAGGAGATGCTTCCCCCCTTCTATAAGTAAAAGGGAGTAAACTTAAACCTAATTAAGGTGTAAAAAGCGTTTAAAATTAACTTTTAAACTAATAACTTTCTAACTTAGTGAAAATAATAGATAACTAGAAAATATCCTCTAGAAGAGTTGCTTAAGCTTTACTAGCTACAGAAGATAACTAACTATTTTTAGTTTATTCTGTAAAAGTTAATAAAAAAAACCTTAAGCTATTCCCTTATAGACTATATAGTTAGTATTAATATATAAGCTGTATAGATTATAACTTTAAAGAAAGCTATTATCTATAAAAAATAGCTAATAAGTAAAGTAGCTTAATTTAGTATTTCTAAAAATAGTACTCTTATAGCTCTCAGAATAATAAATTCTTTATCCTTTAAATAATTATTACTTTATTAAGATAAAAAGGTAAGCTTAACTAAGAAGCTATTATTATATACCTAAAGAATTAAGACAGCTATAAAGCTATAAAGGCTTAAGCTACTGAAATCTTTAAATAGAATATTAGCAGACCTTAGTTCTCATTTATAGGAGTTCCCTAAGATTAAGATAACTTTAACTTAATTAAGGTATCTTATAGGTTTATAGAAGAAAGAAATATAATATTTAATGAGGAAGTAAGTAGTTAGGCTTTTATATTTTAAGTTTTAGTAGTTAATAAAGATAAATAGGAAAAACGCCTATATAACTTAGTATAACCTAATAGTATAATAAAAGAAGATATACTTAATTTCACAGCTTCTAAGCTTATAATCACTTAATTAAAAATGTATAGAGTTAATCCTTTCCCTTAGAAGAAGCTGAAGCTTTTAGATTTAAGAAAGATTAAAAAGAAAGCTTTAAAATCTCCTTTTAAGAAGGTTTACTTCACTATTTAGGATATTAAAAATACTTCTGCTATTTTAAGAAGGCTTTAAGCTGCAAAAACTCACCCTGAGAAGCCTCTAATCTTACTAAAAAGAGCTAAAGAAAATAAAAAAGTTTCTTATAGCTTAAAAAGGTAAGAAGGAAACTTAAATATTAAGATAGGGGAAGAGTTACTTTCTAATTAGGCTTCTACTCTTTTTAATACTTTAGAACTAGAAAGAATAGATAATCTAGAAGGAGAAGTAATAACTAATAATATAATTAAAATTTCTCCCTTAAAACCTATTCTAAAAACATCTTGCCTAAAAGATAACTTCTAGCTAGCTATATTTCTTAATAGCTAAAATAGAAAAATTATTAAAAATAAAAAACTAATTAATAAACTTATCTTATATAAGCTTTATAGCTTAGTTAGTCTTCTAGTTAAAAAAGTATATAAGATCTAGCCTAAGTATAGAGAAGAGTTTATTAGAAGAATATATATTTTTGTAGATAATTTTAAAGGTGTTATTTATATACCTATCTTTACTAACTTTACTAACTTTACTAAAACCTCTAAGGAAAGGGCTTAATAAACAGACTGAGTAACTAAGTATAATAATATAATTTAAATGTAAGACTGTTTAAAGATTTTTATAGTTAAAGCTGTTATCTCTATAATTGTGAACTAGATGGCGTTTATAATTGTTATGCTGTAGCTTATCTTAAAGGTTGCTGTTAGTAGGGAGCGTTTTAATAATTACTCTCTAGTGTGGGGCGTTATTAACACTAGTGCTAAGTTTAGTTTTATTAGTTATAAATATGTTTTAAACTATAATATCTCTATTTCTATAACTACTTTAATTATAAGAATAATAGCTAAGGGTGACTTAAAGCTGCGCTTTATTGGAGCTTATTATATATCTATTTAGATTAATAACTATAAAATTATAATAACTATAATAGTTATTAACCCTAAAATAGTTAATTATAACCTGCTCTTTAGGCTTCCTTTTGCTATTTCTGTTAAGCTTACTTTTAGATATTTTAAATACTTTATTACTGCTGTGATAAAAGCTAAAGAATATAAAAATAAGAGGTTTAAAAGAATTAGTATTCTAGTTAGTTTTATATAGTTAGATTTTTTATGCTAAATTTAGCGCTATTTTTTAGAATAGGAAGACTATATATGAGATGTTTATAACATTTTTGAGTTTATTTATAACTACAGTAAGACTAACTAAGATGTAAATAATATATATAATAAAGTTTGAACTTATTATGCTAACGTTATAATAGATTATGAAAAAGAGCGCCTCTTTACTTAAGAAAGGAAGGAAAACCTTTTTAAATAGGAAATAGAGACTTCTCAGAGTAGTTAGTGCTATACTTTAATCTCACTTTTAGAAGTATTTAACGTTCTTAGTATAATTATAAAAGCAGTAGTTACTTTAGTGATAGAAACTATTAAGGCTTGCTTTTTTAGGAAGACTAAAAGCTAACAGTATCTTAACAGCATTTTGAAAGACTGGAAGCTTTTTGACTTCTGCTATAAAGATTTTAAAACTAACTAAGGCTTTATAAAGGTTTATATGTTGTATAAGTAGAAGGATAAGAAAGTATATTTAGTTAATAATTTGCCTTTAGATAGCTTAGTTTTAGATAGTTAGAAAGACTAAAAGAAGATTTTAACTTAAGAGGTTGAGGACTATTTTCAGCTGTTTAATTCCCTCTTTGCTAGCTATATATACTTACGATTTATGAAGTTTAACTGAAGTATTTAGCTTATATTAGAGAGGTTTTTAAAGCTTAAAGTTGCTTAGCTATATTTTTTGCTAAGAGAGATTAAGATACTAGAATATATCTTTATAAATAGAGAGGGAGCGTTTATATAGGATTTCACTAAATATAGCTGTGTTAATTTATAAGTGGCTTTGCTATAGAAGATTAGGACTGTTTAACATATTACCTAATAAGAAAAGGGGATTCCTATCCTAAAAGCTTTGTAAAGTAAGGTTATTAATATATTTAGATTGTAAGTTATGCGGGGAGTACTTAAAGAATCCTATAAGTTATATAGAAATATTTGGTTCCTTGTTGCTAAGAAAGATAGTAATATAAGGCTGATTAACTTATATATAAAGCTTAATAAGATTAGTATTAAGGATGCTTTTATTCCCCCTAGAGCTGATAAATTCTCTGAAGACTTTACTAACTGTGAGATTATAAGTCTTTTAGATTTATTTTTTAGATATAACTAAGTTTCTCTTAATAAAGAAAGCTAAGACCTAATTATATTTACTACTCCCCTTAGGTTATTTAGGATATGTACTTTATTGTAAGGTGTAATAAATTTAGTTATTTAGTTTATAAGGGTTGTTATAAGAATCTTTTATAACTTTATTTTAAATATTTATTAGCTCTTTTTTAATAATATCTTTATTAGAGGGCTGAAAATAGTATATAATAATAACTACTTTATTAAGCTTCTAGAGATATGTTTATATGTTTTTAAGTATTTTATAAATCTTAATATGGTATTTTAGAATTTTAAACTTATTAGTATTACTATTTCCCCTGAAAAATCTTAGATTTATTAGCTTGCTGTTAATCTTTTTAGATATATAGTAGGTAGTGGGGGATATAAGCTTGACTAAAATAAGGTTATTAAGATCTTTGAATGGGAAAGATATGATAATATCACAGCTGTTAAAAGCTTGCTTGGAATTGTTGGGTTTTACTGTGTGTGGATTAAAGACTGTGGTATTATTTCAGGCTTACTGGTAAGACTTCTCTGAAAAGATATACCTTTTAAATAGGGCTTTAAGTAGTAATTAGCTATAGAAACCTTTAAGCTTTGCCTGGTTAGCCTTCTGTTGCTATAGCTTATTAATTATAATAAAGAAGCAGGTAAGATCTACTTTTCTATTGATATAAGTTCTAAGGGATAGGGTGCTGTTCTTAGGTAATACTATTAGGGTAAAAGATATGTTGCTAGGTATAAGAGTGGAATTTAGATAGGTGCAGCTTTTAATTATGATGTA